>CAXHWN010001941.1:64200-764200 GCA_964020975.1 Hermodice carunculata | reverse complement strand
GGCGCCAATTTGGGACTGGATCTGGGCTCCTTGGACCCTGCCCTGTGCGGCCAAATTGTCAAAATGGGCCCATCAAGGGTCCCAGGTACTCAAATATGGGAGTATTGGAGGTCAAGTTTTTCATAATGCACAAAGAGCAAAAAATGACTCCATTTACCCCACCTTCATAAGAGTATAGAGGAAATACTGGGAACTGTGGCGCCAATTTGGGACTGGATCTGGGCTCCTTGGACCCTGCCCTGTGCGGCCAAATTGTCAAAATGGGCCCATCAAGGGTCCCAGGTACTCAAATATGGGAGTATTGGAGGTCAAGTTTTTCATAATGCACAAAGAGCAAAAAATGACTCCATTTACCCCACCTTCATAAGAGTATAGAGGAAATACTGGGAACTGTGGCGCCAATTTGGGACTGGATCTGGGCTCCTTGGACCCTGCCCTGTGCGGCCAAATTGTCAAAATGGGCCCATCAAGGGTCCCAGGTACTCAAATATGGGAGTATTGGAGGTCAAGTTTTTCATAATGCACAAAGAGCAAAAAATGACTCCATTTACCCCACCTTCATAAGAGTATAGAGGAAATACTGGGAACTGTGGCGCCAATTTGGGACTGGATCTGGGCTCCTTGGACCCTGCCCTGTGCGGCCAAATTGTCAAAATGGGCCCATCAAGGGTCCCAGGTACTCAAATATGGGAGTATTGGAGGTCAAGTTTTTCATAATGCACAAAGAGCAAAAAATGACTCCATTTACCCCACCTTCATAAGAGTATAGAGGAAATACTGGGAACTGTGGCGCCAATTTGGGACTGGATCTGGGCTCCTTGGACCCTGCCCTGTGCGGCCAAATTGTCAAAATGGGCCCATCAAGGGTCCCAGGTACTCAAATATGGGAGTATTGGAGGTCAAGTTTTTCATAATGCACAAAGAGCAAAAAATGACTCCATTTACCCCACCTTCATAAGAGTATAGAGGAAATACTGGGAACTGTGGCGCCAATTTGGGACTGGATCTGGGCTCCTTGGACCCTGCCCTGTGCGGCCAAATTGTCAAAATGGGCCCATCAAGGGTCCCAGGTACTCAAATATGGGAGTATTGGAGGTCAAGTTTTTCATAATGCACAAAGAGCAAAAAATGACTCCATTTACCCCACCTTCATAAGAGTATAGAGGAAATACTGGGAACTGTGGCGCCAATTTGGGACTGGATCTGGGCTCCTTGGACCCTGCCCTGTGCGGCCAAATTGTCAAAATGGGCCCATCAAGGGTCCCAGGTACTCAAATATGGGAGTATTGGAGGTCAAGTTTTTCATAATGCACAAAGAGCAAAAAATGACTCCATTTACCCCACCTTCATAAGAGTATAGAGGAAATACTGGGAACTGTGGCGCCAATTTGGGACTGGATCTGGGCTCCTTGGACCCTGCCCTGTGCGGCCAAATTGTCAAAATGGGCCCATCAAGGGTCCCAGGTACTCAAATATGGGAGTATTGGAGGTCAAGTTTTTCATAATGCACAAAGAGCAAAAAATGACTCCATTTACCCCACCTTCATAAGAGTATAGAGGAAATACTGGGAACTGTGGCGCCAATTTGGGACTGGATCTGGGCTCCTTGGACCCTGCCCTGTGCGGCCAAATTGTCAAAATGGGCCCATCAAGGGTCCCAGGTACTCAAATATGGGAGTATTGGAGGTCAAGTTTTTCATAATGCACAAAGAGCAAAAAATGACTCCATTTACCCCACCTTCATAAGAGTATAGAGAGAAATACTGGGAACTGTGGCGCCAATTTGGGACTGGATCTGGGCTCCTTGGACCCTGCCCTGTGCGGCCAAATTGTCAAAATGGGCCCATCAAGGGTCCCAGGTACTCAAATATGGGAGTATTGGAGGTCAAGTTTTTCATAATGCACAAAGAGCAAAAAATGACTCCATTTACCCCACCTTCATAAGAGTATAGAGGAAATACTGGGAACTGTGGCGCCAATTTGGGACTGGATCTGGGCTCCTTGGACCCTGCCCTGTGCGGCCAAATTGTCAAAATGGGCCCATCAAGGGTCCCAGGTACTCAAATATGGGAGTATTGGAGGTCAAGTTTTTCATAATGCACAAAGAGCAAAAAATGACTCCATTTACCCCACCTTCATAAGAGTATAGAGGAAATACTGGGAACTGTGGCGCCAATTTGGGACTGGATCTGGGCTCCTTGGACCCTGCCCTGTGCGGCCAAATTGTCAAAATGGGCCCATCAAGGGTCCCAGGTACTCAAATATGGGAGTATTGGAGGTCAAGTTTTTCATAATGCACAAAGAGCAAAAAATGACTCCATTTACCCCACCTTCATAAGAGTATAGAGGAAATACTGGGAACTGTGGCGCCAATTTGGGACTGGATCTGGGCTCCTTGGACCCTGCCCTGTGCGGCCAAATTGTCAAAATGGGCCCATCAAGGGTCCCAGGTACTCAAATATGGGAGTATTGGAGGTCAAGTTTTTCATAATGCACAAAGAGCAAAAAATGACTCCATTTACCCCACCTTCATAAGAGTATAGAGGAAATACTGGGAACTGTGGCGCCAATTTGGGACTGGATCTGGGCTCCTTGGACCCTGCCCTGTGCGGCCAAATTGTCAAAATGGGCCCATCAAGGGTCCCAGGTACTCAAATATGGGAGTATTGGAGGTCAAGTTTTTCATAATGCACAAAGAGCAAAAAATGACTCCATTTACCCCACCTTCATAAGAGTATAGAGGAAATACTGGGAACTGTGGCGCCAATTTGGGACTGGATCTGGGCTCCTTGGACCCTGCCCTGTGCGGCCAAATTGTCAAAATGGGCCCATCAAGGGTCCCAGGTACTCAAATATGGGAGTATTGGAGGTCAAGTTTTTCATAATGCACAAAGAGCAAAAAATGACTCCATTTACCCCACCTTCATAAGAGTATAGAGGAAATACTGGGAACTGTGGCGCCAATTTGGGACTGGATCTGGGCTCCTTGGACCCTGCCCTGTGCGGCCAAATTGTCAAAATGGGCCCATCAAGGGTCCCAGGTACTCAAATATGGGAGTATTGGAGGTCAAGTTTTTCATAATGCACAAAGAGCAAAAAATGACTCCATTTACCCCACCTTCATAAGAGTATAGAGGAAATACTGGGAACTGTGGCGCCAATTTGGGACTGGATCTGGGCTCCTTGGACCCTGCCCTGTGCGGCCAAATTGTCAAAATGGGCCCATCAAGGGTCCCAGGTACTCAAATATGGGAGTATTGGAGGTCAAGTTTTTCATAATGCACAAAGAGCAAAAAATGACTCCATTTACCCCACCTTCATAAGAGTATAGAGGAAATACTGGGAACTGTGGCGCCAATTTGGGACTGGATCTGGGCTCCTTGGACCCTGCCCTGTGCGGCCAAATTGTCAAAATGGGCCCATCAAGGGTCCCAGGTACTCAAATATGGGAGTATTGGAGGTCAAGTTTTTCATAATGCACAAAGAGCAAAAAATGACTCCATTTACCCCACCTTCATAAGAGTATAGAGGAAATACTGGGAACTGTGGCGCCAATTTGGGACTGGATCTGGGCTCCTTGGACCCTGCCCTGTGCGGCCAAATTGTCAAAATGGGCCCATCAAGGGTCCCAGGTACTCAAATATGGGAGTATTGGAGGTCAAGTTTTTCATAATGCACAAAGAGCAAAAAATGACTCCATTTACCCCACCTTCATAAGAGTATAGAGGAAATACTGGGAACTGTGGCGCCAATTTGGGACTGGATCTGGCTCCTTGGACCCTGCCCTGTGCGGCCAAATTGTCAAAATGGGCCCATCAAGGGTCCCAGGTACTCAAATATGGGAGTATTGGAGGTCAAGTTTTTCATAATGCACAAAGAGCAAAAAATGACTCCATTTACCCCACCTTCATAAGAGTATAGAGGAAATACTGGGAACTGTGGCGCCAATTTGGGACTGGATCTGGGCTCCTTGGACCCTGCCCTGTGCGGCCAAATTGTCAAAATGGGCCCATCAAGGGTCCCAGGTACTCAAATATGGGAGTATTGGAGGTCAAGTTTTTCATAATGCACAAAGAGCAAAAAATGACTCCATTTACCCCACCTTCATAAGAGTATAGAGGAAATACTGGGAACTGTGGCGCCAATTTGGGACTGGATCTGGGCTCCTTGGACCCTGCCCTGTGCGGCCAAATTGTCAAAATGGGCCCATCAAGGGTCCCAGGTACTCAAATATGGGAGTATTGGAGGTCAAGTTTTTCATAATGCACAAAGAGCAAAAAATGACTCCATTTACCCCACCTTCATAAGAGTATAGAGGAAATACTGGGAACTGTGGCGCCAATTTGGGACTGGATCTGGGCTCCTTGGACCCTGCCCTGTGCGGCCAAATTGTCAAAATGGGCCCATCAAGGGTCCCAGGTACTCAAATATGGGAGTATTGGAGGTCAAGTTTTTCATAATGCACAAAGAGCAAAAAATGACTCCATTTACCCCACCTTCATAAGAGTATAGAGGAAATACTGGGAACTGTGGCGCCAATTTGGGACTGGATCTGGGCTCCTTGGACCCTGCCCTGTGCGGCCAAATTGTCAAAATGGGCCCATCAAGGGTCCCAGGTACTCAAATATGGGAGTATTGGAGGTCAAGTTTTTCATAATGCACAAAGAGCAAAAAATGACTCCATTTACCCCACCTTCATAAGAGTATAGAGGAAATACTGGGAACTGTGGCGCCATTTGGGACTGGATCTGGGCTCCTTGGACCCTGCCCTGTGCGGCCAAATTGTCAAAATGGGCCCATCAAGGGTCCCAGGTACTCAAATATGGGAGTATTGGAGGTCAAGTTTTTCATAATGCACAAAGAGCAAAAAATGACTCCATTTACCCCACCTTCATAAGAGTATAGAGGAAATACTGGGAACTGTGGCGCCAATTTGGGACTGGATCTGGGCTCCTTGGACCCTGCCCTGTGCGGCCAAATTGTCAAAATGGGCCCATCAAGGGTCCCAGGTACTCAAATATGGGAGTATTGGAGGTCAAGTTTTTCATAATGCACAAAGAGCAAAAAATGACTCCATTTACCCCACCTTCATAAGAGTATAGAGGAAATACTGGGAACTGTGGCGCCAATTTGGGACTGGATCTGGGCTCCTTGACCCTGCCCTGTGCGGCCAAATTGTCAAAATGGGCCCATCAAGGGTCCCAGGTACTCAAATATGGGAGTATTGGAGGTCAAGTTTTTCATAATGCACAAAGAGCAAAAAATGACTCCATTTACCCCACCTTCATAAGAGTATAGAGGAAATACTGGGAACTGTGGCGCCAATTTGGGACTGGATCTGGGCTCCTTGGACCCTGCCCTGTGCGGCCAAATTGTCAAAATGGGCCCATCAAGGGTCCCAGGTACTCAAATATGGGAGTATTGGAGGTCAAGTTTTTCATAATGCACAAAGAGCAAAAAATGACTCCATTTACCCCCACCTTCATAAGAGTATAGAGGAAATACTGGGAACTGTGGCGCCAATTTGGGACTGGATCTGGGCTCCTTGGACCCTGCCCTGTGCGGCCAAATTGTCAAAATGGGCCCATCAAGGGTCCCAGGTACTCAAATATGGGAGTATTGGAGGTCAAGTTTTTCATAATGCACAAAGAGCAAAAAATGACTCCATTTACCCCACCTTCATAAGAGTATAGAGGAAATACTGGGAACTGTGGCGCCAATTTGGGACTGGATCTGGGCTCCTTGGACCCTGCCCTGTGCGGCCAAATTGTCAAAATGGGCCCATCAAGTCCCAGGTACTCAAATATGGGAGTATTGGAGGTCAAGTTTTTCATAATGCACAAAGAGCAAAAAATGACTCCATTTACCCCACCTTCATAAGAGTATAGAGGAAATACTGGGAACTGTGGCGCCAATTTGGGACTGGATCTGGGCTCCTTGGACCCTGCCCTGTGCGGCCAAATTGTCAAAATGGGCCCATCAAGGGTCCCAGGTACTCAAATATGGGAGTATTGGAGGTCAAGTTTTTCATAATGCACAAAGAGCAAAAAATGACTCCATTTACCCCACCTTCATAAGAGTATAGAGGAAATACTGGGAACTGTGGCGCCAATTTGGGACTGGATCTGGGCTCCTTGGACCCTGCCCTGTGCGGCCAAATTGTCAAAATGGGCCCATCAAGGGTCCCAGGTACTCAAATATGGGAGTATTGGAGGTCAAGTTTTTCATAATGCACAAAGAGCAAAAAATGACTCCATTTACCCCACCTTCATAAGAGTATAGAGGAAATACTGGGAACTGTGGCGCCAATTTGGGACTGGATCTGGGCTCCTTGGACCCTGCCCTGTGCGGCCAAATTGTCAAAATGGGCCCATCAAGGGTCCCAGGTACTCAAATATGGGAGTATTGGAGGTCAAGTTTTTCATAATGCACAAAGAGCAAAAAATGACTCCATTTACCCCACCTTCATAAGAGTATAGAGGAAATACTGGGAACTGTGGCGCCAATTTGGGACTGGATCTGGGCTCCTTGGACCCTGCCCTGTGCGGCCAAATTGTCAAAATGGGCCCATCAAGGGTCCCAGGTACTCAAATATGGGAGTATTGGAGGTCAAGTTTTTCATAATGCACAAAGAGCAAAAAATGACTCCATTTACCCCACCTTCATAAGAGTATAGAGGAAATACTGGGAACTGTGGCGCCAATTTGGGACTGGATCTGGGCTCCTTGGACCCTGCCCTGTGCGGCCAAATTGTCAAAATGGGCCCATCAAGGGTCCCAGGTACTCAAATATGGGAGTATTGGAGGTCAAGTTTTTCATAATGCACAAAGAGCAAAAAATGACTCCATTTACCCCACCTTCATAAGAGTATAGAGGAAATACTGGGAACTGTGGCGCCAATTTGGGACTGGATCTGGGCTCCTTGGACCCTGCCCTGTGCGGCCAAATTGTCAAAATGGGCCCATCAAGGGTCCCAGGTACTCAAATATGGGAGTATTGGAGGTCAAGTTTTTCATAATGCACAAAGAGCAAAAAATGACTCCATTTACCCCACCTTCATAAGAGTATAGAGGAAATACTGGGAACTGTGGCGCCAATTTGGGACTGGATCTGGGCTCCTTGGACCCTGCCCTGTGCGGCCAAATTGTCAAAATGGGCCCATCAAGGGTCCCAGGTACTCAAATATGGGAGTATTGGAGGTCCACGGGTTTTTGTTTGACTTTTTTGTGAATTTTTGGGTAATTTTTGGTAGCACTCTTTAGAACCCTAACACTTAGCGGATGGATTTGTTTAGGTTCGTGAGCGGATTGGTTTGTTTACTCCTACATGCCCTTCAAACTTCGCGGAAGGATTTGTGTATGCCTACATACAGACTTCTCGGAAATATTCTGTGTCGTTTTAGCCACACAGATATCTTGGAATTATTTGGGTTCCCAGACCTAGCAAGCCTTTTTTTAAAATCATCATTAAGTTACACATGGGGGGAGGGGGGTCACACATGTAAAATGAGCAAAAAATAGGCAAATCATTTTTGCTTGTTTGTAGGCCCAGTAAATTGGCCCCAGTGCAGTATGTGATCAGAAGAATATGACAAAAGATGGACTTTGTAAACCAGGACAAAGCGGGCCTCCTAAGAATAAAACAGCCATATAACTTAAATTTTGATAGGTCTGTAGCCTACCTGTAACGTGGCAAGGTAATTTTTCATACTGAAATTATTGCAAAACTTTGAAAGATAGGCCCATATTATTCAATAAATTATGTTTTGATAAAAAGGACATCGTATCAGATTTTTGCCTATAAATGCCCATCTTTGCCCGAACTCTCATCCACATGGTTTTGATTCAGACTGGATCAAAACAGTGCATGTATTTTCATTTCCCTTGTGGCAAAAACGTTTTGATGTTCGGTGCCCCAGACAATCCCGATATCTTGGATATCGGGACTGTCTGGAGCCCCTGAATCTGATCGACAGCTGTCGAAAGTACAATACAAACAAAGCCTTTTCAAAAGATTTTTTTTATTCAGTGGTGGGCTTGTGCTCATAGTGACCCATCCCTACGTTCATTCATGAACATAGCAACATTGTAACAAACTGGAAATAAATAATTGCCACAGACAACGACAAAATACCATAATCTCTCTCTCTCTCTCTCTCTCTCTCTCTCTCTCTCTCTCTCTCTCTCTCTCTCTCTCTCTCTCTCTCTCTCTCTCTCTCTCTCTCTCTCTCTCTCTCTCGTAAACAAGTTATCGCCATCGGATTGGCTTCGGCCCAATAGTCGATTTCTGGTGGCATGTTCACATGAGAAAGGCACTGCTGAAGTCTCGCTTATCCGATGTGAACAAATGCTTCGATAAATCAACTATTGGCCCTTGCGAATCCGATACCCTATACTTAAGAGTAATATGTAAATGTATACGCGGGCAGGCTGCACCCGGAGGCTCGATCTGGACACTTTCACGTTGGGTCGGTTTTAAAATAGATTTTCAAATTGCCATTGACTTGAGATGGCGGTAGATCTCAAGACGGTAACTGGACGAAATTTGTTGCTAGCAAACAATAAAAAAATAACTCCTGCTTTGGATGAAACAAAATATAGTTAATTTTTCATCAGTTTGGTAGAAAAGTATGTTAGCTATGCATTGCAACCATAGCTCAGACTCACTTTCCTTGTGGTCTGCTAAGGTTGAAGTTATTGTCTGCTGGCTGCACTCGTCAGCAGACAATAACCCTGTATTTGCCATAACTAATCGATCACTTTTCTTATTGTCTGCTGGCTTATCGTCTGCTAGGTTATTGTCTGCTGGCTTCACTCTGGCCTCAAATGCTGGTCCAAGGGGCTTTACTCATACTGTTGCGCCCTCTGTGGTGCCAAATATACATGAAAATCCACAGTACAGAGCTAAAACGATTTGAGACAATATGCAATACATTACATGTAGCCCATACATACATATCAACTTACTGCCATATTCTTATTTATCTGTTTCTTGCGTTGCTTTGCATTGGTGTAATGTCACTGATTTGTTCCTTTATTATTAGGCTTGTCAAACAAGATTTGATTAGAACTTTATTCGTTTACCAGGGTTACTGGCTCAGTGTAAAAAAGCACTGGTCTCCCGCTGGGCCCTGTATGATGAGATGACAAATGCAGAATGATTCATGAGATGAAGTTAAATACACGATAATTGTAAAATAAAAAAAACAAACAGATGACAACAGGATGAGCAGCCAAACAGTAAAATATATAACTCAATCTATAAAATAGAATGTGCATTTAAATACACATGTATTTAAAAAGAAAAAAGAAACACGCACACACACACAACTAGGGTAATGACTGCCAGGAAGTGGTTGCGGACGAAAAGACACAAATACAATAATAGTCGTGTGAGGGATATACTTATGGGGGATTAAATCTTTTCAGCTTTATTTTTTCCATAAAACTGTGGACTGCTAAGAATATTTTCGACATGTTAACATTCATCTGAACCACGAAGAAAAGTATTGAGAATGAAAGAAGCTGCTCTAGCTAATAACAGTTTCGTGTAAACCAATTCTTATTGAATTGTATTTCGGGCAGTTAAAGAAAAAATTCATATGTATCTTCATTCTCTGCACCACATTAACAGGACTTTGATTCTTTCACCCCCAATTTGAATAAATGCTCATTCAACTGGTTGCAGCCCATGCGTAGTCTGGCATGTAAAATATATACATAACGATTACCAGGTAGAAAAGTGGGTTTTTGGTGGAATTTTATAAATTTTGTCTAAATATTTCGAAAATACTGACATATGCTCGGCATGTCCAACACTTAAGGGTAACTCATTCCACAAACGGATGGTGGAAGGAAAGAAAAACTCACTGTAGAAGCTTGTTCTGACCCTAGCGTGCATCATATTCTGACTGGACCTAGTGTTGTAATTTCTGGTACTCATTTGATCTGGAATATTATTTTGTAAATATGAAGGTACTTCATCGTTATGTATATATATATATATATATATATATATATATATATATATATATATATATATATATATATATATATATATATATATATATATATATATATATATATATATATAGTTTCAAGAGTGGGCCTGTCCAAAGTAGATAGAAAACTACGCATAATGTTGACAAGTTTCCATCTTTTTTCAACCAATGGTTCGATAAGAGAAGACAAAGCTAAATCATTCTGTATAATTAAACCCAAATGCTGATGCTCTTTAACTTCAATAATTCCTTTGTTGTTGAAGTACAGAGAAGGTTGGTTTCCCGATATTCTTTAGCGGGAAATTATCATATTTTTCGATTTTGTATGGTTAAAGGTTACCTTCCATTTTTCTGCCCACTCTCTAATATTAGTTAAATCATTATCAAGTTCACCTACCGCTGCACCTGGGTTTTCCACTTCAAGAAACAGTGTAACATCGTAAGAGCATAGTCAGATGTGTGAATTTACCTCGTTAACAATGTCATTTATATAAATGACACTACACGCTGACGTCAGTCAGTTAAGTAATCTTTGAAGCACTCCAGCAAGGACCCCGAGACTCCCGTTTTCCTCAGTCTGCAAATCAAACCTTCATGCCAAACCTTATTGAATGCTTTCGTGATGTCAAAAAAAAAAAAAAAAAAAAAAAAATCTCATTGTTCATCCAAATTTTTTCCAAAATTGCTAATAAAGGTATAATAGTTGATTGATAGTGGAGTCGCCTTTCATAAATCCATGACATTTTCAGCATACTTAAAGATTGTAGGCCTATTTAAGTCGTATCCCGAGTCTTTCAAAGGCTGAATAGGGTGTGGATACATCTTTGTTCTATTCCTTAGTTATTACTTACGCTAATCAATCTTATGCCGAAAGTCGTTTTCCCAGCTGGGGACTTATAAATGAATTGTACCGTGGTCAGTATATGCCCATTGATCGGTGATAGAAGGGTCCCACTGGGAATAGAAAATATTGTTTATAAAATAGACTTCTTGTTTTAAAGGGGCTTCACCATGATGTGTAAATGCGTTTATTTAATCAAATTACGGATCGTGCTCATTTAGCTTTTTTTTCAAATCTCATTACACTTGTTCTTTTTGTAGGTGAAGAAAAACAGTCATGATGTGTATCTTATCTCCAATTACCTTTGTACTGTGCTTTTTACATTTACCGTAATATTGGCATACTCTGTCAGCACTCTGTATTACTTGTCTGATTTTCAATTCCTAGTCTGTGTATACACTGATTGTCAAGTTTGTAGTCCACAGCTATTCAGTTCCTTTTTATTTTTCTGCAAGTACACAATTTGTTTCTCCCAAATCTATTTCAATTTGGCTCTACCAAAATAGGCCTTATAATGATTTATGATTTTCTTCAAGTTACAGTTATAGTTGAATTATGGATGCAGGCACATACAGCTCTTTATCTAGGTCAGAAGTCCAGTTGTCTGCGAGCATTAGTATTCTCTCTATGGCCAGGTTCGTGTGCGTCAGTCCTGTTCAATTTCAGTATAATTCCAATATTTATCCAAGTATTTTCCAAACTTTACTACAGACTTTGCATTTTTGGTGTATGTACACTGTTCCGAGAGTGAACTAAATGTCCCAAAATTTTCACAGCCGCAATAGTGAACGAATTATCTGATTTGGAATAATTTACATTTTCAAAATTATAAAAGCAACTGGACTTTAAAATCTTCCAAATCTTCAAAACTACTATTCATAGAGATTTCAATCAAAACTGAAATTACTACAGGCACAGGAAGTAAAATTATTCTGTTTCCCAAGCGAATTCTATTCCATTAAGAGATATTTTAGTTGATTTTGATATATATTCAAGCCCTGATAAATTCAAACTCATTATGAAATCACAAGACATAGAATCTCGAAATTAAAATCCTTTGTAAAATTTTGTATAGAAATTAGAGGACACCCTTTGAAATATTGCTCCTCCCACCCGGCATTTTTGACCCCTCACTCGACTTTTTATAACCTCCCTTAAAAGAAATATATCTCTCTGTGTCGAAAGTTCATGTGTACATGCTATGTTGTATAATTTTGTTGTTGCTTTTTTCCTTATGATTTTTTCACTGTTGTGCCATTTATCATTTTATATTTGTCTGTACATTGCTGTGTTGGCATTTTCTTTATACGTGTCTCTGACAAAATAGCATTTGTTTTGTTTAATGGTGCAGTCAATAAAGTTTATTGAATGAAAATAAAGTTGTAAAATGTTAATTTATGCTTGGAAAATGCAAATGTTGAACAACTTCGAAAGTATTATAGAAGTATCATCCGACTTCATTTCATATTTTTGCTCTATAGGCACATCAAATGATGTGAAAATGGTAAAGTTTGAATTTATGCTACTTAGGCATATTTCCAAACTGAAATGTTGAATATTTTTAAACGTATTCTGGATATATAGAGGTGTCAATCGATCCTCAATTCATTAGCTTGTGATACACCCAGATCAAATGAAATTAAAATAAAAGTTGTAAAATTTTAATTTATGCTTATCAGGTACACTAGAAAATCTTAATTCCTGGATAGCTTCGAAAGTATTATAGAAAGAAGTATCCATTCAACTTCAATTAATATTTTTTGCTCCATAGGCACATCAAATGAAACAAAAATGAAAGTTTGAAAATTTATATTTATGCTAGTTAGGCATATTTCCAAACTTTGAATGTTGACCATCTTCAAAAGCATTCTGGATAGAGGTGTCAATCCAACTTCAGTTCATTGGTTTGTGATATACGCACATCCAATCAAATGAACTTGAAAGTTGCAAAATTTTAGTTACGTTAGGCATATTTACAAACTTTGAATATTGAATGTCTTCAAACGCATTCTGGATAGAGGTGTCAATCCAACTTTAATTTATTGGTTGGTGATACACGCACATCCAACGAAATGAAAGTGGAAATTGAGGCAGGACATAAACTGTAAAGCGGTTTAGCCTGCAGCAGTGGCTACTCTTGGTGAACTAGGATGGCTCCCCCTAAAACTGATTCTGGATCGCATTAGGATAAAATACTTTCACAGGATGAAATTTGAGATGCCAGACACAAGGCTATGTAAGCGAATTTTCGACACTCTTTGGCAAAGAAGTGATCACAAACCTGCAAAGATTTGGCCATATGTTGACGAAATTAAGAAGGTCTTTAATAACGTAGCCATAGACCATGGCCTGGAATCAAGGAATCCAGAATGGCTGGGATGCTTTTTTAAATTATCGTTAGAAGCATATAAATTAGACTTTTTCCAGGAAATAGACTTGAAAAAGTCTATTAGACGGTATCAAATGTTTAAACGGTCCTCTTTCGATGAAATTTATCTGTTTAATGTAAATAACTTTGCCGGTGCACGATTAAAATTTTTGGCCCGCACTGGGTGTCTGGGTGTCTGGGTGTCGGGGAAGATCTGGAAAGATGGGGTTTATCAGACGGAAGATGTCCTTTATGTAAAGATAGTAGAGAAGATTTATCACATTTTCTATTTGTCTGCCCAGCACTAAATGATATCAGGTTACAGGCATATAGAAATTTGGAAGTCAACTCTCTGAATGAGAATTGTAAACAGGCATGGCAGCGTTTTTCTGCCTCCTCGCTGAAAAATAAGGTATGTTGGTTCCTTGGCGAACACGCATATGATCTTCGACAGGACATTGGTGAAATATTTGACCAAACATGAAGAACATATTTGGTTGAGGCTTGGCATTACAGGAGACAGTCACTTAATGACTTCTCGGAATGACAGATTATATGATAGTTCTACATGTACCTCTTGTAAATAGACCTCCTCCAATGTATAGATACCCGATTTTTTTTCTTAATAATGACGCTGGAAGCTATATGTTCTGCATTGTATATGGAACATGTATAATGTATATGTCCTTACGCTTTCTAGAGTTTTGTCCCAATGAGTGGTTTATCTCTTGTTTTGGTGCGGAGGGCATAAATTATTACTTATAGTTACTATACTTATTTTAACATAGGAAGATTATTTGATTGATAATAAGGATGTCTTATTATTTGTATATATTTTGGACGCATCATGGAATTTCCCCTGTTCCGTTGGTGCCCCCTTACGGAAGATTATTTGATTGATAATAAGGATGCCGGATTATTTATATATATTTTGGACGCATCATGGAATTTCCCCTGTTCCGTTGGTGCCCCCGCTATAAAGGGGAAGTTTTCCTAGTAAATCATCATCATCATCATCATCATCATCATCATCATCATCATCATCATCATCATCATTAATTATTAGCCTTGATTCGAATAAAGAAATAATTTCCCAGACATATTTTGGTTGTCACTTGAAAAGGCTGAAACAAAAGGTGTTACAGAAAATTTGACGTGGCGACAACTAAAGAAGCAACTTACTTTTACTGGGCCTTCACAAAAATAAGGTTACACACCGAGCCTTGCTAGATTATGCAGTCCAATGATAATAAACATAGATAATATTTATACTGACAAACTCAGGTGCAAAGAATGCACATATCTTTTTCATGTTTGGCAGAACACATAACACTTCAATAAACAATTAAGACACACAATTTTTCATTGATCTTTTTATTGTCAATTTTTTGTCACAAAGAGTAAAGGTATCAACAAAATTTGTAAGTTATAGACAACATAAATATGTAAGTTGAAGCCCCACTTACATAACTATGAGTGAAAAAGGCACGTAAAGGTGATATTTACATACATGAATATTTTGATTAATTTTGCAGCTAAAGACATGTATACGTCAAGTGATAAAAAAAATGGAATCTATCCCAGCAAAGTTTGGTTTGCATATATTCCTTAGCTCAGCCGACTTGTCAGCCAGCGACTCATCTGATGATCTTGTGAACACACTGACAGCTTTGCAGACGCGAAACAAGCTTGACCATGATCCAACCAACAGTTTGAGAAGAGAATGAAATATGAATTATTGACGTACACCCGATGAAATATCAGTAATATAATCTAAATTGACTGACAAGTCGGATGGGCTAAAACACAAATTAAGAGAGGTACTATTGTACAGCTTGGTAACATGATCTGGTAAACCTTAACGGGCAGGCTTGGCCCTGCACTCGTGTTTCATGCACATTTGTACCTAAAATAGTGGAATCAGGGACTCCAAGTCTAAATGGCAGCACTTGCGGGTGTTCATATGCATAAATTTTCCTTTAACACAATAAAATATTCAAAGGGATTTCTTGTTTGGCAAATTAGCAAATTATATGCAAATGGTACCGCCACGTGCAGCTCTCTGCGGTCTTAAAAGGTACTATTCGTGTTTTGAATTTTGGTCGTTGCATTATGCACAATTAGAAATATCGATATAGTTGTCGTCGCATTGTGAAACAGTCTCTGCGTTGTAATATCACATTTTAAATTGTGTCTGTGCTCTGAAATGAAGTGTTTCATAAAATGTTACAAAAAATACTCAAAAATAGTTTACATAATAAATAATTTACATTGTTCAGATGTGACGGACGAATGTGATGGAAGAAATAGATTAAGACGTCAAGTGATGAAATGAGTATCTAGGCACCATTGCTGGTCACTGTTGAGGCTGAGCTGCCTGTCCTGCTGCTGCTGCTGCGTCTGGCGCCTTGAGCGCATTGGAGCGTATGGATGAGACATATTCTGGGTACGACAAATAACCGTCACCGTCTGTGTCATGCTCTTTGAGAGCTTTGTCGATTATGCCTGCAAATTACACAAGAAATGACAGTCAATGTTTCTAATTGACGTAAAATTTAAAAGATAAAATTACTTTGCTGTTGCAAAGTGGGATTTAATGGCAAGGAAAGTTATATTCAAGTTTCAAGAACATTTTTTCTTTTTGAAGGTTAGGATTTATAAAGTCTTAACTGGCCATTACATGAGAAATTTAAAAAAAATTGCATAAATTTCCAAATTTGTTTATTTCCTAACACACTTTTCATCATCGTCGTAGTTGTTGTTATTGTTATCTTCATTATTATTTTTGTGCCTGCCAGTACTAGCCTGTTCAAATTTTCAGGGTTGTAGAGGAAATATCTTTGAAAATTTTGGACTCAGGAAATGTATGCAGAGTGAGGTGGTTTCCACACTTGTCTCCACTCACTTGCGCACAGGAAACCTGCGCATGGAGTAAAGCACCCCCTTAAAAAAAAGTAAATAGTCAGATGGGGATTACAGATTGATTTGGAATTTATATAGAATGGCATTTATGCTAGAATGTTTTACTCCAGAAAAGACTATATCATACCAGTGAGAGCGCAGACATGAGGCAATTTACTTGTAATTAAATTTGTCATGCACGTAGGAAATTGAGTTAAGGAGAAAAAAATGATTTGCCAAAACAAATCTGCCCCTGTGCCTTCAAAGCTTGCATGAATTAAAATCCTACCACAAAGCCTTCGTGTTTGTAAGTTGTATTTGCAGCAAAACACAAGAGAATATGAGAATGACACCAGTGGTCTTACAAATGATGCATTAATGCACATAACTGGACCAGAAATAGCAAATTAATTTTTCATGGGAATTGAAGTTACATTGATAATTTATCTGCAATAGATTTGAAGATAATCAACATATAAACAGATTAAAATAGGTCCTGCCTGCATGACCGTGCCACCAAACCGTATGTAAAAGTGGAGCGCACTCGGGGATAGGAACGGGTTACGCACGTTCCCTAAAATCAAATTTTTGCAGCAGACTATTTTTTTTTTAATCAGCCATCATTTGTGATCAAAACCACTTCTTGTTACTCACCATTGCTAATAATCTATTTTGCGCTTAGCAAATTATCTGCAAGGTATATACTGTAAAAATTGAGTAAAAATTGCGACAAAGTTTAAATTATAAAACTAGAATAGATAGATTTGCAAGGAAATCTATGTGCAACAAAAGTTTCTTAGTTTGAAATGTATAACAATGTAAAACTTTCATCACTGGGCACACAGCCAATGATGGCACCTGCATCAGATTGCAATATACATAGCATCATTTGTCTCATGTTGATTAAAGGAAAGAGCAAAAAGTTTATCCTAGTTGTTGACAGACATTTTGTTCTAGTTCTGAACTTACTTTGCTAGGCAGCTGCTTGGTTTGCTTCATTGTATCAGCAAGATACAAGATCACCACAAGTTCATTTTATTGACATGTCATCAAATATCTGTACCCTGTTGATTGAAACTTTTCATTTTTTGGCAATATCTTTTAAAAATCATCATCTCTGCAGACAATTGGCCAATTCCATCAAAATTGCATTGTGACACTTCTGGGAACCCCAGACCTTATTTTGTTCATCATGTGGCACTGTTTGGGTTGAAATATGGGTACAAACATGCGGCAACAGGCAGCTACCTAAACAAGGGGACTGTAACAGCCCTGTGCTCATGCTGACCGTGGATGAACTGACTAAAGCGGTCCTCTGACCTTCTGAATAATATCAGGTGACCTTTGTTCAAGACTATCATCATTGTTTGCAATATCAGTCTTCACTCATGCAGTTCAGGAGTCATTATTTTTTATATGAAAGGAGAGATAGGATCTGTTGTCATCATGATATTCACCAGTATGTCAGTTTGCCATTCCTAGGCCACTCGAGCTCAAAATGATCAAAACCATAGGGAACTCTACAGGTACTCTCCTGTTAGTGTTTAATTGCAACCATTGGTGGCCTAGGAACCATAATTACTGTGGGAGATTTCTTAGTTTGACCTTTCAACCTCATTCAAAGCCAACATTAACTACATCAAAAAACCAACAAACCAACAAACAACCACAAAAAAAGAAAAAAAAAATAGGTACTTTCCTGTCAGTGTTTAATAATACCCATGGGCCCATGATTCATAACTACTGAGATAAAAGCCAATATGTCAGATACGTTATATCTATTATAAGAATGCTAAAATGTACATAATTATATCCCTAACATTTTTTCATAATTTTTGATAATTTGTTAAATATCAGAAAATGGCAACATCACAAATTAGGTGGAGATACTGTGCAGGTACATTCCCACAAAATGTATGGAGAATCCAAGAAGCACAACAAAGTGAAGAAGTATTAACATTGAAATTTGATATTTTTTCTCCTCTTTCTCTACACTTTATATTTGATCAGAAACAATATACAGCTAAAGAAAATATTGACACTAATACTGACATGGGCCATAACTGCTACTTTACATCTAATTTGATACTCTTTGACTAGATCAAATTGTCACTTGCTAGAACTGCTACTTTGCAGCAAATTTGATCCTTCGGACCAGAATTACTTTATATTAAATTTGACACTCTTTGACCAGAAATGCTACTTTCTATCAAATTTGATACTCAGGATTACTCCTTTGTATCAATTTAGATCCCCTTTATATTCTTTGACCAGAATTGCTACTCTACATCAAATTTGATGCTTCTCACCAGATGTGCTACTTTAAATCAAATTTGATACTCTTTGACCATGATTTCTGCTTTACTTCAAATTTGAAACTCTTCCTATAAGTCAAATTTGATATTATTGTATCAGATATGCAGGCAATACAGACTACTGTATTTCCCTCTCAGAGTTTTCATTCTTTTTTCCCTTAATGAACTAAAACAGCAAGGGTATTGTATATTCTTTGCATGAGTATCTTTTCCCCCACTCTCTTGCTTTCTAATGTTATTGTAATGGAACATTAGTTTTTACATACATTCTGTATTGACAGTAGGAGTAGAATTGTATTAGCCTCTAGCTATTTTTCTAATCCACATTAAAGAAATATAGTATATTAACAACCAAGCATGCCCTACCTGTTAGTTTTGCCATCCACTTGTCCTTCGCCGTTTGTTCCATTTGTGCTATTTGGTCCTGTGTATGTCCAACAGGAATATTGACTTTGAATGGCATAGAATGGCCAAGGGCTTCCAACATTTCCAAGCCGTCTATCTTCTGATTCATGTCTGTGTCATGCTCCCTTAAAACAAAAAAGTGTTCACATTCAGCTTTCAAACGAATGTAGAAACGGTTGATTCTATTTTGATATCTTTAAATCTCTCCTACTGGCAGGAAGTTCATTGCATCTGTAGTAGTCTTTCTCTCTGCAATCAGTTACTTTGAGCTCACTTTTTTCTCGAATTTGTTAGCAGTTAATCCCATTTACAAATCAACCTATAAAATATAGGAAAGTTCCAGGTTGCAGATGCCATTACTTCTGATTCGAAAGTCGAATGGCTCTTGCGTGAAATCAATTTACTTCTTCATGACTAAAAACTGTGGTTCAGCTTTCAGAAATGCTGTCATCATTGACTCGAAAGATCCTGAGAAAAATCCATCTTAACAGAATAGGAATATCTTTTGGTAGGGAGACAATGCCTTTTTCATGACCTGTGATTGGAGCTTTTTAAATTTTTCATGAACTGTAAAAATAAAAATAATTTTTTTTTTTTAAAAAAAAGCCAACAAAGAATTTTTGTTGAAAGCAAATCTGTCTCTGTGTGTGATATTTTGCACATTTTCGTAGCAATAATGGATCTGCCTATTCATACTACATAAATACAAATCTGTTTTTTAGTAAACCTCTATGTTAAAAGTCTTATAGATTTCAAACATTGAAACCTGTGTATTGACGTAACTAGCATAACACTCTTCATTGAATGCACAAATAGTTTAAACATAAACTGAAGTTGGTATTGCATTTCTATCTATAATAGTTTCAAGGATATTCATTACTATTCAACACTTTAATTTTGTGTATCGGCCAAAATATGCATAAATTAAAATCTGACAGTTTCCAGTCACTATTTTGTGGATGCACCCATAGCAGAAACATATGAATTGGAAGTTAGAATGGCACCTCTATCAAGAATAGTTTTGAAGATATTCATCATTTTTAAACACTTCAATTTAGCATATTGACCAAAACTTGCATAAATCAAAATCTGATAGCAACAGCACAAACATATTAATTGAAGTTGGAATGACACCTCTAAGTGTCATAGTTTTGATGATATTCACCATTATTCAACACTTCAATTTTGTGTAAAATTGCGTATTTTTGCAATTTTCACCATTTCAATATGCAAAACGTAAATGCAGGTGCTGTATCCGTTCCAAATTTGAAAGTTCCCGGCTTGCGAATTCTCTGAATTTAAGCCTGCACAAAAATAACGTGGGAAAATAGGAAAGAAAATTAAGGAAGAAAGAGAGACAGAGAGACAGAGAGAGACAGACTGACAGAAAGAAAAAAAGAAGAG
Organism: Hermodice carunculata; assembly: GCA_964020975.1. Classification (NCBI taxonomy): domain Eukaryota; kingdom Metazoa; phylum Annelida; class Polychaeta; order Eunicida; family Amphinomidae; genus Hermodice; species Hermodice carunculata. The sequence continues at coordinate 743,966 of CAXHWN010001941.1, read as the reverse complement.
AGACAGACACAGACAGACAGACAAAAAAAACAAGAAAAAGAAAGGAAGAAAACAATATTTCCTGTTCATACGCAGACATAATAATTTTCACGACATGTGAAAGGCCTATTACTAGTGAAACATGATTCAACATTTCTGTAAATCAAATATGAACTGCAGGGCTTAATTTTGCTACCTGTGGGTAGCCAGCGGTCACCAAACATTAGCCCTGGCTACTAAATTTTAGTATGGAATCGAATTACACATGATAGATGCTGGCCCCTAAAAATGCCTAATTTGAGCCCTGAACTGACATTTCAGCAAATCATGAGTGTGAAATCAACATTTGGTCCTGTGAATTGGAAAGATCTGTGAAATATACCTGTTCATCGTTGTGAATGCACCTTTTTTTTCTTCGTGATACGTGCATGGATCCCTCCCTCCCCGGCCCCTCATATGTGTGAACTCTTATTTGCAGCATTATACATTTTATCTCTGCAGTCTCCTGTGTCCTATCAAGGAGGATGCAATAAAATGGCTACAGTGACAAGTGAGCACTGGGAGGGCTTCGTCTCTGTGGTCGCTGACATTGCAGAAATACCTACGTTATGTTGATTAAAAAGTCAATTAATTTTGTAACTTTCCTTTTCAAACTGATGAAATCTGATGTTACAATAAGTGTCGGTGAGCCTACTTACTGGTGTTTTCAACAAAACAAGATGTCCAGAAACCAGCTTGTACTCAGCCAAATATACATGTATACGAAAAAGTGAGGCAACCCGAACCAAAATTACCTGAAAAAGTGGAATTCTTTCTCCTCTTTATTTAAAGTATGGTTAGCCAAGTCTATATCGTCCATGTGCTCTTTTATGTGACTGCAAAATAAAGATAATTCAGTGTTATTTGTTAACCAGCCCTTCACTTTAATGTGTTTTAGTTATAAATTAGAATAATCATATTATTAGTATTACCTGTCTGTTCACGTGGAAATTTACTTGCATCCCCTGAACAGACAGGTAGTGACGATTTTATCCTGTAATAGGACTATAAATGTGAAATAAAAACTACTGAAAAACATAACAATTTATTAAATAACATCAACCATTTAACAACATGTAGAATACTAGATATGGCAACAAGTTTTTTTTGTTTTTGTTTTTGTTTTTCAACTGAAGTAGGCCTTTTTTTTGGTTGTTTTTTGTTTTTTGTTTTTTTTGTAACTGACATCAGTCATTTGATTCATGAGCCTGATCGCAAAACAGGTATACAGAATTTGTATACATGTTTGGTGATCAAGTCCAGAACGAGGCTAAATCATGTATACCCCTGATGGTGCTCATTACTATTCATGAGCCTGATCGCAAAACAGGTACATGTATACAGAGTTTGTATACCTGTTTGGTGATCAGGAAGGATACCAAAGAGGTAGTACGGCGAATTCTCTTGTGTTTTAAGCCAATAAGCAAACGTAAATTTCATCTATTACAGGATAAATTTTAATATCAATATAGTAGAGATCACGATTTAGCTACTTTATGTACATTCAACTCAATATACAAAACAATTAACAGAAATCTTGCGGGTCAGAGGGGTCTATTCCCAATGGATTCAGCGTTAAAGTAACTTTGGATAAATGTGGTATTTTGTAGCTCAGCTAATACAGTTTTACAAATATTTTTACCATAGATAGATTTATCATGGAAACTTCATTTTTTCTACATACAGCAGATTTAACGGCAAATTGCAATGGAAATTAAAGGGTCCTAGCCGTCTTTCCGGAGCGTCTTCTACAGGATAAGAACACGAGTTTGCTGTTTCCTCAGGGATCAAAGAATAGACCACTTTTAAAAATCCAAATAACATTTCGCGAACTTATATTTCATATCGCGGACATAAACGCGTAAAAATATGCGATGATGTTGCATGCTTTAAAACAATAATTATTTTATAAAAGAAGAATGGTTATAAAACAGGGTTTGAATTAGTGCTCAAAAGGCATTTGGCTCTTGGGGAATGACCAACAATGGTGGGGGACAAAGTACTACCGGCGGAATTGATAAATCGAAGTACATGCAGATATGATCTATATAATGATTTATATAAAACCTGTATTGTTTCCATGCGCGAAACACCAGCTTTCTTTGTCATGCCCATGTCTATATTTATTACCATGGAAGACTTACCCGTCATCATGTACGTTGTGTTCGTCAAAAAAATCTTCAAACCCTCCCTCTGGCTCTGGTTCTACTGTTGCATCTGGGGGGGTTTCTGGCTCGCATTTTACAAATGTACAGATATAAACACCAAGAATTAACCACAATAATGTTTTTGATAGAGCAACCATCCTGTAAAATAGAATTAACAAGTGTATGAGATACAATGAGTATAACCAGTGAAAGAGAATGGATATATGTGACAGATCTATTACAGTCTCCATATTAAATTGTAGTATATGCCTCGTGTACGTACGAGTATAACTGCAACTAAAAAAGATTTGCTTCATAGCAAATGTGTCTGTGTGCCTTCAAAAATTGTAAATGTGGCTATAGATGAAAATTTCAGTCCAAAGACCTTGACCTTTAGAGGTCACATGTAAATTACAAAAAAAAAAAAAAATATGCAGTGTTGCAATACCTGCAATTTCAGCCCGACATGACTGATATTGGATGAAAATTAACCAAGTTATGAAAGGAAGAAAGAAAGAAAGAAAGAAAGAATGTCTGTTGGCACACAGACATATTATTGACAAAGCAGACTATTGATTTAACGGCCTATTCACTTTTTAAAAATGAAGTTTATGTGTGCAACTATAAGTTAGTAGGTTGTGGGACATGAACTTACAACCGTCTTATATTACTGCTTATTGAATCCTTTTGTCTCAATGGTAAACGTTGTACATTGAATGATATATTTAGAACCGAACTCTACAATCGACTACAACAGTTACAGTACAACTTTCGCATTCCTCAGCAAAATGAAATATTTACATTTCTCATGACAGGGAATGACGGAAATCGTTGTTATCATACATGCGATGAAGTATGTAAATGCATGTTTTGTTGCCCGTGGATGTATAATAAACCTAGGGAAGGGTGTGTGTTCTTTTGTGTGTGTATGTAGTAGCGTGTCTATGGGTTAAGTTCCTATTTATTTGTAGTTGACTGTATACAGCATGCTGATGTATTTCAGTTTATGTAAAAAAGTGCATATTCACGTGCGTTAAACACACTAGGCCTAATATCATCCTTTGTCTTTGCAGTAAATGAACGTATTTTAAAGGGTGCCAAACACCTAAATCCCCCCCCCCCTTTTTTTTTTTTTTTACGCGTCTCATGCATGTGTATGTGATGTATGCACCCTGCAGGTGGTGTAGAAATCAGATGTTTTTCATAAAGTATATATTGATTATGTACTGTATTCAAGTAGCCTATTCTTACTGTTTGACTCCACCGGCAGCAACATGGACGCGTTGAAGTGTGAAACAATGTACGTGTGTTATGTTTTGACTGTATAGGTAGGCCACTATTGATTTTTTTTCTTTTTCAATATAAAATCTTTACTTACGTTAAGCCTTCACTATCAGGTGGGTGTGGGAAAGGGGGAGAGGGAGGGGCGAGGATAGAGAACGTTAGAAAAAGGTATTTGCGTCGGCAGAGGGAAAATAGATAGGCATCTGTTCAGCGGCTAAATTTTATCTGTCACGATTCACAGCGGAAAAGATTAAATAAACATGATATAATAAACGACTGATTATGGAAGCCGCAATTTTGACTGTTAATTGTTTTGTGTTATTTTGTTAACCATTAGGCCTACCAGCCCTATCCTATGAACATGGCACGCTCGAAGAACGAACTACTTGGAACCTGGTCAGGACTACTGCCAGCTGGAGACCCAGTGAAGCACACATGACCTGTGCGCACTAAAGCGGAGGTTCTAAATAAAACTGCATTTCCCATATGGAAAACTTGGATCGAGTCGTTTGCACACCGATCGAACTACGTTTGGACGGCATCTTGCACCCAGCTGTTTGAGAATATACGGTATAATAGCCCTTGCCCATGATTACCGATACGTACACTTGTGATTCTCTGTAGTTATAACTTTGAAGGTAAATATATGTAATCATACGTCAACCCATACCTTTCGTTAAAATGTAGCCTGGAAGGTTTTGGTTGGTTTTGTGACCCAGTTTGCCGTGTTAAGTTGTATAGATGAATGCCAATGCAAAGCGAGCAGCACATGGGGGACACGTGGCGACGGCTGACATTGATAACTGACGTCATGATTTTGCCGGGGATGTGGGAAGCTATTTTTTATAACTTATATAAATATAAATATGTTTTATTTATTTGATCCATTGAGAAAGAGGACCATTCCCATTTTGAATCTCGCTTGAAAAAAAGTATATAGTGTTCAAAGGTAGCATGGACAAAGTTAGCGTTATGAAATAAGACTCCAATCAAGGAGGGTACCCTTCTTGCTCCAATGTACGTGGTATAATATATTTCAGTCATTCAGAATGTCATGTGATTTCTACCGTTGCAAAACATAATTATCACACGGACAAACAGACGCGTGCACATTATATTCATTATCTTTTCCAGAGAGAGAGAGAGAGAGAGAGAGAGAGAGAGAGAGAGAGAGAGAGAGAGAGAGAGAGAGAGAGCAACTTTCATTTTAAACAGACAGTGGTTCAGGTCGGTTGCAAACTATCCACACCTATGAACGAATTCTACCCATGCACTTTTCGCCGAATAAGTGAGAGTGTTACGAGTTTTTGTAATGAATTTAAACCTGCATACACCGCTTCTCAAATTGTACCTGAACTCGGGCACATGCATTTTCACAATTTTGCATGTGTAATGGCAATTAATGAATTCAATAAATTAATTACAGGGGAGAAAAACGAGCGGAAGGATGATAAAATTCTACTTTGTATCTGTGTGATATTCACTCGATTCCGCGGCCTCGTTTCATAATTAAAACCGTTTGGTGAAGTAATGCAGACTCAATATCTTATAGCAAGAGTTTCCCATCCAGTTTCTTCACAAGGTTTAGCTGTGGGCCGTTGTATTCTTCATTGCTCAATACTGGCTGTATCCACCTCAACTCAGTAAAGAATGACTGAGGAATTTTTGTTACCAGGAAAATATGTCTAAAAATATTCTACAAGCTTGATGATTGATGATGGCCTGGTTACACCCCTGGATCCAGTAAGAGTTCTTTTTTCAAGTAAGGAAAGCTGACGACATTCCCAGAACACTCCTAGACACGCAAAATGATGATGATGATGATGATGATGATGATGATGATGATGATGATGATGATGATGATGATGATGATGATGATGATGATGATTGAATTTTACACCCTTCTATGTGTCGGCGTGGTGCTAATTCAAGTGGTACATATACGAATATATGGCTTCCCTAATATGCTCTTTACACATAAAGTATAGCTAACACAATACCCTTGTGATTTACGGAAGGATGTGATTGCACTCGAAACAATGTTTCGTAAGCCTTTCGTATACTTGGAAAAAGAAAAAAAAACTGAATCCAGGTGTGTATCTATGGATTCGGTGAGGGTGAGTGGGTGTGTCTGCAACAGGAATGAATGCCATGTGAAAGCGACCTTTGACCACGAAGCGGGGCTTGGGGGTGGGGCTGGGGCTGGGGTTGGGGTTGGGGGGGGGGGGGTAGTAGGATTAGTCCCGCAGCATCCCCCCCAATATTTTGATTGCACATGTTGAATGATGCAAAAGGGGTATTTGCTCCCCCTTTTTTGTTTTTGTTGTTTATTCCTCTCTCTCTGTCTCTCTCCCCAGCGTCGTATGAAGAAGTATGACGTAAAAATTGCTTACCATCTACAAGGTGGATATATTTTCGCATTAAAGTGATCAGAAGCAGCAAGCCCGTAACCGGGGGTTCGGGGGGATTTTAAGAGAGACACAGAGAAATGTTTGATGCTATCACAATGCTGCTAGCTTCATGCTGCATGACACACACACACACACACACACACACACACACACACACACACACACACATACATACATACATACATACATACACACACACACACACACACATATATATATATATATATATATATATATATATATATATATATATATATATATATATATATATAGGCCCCCTCTTTTTTTATTAGACCACCCCAAAAGTAGCCTTTTGAGAGAGGTGTCATCTGGTCACTGGGGCCTTACAAGAGGGGAACCACGGAATATAAATGTGTGTGGGTGTGGGGTGGCGTGGGGGTGGTGCCCTGTGTCATTGCAGAAGTATTGTACCTCACTACGTGAAGTAACCTGAGCCTGTTCATAACTGTCCCCAGCAGTGTTCAGGATGATCAAAAACACACGGCAGTGTACACTGTATGGGTCATGTATAGAGAGTTCTACTGTAAAAATAAACCTTAGAATAGGATGTATTCATATTTGAATGCGGTCCTGCTCTAACACTTATTGAGCAAAAGAGGAAGCCACCTGCATCAGAGCAGATCCATGTATTTAGCATGGTCACAACTATTTTCTCAATAAAATAAACAACACAAATACAGAATAATCTTAAGAAAATGTTTTAACATATATTTGAAACATAAAGGATGCCTGAATTGATTAGAAATGAGCTCTCTTTTGGTTGAAAAGGTGTTATTTATGGATGTTTATGTAGTATATAATACAGATCTGCCCTGATCATGGTGGAAGCATCAGTCTGTTGCCCCGGCAACACAGGAAGTGAGCAGAATCGCATGTCTCCTATTGTGGGTATATCTGGGAGTAACTTTTGATGATTTTCAACTTTAAAATGCGAAATGCCTCTAATTAGCATGATTTTAAATGCTACAAATTTTGGATATCCGTCAACACGAGGCACCATACTTGTGCCAGTAGCAGTTACTTTTGAAGATATTCAAGACTTAAAGTTTGAAAAGGTCCCAGCAAAACATGCCTACCTTTCTGGGCACACGTGCTTGATTTGCTTATGGACAAATCAGACCCTTTTAAAAGTATTGCAGACAGGGGTGTATGAAATTGTATTATTTAACTTGATGCTATATGGGCATACTTCTGAACTTTAAGCATTTAATACCTTCAAAGGTACTGTGGATTGAGGAGTTTATAATAACTTTAATTCATTGGTTTGTGAAATAGGTATGCCTACATCAAATGAGATTAAAATTAAAGTTGTGTAAAATTCAAATTTACGCTAATGAGGCACACTTGGAAAATTTTAATGCTTTACCACTTCAAAACTATTGTAGATGAAGGGGCCAGTAAGATTTAATTCAAATGATTGCATATGATTAGTATTGAACGACAGACAGTTGTTATGTTTTAAATTAAGCTATGCTTATTTTTCAAGGCAGAGAGATTTGCTTTCAAGCATATGACTTTTTCTATTTTTTTCACTAAAGTTCCATTTTTGTGAACTTTTTTTTTCACCCGTCCGTAGGGCTGTCCAACTGGAGTGGAGCATTGTAGCAAAATTTTGCTACAAAGCTCTATAAAATTGCTACAGATTTTCTCAAAAATAAGTGTTTCTTTTGTAAGGAAGTGGCAAAAATGCTACAAGGAAAGACAATTTTGCCACAGATATTTTCAGCTGGACAGCACTGGTCCGTTATTAGGCCTATATGAATTATGAGTCTTATGTGCTCGGCACACAAGTTAAAGTGTGTTTAAATTTAATTTAAGATCATTTAAAGCAGACAATAACTTTATAAGTAAATTTGTCTGACGACGTAGTATCACAACACCGTGTACAGCTTAGACCTGAGTTTAGACCATATACTAGCTAGAAATCGTATTTGGCATGCATCGATTTTCACTGACTAAGACTAAGTATGCATCAGTTTGCTATTCAGTAGTGATCTCCAGCCTCGCATCGTCAGATAGCGCCCAGAAGCAGGTGTTCACTTGCAGCAATTCAGATGGCGCTTTAGTAGTTTTACTCCCATGAACCGCATGAGGGGATAAGCAAATCGATTCGCAACGATCTGCTGTCTGCCAATCAGCCTCCAACGCGTCAAACAGGCTGAATTCGTTTGAGCGAAGAAGACACGCGTGTTTGTCGGTATTCAGTTTCTTCAAGCTGATATACATTACTTAGGTTGGTATATTTATGTTGAAATTAATTCAGTAGCGCCATTTGATCGGTCCGTTTATGCTTTCAGTGTCAGACTCAAAGCGTGCATAATGCAGGCCGTTTGAGCGATAATTGAAGTGTTAATGGTTCGGTAGATTTGTGGAGATGTTTGGTCATTCGTAAAATAAAGACAGGGAAGCCCTGTAGCACTTCCTTGACAAAAGTAACAAGACTGACAGAGATAAAGAGCCTTAGGTCTAACAAAAACGTCCACCCTCCCCCCTTTTAACAAAAGGACATAATAAAAGTGGGGATGGGTGAAGGGTGAGAGGGTTTCCGCCACAAAACTAAGGCCAAGGGGATCCTGTTATTATTTTAGGCCAAATTATGGTCATGACATGAATATGAGGCCGTTCTGAATAGATTGTTGGATTATTTGCTAAAAAAAAGAAGGATTATTGGATTATTTGATCTGAATAGAGTATTTTGGGATTATTGAAAAACACTTAAATTGAAGATTTAGGATTAGGGTCGCTTTTTTTTTTTTTTTTTTTTTTTTTTTTGGCTGGATTATAATATTATGGGTAAAATATATGGAACAGGATTATTGGTACCCCACCCCCAACTGAGCCCAGAAAAGGGGGTGGGGTGGGGGTAATTCCCCCTCCCACCCCCCACCCCCCAAAAAAAACATTTAAATAATCATTGCATGTACATGGCCAATCACGTTAATATGGGATACAGGGGTTCCCTGACCCAACAGGCAAAGGGTGTGGACGTATTGTAAAGTAGCGCTGATCTTTATTTCACATACAGGATTTGGAACATCAGTTGGCTGAGGGTTGTTTAGGTTGACAGTAAAGACTATTACAGAGGTCTCTGTCTTGAGAGACCACCTGTCTCGACCACTCCATGCTTGGTACTTTGTAGTTTAGCCCCTATTCAACTTCAACTTTCTCTATTCCTGACAGGACCCGGAAATTTCCTTTCAATATTTGTTACTTCCACTGTAGGCTAGCCTCTATGGGGCAACAGCTCTTGGAGTGAAAACATCCTTATTAGTTCAAGCATGGAGCTATGATAAAATGTTTGAACAGATTAAGATAATCTTTTCAGGAAAATATTAATCCACAGTAATGCTAAGTAAGTATTTTGCTACCTGTTATATACCTCCTATTAGTGATCACCAGTTTTCAGAGACCACAATTTGGTCCTTCCATAATGCTTTCCTTCCTTCCTTCCTTCCTTCCTTCCTTCCTTCCTTCCTTCCTTCCTTCCTTCCTTCCTTCCTTCCTTCCTTCCTTCCTTCCTTCCTTCCTTTTTTCCTTCTTTCTGTCTTTCTTTCTCTTCCGTTTGTTCTTTCTAAAATTAGGTGGTTTCAACATTTTATTTCAAAAGTCATTGTAGCTCAAGCAAAGCCTACATAACAGATATAAACCCTCTTGTACAATAATTTGTATTTTGTTACTAAACATATAGTTATATTTGTGATTGGTTCTTATTGTTCTTATACCAATGCAAAGTATATTATGTACAAAGTGCTTCGGATGAAATAATAATAATGATAATAATAATAATAATAATAATAATAATAATAATAATAATTCCCCTTCAAATTTGGTGGAAAAGCACCATTATTATGTCAGCTGAGCACAGTTTATTGTCTCAGCTTTCTTGTTATAAACAAGGCAATGCTGGTAGCCAGTCCAAAGTTATGATGTGCTGTAGCTTTCCCTGCCTGATAAGCTTTATGAAATCAGATTAGTGATACTGATCATCAGCCGAAGAGTGCAGACTGACATGCTGTAGTAATGTTACATGGTTGCTGTAGCCCTTCTGTAAAATTGATTCTCCTTCAAGATGAAGAATGTGGGACTTTTGACTGGATCTAAGTCTTGGGTGTGATGTACTTGAGCCTTGGCTTCACTGCACTGAAGTGCACTGAAAAACTTGTGTACATTAATATGATTAACTGTTGAGTAAACTGGGTCATTAGGTTCATGGTAAGGATTACAAATTATTAGTTCACACACCATTGCTGCTTATAAGTGGACCATATATATGCACACTCAAGTGATAATTGTTTCAGTTTTATCAGACATGGATGGACACATGAGAACAACAATATAAATAGATACAGTTTATTTTCTAATGGAAAAGAACTGTTGACATGACAAGATGAATAACAAAACAAATAAGGAAGCAGTAATGCGACAATTTTTTAAAAAAAAAATAGTCTACATTTTTCTGAAAAAAAAAAGTAAATTTCCAGGTAGTTAAGGTGGTGATGGAACCCAAGCTGTGCCCAAGTACGGATTTTTTACTTTGAAAGTTTCTCTACCTTATCTTTTAGACACTCTCATCAAATTATAAAACAATACTAAATTATGACCATGCAATAGTATCACACTAGTTGACCTGTGGCTAGTGTCATTTTTAAAATCCCAACACAACAAACACACTTTTATTCAGTAAGTAGAAAATTGTACTAATATTAGGAAATTAAATGGCTCAGTTTTACATTTTTGACCTCTCTGAATTATGAAATATAAAATTTTTCACATGGCAGGTTTGGTGTTTATGTTAAAAATAAATCAAGAAATAACTGGAAAATAAGATTTGCTTGACAGAAAATCTGTCTGGGCGCCTTTTAAATGAGCAAAGTTTAAAATGTTTTAATTTTCATTTTGTTCGATGATAATTAAATCAATGTAACTTGAATACAATCCTTTGAAATGAAGTTTGACTGACCCCTTCATCTATGCATGTCCATAGTAGTTTTGAAATGGCCATGCAAGTAACTCTTGCAAGTGTGCCCAATTGGCATGTAAAATTCTAGTTTTCATTTTCATTTCATTGGATGTGTATATCATAAACCACTGAATTGAAGCTGGATTTACACCTATATCTATAACACTTTCGCAGCTACATGGGTTATAAGCACAAAGTGTTTTTTAGTCCTGAAAACAAAGTATTTTTTTAATTGTTATGATGCACCATGAACTCAGTCACATTCATCTTTGAGTCAAGATCATATTGTGGACTCCAGTTGTGCACTGTACACCTTTAATGCCTAGAAGTTGCTCTGTTTGACATGCTCTGTTCATAGGTACGTTTGCGTTAAAGGAAGGCTCTCACAAATTACCATGTGTGATGTATCACTTTTACCATTACAACAGCTTAACAAATGGGAGAACACAAGAATGATGTTTTAAACTGTTTGGTGAAATTTGTGAGATAGAAATCCATTAATTTGCCCAATCGACAGATGGTGAGTTGAGTGGAACTTCAAAGGAATCTTCAGGGATCATGGGTAAATTATTGAGGATCATTGGAAAGCACAGAAGCCTGACCAAAGACTATTCTCTGCAAGTGTTTACATAATAATTCCAGGAAATAAAATGGGCCAGTTAATAGGTACTTCACATGCTGGATTGATAATCTGATAGACTAGAGTAGTTTTGACACTTCGCTGTGTGGTGTGCTGCAGTTTATCTTGTATTTTTCTTCAGAGATGCTCCAGCAATATAATTCACTATTCAGTGGTAGTTACCATGGGTATTCTGCAAACCTGAACACTGCAACATTCCTATTGGCTGGAATCTTCGCATGGTTTCATCTAATGGAGGACACCTTGCTTATAGAATTTAAATAGAGTTGAAGTTTAACTTGTTAAAATGGGAGTATAATTCAAGACAATGTCTTGACACTTATACACGTAGACAGTAATTAGTGAGACTATGCTACTAAGCTAGAGTTTAAATTTTATGAGTATCTCCTTTAAATAAACTGTAGGTAATAACTTATGAACAGATTTCATGTCATGAGAAAGGTGTAAAACAAGAGGACCATCTGGCTTTCTATTGCTGGTGGCATGGAATACATTTCTCCCTCTTTGTCAGTTTTTAATGCTGTGGCACCTACTCTGGAGGCCTCCTTGTGAGAGACTGCACATATTTTTAAGACTGCCCTTTCATGATACATGTACTAGAGTCTGCTTCACTGATAAATTGATCTGTATTTTTAGGACAACCAGCAATATGAGGCCACTTTTCCCTGGCATTATGGGCAGTTGTAAATGACACATACTACCATGTCTAGTTTCATATGGCTGGGTCCCAATGGTGTGTATACTTGCAATGTGCTAAGCACACATAGCCATGGTTTTGGTACCAAGTTATGAACACATGTCCATATACATTTTCCTTCTTTTTTTTATCAAGGTCAAGTGACTGCCACAATGAAAGTCAATCAGCTTTTCTATGCAGCTGCTGTGGTTCTGATGGTTGCTTGTTATGGTGCTGCTGAGGACAAAAAGAAAGTGGGGAAAGTGAAGAAATTGCAGATTGGCATCAAGAAGAGAGTTGACCCTGACAAATGCAAAGTAAAGTCGAGGAAAGGAGACACTTTAAGCATGCACTACACTGTAAGTTGTGCAGTACCAGTGGGGGCTGCTGCTGAAATTGTTTAAGTTTTAACCTGTACAATTAAATCACAGTTGTTTCTGACATCTTTGCGCTTGGCATAAATGGAATCACCATCTTGTGACCATGCAGATCTTGACAGATGAGAAGCCGCCGTGAAGATGTATTGCGCCACTCAGTAAACATAGCATGGTGTCAGACTTGCAGCTTCCAAGGCACAGTAGATCATGTACATATACCTTTACTAGACGTTCTTCAGTAAAGTGTTGTGATCCCTACTCGACACCACTGCAATGAGAGACCTGTCTTGAAAGACCATCTTTTCAGGGTATTTTCAACACTTTAAATCTTTCATCTTACTCCTATGAAAGGCCACCTCTCTTCAGAGGCCCCAATTTGGTTGTCCTTTGGGATGGTCTTTCAAGACAGGTTTCACTATGGTTTCATACCTGTTGATTTTCACACCCCCTCACCAAAGCCAGTACCACCACTGATGTATAAACTGTTTTTTTTTTCCTATCTAAGTCATAAATTTCAATGTGGTAACCTGGTTTAATAGTAGTCCTTAATAAATAATTTTGATGTACGTCTTGTGTTAATAACAAAATGAAATAGCATTAAATTTATACATGAATATATTTACAGGGCAAACTTGAAGATGGTACAGAATTTGACAGCAGTATTCCAAGAGGGGAACCATTTGTATTCACTCTTAGTGCAGGGCAAGTCATAAAAGGTTGGGACCAGGGTCTCCTGGGGTAAGTTCCAGTACATGTATGCCTTTTGTCCCCCACCACCTTAGGTGGTGTAGGGGGACATAGAAACAGTAGGGATAGGGGCAGTTGGTCCATTCATTGGTCCATCCCTTTATCCATTGCATCCATTCGGCCCAATATCTAATGAGAGTAAGGTAGGATGATAAAACTTCCCATAGATACTTCCCATACAGGGCATGTGCAATGAAGCTTCATATTGACCTTAACTTTTTTAAGGTCACATGGCCCCAAAATGTGACAGGTCCATACAGACAGATATCTAATGAACCACTTGAGATAGAATGATGTAATTCATACTGAAGTGTATCCTATAATGGGCATGGGAAATGTTTCACGTTGATCTAGACCTCTTGTCAAGGTCACAGAGACACCAAACCTGACCTTGAAGCAAATACAGTCTATACCTTATCATACATTTAGTGCATTAAAGGCAGCATGTGCAGCATCGCACGTGCATTGAACAGACCTTTTTTGTGCAGCGTGGCTTGTTTTTTTACCTTGGCCTATTTTCAAGGTCAGTAGTGCCAGAAACCGATCTACATTAGCCTTAAATGTATAAAACATTGATATGGAGGGCATGTGCAGAATCGCTCATTGTTGATCTTTGCCATGTTAAGTTTATACAACAGTATAATGTCATATGAATAGTTCTTGTTCTCCATAGAATTTTAAAGCCACAGATGCAGTGCTGCAGTCTTAACAAAATATGGCCCGGCAGGGGACATAGATTCCTTAGATCATTGTACTATTTTTGGCACAGATGATACACCTTAATTACAAGGTCTCATACCATTTGGTGGTTCTTTAACATTTGATATTACCTGATCAGTTATATCTATGTCATCAGTTTTTCACAGATGAAATTTCTGTGGACCAAAAGAAAGATATATATATATATATATATATATATATATATATATATATATATATATATATATATATATATATATATATATATATATAAAGTTAAGAGGAGGTATAAGTATACATGTATTAGCTTTTGAAATATCTCCCAAATGACCATGATCATTTATTATATTTTTTTGGGGGGAGGGGCCTGCCTTTAACACCTGAATCATCACAGACCTCTACTTACTCTTATCATCCAGGTCGTCTCCTGCACACACCTGCTGTCTTGTGCATATATGTAGCTTGTTTTGCTGAGGACAAGGAGGCTACATCTTCATGTGGTGTCTTTGCTCTGTAATTTTTGACTCACTGTTGCTTACACAACTTTCCAGTATCCAATTGCCATTGCCACATCATCAATCTGCATTTATAATGGATTAATACAGAACTTGACCCTTTTCCATTTGAAGAAGACTGAATTGACAGTTTCTTTGGCATGGGTTGGGTGCTATGTGCCGGTCACCTCAACCCATGCCAAGGAAAGCTGCCGACTTGGGACATGTTATCGTGATATGTCTCATTTTAAATTCTCATTCAAATTGTTTTTCATTAGTGTTAAAATTTGTCAAAGACATTGATCACCAACCAGTTTTGGCCAATTTAAGAGGGAAAGGCTGAATGCTTTCTTTACAGATGTTTCACATTATTTCTAGAGATAATTTACATTTTTCAGGATGTGTGAAGGAGAGAAAAGGAAACTGGTGATACCTTCTGATCTGGGATATGGAGATCGTGGATCTCCACCGAAAATTCCAGGTAAGATGATGTTCACATTTCTTCTTTTTTTATACCCTGCAGGGGATATATAGGAATCTTCATGTCCGTCTACCCATTACATTGGTTACACTTAACTTATACAGTGGTCCCCTGCTTGAGAGGCCCCTCCCCCCGACGAGAGTCCACCCCCTCTTGAGAGGCCACTTCTAAGTGCAGTAAGTGTAGCCTTTGCATTATATTGCTCCCCTCAAGAGAGGCCACCCCGTTTATAAGGCCACATTTCTGGTGCATTTGGGATGGCCTTGCAAGAGGGGGACCACTGTATCTGCAACTAGTCTCAGCCTTTCTGTCAGATTCATTTAAAATTTTACATAGTTCATGGGTGTTATGTTGGCAGAGCAAATCATATTGCATATGCATGCCTCTGCAATGATTTTCAGTCAGTAGACAGGCAAAAGATGTAAAGTTGGGCCTGTTCTTATGAATGTACAGTGGTATCTGCTTTAAAGACCATTTCTCACCACAGACTATATTTTAAGACTGCCATTTTAAGGCACAAGGCTCTTATTTGTTTGTTAATTTACCTGCAATTATAGACCACCTGCCATATGTAGCCGCTTTTGTCTACCAATAGTGGCACTGTCTTGAATAGCAGGTACCACTTTATTTTGCAGTCTGAAATTACCTCCAAAATATATGCAGACATGAACATTTTCATCATGCATATCCTAAGTCTACAATAATAGATCAGTGCTTTTTTATATGTGCATCCAAGCTGGGGGGTAGAGTTGGGGGGTATCTTCTTATGTCATCTTTAGATGCCACCTCACTCTAGTAATTTATGGCTGCATCAAGTTACCAATTTCCCATTGAAAGCTACCAGAAAGTGTCCAATGTAGGCTAAAATTTGAACCCAGATTTTCATCAGATTTGTTATGTCTAACGTTAACCCTCTACCGAAAAATCCCCAATGTACCCATATTTACAAATGTCATCTGCTTACCGGGTACCCATTTTTCTTAAATTTGATTTTTTAATCAAATTTTTTTACAAAGTTTGTTAGGAATATACTACAAAATGATATGCACTGGGTCAGCATGTTCCTATGGCACTTGCTGAACACATTTATTTGTTTGCGTTTTATTTTAATTTTATCCTGGTTGACAATTCTCATTTACAATGCTATTTGTACTTGCAGGCGGAGCCACACTAATATTTGAGGTTGAGCTCATCAAGATAGAGCGGAAAGATGAACTGTGATCGTGTACAAAATAAGCAAAGTGTCCTTTTGACAGCTATTATGAGGAGTAAAATATTTATAGAGTAGAACCAGCCCCCCATTGTGCAAAGTAGTACCACGCTTTGGAAGCACGAGTCAATGGCATAAGCCAAGAGGCAAGAGGCAGAGGGTAGCACTGGTGAAAAAAGAGGCCACCTGACCTTTTCTGACAAATACCATGGTCAGGATAGGTCACATGATACCTCTTGACCAGTGGTATTATCTGCTACTTCCTGTCCCTGGGTATATATACATGTATTAGACATAACCATGATTGTCAGTCGTGGTAAGTGTACAGTATGCTGGACCAAACCATTGTAAAATTGTTCATTAAGTGATGACACACTATGATGGTTAAGACCCTTGCTCTTTGGTTTGTGCGTTGCCTGGCAAGTCATTCTGCAGCTGCCATTGTAGCTTGACTTGCCAGGCCATGCAGAAGCCACTGACCTTAGATTAGGCATTACTTGAGTAGAAGCTCTTTTTATACAGAATTTGAATGTGTAAAATTTGTCATAAATTTAGGAATATATGTGAGAAAATAAGACTGGGTTTTGAGGGTGTGCTGAAAGGAGGCAATGGGCTGGAGGCACTCAAGGGTAGCTTTTGTTACTAGAACTATAGACAGGCCAAGGTGTGCCTGAGTATACCCTAGCCCATTGCCCACCATTCTCCCATGTGGCATACTGAGGTGTGTACTAGCCTCTTAACTGGGAAGTTGTCAAAATACCGTATTCATCTTAATAAGTGCACACTCCGTAATGAAGGCATCTCCCCCCCCCCCCCCCCATTTTTTTCAAAGACAGAACCCCCAAATGTCCCATAGTTTTCAATCAAGTGGTAGAATTTACTTAGGATCTACATTTTTTCAGCTGTTGTGGATGAATTTTTTTTTTATAGTGCACTGTGTGCTTATTAAGATTAATACGGTACTGCATGTAGGCGAGCCTTTCTTCATCATGCTGGCAAATTATGATTACTGGGACAGCTGTTGACCAAGGAATTACATGTATCATCATGACTTACAGCAAAACACACAAAGGAAAATCATGTCTTGGATGTAAACTTGCAAAGTTCAAAGAGCCTGTTGATTCATAATGCATAGACTACCAGAGTAATTTTGTGTTGTCAAACAGAACATTGATGGATGAGAGTGATGATATCCCTGTATACATTCCATACACATTCTTGGTGCAATGATGCGTAGAGATGATGGTATGAATGGTTAATGTGTCCTATTTTATTAAAGAAATTAAATGAAAATATCCACAAGCTGGTAATGCACCAATGACCGAGTATAGTCAAAAACGGTTTTTGGTAAGCTCTGAACCAAGGGCTTATCAATAAGATCAGCAATCAATTTAGAATTTAAAAAATTATCACGAAAGTCCTGCTTTCAATAACAGTAGCAAATAAAAAGAAAGATTCCCATTTTACAATATTGTTGTCTTGAATTGAAAACATCACTAATAATTATACCAAACCTTTATTGCATAAAAGCTGGAAGAATATGTTGCATTGTTTGCACATGACAGAATTTTGATCCTCGCTATGCAAATGGTTGCAATAAAATCATATTAATAGGAATATACTGTAAAATGATTTATTTTGCTGTTCTTATTTTCACTTATTTCGCTGATAGCACAAAACTTCTACAATAAAAACACAATGAAATAGTATTTAACATTGTTCGAATAGGAATTGTGTCCAACATAGTAAAAATAAAACTAAAATGAAATGTCAAAATACAAAAACCATGAAAATTTAAATATGTCAGAATAAAGTAATTCACAGTATTAGATGGTAGGTCATTATAGGAAGCCTGGTCATAAGTAGATCCAAATTATCTGATTCTTCTTGGCTGACAGATTGTGCAATTGATTATCAGTCCATCTTGCCCATCCAAACACAATCATCAATGATAAAATCACAACAGAATGTCAATAATGCTGCATGCAGAAACAAGAGGAAGTTGACTTTGGACTGAATTGTATTTACAGATTTTGTATGTTCATATCTTGAAGTGAATAGATGTGGTCAGCATACAAATGTGCCAGATAACATGTGTTCAGGTAATTGTTCATCTGTAGACATCAAATATATGTGAAATTCTAGCCACATTATCTACACAGTGTCATTAAAATACAATTTATGGCCAGTTTTTTTGTGCTATTTTGTTGGCTATATGTAATTGTGTGTATTCTTAAATGTACCAGTTCTTTGATACTTTCCATAATTAGAATGGAAGCTACATATTTATGTTCAAGTTTTGTCTCCTCAGACTGAATAAAATAAGTAATAAAAAAGAAAAGAAGACATGTTGTCAAGTTTTTTCAATATTATTTTCAGCTTCATGAGCCATATTTTGTTGCTTACTTGAAAAGTTTTGATCGTGGGTATTGTTGACATCGTGACATTGAACTAGACATTTGCGTACTGTTTGATTTATGCTGAGACTACTGACAAGTGGCTGTAAACAACAAGAATAGTTCTACCAGTTTTGATGCAAATTCGTGACACCAGGAACTGTTAAACAAAAGGCACATGTTCCCAGTGCTCGTGTTTCGTAAATATATGAATTTAAGTGTATGGGGTGAAACTTGCTTGTGTGACCATCTGGATAATGGGATGTCGGTTGAGAGTTTGACTTCCCCCACAATCCTACTAAATTTCATGAAAATGCACCAAAAATTAAATATGCTAAAGTATTTACAAGATGTTCATGTTTTGACCCATATATTTCATCATACTATAGGTGGCACCACCAATATTGAACCCAGCCTAGATATATTGCACTTGATAAGTCCTAAAAGTGATGGGTGCTTAACTTGAAAACTAGACTACCATGTTTGCAAGCAACAAGTTTACAGAAGAACGGACAGACAGAGCAGTGACTGCATGAGCACTATGACCTATGGTCAGCTGAGGGGTAAGAAGCTACTGAATCGTCCATTTGAATACTTCATGGTTCACTGTGCAAAACACTTGAAGGAATATTGTTTACATTTGGGTCTAGGTCTTCAGGTGTCAGGAAGGATCACTCTGAAAAAGAATGGGTTTCAAAACACCCCAACATGATGTTAACATTCTTAACGAGTGATAAAGTGATATACACATCATACGGCATAATAAACAGTTGATCTTGGCCATTCAAGTCGCACTGTGTGCATAACAGTCGTATAAATAGAGATAATGGAAGGAGCCTCCAAATGTACATTTGTGGTTATTTCTAGCAAACGGCTGGGACAAAAATTATGATTTTTTAGCTCTGCTGACCTAAGGTTGCTGAGCTTATGTGACCGCTGTCTGTCTGTCCGTCCGCCCCCCCCCCTACACTTTTGCTCATCAGAGTGATGCTGTCCATAGTTTTCAAATTAGCCCAATATAACTTTGAAGACCTATAGGATGTATAAAAATCTAGGCCCCTTTCAATATTGATGGTGCCACCCACAATATTATGTAATATAGGGGTCAAAATGTGAGAATTTTGTGAACATTCTAGCATCTTTAATTTTTGGCGGATCTTCACCAAATTTATTTGGATTGTCGGGGAGGTCAAAGTCTAAGTTACTAATGATACTAGTTGCACCAACTTTAATTTGATGGAAAATATGATCCAAAATTTGTTTTAAGCTATAAAGTTCCATATTTGGTTTCCTCTGTTGTCACCTTTGACCTTCAGAGGTCAAATTGAGACCAATGAGTATTTCATTTAAAACCCATCAACCAGATTTAATTCAAATTTGGTGGTGGTGTAGTTTAGGCTGGCATGTATAAAATCTGTTCAAAATGGACAACTTTGACCTAATTCTAAAGGTCACAGAGCTATTGTTCTGCATTTTATTTTCTCCTGATAACTCAAAAAGTTGTAAATCTAGCACTGACCTATTACACCAGATAATACTCCTTTATAAGGTCAAGGTTTCTACATACAATATCACCTGAGCACAGTACTGTCATAGTCCTCATTCTTCTTTTTGTTATTACATAGTACTCTCGAATGCACCACCCATATCAAACTACTTTCCATTCACAGCATATATCCAGAAAATTTCATGGGGCTAACTTTTTAGATGCTACAAGTATCGTGTTCATGAGGAATTGCTTGGGGGACAGATGTACATCCAGACACAAGAGATTCAATCAGCTCTGCCACCTTTTTGGGGGTGAGTAGAGCTGAAATTTAGTATACACGTGACAAAACAATATATACTGATAATCTTGCTCCAGGATCCACCCTATTTCAAGATATTAAAAGTCTAATCATCCTGAGAGGTACTCCCTTCTTGTTTACAAACATTCGCAAATTGAGGATTCAAAGGGTGCTTTTCAAGATCAAAGCTACCATCATGTAGTCTGTCGTTGATGTCCTGCACTGTATTTCATTCATACTGATATTTGGAGCAAATGGATTGGGCATGCCTTTATATATCTTAAGGTATGACTGGCCTTAGTAAGGTACATTACGTAAAATGCCTGATGTTGAATAGTTTTCTTCACATTATGATGCTGAAAAGTTTTCTTCACGTCATAAACTCCAACTGCCAAGTTCAGCATGTTGAACAGTGGGTGTAGAGTTACGTGAAAATTCAACGTATTTGTAAATGTTAATTGATTGTTACTAGGGAAAGCTGGGGTTTCCCTCATTTGATATCCCCATGAGAGGAAATTCTCAATGGGATATTCTTTACATGAAGACCATGGTGAATTTATGTCACAATGTTTATTTGTGATTCATGGTTTATCAAAAGTCCACAGAAATGCACTTTTTGTTGAGTGATTACAAGAACTGTGTGGTTTGTATTTGATGTGCCCAGTCCATTGGGACAGAATTATTCTTTTTCTATCCTCGGTTCATGACAGTGTCACAGGAAAGGAAGCATGAGAAAGTTGAAAATTTAGCATAAGACTGAGCAAGTATGCTTACTTTTGCATGACATTCAGGCCAAATGGTTCCATGGTGCAAAGTTGGTGGATCCAGAAATGTTCCTTTTCAGTTTTGCAACCTGAGTGATTCTGTTTTCTTTTAAAAGCTCAGGTGGGATGGGGATATTTGTTAGGATCTGTTCCTTAAAATTAAGGGTCTGATGATCCCGTTTGGCAAAATATCTGCTAAGTGGTTGGAAAATATCCACTTTATTTATATAATAAAAGTGTTCACGGAGTCTGTGCAAAAGTGGCCATGATGTCTGGCCTACATATTGCTTGTGGCAGATGCCAGACAAGTCAGCAGATAGACCAAGTTGTTATGGCTGCAAGTGCCACCTTTGGAAGTATGGTATATCTGTCCATTGGTAGTGCTGTTGACAATGCCTGTAGTTTCCATCTTCTCACAATATCTGCAGTTGTTCTTGTCACAGGGATTCTGCTCAGTGACCCCTGCTATGTGTCAAGGTTGTAGTGTTGGTGGATATTTTAGTCGTAATTTGACCAGAATATCTTTCAGCTCTTCTGAAGCCCATTGTTATTTGCTTGTTCCCTAGGGCTAAGACATACTTTGAAGATTGGATTGTACCCCAATTTTGGTTGATGATGTTTTGTTGTGGAAGTAGAGCTCTGGATTGCACCTCGTGATCATATAAAGTTGATCCTGATTATGATCAGTTTGTTGTGGACTCTGCCTTTGTTGTAGTCGAGAGGCTCGGTCTAGGGCCCTTGCTTTTGACAAGGAGTCCTGGAGTAATGTGATCGGATAGCCTCTTTATGTATAGTACATTGGAACTTTTTTTAGCATTTTCTTCAAAATCAGCTGGTTGGGTGCAGATTCTTTTGACCCTCAGAAGTTGGCTGTAGGGACCAGCTGTTTGTTTCGTATGTGTCGACCTGGAATGGAGATACTGATTGTTATCTGTGTGTTTAGTGTACAAAGTTGTGCAGTTTCCTACTTTCATCAAATCAGACCAGAGTGTCAAGAAAACTGATTTCCTTGTCACTGTATGTGACAGAGAATTTAATGATTGGAAGACTAAAATTTAAATAACTTATAAATTCTAGTTCTTTTTCACCATGGTGAAGATGTCGTCAATGAACCTGAACCATATTGTGGGCTTTAAGGGGTATTTCGACGTCATGTTTTCGTCCAAATCTGCCATGAAGCGATTTGCATATGATGGTACTCCTCTTGTACCCATGGATGTCCCACTTATTTGGAGGTAGTGTTCATCACTGAACTCAAAATTGTTGCAGTATAGGACCAATCTCAGTAGCAAAATGATTTTACAGTAAGGATCTTGCTGTTGTTCATAGGCCTTCTGCGATTGGTATATTGGTGTACAAAGAGCCTAAATCTAGAGTGACCAGTAAAGTGTTGACTGGTTGCTGTGGTAATGATTCTATCTTTGATATAAAATCATTTGTGTCTTTGACGTAGCTTGTGATTTTTTTGTACTAAAGGATGTAGAAAAAAATCTACTAAGCCTGATATCCTTTCCCTTCTACAACTGGCTTCACACCTTAGGTTTCACAGGTTTGTGTTTATTCCACAGTGAATAAATAACACAAAGACTTGAGTTAGAAGACAGCATAAGGCTTTATTGGATATCAAATATTTTTTCAGTTCCTTTTGCACAGGCAATATAAACAGCCATGTAAGGGTTCCACTAAGGGTACAAGAAAAATAGTAATACTGCATGCTTGTATTTACACCCTACTGTAGACAAATATTCCTGTTACAGATTCCACTGGTGTGAGGAATCGGTATCATCCAGTTTAAATACATGTAAGTTGCATAGACACTGTCTGCCTTTGTGTGCTTCAGGTATGGAAAGTCAAGCCTTACTGTGGCAAGGTTGGCAACCTGACCTTTCACAAATCTGACTGGACAATGTTGGTAGTTAAGGAAACTTCCCGCAAATCTGATTGGGCAATGTTGGTAGCTATGGAGACTTCCCAAGTAATCTGATTGTTCAGTTCTGGTGGCCATCAGATTTACATGATATAACTGTTGACACCATCTTTTAAGACATATATGCACATTCAGGATCATCCACGACATGAAATTTTACTTAGTTTTATGAAATTTCTCCAAAAAAAAACATATTAGAACTACTTATGAAGTATAGAAGAGACTTTTTCTTTTTTTTTTATATCTGTAACTGCTTCATCAAGATACTTTTGTCAGAAGATCAGTCAAACTTTAAATCTATAACGGTTTTGTGGTATCAGTCTGGGGAACAGATTTGATGGAAGGCTATTCTAAACTCCAACCTGGTCAAGGCACAAGAACAAATGTCTACCTTTACCTTAACAAGACCAGTGGCCAAGGTTTTATCATGCGTGTTTCGAGTTCAATATCTTGACTGACCCTTAACACCGACACTGTATGATGGACAGCTGAATAGAACTGGCCACATTCATGCTAAAAAAACCAACAATGATTTCTATGGCAAACAAGCCACACAGTTTAGCTGAAAGAACATGTTGTACAATAAAATGAGGCTGGGTACCAGGTACATGGATAGGCCAACTATATATCTGTGTTACATGCAGTAAATATAAGTCACATTTCTAAGGCATATACAGAGCACCAAACAAGCATATCCAGTTGCCAAAGTGACGAACTGAATAACTTGTAAGTTTCTGAACTACTGCAATATGTACAAAGGAATTTGGGTATATTGCTGAAAAATCTGGTTTGCCTCCCTGCAAGATTTGTCGCCTTCTGTCAAACAAGGTGCTATGTTACATTGTGGCAATGACAGTGCAGTAAGTTGTATTTCCCTGTACTGAGGCTTGTCATTAACTTTCTTCAGTAATATGGAGCATTCCGTTGGGAAAAGATGTATGTAGAGGGGTTCCTCAGGCACCCAAATCTGCCATGCCACCCCCCCCCCCCTTTTCTTTTTACCTGGAAAATTCAGGTTATATCTGGTTCAAAGTTATTGAGTATAACATGCCTTCAATACAGGAGGTTGATACTTCATAAGCATGTACACATGAATGCCGTTATTACAGCCAAACCCTGAACACAAGTCGAAGATCGAGACAGAAAGGGACCCACGTCCATCATTTAACCATGATGGATCTGTAGCCAATCTACTGGCATCCAATTGTTTTTCTCATTTCGCATGCATAGCAAGCACCTGATGGCTTAAATGTTATCTGCTTCTTTTTTCACTGAACTGAATTATATGTGATGACTGAACACTCTGGTCACATATTGACTGAAAATGATACAGGTGATTTGTTAAAAAATTTCCTGGGTGCACTCCAGACACACTGCACTCAAGAGTGCACCAAGGAAAGCTGTTGACTCGGTCCCAAGAGAGTTAACCAATGGACATGGTTCCATTTATGTCTGGATACCCTACACACCACCACACTACCATCATTTTGTTGAGCATACATATACTGTCAACACATCTGAAACTTGGAACAAAATTTTTGCTTGCTAACAGTCTATCTCATGAGGACTTCAATGATAACATAAAAACATTTCTGCTCCACTGTGCTGTGGTAATATTAATCCATGACTGCGCAGACCAAATGAACCCTGCTGGCCCTTTTGAGACACGCCAGCCATCTCTGACTGACGTCACTGAAACATATCCAAAACCATGCTCTCTTCTACATTACTATAATCCACAATTTTTGTAAGTATAAGCAAATAAAGTAAAAGGTTAAATAAATGGATATGATCAGTGCTGCTAGCAAGATAAAAGATTTAAAAGAAATGAGATACCATATGCATGGTGTTTAAAATGAAGACAAACATCTTGTGAAAATTGTCTGAGGTGTATTTTTCAGTGCAATTTCTATGCTGCTCCCCAGAAGCTATCACTATAAGCTCATTGCAACCCAAACAATTGGGTTAAGCCTCAAAAAGCATATATACAAGAGATACATTTCCCTATTACTATGAAACAGATAGAACATTTGTACATATGCGGGGCTGAAATACAATGTCATATATCCTCCCCTTGAATCTGTCACACACACACACTATACACCTAAGGATCAGTCATGTATTGAGGTAACTTCTGGAAGTTGAGTAGATGATGGGAGCAATACCAGTGTGAAATGTGTACCTACCAAAAGAACCTGTGTACCGATTAACCCCCCCCCCCAAAAAAAAATGTCTATTCACGTCTATTTTAACTTCAATGAGATATGGCTTAACTGCTTTTCAAAAAGAACCCAATGGACATAATACTTTGCACCCATCAAAATTCAGATGGAATAACAAATGATGTTTTCCATCCACAGTCAAACATGCAGACACACTACCAGCCACATACAAATGGACAGTAACAGAAATGTCATTTTTCACCAATATTTTGCTATGGTGTATGGTAATAGATACTCAGTGGATTCCTGGTTTCTCATGAAAAAGTCAACGCTCCCAACATGGTTAGTGACTGTCCACCACACAACCATGTAGTATTCCCCACCCTCATGGCAGTGATGCATGGATGGAGTTCTCTGTAAGCATCACTTATGTCCTGGTAAAAAGTAGTAGACTTGCAGGGTAGGTTGGGTGGGCTTACAGCTATACCATGAGTAAATATAGTAAATTAAAAAAAATAAATAAACAAAAAGTCATCATATGCAGTACCGGTATTTCTTAAAAGAGGCCAAAGGATATTGCATCACCTAAAACTGCCACAAGCATGTACATGCTACCCACCTGAAATGCATCCTGTAGTTATGATTTGTTTCCATAAAATTTTCATGCATTGCTCTATGTGCTTAATGACTTTAGATCATGCAAGGAACAATAATGTTGCCAATTATAGTTTTAACATGAGATTTAACCATGAAGCTTGATTAAAAATGTATTGCAGTTTTAAAGGGCAACTGCAGAGTCTGCTGCAAAAAACAAATTATTTTTTACATGTAAATTTAGAAATGCCATGGAATTTATCGAAATGGGAAAGCAATGATTGTTAAGCCACATAGAATGAACAAGTTTTAAACCGAAAAAGACCAAGCCTAAATGCAAAACCATGCATGATTTTTGTTTCAGTTTTGAAAGCTCTATGGCAGTCTGGTGCACACAATTAATGATTTTTGTAAATTTTAAATTGAATGCAATTAGCTGAAACTGGAAACTGAAAGCACCTGCAAGTCAGATGCACAGAATACCATTTTTTTTTTTAAATTAACATGCAAAGCCTACATAAAAATTCACATACCTTAACCAGTTGTTTATGATAAGAAGAAAACAGTAAGTCTGCTTAGAACAGACATATTCATAACCAGATAGATTTCCATGTACATGCATCCTGGAAAATAATTTTTACACATATTGTTTGGACATGATGCAAATCCATAAAATATTTGGGATTATATTTGGAAAGGCTCACAAAACCAGTCTAATCCATTGAACTATCAGTTTATCGGACACACATCATAGGGCAGCACAGAACAGATTCACAATGGCAGCACTATCGCTTGAAATCAACATAGAGGTGACAGTATACAGATTTTAACCTGAAGGGACCTGACACTCACGTATGAGCATGCAACTTTTTCCCATTAAAAATTGCCAGTAAAGGTCGGTGTCGTAAATGTTGCCCAGTTCTTTTCCTTTTTTTCATCAAGAGTGACACATGCAGTTAGTCAATAGCTTTTCTTGGCACTCTCAGGACATGATGGACCAAGAAGGCTCTTAGGCAAGGATGTTGACCCAGTGTCCCAAGAGTTAAATGGTAGTATTGGTACAGAACATTATCACAATTGACCAACGAGTAATATGACCATATAAATGTACAATAGAAACCCAACTCAAATCATGTTGACTGCACATGAAACACAAAACTGGAAAAAGCAACAGAATGCCTGAACAAAGACAATATTACCACAGCCAAATCTATGCCCGAGAACAAGTGATTCATCACATGAAGAAGAGAAGAAAAGATCAGTTTTCAGTGATAGTGAGGAGGACACAGTAACATCTATTCCAAGCACATATACCATTCACATTAGCATGAAGTCATGGTTATGTCCACGATAAACATGCAATGAATTACATGAACGATGACACCTTCTTCCAAAATTGTTACGGGTCATCATTAAGTTGCAGTTGGTGTCGCGTGTTTTGAACCGGCTCTGAGGAATCTCTATCCTAACATTTTGGAAGTTATGCCATTTCATGTCAAGTTGGCCAATGCATGTAGAAAAATTCCCACTATAAAATATATGTAGGTCTTATGGTATCCCAGCTCTCTGCACATCCAACACCCAATTTTAGCTCAACTGCCCAACATGTTAGGCCAATTTTTGGCAATTTCTGCCAGTAGGCTCATGGATTCCCACCTTTGCATTGCAATCTTTCCTTCGTCCAACTGGACAGCTATATATTGACAGGGTTCAATTGAATTCATGCAAGTTGAAAATTTACCTTCTACACAAAATGAAACAAGTACATAACTTATCAAAATAGTGCTCCATTATGTGCTCATTTCCAAAGAAAGGTTCTTTTTAATAAACAACGGGTTGCACCTCATCAAGAAAAGCACATGCATGATCCCAGCAATATAGGTGTAAAAATATTAGGCTTAATAGGGTCAACAGGAAGTTTCAAACTATGATGGAAATAAAATGGTTTCTCAAGAGAGTATACTGGGTAAAGCCACTGGGTGGAAGGGGGGAATCTATGTGTAGGTAACATTTACACAATGTATCATTCACTCACTACTTAACCCTTTCTTGCTCAAATTGCCCAAAAGCTCCCAAATGTATATTACCACGTGCTTCGATGTTTTAACTATATTTCTCATTTATAGGAAAAATGAAGAAAAAAAATGAAAATTGTGGATAAGACCCATAGATGAAGATTATATGCCCTCAGACAAGAGCTTATAATGAAAATAAAGGGCATTGCACCCAACCTGTCATATAAACACATCAAAGTATTCAGTATCCTGGGGGGGGGGGGGGGGGGGGCTTTCTATGTGATACAACAACTCACCATACACAGAAGCATTCCCTGAAAGTCTACTGACATAGAATCTCCATCATTTTGGTCAAATGTCCTTGTAGAAATTTCAAAAAGCAATCCTGCACACATAAAATGGACTTTCTCATACAAGGTCAGGTGAATTTGCTCATGCAACCAAGATGCAGTGACAGCTTAATAGATGTAATTCTCCTCCGAAAAATACATAAATAAAATAAAACCAACAAAATGTTACTTGTCTTCAACTTTGTCTGCTTCTGTGAGTCACATCCACTTCATTGTTTATGTTGAAACTTTTTTGTGTGTATTTCCCATCAAGTCTTGTAAATTATAATGTACATGTTTGTTTCAAGAAAAATACACTGAAAATTAAAATAAATAGAGGTTAGTTTTATCAATCAGTTGGCAACCTGTATAATGTACATTTCAGTATCAGAAATACTATGCATTCTCAACATAAACATGTATATTACAATAGAAAAATGTTCAGTGTCCCTTGATGTAAATTATCATATTGAGGTGATACACATCTTCAAATTACCAACTAAGTATACTTGATTGCAAAGCAATCAACAAGATACTGCAAGCCTCCCCCAGGAGCTGGCTTCCCATGATCAGCATACACTTTTAGTATCTAATAAAAGAAAGCCAATCTACTTCCCCCTGGACCACACTGGAAGTATAGCCTGTGTTGAATACCAATGAGTTCTAACAGAGCAAAAATAAATGCCTCATTTTTTTTATATGGTCACGAGACCTTCAATATCAAAGGGTACAGTATGAACCAGAGAGCATGAAGCTTCAGCTGTTTACACAGCTCAACACAGTACATGTATACCACAGAAATGGGATTGTAATTTTCAAAGTTGTACAGGCTAATCTTACACAAATGTATTGATTTCTGTATGATCTCCTGAAGGTCAGGGTTCTTTGGCCACTTGAAATTTTGAACTTGGCTGCAACTTCAACTAGACATGATGGACAACTTGAGTGTCCCAGCAACAGCAAACTGCCAGACAGGATATCCTTCATGGGCCATGAGCCAACAAGGTTTAATTTAGTCATTGCTCTGTGATTGTGGATCTCCAGTTTGATCACCACTGCTTTGGGACACCTATTAGCCAAAAGGAGACTGCACAGAAGTGCTCTACCATTTGCCACTAATGTCCAAGGTCAGTGACTGAGTTTTACATAAATGCTGCAGTAAGAAACTTAGTTCACACCAAAGGAGATAACCGAGAACTGAACATCACTACTTTGGAACTCATCTTTAAACAAAATGACACGTGCCTTACACGTCAGAAATGTTTACATGTGTCATAATCAAGCCATGCACATTCCAGATCTGAAGTCTTCAGACAGTCGACATAACCAGTGCTCCCTCTACACAGCATGTGGTTCAGATAATATGACAACTCTTTTTACATCACTGCATTAATCCAATTCTGTTGCAGGACATTCATTAGCAGTGGTGCCACGTGCTGAATGAGGAGTGTGGACAGTACACATCCTGTGTTTGAATAGCAATCGTGTAGATCTTTGAGCACTGATGGAAGATAGGTGCAGAACTCACCAACTTGCATGTTCTTTTGTTCTGGTCAAGTCAAGATTGATGGGGGCAAGTAAAATTTGTGAAAATTAACATATAAAGGATAGAAGCACTTGTCCTCGGACAAAAAGTCCTTGGACAGAATTGTCTTGCCCTGCAGTGAAGGTTTACTAATTGAGCTACCCTCTCAAAATAAATATATATACACATGCAGAAGGACCTTGTAGCTACACTCAGACTGCCATTCTTCATTCCCCCATTAATTTCCACCCAGCAGATTTTCTGCCCCACTAAATACTTCTCTATTGTACCAATTCATCAGAACAGCTCCAAAACCATCATCTGTGAGCAAAAGTGTTTGGTAAAGCAACTCGTGACTTCGGTTGTCAAGGTAAAAGATGGAAAGACATTGGGTAGTACAGTCTGATCGTTTTATGCAGGATGGAACCACCCCTGCCAGTTCTCAAACAGCTTGCTGAATCCTTGCCACAGATTGTGCATCTTTTTTTTTACAAAAAAATCATTCTTGTAAACAGATGCACCCCCGCATGCTTTGGATCTACCTTTAAAGCGATCCTGTCAGGTTCCTGTTGCATAATTTAAACCATTTGAGGCATCCCATGATCCAAAAGTTGCGGTTGTAGGGTGCTTGAATGGCTAAGCTTCTGCACTACAGACCAAAAAGTAAGATTGGCAGACATTTTCTGTCTACAGACTCAAACCTGTAAAAATACATCAACTACTAACCTGATCTCCAGAACCTCACTGGTTACTCGCTACCACTGATTGTCGCTCATTTTAGGATATATATTATTTGATGTCAGCAAAGTGAGCTCAACAGTCTTTGTTTGTACCCTGAATTAGCTGGATCCATACTCAACCACAAATACTCCTGCCAAATAAGTGTGGAGGTATACACATGAACATATGATAGAGCATGTATAGATAGAAATGAGATTGTCTCCCCAAGTGATATCAATTAAAATGTTTCTGGCAAAGACAGATGAGACAGGAAGGGAATCAAAGTATGGACTTCACATGGCAAGATATAGTTGTGCAGATGATGAAAGAAATTTCCGCCTGACAATTCAATATGACAGCAATTGCTTAGTATAATAATACTGGGACATTCCATCAGACAAATGTTGAGCACTTTTCAAGGACTCTAAAGAAAGCATCCACAAATCCATGGATTATGGAAAAAATGGGAAGTAGAAACCCTGAAATTATATAAATCTAGTCAAATTTAGCATTTTGGACAACAAGATTTCAAATCCTAGCTACCAGCTTGCTCTGAGGTGGTATCTATTCATGCAAACATTGTGTTTGAGCTCATAAGTATACTAATGACATCTCCCTGTGTACAAACTGTGATCTTGTAAATTATCAAAATAGTAAACAAAACAAGTCATGCCTTTATTTGATTATGTTTGTGCACACACACACACACACACACGTACATATATAAACATACATATGAACACACATAACCAGCAGATACTGAAAGTTACAAATGTAATAAAATACATGTATGAACAATATAATTCGTTGCTTTTCACGGAATGAATGGTGTGTATAGTTATACTATGAATCAAGTTTCAACCAAAACTGAAAGTGCCTGATGTATATGTAAACACATATTGTATCAACTATTGTCCTCTTCTCTTCTCTCGTTTGTCCAGACAGCTGACATAATCAGATAGCCAATGGCATTAACTGGGAACAGATGGTGTTCTTGGAATGCAACCCAACTGCATATGTGAATGTTTGCATGTATATGTATGTTTACATATATACACATAATACAGAAGACAGCATAAGCCTCCCCCACTAGGGGAGGCTTAAGTACAGTAGTCACACAACAAAGCCCCAAATTAAAGTACTAGGGTGGTACACACACACATTATCAATGTTCTCATTCAAGCAATTACTCTACAAATGGAGGAAAAAATATATTTTGGATTTTTGCAGATAGCATTTCTTTTCCATCCTGACCTCACTTGCAGTAAAATTTCATCAGTCAAAAATATATGCAATTGTTTACCCTAGTTATAGCTCAACTTGGACTTTTTTTAAAGTGCACCCATTGATTACAAGTGTGTGATTTTGATATAATGTAAATCCTTCATGCCCTCTCTGCTGAATTTGTCACTCAAAAGTTGATTGAAAAGCTGAGCTTTTGAGCAAGTAACTATTGATTAATGTAACTGAAATTGTTAACTAAAACATGGTCAAATTCAAACATTTTGAGCACTTACCAAACATGAAGTGTGACACACTACTGTCCAGAATTCTAATTCAAGACAAACTTAAAAACTTGGTATTGATTACATTGCATTTAAACAGACACTATGCTGCAGATTGCATCAAAATGTCTGCAATTGTCAATTTTAGCTCACTGGCACATCTTGAGGCAAACATATCTATTAAAAACAAGAAAAAAAAAAAAAAAAAACAATCAGAAACCTGTGGATTTCGCAGGTTATGCCTATGAATTGACCCTTTAAACACATAAAACAATTCTCTTTTGTACTTTGGAAGAAGGTTTGGGAATTTTACACAATTCTTTGTATGACAGATTTGGAAATGTTTGAAGTTGAACAATATTTCTGCCACAAGGTTTCTGGAAGGAAAATACTGTCCCACATGGATATTTTCTCTCGCAACTCAAGTCAAGACTGGGCCAATTCAAAGGCTTTCAAGTCTAACGTATTGTACACATATATGCAGTCACTTGACGAGATCTGCCATATAAAAATAAGATCTTCACTTCAAGGTTCCCATGAAGGATATTAAGTTATATTTTGGCAGTCCTTTGCTTGCAGAAAGTTCCTGCTGTGTTGAATAACATTGCCCTGAAGATGATCTGCAGTTTCTCATCTGTGATATACAAAAGATTGTCCTCTCAATTCAGTTGAAAATCCATCATTAATATACAAATTGTCCTATACAAATTGTCTTTAATCACACGCAGGGTGATCAAGAATCTGAGTCGATGCGTTTGAGGGATGTCCCCATGTGTTTCTTTGGACTAACCATCTTTTCTCGGGCTTCAGCTCTTCCTTTTTCCTTGTGATCGAATGTGCAGTCATGTTGCTCTGGCAATCTATGCACTGGGCAAAATACATAGTCTGCAAAAAATATGGTATCAGTTAAGTGTGCTTTCAAACTGTTTGCAGTTAAATGCATACATTTTGTGTCATAGTATATTTTTCATCCTAAGGATATAATCTGGATGATAAAATATAATACTTAATTGTAAGCTAACACTTGAGAACTGGAATGAGTCTCTTGCATACTTGTTTGTGTGAGAACATTAAAAATTTCACTCTGTGACAATTGACATGTATTTAAATGATGGGAAATGTAGAACATATACTTTTGTGATTGACTATTTAATATCTTGTAATCTTTATAAGGGTCAAAGTCCTGGATGATCAAACACTCCACCTAGTACTAGCTAAGTGACATTTCAAAAATCACATTCACCTGCAAGAAAAAATAAATAAATAAAATCAGAAAAACAAAATTAAATGAATATTCATCCAGACAGCTTATGCATGAAATGGTTGAAGAGACTTCCAGCCATGAATCTAAACATTTTTAACAACCCATGAAATAAGTTGCCTCCTAAGCAGACAAAGCTGGGGCGGGGGTGAAGAATTCAAGGAACTCAGTCTCATCAGCAGGTTATTAAATAGCCTGCCTTTTGCAGAATGTTTTCAAAAATTTGTGACTAGATTCGTGACCAACACAGTATACCATACATCTCAATAGCTTGTGTAACTGGTCTAATATATATGTAGGTTTCCACCAGGAAGTGTTATGGGGTTGCAAATCATAGATGTCCAAACACTCGGATGTCCTTGGGTTCATCCCCATGAAAATGTGGTGTCATGGGTGGTCGGAGATACATTTTTTGCTCAAAATACTAATCTACCAGTATTTTGGAGCTTTTGGAGCAGGAAAAACTTGCCGTCAAAATTTCAAGGGTATGTTGTTTACCCTCATCACCATGTTGCAGAAACCCTGAAATGATGTACTTGCATACAGCATTTCACAGACTAAGCTCTGGAGCAGCTGTCACTATAATGTGGAACTGTGGCACTGACAGTCATTGGTTGGTTGGTTTGGGGGGGGGGGGGGGGGGAAGAAGAGGATAGACAAATGGTCAATTTGCATGTTTAACAACACTAACATGTGCCACAGATTTGGATCATGTAGTAGGAATGCTGGATTTGTATGTGCACATTGTGCAGTGGTCCATGGCAATACATTGCACCGCCGAGCGCACAAGGTGGCCTGGTCCATGATATTGAAATATTCACTGCAATGTCCTACCATGGAATAACCAGAACTAGCACTGCTTCCTTATTACTATGACAGCAAAGTATCATTATCAATGCAATGCAAGACTGGCTTTTAAACAAGGCTGGGTGCATAAAAATGTCTCATGAAGGGTAGTTTACACAGGTATATAGAGTTTAGTTGTTCAAGAATTGAAAATCCTATTCTGGTAGAACCAGTTCAATGAGTCTGTGTTGTTGGTAAATATATAAAATGACCCTGTGACCTTGAAAATCGGGTCAAGGTCAACAGGGAACAAACTTATCCAGGTTCTTCATAAGACACTTTATTCAAAAGATGTTTCAGATGTACAAATTTGATAGTTTTAACTTAAATTGTTCGCAAGACAGGGTGTTCACAAGGATTTTCCATCTTGACCGTTTTGACCATAAAAAATGGGTCAAGGTCATCAGAAAGTGAAGTCACCCATGGTCTGTTATTCTTGTTAAGATGTTTTAGGCATATATATTTCATGGTTGTAGCTTTATTTCTTCTGAAAGGCATTGACAAGGATTTTTTAATATTGACCTCTGTGACCTTGAAGAATGGGTCAAGGTCACCAGAGAGCAAACTCATTCAAGGTCTTCATAAGATGCTAAGTTTGGGCCTATTTTGATTTGGTGAGCTACTATTGTGTTAACAAGTTGCACAGATATGACAACAACATCCCGTTGGCTTACACAGCCCAGAGGGCAAAACCTTACATTAAATCTGCAAGTATATTTACTCTTATTGACCTTAATTTATTCATTGATTGATTTGATTTTTTCTTTTCAATCTGCATGTACATGTATGCATTATGCCAATTCATACAGAATGATTTTCAAATGTGAAGGAAACTTGAAACTTACCACATTTGCATTTTCCTATTTGCCTGACGGCAAGCTCGAGTCTACAGTTGCATACAAAGCATCTTTTCTTGTTTTTCTGCACAGGTCTGTCCGAGTCTTCTTCACTTCTGTCTCTGCATCAATAAAAAAATATTCTGGGTCAATGCCAGAGCTTGCAAGCTATGCTTTATCTCAACTTGTTACGAGAAGCAAACCGCCACAGACTTGAGTTTGCCACTCTTGCTAGCTTCCTTGAGCCTCTCCAGTAACAGTAAGACTGAATCAATCACCACTGAACTTATTTTTTGTCAATATTACCAGCTTCCTTAAACCTTTCCAGGCTAAAGTAAGACTGAATCTGAATCTATAACTTTCTATGGGGCAGACTGGGCATTATTTTGAACAACCTATGCCAAGACAAGTTGTTGACCTTGAGAATGCTATCATGATATGTTCTCCATACTGAGACGCTGGTGTTGGCAACGCAAAGAGGAAACTACATTACTTTTCCTAGGTGGCTCCTGCGATAGCAGGTGTTTGTATCCTTAGTTGGGGTCATCCTGACTTAGTATCTGTGTGTGCCTACATCACTTATTAATAGTTAACCACTCTATTTTACACATGTTGATTTACATATATGATCATTGTTAACTATGCTGTATTTTGTAAGTCAAATAAAACACATTCAGAGTTCAAGATTTTTTTCCATTTTTGTCCTTTTCTTTTCTTTTTTTGAGGGGGGGAGGGGAGAGAAAGATTGTATTACACTGTATCACAGTGTTCTAAGATTATTTCATGACCTGTCATTAAGCTACAGCATAAAAACAAAAACAAAAAAAGTTTGTTTTTTTTTATGCATGGGAATAAGGAATGTGTCTCATTTTTTCCCCACACACTTGGGCTATAAGTGTTGATTAATACAGTGCATTTTGAAAGAAGTAGTTACACTTAATTAAAGCAAATTAACTATTTGTCTTCACAAATTGGGTTCCAAGGGCCCATACAAGAAGACACCTAAATATCCCTAGAGTGCCTTCTTTACATGAAAAATTTTACTACTTAAACTCACACCAGTTATTTCTGTTGCTATGCTTGCAGAAGGAAGCCAAGATAAAAAAGATCATAGTTGTGTCAGAAAAATGATCCTTGAATGTCAGATGCACTTTATTCTTTCACAGAAAGCACATTATACTGACATGAACGTGATCTTTCATGGGTACAGTTTGCACACTATTGGAAAGGTTGTATTGAGGAACAGAAGAACAATGTAATTTCTGGTTTTTGTTACATGACACACCCTTATGCCAAAATGCACCTGGCTGTAGTTTCATTAATCTGAGTTGAAGGAGAAGGGAATCACAGCCCTGACACCAATTGTGGATGGACAGATGCAAGGATGCATAATACTTGAACTACCTTTGTTGTATGACAAACTTTTGGGTCAAGGTGTGTGTATAAGTTTCATGAAACTAACTCAATGAGTAAAGGTATTACAGTCTGGACTGATTTTACCTGGATATACCACTGTGATCCAGATATTTGACCTAGTGACCTACTTTTGATGCATGACACACCCTTATGTCCTGATGCACCTGTGTGTAAAGTTTCCTTAGTCTGAGTTAAAGGACAAGAGGATGATAGCCTGGACAGGAAAGACTGTATTGCAGTTTTATATACAAGTCTCATCATTACCCAGATACTTGACTTAGTGACTTACTTTTGTTCCATGACACATCCTTGGTTTAAGATATGTGTGTGTATGATGGTTCACAAAACTAATATAATGAGTAAAGGAATTACAGTAGGGACATGATTTTACGAGGATATATGACCCAGATATTTGACCTAGGGAGTGACCTAGTTTTACTTTTTGACACAACTTTGGGTCCAGATATAGGTATGTGTGAATTTTTATGAAACTTAGTTAAAGATTAAAGGCACTACTCCCAGAGATGAATTTACAAGGATATGTCACTGTGACCCAGATACTTGACCATGTGACCTACTTTTATGCATGACACACCCTTGTGTCCAGATACAAAGGTGTGTAAAGTTCCATGATCCTAAGTCAAAGGACAACAGAATGACAGCCAGGACATGAAGTGTAATGTAGTTTTACATGATTGTATCAACTTGACCCAGATAATTGATCTAGTTTTGTTTCATGACACACCTTTAGGTCAAGATATATATATGCGGGGTAAGTTTCATGCAACTAAGCTAAATAGTAAAGGAATTACAGCCAAGACATGATTTTACAAGGATATGCACTGTGACCCAGATACTTGACTTAGTGACCTACTTTTATAAGCATGAAACACCCTTGTGCCCAGATGCACAGGTGTGTTAAGTTTCATGATTCTAAGTCACAGGAAAATAGAATTACAGCCCAGTCATGAAGTGTAATGTAGTGTTACATGATTGTATGTATCACTGACCCAGATACTTGACCTGGTGACCTACTGTTGGTACATGACACACTCTTATGTCCAGATGCACCTGTGTGTAAAGTTTCATTGATCTAAGTTGAAGGACAAGGGAATTAGAGCCCAGGCATGAGTAGCGGAGGGAAAAAGTGATTACTTTATGCCCCTCCTCCAGTAGGTGGGGGATCATAATGATCAAGCCACAGGTAGGTACTGTAATACATGACCCCCAAGCAAATCAGTCTACCTTTTATTACTGGAAGCTCCAGGTGTTTCTCCATTCTCTGCCTTGCCTGCTGAAGAGTTAGAGTTCCCAGAGTCCTCAGCCTTACTACTGGAGGATTTGTCAGCGGATGTTTCTTTTTCTCTATCCACAGATGATGGCATTGCTGGAAGATCTAAAGCTGAAATATAAATATTTCTAGCAATTAAGGTTTGTTTTTAGAGTGAACAGTATGTACAACAAATGGTTGAATAAGTTAACATTCATCTCTCTCAGTTCCCTGTTATGTTTGTGATTATGTGTTACAGACATGACTGCACATAGTTCATACAGTAAAGTACAACAGCTCCTCCTTTGAAAGACCCACCTATCGAGTGGGTCTAGAAGTGGTTATATACACCAGGTGGTCTTTCAATAAGGTTGAATGAGATCGAAAAGGTAGCACCAGCTACTTGATATTTGTGATCTTGAAAGGCAACTGGTCTCTCAAGGAGGGACTACCATATATGTCACTTCTCACCAATTCACATGTCCACCTACCAAGGTCAAATGAAATTCCAATCAGGCAAAGTAAAAATTTCAAAGC
This sequence comes from Hermodice carunculata, assembly GCA_964020975.1. NCBI lineage: Eukaryota > Metazoa > Annelida > Polychaeta > Eunicida > Amphinomidae > Hermodice > Hermodice carunculata. Next base: position 705,911 of record CAXHWN010001941.1, on the reverse strand, counting down.
ACTTTCCCTGGGGGCTTCAAACGAATTACTTTCACAAACAGGATTTGAATGGATGAGCAAGTGAGTTGGAATAGGGGATTACTGAAATATAAAAACAACTTTTCATAAGAACCAGAACAGAAACAAGAGGACTGTGGAATGACCTGGATACACTGTGTTATTCAACAGCTATGCTAGGTAAATTAAACTGATATTTATAAATGATCCTGCAACACTGACAAGTAGGTCAAGGAGACCCATATACAACCTCTGCACAGGTCTCACCTCAATACACAATCCTACCAAGTTTCATCAAATTTTTTAAACTTTTACAGGATATTTAGCATGAAAAGGCATTTCAAATGTGACCTTGAGAATTGTAATGGTGAGCCAAACAGAATGTCAACCTCGGTCTTACCTATATACATTAAATCCTACTTTGATTCAATAAGTTTCAATATGCGCAAGTACCTAGACAACACAGGGTGCTGACATCAGAGAGTCCAAGTATTATAATGGATCCTCAGAGGATGCAGGGGTGCTACCACAAACACTCAAAATAAACACGTAAAGATGCTGTACCTCGAACATGAAAACTGAATTATGAAAATGAATAAAACCAACTCTTGAAGTAGTGGACCATTAAATTGGAGGACCTCCCTGACGCGTTTCGGGTCTACTGGCCCTTACTTCAGAGGGAAGGTGGTCCTCAATTTTTGATTAAAATTATGCATTTTTTAAGACAAAAACTCCTTTTTTCCTCCACATGCGGTCTCTGGTAACATGGACCACAGTACTAATGCTGTCCAATAATAGCTGAGCATCATGATGATGTGCTATAGGACTCAACAACATACACTGTGTCTCATACTGGTGAGCAAGTAAAATGGCAAAATTACATGAAATAGATCTCAAGTTGACTAGTCTTTTTTTTCCAAATAATGGTACGGTTGCCTTTATCAAGTAAGCACAATAATTTTCCACAGAAGCAAAGGGGACCTTCCACACTGCCACAATAATAAAAAGGACAGATTTGTTGACTTCGGTAATTTGAACTGTAGGTTACAAACCCGTGAATGGTATGGTTCCCAACATGTTGTATTCTCTACTTACTGTGAGAAGCAGGTTTATTTGTAGATGCTGAGGGTGTTGGGAAACTACATGCCATACTTGAGCCTCCAGTTTTATCCATGCCTCCACTTGCTTCTGATTTCTTCTGCTGGTCTGTTTATCAAAAAATGAAACAAATAATTATCCAAGGCACTTTCTAAATGGTATCGCACCACACTTTGCAAATCAAATTTGACCCACTAGCGACACAAATTTGAATTTGAATAGCAAAATCACAACACTTTTTTTCATGACACCTATGTATTTATCACTTCTAGCTGCCCACAGCTCTGGAAAATAAAAATATGAACTTTCGTTTATTCTTAAACCTAAAAATAAAAGAAAAATCATATTCTAATGACCACTGAGCAAAAACTAGTATAGCTTGGCCCCCTAGGTGTTCACAGTGCTCCTCAATTATTTCAAGGTGCTTCTCATTCCTCAAATAGTGTATGTGCGTGAAATGCATGAGTGAACATGAAGAACAATAGAAATTCCTGCAAACTTTGATAAATTTGAATAAAGTATGTATTCCATCATTGAATGGGCATTTCATAATTTGAGTATGTAAAGCACTGAGTGTGATTGAAAAACTTTCTTTTCAGCATTTTTCAAGTGTATCCCTGGTTTCTGTGGGCAGTTTTTGAGAAAATGTACATATTCCTATTGCATTTCTTCATAAAATACCCAAACCCTTGCAGGACATCAGGCAAGACCCCTGGGACGTGACTTATGTATTCAGCTATTAACAGGCCAATTAAGCCATAGTTCTTGTATACTTGCACATGGGTTATTGATTAGCACTTTTGCTCCTCAAAAAAAAAAAAACAAAAACAAAAACAAAAAAAAAAAAAACAAAAACAAAAAAAAACATGCCCTTTTATCACTTTTTAGATTTTTTCCCTAATGACTGATCTATTGTTCTCTATCTCATGGTACTGATCAGTTCTATTTAGGCAGTCAAATGCCACTGATAAGAATTGTGTGATTTCAAAGCAGTTTGGTATTAATTCATTGTCCATGCAGTTTCAGAACAAAGACTTTTCTTATAAAGTAGCCATAATTGTAGTTGGTGTGCACATTTCTATTTAAATAGAGTTACTGTATAATCATTTATATTCCTGGGCACCAAATTTCTGGAATACACTCCAAATCAGAATTTCATGAGTTTGGTTTTCCCGATTTTGTGCAGGCTTTCATTCCCCATTCAATGTGCTACAATTTTCCGAGTTTAATAATCCCCAAAACAGGTTTCCTCAGGAAAATTTAGGAGTATTTATCCTTCACAAAAATTTATGATTATACAGTATCTATCTCTGCATCACAAACTTGATTATGCCATTATCTAGTATACAAACTAAGTAGACATCAAGCCAAAGTGAATCCTCTGCAAGATTAAAGAGGAATCTGGCCATCTGCTTTTTCAGAAGCCGAATATGTGAATTCTCAGCCCACAGGCTAGCTGAGCAAATCATTCTTGACTGCATTCTTAAGGTTGGCTTATTTAATTATTTCCTGAGAAACAATGTTCTTGGCTTTAATTAACCCCCTAGTGGGGGGTTGGGGGCAAAAGACTATGGCCCTCCAAGAAAGTCTGCTTAGGAGGCAAATTTGATTATTCCTGCCTAAATGTTTACAGAAATAATATTTATTTGTTCAGGTACATTGCTGATTTTTTTCCTTGAAATTGCCAAACAGTAAAGAACTCAAACATACTGTAAAACACAAGCTCTGTACATTACATGTGCCACATATGCAAACCACCATAAGCAGTGTTTCTGGTTGGAATGAAATATTTTATTTTGCAGCAGTGCAGAATCATTAAGTTCCAACCAGAAACAAAATTATGCAAATTATTGTTTGTAACAGAATTCATTCCATGATTATTTACCTTTCCATAAATAGTAAACACTAAAACCAAACCTCTCAAAGGACTTTATTCAGCTAATGCATGGGTGAAAGCCAACAATTTGTGCAAAACAGAAAACACCCCTTTAAATTTTTCAGCCCTCATTTCTTGCCAAAAATTGGCTCAAAACAGAATTCTGTTTTTAAACTCAAAACTTTCACCCATGCTAATGAAATCATTTTTATGCCATGGTCTTGTTTTCATACAGGGTCCACATAAATTTCAAATGTGTACAGGTCCAAAACTGAATCAAGAATGGTAAAACATTGATCAATGACTTCATCAACTCAAAGTTTTAAAGCTTGACAAGGAGCTAACCACAAGGTTTTGTGCACTAATATTTTGCATCTGAGAGGAAAAAATGGTATGGACTTTGCTTCATTATGGACTTCAAATGCTTGAAAGCTCATATTTCCAATGTTGCAAGGGACGCAGCACAAATCTTGGCAAAGTTTTGTGCTCATTCATGACCAAATTGAGAAGTGCCACTGTTTACTGAATAGCTGATCACATGGCTGTAAATTGTTGATTTATAACTTTTCCATGCACCCAAACAAGTCATAAATAGTAACCTACATCTACAGGTGATTTTGATGGGAACATGGTCATTTTGAGACCCTTTATTTTACATTTGAAATAAATATTTCTCACTCAATATATAACTTGAAAAACACATTAGATCCAATGGAAATGTCACATGCAAGCATTAATGTTGACATTGATGACCAAACAATATTTACCTTTGTAACACTTAGAACAAAGTCCATTTGTTTGTGCAGACCTGAAAGGGAAAAAGAAAAAAAAAACACTTGTAGGCAAATTTACATCCAAACACAGGAATAGGACTACAGTACAACCTATTATTTAAGACTGCCCCAACTGCCAGTCAAGTAGTATTATACTGCAAATGGTTTTAAATTGCACTTAAATTTATTGCATAAATTGATTATAGTGTCATGAAATGGTGGTTTTAAAAAGATATGTGGTCTGTCACAAGAGGCAGTCTTTAACTTCAGAGCAGGTTGCATTGTGTACCTTGCACCTTGAATTTATTGTAACCCTTTGACTTGTTTTTATTCATGTTCTGTGCAGACCACAAATGTATCATGGTGAGGGGACAGATCAGCCAACCCATACCATGCACCAGGGCTTGAAGTTTTTTTTTTTTCCTTTTTCAGTGCATGCCCTGTCACCAACTTTGCTGATAACAATTATTCCATTGTGTACTGCTAATAGTTACAATGGCAATCATGGATGACCATTTAGTGACTGAGTCAATTAAATTACAATTACATGGCCAAACAGTATCCATGTAGCAACTGGATAGATATCATGGCAGGTAGAATTCATTAAGGATTGTGGCATTTGACCCACAACTTTTCATGGGTTTGAGTACCTGAGCTTTTGAAGCTTTGTTGCATCCTTCTCACAGAATTCAAAGCGGGGATTTTTGCTCTAAGTATTTCCTTGAACGCTGCTTGTTTATGGCCAGATCACTCCTCAACTTGGTGTGTTTTGTGCTCTTAGTCTTGGGAGTCATCTGGCCATGAATTCAGCCACCCTACTTAGCCACATTCTTCACTTGGTTACTTTTATCACTTTATTCTAACATATGCATGCAACTGTGTGCACAGCACCATCTGAATAGACCTGTTCCTACAGATTCTCTCAACATATCCAAATTTCAGCTGTGTGGCTCTGCCTCTGTGAACAATCTAATTACATATATGCCCAATCAAAAAGTTGGCAGATTTCCCTTGTTTGCATTATCGCCAGCAGATAAAAATGCAATTACGAACAAAGTTTTAAATGTGAAATATACTGCAAGTCAGTAGTTAACCTGGAAGTCAATTGATTACCTACCAAGTAAACTTACGAGATGACAAATAGTCCTTCGAAATATTGCGCCCCCCCCCCCCCCCCCAATCAAGGTTGTTATCAATGCGCACGGCAAATCCATGCGTACTGACTGCCCAGTCAGCTCTATGTGGTGCCCACAGAACAAACCTGTAATTGTCTATGTATTATTACAGTAATATTGAAGATACTGTTAATGTGGAAGTTGTGTTTCATGGTTGCATTCATATTTTTTCATTGTTTATAAAACAATAATGTAGGTTTGGCAATGAAACGCCGATCCATGCTGCCGCACCGCCAAACACAACGTAAACAGATCAAACTGAGTCAAAGAGAGAGCAGTTTGTAATGTTTAAATGCTACCCATGGATATGCTACGACTATTAAGTCCAATGAAGCTAAGTACATGGCCCAGGCTATGGTTGAAATGAAAGAAATCCTGCAAAATGGCACCACTGGTATCATACCCACCCGAGATTTTGACCACTTCTACAATCCCACTAAATTTCATGAAGATCTACCAAAAACTTAAGGACGCTGGACTGGTCACAATATTTTCACATTTTGACCTGTACATTACATAATATTATAGATGGCACCACCAACATTGATGTCAATGAAGATTTCCATGCACTTTATAAGTTCTATAAGTTATAAGGGCCTAACTCAAAAATTGTGGGGTGCACATCTTTCCCAGGATGACCCCCGAAATCCAACTGGCTATTTGACCTCGACCTTCAGCTGGTATTCAAAATTGTTAGTGTTCAAAACGTGTGCCCCACATCCAGCGTTCCATACATGGTCAGTTTGTTCAGATCAAGTAATAACTTTTCACGTTATTGTAGATACAATAGCAGACAACATTGAGGCTTCTGTGTAAAAAGTTTGAACGATCCCACTATCTACTGCATAAATTAAACTTGTTAAGGACACTTAAGACACCAAAAACCTTTGCATGACCGATTTTGAAATTTTAACGGTTTTTACAAGATGAATGTCCTTTCTATTAGTTGTCAAAATTTCGAGCTTTTAACTAAAGTAGAAATATGAGAAAAACGGCAAAAACCAAACAGGCATGTGGACATGGGCGTCCATGTGTCATTGTTTTGGTTTTCAGCCGCCAAACGGAACATGCCACCCGTCAATCATACTTAACAACCTGTCACGTGGCTGCAGGTAGCAACGGCCCATGGCACAAAGAGAGTGGTATCAGGCAGGCAATGCGAAATAAGGCAGCATACCGAAAGTATGCTTGTGGGCAGGGAAAAGATGCAAACATGGTAACATATCATAGCCTTAGTGGTTTACTTTATAATTAACTTGCTTGTTTTGCGTTCTAATGAAGGAAGACTACATGTTCAAGAGGAGCGGGAATCGTCAGACGATGTCCCTTCAAACTTCAAAGGCCGTGCCGCGATGGATTACCCCAGTGGTCCTTCACACCAAAGACAGGCGGGGAAAAAAACTGACACCCTAATCAACGATACCCATGTACATAATAATACTTTATGGAACCCAGGGATGAAGAAATAAAAGTACAAATAAACGCATTGAAATAAGCATAAAGGTGAATACAAGAGAAAACACACAAACTAGCGTTACAAAGCTCACGTTGGAAAGAGAAATGAAACGTATTGAGAAAACAACTACAAAATAATGACAACTAACTAAGTAAAGTGTAAAGACAAGTCTTACAAGCTAACTACATAAAGTATACAGATAGGAGACGAGTAAATACAATAAAACACTATCCCTAAAAACGGGGTGAAGAGGTAGGGAGTGAAAGACCAAACCCGCCATCCATACACTGACCACGAGCGGCCGCAGGCCGCCCCACCGAAGCAAGGCAACACAACTTTCGTTGCCAGGCTTGAGGTCACGGGGCCGGAGGGGACGCCTCCATGACGTCACACTTTGAAACCAGACTGTCGCTATCGCCGTTTGACAGATAGCTGAATAATGTTTTCCGTACTTCAAAGGCTCTTTTAATCATGTGATTGGCCAAGAATTGATTGACAACCTCCCCAAATGTTCAGGGACGATGTTTGCTACGTTTTGTACAAATATCAACTCAACTTGAGCAAATGGTATTGTTTCAGAGGCAAATGATCAACATCGAAGGCCTTTGAAGCTTGTTTTCTCAGAAAGGATAATAGGACGAGAGCCCCACCTAAGAATGGTTATTCCAAGAAAACGGCTGGGCGAAATTTAATCCGGTTAACGGCTTTTGATTTTTTAATGTCTGAACTGCAAAAACGATTCAGCGGTGTTCTAAATTTTGCTTCGTTCTTTTTCTATGAAATGAAGAAAATGAACATCCTGAAAATCAAAGGGAAAATTGAAACGTCAAACTTTGAGGATGGATAACAGAAAAACGAAACCAAACATAAAAAATCGCAGGATCGTATTTTGTTGCCAATATGTCAGGATTAAGATCCAAGTGTAATTATGATTTTATCACAAATAATTAGTGACTTATATTGACATTTATGGGGTGGATGCTTTGCGGTCAACTTTCAATTGTTTATTCAACAATTAACATCACAGACACCCAAATACGGAACATATAAATTCTTTGGAGTATGACGAGTACACACATATATGATATGTTATCCTAACGCAAATACATTTTGAGCTAGGATTGACTAAAGTGGGATTTATTTTTGGTGTCTTACCTGTCCTTAAAACATAAAAGTGACAAGTCAGAAGATTGGAATAAAGAGATGAAGTGGGGTGGCCTCTGCCAACGCGTTTCGGGGCTGTGCGCCCCTTCCTCAGGGCTATGGAGGCTCACCAATTTATTCACAGATTACACAGTTTAAGTGCGTAATTGAGGCTTCTTTAAATAAAAATGTTGCATCATATTTGGGGTTATGTTCTTATTGTTACGTCACAGTGTCCAAATGCCACTTCACTCCACATGTAATCATGGCTTATTTGTACAATTCCTGTGATGGATATTTTTGCATGTGCCAAGACAACAAATGAGTCCTTAACCTTATGTCATTGATACAGTAGCCTTGGGACAGAAGATCAAGGTCACCCACATTATGTAATTCAGTGGGGGGGGGGGGGGGACATGGGCCTGGTGCTGTGCTGACATTGCAATACATGTCCAAGCTACACCCTGCCATTACAAAATCACCTCTTTCAACTTTACAGGCAAGGTGACCTTATAAAAAGGTCAGGTTCACTGATATTACATAACATTCTAGCATCGGACATGGTCTATATATCCTGTAAATTTGGCACATCTAATCCAATCATTTTTCCAAACATGGAATTTTATATCTTAAAACACACTTTGGCTCATAATTTTTGTCAAATTAAAAGTGGCACAACAAGTATTACAAACAACTTAAGACTTTGATCTCCTCCATAATCCCACCAAATTTGGTGAAGATCCGCCAAAAATTACAGATGCTACAGTCTTCTCAAGATTTGCATATTTTGACCCCTATATTACATAATATTGTAGGTAGTGCCACCAATATGGAAAGGGACTTTAGATTGTCATTCACCCTATATATCCTGAAAGTAATATTGAGCTAGCTTGAATACTGTGGAAGGTATAGCGCCTACAACCCAAAAGTTTACAGGCGTCTTTAGTATGATACACTTTAAATGTAGAAAAACATGACCCATACTCATAAATATCAAACCCAACAATGACAGCAAAGAGATTCCAGAGTTACCAAAGCATCAACATTCATTTTCCACTACCAATGTGAAGAAACAAATTTCACTCCTTACTTGAGACAGGCAGTCACCCACAAAAGGCAACTGGTGGTTTTAAACCGGTCCTCTCAACCTTTGAAATATTCTTCATTAAATACAGACTAGAGTGTTTCCAATCTGTATGTGCCCAACCACTCAAAAATCCTAATTTTATTAAGCAGACAGACATGAGCCATCCTTTAAGCTCTGCAACCTTAGGGCAGCAGAGCCAGAAACAATAAACTTAGATAAGCGTCAAGCTCCATAATTACTGGGTCATAGTGACCCAAAAAGTAGGTCACCAAGTACAGTTTTATGTACAATGTAATCAAGTGCAATTTTGATCTGGAGGCTCAATTGCCATTGCCACTGATGTCCAAGGTACACACCCTGCCATTAAAAAATCACCTCTTTCAACTTTACAGGCATGGTGACCTCACAGAAATTGGTCAAGGTCACTGATATTGCATAACATTCTAGCACTGGACATGGCCTATATATCCTATAAATTTGGCAAATCTAACCCAATTACTTTTCCAGGTGTGGAATTTTATATCTTAAAACACATTTTGGCTCATAATTTCCGTCAAACTATAGATGGTCCCAGTAGTATCAAACGCAACTTAAACTTTGACCACAAGATCTACCAAAAAGTAAAGATGCTAGAGTGTTCACAAGATTTTCACATTTCGACCAATATATTGCATAATACTGTAGGTGACACCACCAATAACGAAAGGAACTTAGATTTTCATTCATAGAACATGTCCAACAAATTTCCAGAGGCTAACTTTAAAATTGTTGATACTACTGCATTGACAAGCAAATTGTTTATGGCCAGCCAGCCACCAGTGATCAAATAAGCTCTGCTTCCTATGGTCAACACAGCTAAAAATAATGAAGCAGACCAAAGCTTTAATAATTGGTGTATCTATTCCTTTTACTCTGTGCAGATTCTCACTTTGTGACAGACAGGTATATGACAGTGTAATGCTCTCATTTCTCCTTCATTCATGACTCAAACTTTCATTTGATCTCAGCAGAAAGGGCCTGTTATTCATCAACAAGTCAGAAAATCCCCCATGATAGAATTTATTTTCAATACCCACAATCTAGAATACTTAAAATACATAATATATATATATATATATACACCATGCACAATGGTTACATAGCTTGCGTATTTGGCATAGGCCTAGTGTAAAACATAACAGGGAGGGTGGATGTAGAAGAGTAAACACTCAATATTATTATCAGATTGATTGTACAGTAACTTAGTATTTTCACTCAATAATGAGTTTGATCCCCCCCCCCCCCCCCCATGTATGGGCCTGTATATTGAATCTTAATTCTGATTCATAGGCAGGTAACTGCAGTCCCAAAATTGATTTACAGGCCAGCCCCTTCAAAATTAGTATCTACAAGCATGATATCACAGCAGTAAAGTTTTAAATTATATCTTATCTCAGCAAGGCTTCCCGCATGTAGGATCTATCGTCTACACCATGCCCAGCTGTGTGGTAAACAGGATATTTCTTGCAACAGGTAGGTTCTTAGAGGAAACAGGAATCCACAGACGTTGTACTTGCTCAATTCAATAAGGTTAATCACAAAAGTGGTCAAGACTACAAGAGATGCACCGCTGCCGTCTTGTTCTTTGCTGAAAGACGATGATGTTGAAAGTGCTTGATGGCTCTGTTGCTGTCATTGACATTTTTGGCATTGCTGATTGGTTAAAAAAACTGAGGGGTGGTCTTAAACTAACATGTTTCCAAAGTGAAACGAGCGAAACCATGCCCTTAGAACAGGTCTATTATCAGGGACTGCTCTAGCCATTAGCCAAATGCTAATGTTTCTTGAATTTGGCTAATAAAATTTGCAAATGGCTAATATGTTTTAATATGAATTATTGAAAGTCATGGTTGAATTTTTAAATTTTGTTCCTTTCATTTTTTGATTTGGCTAAGGATTTTTACGGTCCAGATCTGTCCCTGTATTATGAGTTGATAATTAAATTTCACCATAATATGTATACATCATAATAATGGTCCAATCACCACAAACTTGTAATCCTTCAACCCTGCTCGCTAGCCTTCCACGTTACGTACCATATTAATTTTGCTCTTAAACGATTTGGTGCAAGCATTTACCCAGGACATATTAAAGACTGTTGTAATTGTATGTGCAGATTGTTCACTTTGCAACCGATCCAGAATGGCATGGAAATTACAGCTACAACAGCACACTTAGTCTTAGAATACAACTGATACCAGCAGAAACTAGTTTTATACTTAACCATGATATTAACAAGGTTCTACAGTGACATTGACAGTGATATAACACTGTGTTGTGTGAGTCATAATGCAGATCACTCAATCTTCATTGATCATGTTGACAGATTAAGCATGTTATTGTTAAGTCAGGCTGCCGCATTCGAAGCTTCATTTCCGAGGCCATTTCCCAAATTCTAGCCTAAAAAGACATTATATGCCTACTCTGTCTATTGTCCTCCCTGATCCTGCTATGGTTATGAAGACTATATTGCAAACAATGGACAAAATGGGCTCGTGTGAAGGTGACACGCAGCAACATGCATCAAGAATACCTGTCCCGAGTCATTTGGTTCATTTTAGATTCCACTTGCCATACGTGACCACCACACAAAGAACGTCAATACACTGATCAACATACCCCCAAAACCCACACGAACATCTGGGTGGCTCACTATTAGAGTCAGCCATTGCTTCCGCTTGGCTTTATATGCAAGAGAAGTGCAGCTTCCACAAATAAAATGAAGAGGAAATGCAGATGATGATCAACAAAAGTGGCGATTCGGTCTCTTCCCCAAAGATGGCAGCTGAATGACCTAAAATTTCAAACCGAGGCTGTTTTGTCTTTTCATAGGTGAAAGGTCAAGGCCACAGTTTGGCTTCCATGGCACCGAACCACGCCGTCGAATTGTCAAAACGAGAAGTCTGCAAAGGCAACACAGGAACGTTATCCGTCGTGGGAGGAGTTGACTTGAAAAGGGTAGGCCTGGCCCTAGGGTATCGGGATTTATCTATTTTTGACTTATTGGCGATATTGCTATGTCTCTAGTACAAGCCTATAGTTATTTATTTCATTAAATTACACTTCCAGGCTGATTATTTCAGGCTGCACCTGAACATTCCAAACTTAATTTACTATTATTACTAGATAATATTCTGCTGCGGCTCAAGCAGGGTCAGGGACCTGTCATATACTGATATAGCACGCCCCTGTCCTTGGTTTGGGCCGAGGAAGTCAGCTTAGAATATACACAATAAATAATGTAGGTTTGTTCCGGTATATGATGTACAATGCAACAGGACCCAAAAAGATATATGTTTTGTTTCTGTAACCAGGCCAATAAATTACCTGCGTTTCTGCTGAGCCGAAGGACAAAGGTAATTCGGCCTGCTGTCTGGTTATATCATACTATAGACTATAAAGTCTATAGGAGCAAATACAGAATCGGTTAATCAAATTACTGCATATATTATATTGTATTTCTTTTTTTTTTTTTTATTAATATTATCCAATTTCTCTGTCGCCCCAAAATGAAATTTATGCAGAATATAATCTCTCTCTCTCTCTCTCTCTCTGTCTCTCTCTGTCTCTCTCTCTCTCTCTCTCTCATAAGTTATATATACACACACACACACACACACACACACACACACACACACACACACATATATATATATATATATATATATATATATATATATATATATATATATATATATATATATATATATATATATATATTTACCTCGCAATAGTATTGTATTCCCTGGAAATATTTATTTCGATCCCTCACAATACTATTGCACTCCCTCGAAATGATATTTCATTCTCTCGCAATATTATTGTTTCCCCTCGAAATATACTATTTCGTTACTTCGCACGCAATGACATTTTGTTTCGAGGGAACACAATAGTATTACAAAGGAACGATATTACAATTTTGAGGGAACGCAATAGTGCTGCGTGTGAGGGAACGAAATAAAAATAACGTTTTTAGTATCTGCCTTCTGGGCCACGTTGGACTACTCCTGGTACGAATGTGTTTTTATTGCGAGGGGACGAAATAATACTGCGTGGGAGTGCAATATTTATTGTGAGGGAGCGAAATAAAACATGACAGTACCCCAAAAAACGTTATTTTTTTGTATATTTACGATATGCACTTATCTATGTTGAATAACGAGGGAAACAATTTCACATTGCTGTTTTATCAAATATATTACCAGAATCTTTAATAACCAATCATTTTCTCATTGATTTATTAAATAAACAAATTTAACACTATCCCACCATCATGCTTTTTTTTTGCAAACTTCGCAGTTTTCTTTCTTCCTTTCATAAATGATCAAATTGAAAGATGAGGCACAAAAGGTACAAGGGTGGTCAAGGGTAACAAGCTGTACAGCGCTGTCCATATTTTCTAACCCGTAGCACTGAGGTGCGAGGATAAGAAGCTCCCTGAAGCAAACTCTGAGACACATAATATAATATTTTAAGAGACAACCTACCTATTGCTGGTTGAGGCCAACAGCAATTGGCACTGAGCCAGTGTTTTGCCGTGTCAATGCCCAAGCAAAGGAGAAAAATGGTTAAAGCCAAGTTGACTGTCGGGACAGAGTATATTGAATGAAAAACGAACAACGTTAAATTAATATATATATATATATATATATATATATATATATATATATATATATATATATATATATATATATATGCAATAGTCAATGACAAAGTGTGTTATGTTTTTGAAGGTTCCATCGATGCAAGTCCGCGTCATACACTTCGATCGTCGGTGGACCGAAGCTTCCAAGGCCGTGTAAAATATCGTATTTGGTGGTTGATTTTACCAACGTTCACCGCATAGCATTCATACAACGGTAGATTTACAAACAAGAAAACTTTTGTTATTCTTGGACTAGATTTGAGGTGACGTTGATTTGTCTGATCGCATTAAAGTGTAGCGGGTTGAAAGTTGAACATGGCTGCTAGTTGCATGGGAGCCTTTGGTGCGTACAAACTTGGCTGGAGTCGTCATGGCCGATTTCCCAAACAGCATGGTGGAGATGGGGAGCACCAAACTGTGTGGGTAACTAAGCGGTACATACCGACAGATCTACGGGTGAATGCTCCAGTGCCGCGCCATAAACCCATAGTGCCCCACCCTAGAGAAATACCAATTCCAAGAGAAGCATTGGATACCACTAAATGAGGCAGCAATGAGAGCGTTCACACGGACCACGAAGAGAAGTTGATATTTGTGTCCCAACCAGCACAAGATGTGAAGAATGGTCAACCTTGAGACAAATGCTGCCCTCTCGGGGTAGACCTGTATCTGATAGTCCTCCTAACTGGGGGTCAGGATTTGGTGATCCACCAGGGATGACATATGCGATTCAGACGAGATTTCCCCACATAAATAGCCCAATGACAAGGTAAGATCAGGCTTTACTACATCAACATTCACTGTTTTATACCTCTCTCTCTCTCTCTCTCTCTCTCTCTCTCTCTCTCTCTCTCTCTCTATATATATATATATATAGTGTGTGTGTGTGTGTGTGTGTGTGTGTATGTGTATTTTATGTGTAAACGCACCTGGGCTGATGTGGATGCTCATCTGTCCATCGCTATGGTCCGCCCCGTTTTTCACAAAACATTACAGTCTGGGTGCCGCTGTCAATGATTCGCGTTTTCGAATTATTAGATTATTGTTGAAAAAAGGGGAAGGAACAACAAAAACGTCAATACACAAACAGTGGCCAGACACTCTACAATTGGACAAGACCTATTATAGGCTATACTTTCTTTTTGTACGTCACAGGCAGTTCAACTATCTTTTCTTTAATTTGTTGTTCCTTTTATAGGGATATCTTAAAATGGCTTCTCTTAATCCGCTTGCCAATCACTTGAAAGTTCCATAGGAATGCTTCTGGCTACCCTAGATAATTAAACGGGTGGTGCTGCAGTTTAAAAATATGATTTTAATGTGATTTTGTATGGTATTACGTCTTTGAAGGATCTTGCTGGATTCTCGTCAAACTTGACAGGAATGTAATCTGGCCCCTGGTGTCTACACCTGCCTCCCAATCGTTTTTGGAAATATAATGTGTTCAAACCAGCCTGAATGATCTCTATCGGTTTTTTTGTTTGTTTGTTTGTTTTTTGTTGTTTTTAAACAAAGGTGCTTGTCTTTACCTGATTTTAGGATGGAGATATTGGTGTAATTGCATGCAGGCAAATATGAAGCCCCCCCCCCCCAAAAAAAAGACCAGATCCACTGACACGATAGGTAGAGGGTGCACGTGACCTGTTATCGGAACTTTATAAATGTTGTTATTGTTACAGTTGTGACTGATACCAGTATTATGTTAATTATTGTTATTTCAGATACACTGATCAAATGCATTTGACAAACAGCCTATTCCGCCTTCACTGATTGCTAGTTTGGCATCATCTCTTGGCAATGCACGGACATCTCGAAGAAAATAGCCGGGATCTGAAAATATAGCTTTGACAAGAGGAAGGGACTTTACATAAATTTTTCAATTGCGAGTATTATCGTTCAAAGGATACGGATTTCACTTTTTACTCATCAGTATTATGCGGACGCACCTGTTACTCATTTAAATATTAGCTTTACACAATGTATACGACATTGCTGATTGACCCCTTACAGTATTATTGGACAAGGGAAACTCTATTTTCATCTGACGTGTAAGATTGGGAACAGTATCCTATATATGACATTATTGCTGCTATTTGGAATTTGCCACTGTGATATTATGTATAAACTGTGATACAAAATTATAGCCTTTAAGAACCTAGGGGTTTATTATTATTGTTGTTGTTGTTGTTATTATTATTATTATTATTATTATTATTATTATTATTATTATTATTATTATTATTATTATTATTATTATTATTATTATTATTGTTATTGGACTTGTGTGGAAACATAGGAGTGCAGCAAACGCATGTGATGTTAGGTACATTCCACCATTGTTCTTATTATACAGAGTGGGCTTTTCAGCATAACAAGGACCTAGCAGAATATATGGGGCATATATGAGAACGTTTGCACTTGTTTTAGCATGACAGTCGAACACTGGTGCTTTTTGAAGTTGAAAACTAACTTGCCAGATTGATTTTGGATTAAAAGCTTTATTATATCAGTGTGCTTTGTATGCTACCGGTCGCTGAGGCAGCGTCCAAGAGTACAGGGGATTCCAGGCTTCGGCTCAACGTTAAAAAAAAAAACAAAACAAAAAAAAACAGACGACGCTTGACACCATGGATCATGATGGAATGGATTCCATGAAGACGCTTAAAGATCAATTGGAATGCGTGTTTTGCATGCTGAGCTGGTACAAGATTATTTTAAATCTGTAGTTTTGGATGTCTAGTAGGAAAGCAGGACGTTACTCACAACCGCGTCGTACATTACGATACAGGACTTGATGAGACACTGTGAGAACATATGGCCAACCCTTGCAGCGCTTCCTCTTGAAATTTTTAATTTGTGACCAAAACTGAATATTTGTGTGAAATCTGCAATAACTAATTTGTCTAGTACATTTTATGTTAAAAAATTATGGCCACACATGAAGAAAATATAGCTACAGCTACAGACTTTTAGCATTTATCTGTACAAGTGCCATTACACTGAGGAAGCCCTGCATTTGTTTTGTTGTGTATTATGTGTCTGACAATGGCGTGCTCTTTATTTGCATGAAAATTATGTGAGTAAACATTCGGTGTCACGTTATTGTAAGAAAAATGAGCGACCACCCTTTGGGCGGCTGCTTGTTGTTGTTTCATAACTTAACCACGAAGACTTACAAACTTTCAGCCTTGTCATAAAAGTGTCAAGCTTTCCCGCTACTGTGTGCCCCATGGGATTGATCTTGATGTAATGTGAAAATGTCTAAAATGAAACAGATTAACACCACATAGTACCATAAAATAATAAGTATGATATATTCAAAAACCGTTCAAGGTTTAGTGCATATAGCATCTTATATTTTTTATATGCATGAAAGGTTGTCTTTTATGGGGTTCAGGCGACATGTATTGTCCTTTTTCGTTATTTCGGTTTCTTCAAAGACCTGAGGTATGTGCTGTGGGAGAAGCAAAGCTTCGCACAAAGAACTAAAAAGCAATTAATGTATTAAATTTTGTTTCGTGTGTGTGTGTGTGTGTGTGTGTGTGTGTGTGTGTCTTTCGGTTACAGCAGACAGATGTTTCGTAATTGTTGAAGAAGATAGGTTGTTGATATTGATCACTGGTTGAGGAAAAGCCGCCAAGTACGCACGCGTGTAGTTCCAGAGAAGATAAGAATGTTCCAGATCAGCAGTTTTCCCAGGCGCGCTCAAAATTCGCCGAGGTCAGCTGTTGAGTCAGCCCGTAACCCAGCACTGAAAGGGTTAACATTTACTATTTTTGTGTCTGCGTAGTGATCAGGGCAACAACTGAAGTTGTTTACATGTCTCTGCCCATTTTCTGGCTTCGCCGTTGGTCACTTTCGTTCAATACATATGTTTCAATAATAATAATGATTATAATTATCATAATAATCAAAAGGACAAGAAGCTGTTGCGAATAAATAAGCATGTTGATTCGACTACAACGTACACGTACCTACTCTGAGCCAATGCAATACAGTCATGAACTGCCGTAAAGTGGTGTGCAGAAACACCTTATGATTTTTATTTTTTTTTTATGATTTTTTTTTTTGACAACTAATATTAGCACATCGTGCAAAGTAATCACATTTCGGTACATCTTTGCCTTCCCAGTATTGACATACATATTTGTCATCTGATTTCCATTTTTGTGCTCCATCAGCAGATTTACTTGCATAATTTTTGTACCATTTATGATGTTTGTCAAGCTTGTCGTTGAGACACGTGTACAGCTCGTTTTGGTCCACCTTAGTCCAATCCAATTTGCATAAAATGTACGTCGCTCTCTTATATTTTTGTATGAAAGCGTATTTTGGAAGTGTCACATTAAAGACGTTATAAATACAATTAAGCCTTCACGTCTGTGTTCTTAATCCTTTTTTGAGTGAATTTGTGAATAGATCAACTTTTTTACCTGATGCATGTCATTTACATTGGTTGCACATAAAACGGCAAAAGTTATAAGAAACGTTATATTTTGTACTTCAGCAACAGTTCATTTTTAAGACACTCACACACATACATACATATGTATATATTGTTATGTACGTGAAGTTGACATTCCAAACTTTTGATAATTCTTAAAACATGATATTAAGATGGTAATTTAAGCCCTGTCCAAACTGAACGTCAACATTTCCAATTGAAATATAATTTGTTAATTATTGTCTCAAGATAAAACGCCTTTGCCCAGGCCGAATATCGACATCAATCCGTATTGAAACGGCGAAACCTGAGAATCCGCGCACGTACTCGCTGCCTGGAGCGGAAATATGCCATATCTACAGTTGAAAGCCCTTTATAGATTTAATTAGTGGAATTGCTACGATAACAGGTTCCTTGATGACTTCAGTATAAGTTGAAATGACACTACTTACTTCCACATATCATGGTGAAAGTTTATTTTTGTTTATTGAGAGGTAAAATATGATTAAAACAGTAAAGCAAATTTAATTCTTCGTTTATCCTTTGAGCTTAACGATAACGTGCCTGGGCTGGCTTCGCTGTTGCTTGTCAAGTCTTGTGTGAGGCGATTTGCACGGGGCTGTCCCAATAATCTCTGCAGCTGATGTCATATCTTAAAACTACAATTAAATTACCACGATTTGATACTGAATGGCTGTCAGTATCATCAACCAGAATATGTATTTAGAGAGAGAGAGAGAGAGAGAGAGAGAGAGAGAGAGAGAGAGAGAGAGAGAGAGAGAGAGAGAGAGAGAGAGAGAGAGAGAGAGAGAGAGAGAGAGAGAGAGAGAGAGAGAGAGAGAGAGAGAGAGAGAGAGAGAGAGAGAGAGAGAGAGAGAGAGATGATTTCTCGTACCGGTCCACCCAGCGTTTTTATTCCCATGTATCGCGGAATTACCCGTCATCATTTTATCAATAATGAAACATGCGTCATAGAATCCCACAAACAATATGACATGACAACCACAATGACAGGACAGATAGTGGGGTAATCAATACATTCAAGCGACATTCTTTATCTCAAAATATGTCATACAGACTAGCAACAGAAGGACCCAGTTTATTGACGAATGTCTGTTGCTTTGAAGTGACCATTTTTGGAAATGAATTCATGTGCCGCTGAAAAATTCCAACGCTTTCTTCAAGGGAACATGTCGTATAATGTCTGTAAAATAAATGGAGCATAGCAGGGAATCATAGTGTGTCGTAATGATCTCTGAACGACACAAATGAATAGGTTTGAGCAACTAGAGGTCCCACGTACAATTGATTAAGTGGCAGTGGCCAGAAACTGCGGCACACACGATTTTTTTTTTTTTGGGGGGGGGGGTACTGCGTCCAAAAGTACACCTAAAATACTCCTTTTTTTTGTATTGTTACCAGCGTTTTTTTCCATTATTGCCAACAATGGATTATTTTGTATTTATTCTGTCGAATAAATTATTTGAATTTGAATCTGAATCTTATGAAATAAACCAAATTAACCATCCTCCTGTTGATTTTCAAGGTCTTGTATTATAAAATGTTACTCAACACAAACATCTTTGTCTCACAATACGCTCCGATTCAAGGTGATCAGGTCATATTTCTAAAATTTGTGACAAATCTAGTAAATTACCAAATATTAGAAACTGCTGCATTTACACTACTTTTTCCAGAGTAATACCCGAATGTGATCGTTTAGTGTGAAGTGTGGTAGAGCTGTTAAGGGTTTGGTACATTTTAACAGCACTTTACACAAAAAACACGACTTTGCTGCAAACATGTCCTTATATATACTCGACCTCTTGTGCGAGATCATATAAATTGCATATTTTTAAAGAATATACTGTTGTTGATACGCAGCCAAGCGTAATTCATGATAGATGAAAAGCCACAGCAGTTGAGTCAATCGGTATTAAAGTTGATCGATCAGCGGAAACAACGTTTTCACCTTCCCCGTAAATTAAAACAAAAACAAAACACAAAAACAAAAACAAAAACAGAAAAAAGCAAATAAATAAATAATTAATAAAAATAAAAATAAATAAAATAAATAAACAAATAAAAACAAGACAGAACAAACAAACAAACAAAAAAAAAAAAAACAACTATATTTTCAAAGCAACTGAGTTGCGGCACGGGCTTGTAAGTATTATATGAAAGCTCAAGGGTTTTTCTACAAAGTGGGGGAACATTTGCTCATTTCCAAGCTGAAGGAAATTTGTATTTTGACAAGTAATAAATTAGTCAACAAAGTGAAAAGGAAATCGCAGATTAAGAAGTTTTGCACAAGGCCAAATGCCATTAGGACCTTGTGCACCTCAAGACGTTCAGTAAGTGAGTAAGTGCAGAGTAAATGTAACAGGTTCAGAAGAGTCGGGAAATGTGTCTGTTGCAGAACCAACATTACACTTTTGTGGAAAGTATCATATATCAAGCAAAGGCACCACCACCACTACGCTTGTCCCATGGCGTTATAAAACCATGGCATGCCAAACGCTGTTACGCAGTGTTTTGAACAATTCAAAATCCATGACACATATACTGAAGTGAATTTTGTACCAAGATTGCCAATATGATTACGTTAAGTCCAGGGGATGTAGACTTGCTCAAGTCTCACTCGACTGTCTTCCGTATTTTATTTAAAATGAAATTCATTGCAAAATAAATTTTTAAGTAAACACACGTCATAGCCTTATTCTCTTACAATACAGGTAGGCCCTTCAAGTTACCTAGCTGATTGGCGTGGAGCGTGTCCATAACCAGATAACATTGACTCCAGATGATTAGCGCCGGGCGGTCTGCACTGTGTTTCTTATCACACAGACAAGCGAGCCGTCAAAACGCACCCCTCTTTAAAAGCTGTTAATTGAGCTACTGTGCAATGAAGGGTTAATTGCAGTGCACCGCGTCAGGCGGAGGGCGTCCAGAGAGACTTGTAAAGTTTGCCGGCTTGTCGCTGCTATGGATTATTCATGAGCAGTCAAGCACGTGACCGATTCAAGGCCGTCTCAAATTCCTTGTGTTGACTGTTGTTTATTTACATGCAAGTAGAGAAACGTCAGTTCTTGCCGATGGCTATTTCGATTTTGCATTAAAATGAATATTTTCCTTCTACGATGATTTAAATCAATGATCGGGCCGTTGCTTGTGATAATTTGAATGATGTAACTTTGCAAAACTGCGCAAAAATAGGGTGATTTCATCGTCTCAATCTCGATCTTTTTTTTTGTCTCTGTGCCATGTTGTTTATATCGATAGAATGCTCAGAACCTTGTCTATTTTAACAATAAGCTCTCCCATTGGCTGAAACAAAGGTATTTTAGGGGGAACCCCTTCAAAGCTGCTTCTATTTCAAACAGATGCGTCGTTATTTTGGTCGGAAACAACAGGGGCCCAGAATCAATCACATGGTGTTCGCTGTCCAATCAAAAAGTTAGTCTACCGCTGTTTCGTTTGGTAGTATGTTAATATTCTGACCAATTTACCGCTGTTTCGTTCGGTAGTACTCGCTGCCTCGTGTTGTGAAGTCTGGCTTGAAAGATGGGCGACATTTGTGTGAACACAAATGATGGTTACGGACAATTTATTAAAGCAAGAAACAAAATTTAACGCTGTAAATTGGTCAGAATGATAACATACTACCACTGTACCCGTCTTTGCGTACAATAGAGCAGAGGGTCCAATTCTTTCATGAAAAGAGTGTAAAATACGCCAGCCACAGGTAAACATGGCTCGGGTGAAAATACCGCTGCCGCTTGTGTTTATCATGTTGACAGTTTGTTAGTAACTGCGATAAAGTGTGTTTATGGACTATTTACTGCAGCAACAAGCTCTACCACTATAATTTAATGACAATTATAACACACAACCAATCTTTAGAAAAAAATTAAAGAGGAACCATCGTTCGTGACGCTAACGAAGAAAAATGCGCGGACCGGTACCCATGCAACTGTATTTACACAGGTTTGACCGCTTTAATCAAATGTGACTGAGATCGATATATATTCCCTTTGTTAGGGTGTAGGGCAAGAGTTGTTGTTTAAATTGACAATAGAACCACATAGAAATGTAGAGGTCTTACTCAACAAAACTTAAATCATGGCATGGATCATTTTGCATTAATGCAAAAGAATAAAAAAGTTGTGGCACTGATTTGACTTCTCAGATCCTGCAAAACCCCAGATGTTGTGACGTCACTCCCACCGAATTGATGGTAGTCCAGAGTGGGCTTGTGCAAGTTTAACAAGTCCCTGGTGTCGGCAGCCGGAGGGAGACGGTCAGCTTTGTCTCGCTTGAGTGGCCAGTGACTAACCATGCATTCATCGAAGACCACTTTCCGTTCAGCCTTATCGCAATGATAATGGCAGTGTCGACCAAAAAATAATAACAGTAGGACCTATTTAATAACACTGTTTAGTTGGCATAATATTATACAGTTAACTTTGCAGAGGGGAAAATGTATCGCATTTCTGGGTGGGACTGCGGGATGGGAAAATAGGGACATGCACCAGGGGCTTGTGCAAGTCTACACGGGATGGTGCAAGATTAACTGACTCAAGTACATTAAATATATTACGACTTGTGTTAACGAATTACTATTATTTTTGCTTAACTCCAAGTTGCTGGTTCACTGTGTTATTGGGGACATTGAAGGTGGAACATTGGATTTATGACTTCCGTTTCCATGATATAATTACAAAAGAACAACGACAACAGAAAACAAAGAACACCCCCACCCCCCCACCCCAAAATAATAATAATAATAATAATTACCCAAATCCTGTACTGTCCAATACAATGCCAATTAGACTGAAAAATCTGTGGTAGTCTTATGTTTTGAAAATGTCTCAGGATCTGGCGGAAATCTACTTGTGGAGGCAGCAGAGACAGTGTTGTAACCTCTAAGATATTGCTTTCACATAATGAAAACACGCAAGGCTCATAAAACAAAGGTTATATCAAGACTGCTCTACAGAGTGATGCAAGACTATACTTTGACCACTCATCTTATAAATTTGGCCCATCACCCTGACTTCCTCGCCGTCGCATGAGAATAATAATGTCGTAACTTGTTTTTGACAACTTTACAAGAGAACCCCCAAAATTGTACTACATTGTACTGTTTAATTTGAACATTTCTTAAACACTTGCACTGTTTGCAGCATATGCTTCATATTTCTCCTGTTAGATCATTGGTTATGCTAAACACCCAGCATAGACGTTATGAGAAGCTAAAGACGATACAACAGTATAAAACTGATATATTTTGTGGTATTGTAATTTTCACAGTATTAAAGGGTTGGATCTGTAGATATGACTATTTAGTTTATTTTTTTCTTCTCCATATTATCATACAACATTGCACTGATAGGTAAGTGTGATACATGCAAGTTTACATATTCATAGCAAATCAGAATTATAAAGTTGTATGAGTTAGTACACACAGCTGTATAATACCTGGCCTATGGAATGAAATGTAGTCACTAAAATATTAAAAAGTGTATGTTAATATACAACAGTGTAATATTAATTTGGAATTTGAGAAGTACTTAAGTTATTCTTTCAAAAGGTCTATACAATCAGTATTATTTTTCTGCCATGTTTTTCATTATTCGTTATTATTTGTTGTGAACAGTAGTCAAAGAGGAAATATGTAGGGGGATTGTTTTTTTAAATTTGTGTCAATACTGTACTGTTGAATGCTGGACTTACAACAATATTGTACCGAAATTCATAGCAGAACTATTGGCAAATTTTATCTAATACTATTGTATCTATAGCTACATCCCGTGTTCCTTATATTTTTTCAACTTAAAACTATCGTAAAGAAACAGTACTTACCATAGGTCACTTGAGCTGGTTTCCATGCACTTAGGTGCTTTGCCAGAACCTCCATTGACAAATCCATGGATCCAGTGCTGTACTATGCTGCTTCATTGAACTGGCAGGCCCTCTGGTGTGGCACAGCGCTCCTGGTGACGCATATGCATATAAGCGAGCATGCGCAATTCAGTGTCCTACACAACGGAGGAGGGATCGAAGAACGGGGATGGCTGGGTGGGACTCTTGGTGATCTATGATGAATACTGTATCTTAATAATAGTTTTACGGTGGAAAACTTCATGTTAAAGGACACAGTACAACACCATAGGTCACTTTAGCTGATGTACCATCAAACTAGAGGTGGAAGGAACCTCGGAAGAGTCCAGACCAAAAAACTCCTCACTTGAGAGCCATGGCCCAGAAAACCATCCTGGATCCTCGATGCACCCTATTCAATTCTCTTGAACTAGAAGGCTTGGGTGAGGCACACCCTAAGACTGGTTGGAAGCAGCTGTTGGGAAGCACTTGAGTGCCAACAGTTGCACCTCTACTTCTACCAAGTCTCTTGGGTAGAAGGACTTAACAGAGCCCCATCTAAGGGCAGCCATAATATCCTCTACTGACGTGTTGTGTAACGCTTCCCAGGAGGCAGAGAATGAAGACGTGCCACCTCCTCATCGTTTCCAGCCACCCTACAGGCCAAGGAAATGGTTTTCCTCACCAGGAGCACTGTGCCACACCACAGGGCCTGCCACCCCAAGGTGGTTTTAGGCAACAGACTCCATCTACCTGAAAGGAAGAAACAAAGGTTTCCACCAGCTCTGTGAGGTTCGTTTCTAGTCATGTAGATTGGGCGCCCTCTAACGGGATAAAGGGGCCGATCTGGCTCAGACCTGGACATTGTCACCAAGAATGACATGACCCAAAAACCTATCAAGGCAGTTAAAGGGTCATGCACCACTTGTGTCTCATACACAAATCCCACACGAGGCCTCAGGAAAACATCCTTTCCATCAGCAGATCACCTGACCAGGGATCTATCCAAGGCATGTATCTCAGCAAACAAAGTGCTTGTGGCTAGAGCTAACAGGAAGACCATCTTGAAGATAAGGATCTTGAGATCGATCAAAGTCATATCCTTAGGCTCGAACGAAGGCCTAATCAGAGTCCGAAGAAATAGGGAGATCACTAACTCCAGATCATCCAATTGTATGACAAGAGCCGTCTGTTTGGATACCAATGATCTCAGAAGCTGAGCTGGATTGGCCGACGATGCAGCCTTCCCAGAAGAACCTGTGAGTCCATGGAGGTCAGTGTCCCTATCAGGCATATTTACTGACACGCTGTTGGAGCTGACACCCTCTTGAACTGTTTCAAGAGAGCCAAGGGCCTCTTTCATCTGTCCACTGATGACTGACAGATGAAAGGGACCGTCAAAAACTGAATCCCCGAGAACAAGAACTCCCTCGGGGGAGTCAGGCTGGATTTTGGCAGATTCACAATTAGGCCTAACTTTGCACACAAATCTTAAATGAGCTGTGTGTCCTGCAGAAGAAGGCCCTTGTCCTGAGACCACAGGAGCCAATTGTCCTGATAAATGTGCAACTGGATCCCTTGCCGGTGCACAAATGCAGCCACCTCATCTTTGACCCCAGTAAATACCAATGGTGCTGGCACTAGGCCAAATGACAGAGTTTTGAACTGGAAAGCCTTGCCACAGACCAAAAGTGACAGGAATTTCTGAGATCACCTGGCCATGGAATGTGCCAGTAAGCATCTTTCAGGTAGATCGAGGTTGCCCAATTACCTTGTCGCATTGCCGCCATGATAGTGGCTGGGGTCTCCATTTTGAAGTGCTGTTCAACAAGATTAGAGTTGAGGTGTGATAAGTTGATGACCAGCCTTTGTTCGCCATCTCTGTTTGGCACCAAAATGAGAGGACTGTAAAAGCCTTGGGACCCTTCGTCCAACACTGGCTTGATGGCCTGTTTGTCTACAAGCTTTTTCATGGCTTCACTCAAATAGTACAGAAAAACATGATCCAAATTCATTAATTCCAAACCCAACAATGACAGTAAAGAGATTCCAGACTTGCCAAAGCATCAACATTTCTGTTCCAATACCAATGTGAAGAAACAAATTTCACTCCTGACTTGAGACAGGCAGTCACCCATAAAAGGCAACTGGTGGTTTTAAACGGGTCCTCTCAGAAATATTCATCATTAACTGCAGACACTAGTTCTTTTCCAAAATGAGTAGGCCTAACCACCCAAAACACAAATTTCATTACTTCTGCCAAAAATAAAAAGAGACCTGTTAGGCCTATCACCTTTTAGTTCTCCCGACTGGTCAGTCAGCTAATTTTACAGCAAGAGAGTAAAGTAGGCCTACATCGTTTTTGTGATATTTATGAACCTGGAACATTATAAAGATACTCTACCTCCACTATAACTATGAGTCGGAGAACAAAGCCCACAGCACAACATACCCAATGAAGTAATTTTCAAATAGTACAGAAAAAGAGTTTCTGATCTGCCTCCTCATGAGGTGGAAGGAAAGAAAAGGGAACTCTTGATAGGGGAGGGGAGTTGCCTCTGGCAAACTCCAACAAGTAGCCATATGAGACAATGTTTCTCATGAAAGATTGTCAGGAGATGCAATCCCATTGGTCGGCAAATGACCCTAGTCAGCCGCAGACGGATCTTTAATTGCCAGAAAGATGGACAGGGATCACTGACCGGTGGGCCTGCAGAGGCATCAGATGATTGGTGTGCACCCCTAGGGGGTGCAGCACCAACCTCTGGCTGCCCTTGAAACCAGAATAGCTGGGCTTTGAAAGCTGGCCATTCTTCTTAACTGACTTCTTCCTTCACTTCTGCAGCCTGTAGCAGCTGCTGCTAGCCATGTGCAGCTGCAGTCTGCTGACGAAAGGTATCCAACCCCTAAGCCGACATTGCATTCCACAGCAGACTCACCAAGAGACTTTTGCAGCTTCTCCTTGGCCATATTGTCAGCCCACTCAAGGAGGGGGACAATACCCTGGCCAAACAGACTTGGATCAACTGGATCTAGGGGCATCTCTGCTCACAGCTGTCAGCAGGGCAGCTGCAGAGAAAAGTGCATTACGGGGCACCAACTTCACATTGGCGTCCAAAGAAATGGCTCTGCTGAGTATGTGGCCCACAGCGTGGCCTCAAGACTGCTCCAGGCACAGCAAGGTCTCCACCAACAGCTTCATGGAGGCTGGTACCACTGGGTCATGACACGCCTCCTCGAGGAGTCATGTGGCTGAACACCCAGTACAGTCCAGGAAGGAGTCTATGATGGTCATCACCCATGCATCCTGCTCGAAATGAAATAGCATCAAGAGGAGCAGGGAGACTGACTGCCTCTTTGATGTCGCAGTCCTGCAAGGGAGCATCAACCATCACCGGGTGAAGTTGTGCACAGATTTGTCAGTCCAGTACATGTCCAACCTAAACTTCAGCTTAGCCATCAGGCATCCCTGGGCTAGTCCATCCCCAGAAGACACACCATCCAGTGCATCACCTAAACTTGCCAGCTTGGAGGAAAGTGCAGCAAACTTCACTCCAACTGAAAGTGGAGAATGGCACCTGCAACTTGGGGGCTGTTTCTACCATTTTGGCTGACACGGGCCACTGAAGCCTCTGGTACTGCCTCTCCAGCGAGGGTTTCCCGCATAAAGTCCAGGTTCATTCGGAAAAGTGCGCCTGGCTTCTCTGCCTTGGAGGGAATCCTGTCGCCTCAGTCTGCCACCTCCTTGGCCAAAGCCACTTCACAGTCCACACTAGGGAAGTCCGAGCAGTCAAAGTTGAGGATGTCCTCTGCAGTGGGACAATCCTTGAGATTGTCACCCTCGCCTAGGAGCAAGTTGTTGAGACACTCCTTCTCTATGTGCTCCTCCTCAGTCCTCACCTGTGCAACCATCTGAAACTCTGATGACATGGATACCTCAAGTGCCCTTGTTACTGGAATCTTAGACACAGAACCATACGGTGTCTGCAACTCCTTCCACAAGCGAAGTCTCCACAGGAAAGATGTCCAAAAGGAGCTCACCTTGGGGGCCGGGGGGGGGGGGGGCAGTGACACCAGCCAGCCGAATATGCTTAGGCCCGGCTGAAACTGGAGGAGCAAAGTCTGTTGCTGCCTCTCGATCAGACAGAGTGGCCACCAAACCAGGTGGACCCATAGCCCCGGCAGGGGTTGGCATGAATGCCAAAGTGCATTGGCCCACCACCACATTAGTGTAAGTCACCTGAGAGATGATGCCCAACAGAAGGCTGGGTGACCTTCATTGAGGAAGAGACAGACTTAGGAGACTCAGTCACCAAAGGAACTGCCTCAGCATTGAGGCTATCATCTCGGAGCACCACTATGTGACCGTGTCCTTCACCCTCTGTGCAAAAATAAAATAAGGAAATTTTGACTGCAGTCCTTTTTGCAAGATATCATTGCAAAATTACCGTCTGCAAAATATAACAATAATGCAACTCTATCTTTAAATAATTTTGAAGATATACTCATGGAAATATTTTAGAAAATGCTATATATGATGGATCCTGCTTTGGGGAGTTATGTAAAAAATGAAGTGAAATTTGTATGACATGACTTTTTTCCAATACTCAACACTGACCACTGTTGCATAGTGGTGGCGCCCAATGGTCACAGACAATAAAGAACAAAAGCAAGTCAAGTCAGTGAAGAAAATTTGTCAATCGATGCATCACAGGCAGCATATCACAGTCATGCATAACGGTGTCCTGTACATCATGCACATGGTAACTTGGGGATGGGTGAAAGTCTGCAGATCAGTTTGTTGTGCCTGTAAAGCAGGCAAGCACCACTGAATAGGTCCCCATCCCTGTATTTAGACATTAATCTTGAAACCACAGAACATGAAACATTGAACTCTCGAGCAGCCCTTGCTTAGGACCAGCCAGCACAATCGGAAAGTCCCACAATTTGCCATTTTCTACCATCTTCTAAATAGTTGAGTGTGGTTTCCGTGTTGGTCTGTGCTCATACTGGCCAGTGGCACACTTTTCTGACGAATTTTTACACCACACCCTGGCCACTGAAATCAGTGCTCATGGCATAACAAAAGGGAGTCAATGATGCATGACATTCAAAACAAAAACAAAACTGATCAGGTAACATATTTAGAACCTATCTTGCCCATTATTCATTCCAATAAGGGATTTTAGGCACTTGTATGTGGCATTCCTTAAAATACTTCCATGAGTATATATTGAACATTTGAACTGATTAGCATAAGTCAAGTAAGCCTAAGCCTAGCATCTAGTACTGCCCAGGCACCTTCGGTGCCTCGGATGGTATAGAAGTGTCTGCCATTCTCTTCCCTTTGAAAAGCATTATATCACATGACAGTGATAATTGCAATCCTCTCTTTTCATGGCAATAATCAATTTTCCACACAAAGTTGAGTCTTTTGGGAATATACATGTACTTCCCTCTCAAGACCTGTTCCGCAGCAGTATTTTGGAAAGAAACCCACATGGCTACACTCAACCAACTTTCTTCCTGTCAGCTGCAAGAAGGAACCTTCGGAATTAAGTGACCCCGCACCCCCCGAAAAAAGTATGCTTATGAAACACCAAGCAAGTTGTGATCATGCCTTAAATAGATCCATGCATGTTGTTTCATGCAACAGGATTCCTCATTTCCTTGAATATTTGGAAAATCTCAACATAGAATTATGTCTGTGTGCCAACACAGACATATTTTTTTCTTGGAATTCTTTCAATTTGAATTAGAATTGAATTGAATTGAATTTTCACAAAAGTACATTCGATTAAGTTGCCATACATACACATAGTGTCCCCCAAGAAAGCATTAAAATTACACAGCAAAATATACAAGCCAGGTGGCATATTCTGGTTCCTATATACATGTACTATAAACAAGGTAAGTTAAACGAAAAGTTACTAAGAAAACACACTATACACTTCCAATTAAGTATCTTTTCAGTTTCCTTTTAAATGAATGTAATGAAGATATTTTTTGCAGATAAAATGGTATAGTATTGCATACAATGGGTCTATGACATTTAATTGCAAATTTACAGCGCATTGTTCAATACCGTGGAATATATAAACTTTCTTTCTTTCGTTCGTTCTTCCTTACCTGCAAATTTGTTCGAAATATCATTTGAAAACTATCATACGTAGAAGCTCCAAACTTGGCATGATTATATTTCCATACATGAAGTCTTACGTTTTTGTACAGAGGTTCAACGGTTTTTAAAATTATGCAAATTAGTGTGTAGAAGCTCCAAACTTGGCATGATTATATTTCCACACGTGAAGTCTTGCGTTTTTGTACAAAGGTTCAACGGTTTTGAAAATTATACACATTAGGGGCACTTGAAAATTTAAATCTTGGATATTTCCAAAATTATTATAGGTACAGCTAACCAATCCAACTTCAATTTATATTTGTGTAACTCTGCACATTTTTTTGTAATTTACATGTGACCTCTAAAGGTCAAAGGTCAAGGCTTTTTTGCCATTTGACATTTTCTTCTAGCCATAACGCTGTCAATTTTCATCCAATGTTAACTCATGGAGCTACTATAGTAGCTCCATGGTTAACTATATTGGACCCACTCAAATTGTAGGTATTGCGATACTGTATATTTTTGTAATTTATGTGTAACCTTTAAAAGTCAAAGGTCAAGGTCATTTTGACCTTTGAAATTTTCATATAACCATCACTTGGTCAATATTCATCCATTTCAATAATGTTGGACTCAAACTGTAGGTATTGCAACACTGCACATTTTTTAATTTACGTGTGACCTCTTAAGGTCAAAGATCAATGTCATTTTACCATTTTGAATTCTCTTTGAGGCATAACTTGGTCAATTTTTTCCACTCTTGATCATGTTGGGTCAAATTGTAGCTATTGTAACACTGCACATTTTTGTAATATCATGTGACCTCTAAAGGTCAAAGGTCATTTGGAAAATTTCATCTAGCCATAAACTTTATGCAATGTGAAGTACCAAAGGACTAAAGTTGTAGCATTACAACTTTTGAAGGCACACAGACAAATTTGCTTTGAAGCAAATCTTCTTTTCCAGTTTATTGTGTTTTCATCATGGCTGCAGATCAGCACAGCTTTACACACATGCTGGAGCACTGCAAGCCATAGAATGTTACTCCACTTCTTCCTCTTGGTTGATAAGCAGGCTGTTTCACTTGAAGTAGTTTTTGGTACTAGTTCTTGCAAATGTATAACAAACAAAGGGATAATTAACATATGGGTGTTAATTCTCCCAAAGGTCACCCAGGGTGCCCT
This sequence comes from Hermodice carunculata, assembly GCA_964020975.1. NCBI lineage: Eukaryota > Metazoa > Annelida > Polychaeta > Eunicida > Amphinomidae > Hermodice > Hermodice carunculata. The sequence continues at coordinate 674,990 of CAXHWN010001941.1, read as the reverse complement.
CACTGGACTAGGGTAGCGTGACCTGGCCACTGTGCCAGCAGCAGACAATTGCGGTCCTCGTGAAACATGTTGCAGCAAAGCCAGTCGTTTTAAGTTTTTTTCCTGCCTATGAACACATTTTTATGTTTTAAATTATTTTGAAACAAGAAAAGTATGATTTAAACTGGAGACCAGGGAAATGTGTTCTGTATATACATCAGCACTGCCTCCGTCACGGATGTGGGCACTCGACAACGAGAGCACATCAGAAACATTTAGCGATCTACAGGGATCCTACAGAGGCAAACATCAGTATAATTAACACAAAATCAACAACTCTTGCCTTGAACCAACTTGCTTGTTTCCCCTCACAGGATGGGGTTATAAGTTCCATGCTTACACAGTAAGATCATTACTAGGTATAGAATCACTCAACATGTACTTAGATACTTTTATCAAGGAGGGTAGCACTATATGTATGGGTTTTGTAAATTTTTACGCTTCATGGCTACAATATCCAGTTGAACTTGGCCAGCCTTGCATCTCTCTGGTTACACACACACACACACACACACACACACACACACACACACACACACACACACACACACACACACACACACACACACACAAACAAAAAAAAACAAAACAAAACAAAACAAAACTTTTTCACCTCATTAAGTGATTCTACTAGTCACATGTATTTCAATCACTCTAACCACGTGTACTATTCAAATGTTTCATAGAAAGAACTTTCAAATGATTTCGGATACGAAAAAAGTGCATCTGTTTATGAGTTCAAATGGGCATCAGCAACTTAGTTGTGAAGGCTGACTTTCTATATAAACCTTCAAAATATCTAGGGAGATGGGTTTCTTCCCAGATGCTCCAGCTGTGGTTTCGTATCCAACTCCATGCAATGATGACAAAATCGTTTATGCACCGAGGCACTGGCAAAGACCTTTGGGACAGTCCTAGCTAGCACTTTTTGAAGAACAGAAGCGTTAATATTTATGACTGTTCTAACACAGACATATTGTTTTCCCTGGACTTATGACATTAATATTTGATTTTTAAAGCAATCTTCTTTTATAGTTTCTATTATTTAAATAACTGGGGGGGGGGGGTAGTCTAAATGTATGACGTCATACGATTGCTCGGAATACGTGTAGAAAGCAACCTCATACAATTCGATAACTATGGATTTCTAATAACATGTTTCGTAAATGCCCGATTTGAAATAAGCATTAGCATAACATAAATACAGTTACATGCTGACAGCATATAACTTGCAGAATTTTATCGTATCTGTGCATAAAAAAGTAAGTACCCGAACCCACATTTCGATACCGATAGAATCTACTTCAAAGGGAGGGAGTAAGAATGAATGAGCGAAGGAAGGAAGGAAGGAAATAAATCAACCGCTTAGTTTGACTTTTCTTTTGAAAAGGGTCTCGTGATGGCTTTTTCTAAAATGACTCCCCTTTCACCAGAGGTATGTAGTACTCAACAGCAGCATTTCAGTGGTTAAAGGAAAAGAGAGATAAAGTGTAAAGCATACTTCCCATATGCCACTAAATCAACCATAATGTACAAATACTGCAAAACCAAAATGCCATCTATGCAGATTGGTTTCAGAATCTTATGAATCGGTAACGTGTTGAATATGGTATATACAATCTTCAGATTGCCAATTGTAAAAGTGGATCCTGAAAATATGTAGCCATCACTGGGGTATGGTGCATGAAGCCATAGTGGACCAACTTTAACACGTGGTTAACCGAGGTTGGGGCACAATGAAACAGTTTTTATATCAAAGTATAATAAATGACATGAACCGTACAGTCTGGGGAGTGGAGTTTTGCTTTGGATACATCCCATAACAAAAATATAAGGACAATCGTAGTTCTGTACATATGTGCTATATGAATTAAAATCAAAACAAATGTATTTGATCCCTTCTGAGTCACGGGATAGTTTATTAAATGCGTGTTTACTAGTTAACATTAACACATTCATAATGTAATTGGATCATCTACTTGTGCCACTGATCTCATGTAACATTTGCAAAATGAATGAATTTGTAAAAAAATAAAATAAAAAGGTAAATGAACAAAATTGTAAAAAAAAAAAAAATATTAAAGATGACAATGTTTAAATACGCAATTTAAGTTCTGTATATGGATGTGAGCTATCTTGTCATAAAGCTTGTTGCACTTTCTTCGATGTGTCTCTCTTTTCCGTGAAAAATGTCTTTAAAATCATGACCTGTCCAAAGCCACACAGCATTATAACCAGGAGTTCTCCGATCGACCAGTACTGCACTCTGCGGTGCAGCTCTTCAGCTGCATTGCGCCCTCTGGCTTCACTTAGACGATACTCCGTTTGGTAATTCACAACTTTTGTAGACAACCTGTGGATAGCTTCCATGGACGATTCCATTTGGGTATGGGCTGTTGGCTTCTTATCTCCCGCTTCGTCGGACAAAGAAGCCAGGTTTTCCGGTCGTATTTCGAAGAACACGACTTTGTGTGTTATGGTGGAAAATTCATTGCTGAAGCAAAATTTAAAGGCTCCTCTCGACGACTCGAATGTGAAAGAGTCACCACGTTTTTTCGTCTCTTTGTAGAGTATTTTCCCATTTGGTGACTCTAGGGAGGCGTCGACGTCATTTTTCCCACCTTTAACCACTTTATACTTAAATATATACCTCTGTCCAACCTTGAACTCTTCGTAGAAGCACATTTTTTCATTATCTGGCAGTTCAAATGTCAGAGCACTAACTTGCCCATTAACTATAGGAAGATGCACAGTGACGGCCAAGACAAAGATGGCGAGCAGGGGATGGGTGTTCATTCTTACGGCGACTTGACACGTCTGATAACCTTGATTAGTCAGGATAGTGCCAGTATCATAAAACAGTTAGTCCGTTGACCTGACTGAGCACAGTCTCTTTACGGTTTCTTCCAGAAATCTGCCACTTATATTGCAAGCTTCGAACATTGGCGGTCCATTAAAACAGTTTGTAGATTGCCTATGAAAAATCTCCAGTTCCACGTAGATACGAGTCCTTGCGGTCAGTGTCACTTCTGATGGGCCGGCTACTGCAAACTGTTCATGCATATCGAACTTTCTCATCGACCACCCAAAGCCATAAATTCTGTTCAGTCAAACAACAGAAATGCAACATATGTTCCAACAGTTTTAAATCAATATGTAAACTTACCCTGTTGAATCAGCCAATGGTTGTTGCCACAGCTGCTTTCAGCATCTCAACAGATGCGTATTTCTGGCCCGTCCGAACGTTACCCATGTATACATTTTTCTTTTTTTCAATGGCATGTCGGTTCTTTGATTTTGGCTGATGGAACAAAGGATTCTGTCCGTACGTACATTTGTTTCACAGGTAAAAAAAATAACCATACTGCATGTGGGTCTTTCAGTATTTAACAACATATGAATTATACCGTGACGTGCATTATAATTCAATTTGCTTATATTTAAGATGATGCAAATCTTTTATTATATACCATCACATTCTTTTATCATGCAGGTCAATAAGAAACATTCTCCGACGGTTTGTCGCTGTTTATGGTATAACACAAGAGGACAATGTCTTTGTCCGGTTCCATGCATGGCCATGTGACAATCGAAATAATATCTTCTTAAGCTAATGTCCAACTTGCTTCCAAAGCATCCCCCTGAGTCGCTATTGCATTCACTGATGTGGGCGCTCACCGGCGAGAGCACCTCAGAAACAGATAGCGATCTAGGGAAATCATATGGAGGCAAATGTCCAACCAATTTTGGAATGTTTATTTATTCATTTTGAGATATAGTAGACAGTATGTTATCTATCACAATTTTCAAGTTCAGCCCTCATTCAATCTGCACAAATTAACAAAATACTTTTAATGTTGACATGGAAGTCAATTTACCATGTTAAACTTTAGATCTTGATACAAACAACATGTATCTGGACAAAAATTGCTGTTTCACATGAATGTATATCTAAAAAATAATTATGTGATTTCAATCAAACTCACTAATTCACACAACAAATTCTCGAATTTCAAAAATACATCGAATTTTCTAAGAAATAATCAGTTCTTCACAAGATGCGTATAAAAATTAAGAGTTCCACATTTACCATATACATGTATATTTTTTAAAAATCCTATTTTGTAGGAAAATTTCTGTTCGTAACCTTTATTAAAAACATATGGTTTTATGAAAAATCCCTGACATAATTTTTTAGGCCCATATTGTGAGATCACAGTAGCACAAGACTGACCATTTTATCTCAGACGATTCGGCTAAAAGTAACACATGTACAACACACATCAAGTGAAACTCATTGTACGAGATTTTCAAGGCAGGTTAACGACTCACGATATGGTCACGCCCCTTTGGGTGTTCAGCGTTTCACAGATTCATGGCGTCATATACTGTTAAATGATTCACTAAATAAAGTCTATATTTCCGATAATACATACAATGGACATAATAGGACAAGTTTTGAATTATAAAATCTTTCTGAAATAACTTTGAGAATGCGCATTAGTACTCATTTATATGTTTACTTACTTACTAACCTACCTACCTCACTACTTACCCACCCATCCATGTACTAACTTATTTAGTCGTTGACATTTTTGGTCATTTTTGTCAAGAAAAGAAAACACTTGACACGTAAAACCGTCCTTTTTTTATTGTTTGTTTATATAATATTTTCCAAGCTTTCTAAAGTGACGAAAATGTTTTTGAAAAATTATCAACCTTGTCCCGCATGTTGCGGCACTGTGAGAGAATAACTGTAAACTAGGAAAGATGATTTGCTGCATAGCAAATCAGTGTGCGTGTCTTAAAAGCATATTGGTATGGCAATGTACAACTATTTCATAGCACAGCAGCAGAAGTTGGAATGGCATCTCTATCAATTATAGTGTTGAAGATATTCAAGCTTGAAAATTTCGAATACTGCTAATTAGCATAATTTAAACTTTTGTTTTAGATTCCTTACATGCGCAATGGTCAACAACCCCCTAGTAGAAGTTGAAGTGACATCTCTATCTATAATAGTTTTGAAGATATTCAAGTTTTAAAATTTTAAATGCTGCTAATTAACATAATTTAAATTGCTACAACTTTTGTTTTAAATTCATTAGATGCGCACTGGTCAATAACCCCCGGTAGAAGTTGGAATCACATCTCTATCTATTATACTTTTGAAGATATTCAAGATTTAAAATTTCAAATGCCCCTAATTTGCATAATTTTAAACATCTTTATTCTTTTGTATAAAACGGTCAAACTCCTTGTATGGAGGTACAATCATGCCAAGTTTGGAGATTCTATGTATAATAGTGTTCGAGAAAAGTGTCGGATAAATTTGCTGGTAAAGAAAAAAGAAGGAAGGACGAAAGACAGAAAGAAAGAAAAAAAGAAAGAAAGAAAGAACTAGAAAAGATGATTTGCTGCATAGCAAATCAGTGTGTGTGTCTTCAAAGCATATTGGTGTGGCAATGTACAACTATTCCATAACACAGGAGTACAAGTTGAAATGGCATCTCTATCTACTATAGCTTTGAAGTTATTCAAGATTTAAAATTTCTAATGCTGCTATTTAGCATAAATTAAATTGCTACAATTTTTAGTTTTAATTCATTAGCTGTGCAATGGTCAACAACCCCTTAGTAGAAGTTGGTCACATGTAGATTGCGCAGTGTTACAATACCCAAAATTTAAACCCAACATGAACCAAATCAGATGAAAATTGACCAAGTTATGGCAAGATGAAACTTTCAAAGGGTCAAATGACCTTGACCTTTGCCCTTTCGAGGTTACATGTTCTTATAAAAATGTGCAATGCTGCGATACCTGCAATTTGAGTCCAACTTGATAAGAATTGGATGGAAATTGGCCAAGTTATGACTGGATAAAACTTTCAAACATCCAAATGACCTTGACCTTTGACCTTGAGAGGTCACATGTAAATTCAAAATGTGTAGTGTTACCATAGCTACCATTTGAGCCCAACATCATCAAAATTGGATAAAAATTGACCAAGTTATGGCTAGAAGAAAGTTACCATGGAAAGTGGCCTTTGACCTTGAAGTGACCTTTGACCTTGAGGTGACCTCTACCTGAAGTGAACCTTGACCTCAAAAATGACATTTTGGCTTAAAATTGACTTTTGACCTTGACATGACCTTTGACCTTGACATGACCTTTACCTTGCTATTATCAAACTCTTATCCACTCGGAACCACATCTACTATAGCATATAAGATATTGAAGATTTAAAACTTTAATTAGCCCTCATTTGCATGATTTTGAAAAGCATGACCTCTCATTATAAAAAGGCCAGACTTTATCTATAGAAGTATAATTGTGCCAAGTTTGGAGTTTTTACATGTAATACTTTTCAAATGAAATGTCGGACAAATTTGCCTGTAAAGAAAGAAAGAAAGAAGTAAAGAAAGAAAGAAAGAAAGAAAGAAAGAAAGAAAGAAAGAAAGAAAGAAAGAAAGAAAGAAAGAAAGAAAGAAAGAAAGAAAGAAAGAATTCCTAGGAAAACAGAAAAGTGTGTGTCGACACATACACTTTAAAAAGAAAGAAAGAATTTCAGGAAAAACAGAAAAGTGTGAGTTGACACACACACTTTAATTAACAAACTGAAAGGATATCCTCTGTATATAAAATACTTATATTTCTTTAAAACAATATTTATTTTTTTTAAATCGATCTGAGTATGTTTTATAAAAAGTTTGCAAATTAAATGTATCGAGGAAAAGGTAGCAACTTTAAAAATGCGCATTTTCATCTTCCTATCAGACTGACTTTAATGTGTGTTTTTTTTTAGAATAAATCCTTTTAAATATATATATATATATATATATATATATATATATATATATATATATATATATATATATATATATATATATATATACATTATAGGGTAATTTTCTTAACAGCAAGTAGGAGCATATAGATGCAGTGCAAAACATCAAAAAATGGGAGTCGTGCCCGTGTCGTAAGTTCGGGAGATGGGTGGGGTGGGGTGGGTTGGAGATTGGGAGATGGGAATTGATAAGCTTTTATCATCCCAGCTATCAAAATGTAACACTCTGGTCATTTGGCGACATTTCCAAGGAGGGTATAAATTTCTACCCTCTTTGGTACAAGTAACAGGTTTACCTCTTGAGCATTTTTTCCTAAATCACATAAATTTGAAAACTATCTGATACATCTGGTTGCAGACAAGCCAAACTGCACAGACAATTCAAAATTTACAAGAGGGATTAGGGCATAGCCCTGTTTCCGCATTGTTCTCTTGAATAAAATATATTTTAACCAATACACGTGTTTGAAAAGCAATCCAGTTTACTCTCAACAGTAGAATAGATTGGGGATCTACATTGGTCTGTGGTCAGACCAAAACACTAGCCGTCCTCCCCGCCAATGACCAAAGCTTCTATGTTGATAGTAGAAACGCAAACTCGAAAGTGAATAAAAGACGAATTCTTTTTTAATAAATTATATCTTTAATGCATACTCGTGCTCATAGAGCTCTGTTTCCATATAGTTTTCATATGGCAATGCAATGAGGCACTTAAATAAACGTCTTTGACGTCGATCGTTCTTGGAACTGGAGAGCTGGTGGTCCCCTGTACCTCACGCAGGTCACTTTGATGTTCACAGTCTTAGATTTTCAAACTGGTCAGATCTTACTCCAGTGAGATTTGCTTTGGAATTATGGATCCGAGTTTAATACTCTTCACCCTCCTCTTCACCCTCACCCTCTACGGAGTCGACGCCGACCTCCTCGTAGTCCTTCTCCAGGGCAGCAAGATCCTCACGGGCCTCAGAGAACTCGCCCTCCTCCATACCCTCACCGACGTACCAATGAACGAAGGCACGCTTGGCGTACATCAGATCAAATTTGTGATCCAGACGAGCCCAGGCCTCGGCAATGGCGGTGGTGTTGCTCAACATGCACACGGCGCGCTGCACCTTGGCCAAGTCACCACCTGGTACAACAGTTGGTGGTTGGTAGTTGATGCCGACCTTGAAACCAGTTGGGCACCAGTCAACGAACTGGATGGTCCTCTTGGTCTTGATGGTGGCGATGGCAGCGTTGACATCCTTGGGTACAACATCACCTCTGTACAACATACAGCAGGCCATGTACTTGCCGTGACGTGGATCACATTTTACCATCTGGTTGGCTGGCTCAAAGCAAGCATTGGTGATCTCAGCAACAGACAGCTGTTCATGGTAAGCCTTCTCAGCAGAGATGACTGGGGCATATGTGGCGAGTGGGAAATGGATACGGGGGTAGGGCACCAAGTTGGTCTGGAACTCTGTCAAGTCGACATTGAGAGCGCCATCAAAACGCAGAGACGCAGTGATGGAGCTGACAATCTGGCCCATCAAACGATTCAGGTTGGTGTATGTGGGACGCTCAATGTCCAAGTTACGGCGACAGATGTCATAGATGGCCTCGTTGTCTACCATGAAGGCACAGTCAGAGTGCTCAAGGGTGGTATGAGTGGTCAGAATGGAGTTGTATGGCTCTACGACGGCGGTGGAGACCTGGGGGGCTGGGTAGATGGAAAACTCCAGCTTGGACTTCTTGCCATAATCGACAGACAGGCGTTCCATGAGCAATGAGGTGAAGCCAGAGCCAGTGCCACCACCAAAGCTGTGGAAGATGAGGAAGCCCTGAAGACCTGTGCACTGATCTGCCAGCTTACGGATACGGTCAAGGACCAGATCGACGATCTCCTTACCGATGGTGTAGTGACCACGGGCATAGTTGTTAGCGGCGTCTTCCTTGCCGGTGATCAGCTGTTCGGGATGGAACAACTGGCGGTAGGTGCCTGTGCGGACCTCATCTGCAAAATCGCCAAAAGACAGCTATTAATCTGAACAAAAACCACAGTCAAAAATTGAAGGTCTTGTAATCAGTGAAGATCAACTGCCAGGTAAACCAAAACCTGCAATACGTACGCCGCATGCATATTCATTTCCCGCCACCAAGCACGGGTTTGACGCCTGGCGGTCACGGGGGACGTGCGGGTCACATCACTGTCACAGACAGGGCCATACGTTCATTTCTCACGAAATTAGAGTTTTTGTGGGAGAAATTTAAGTTCACAAATGCCATACTGGTCGTTAATAAGTATTCTTTATTTCCAAAATATAAGTAATATCCCGCTTGTCCAAACAGGTACCGACCCGTATCGCGCCAAAAACGAGAATAGAAAATCTGATAGGCCTATGCAGTTGTGGCGGGAAATTAATATGCATGTCTCGTTATCACCGTTTTTAAGAAAAGCTTTCTATTCACTTTTTTTAAAGTAAATATTGCCCCGTTTCCCAATTGTATCCTTACGGAAATAAAAATATATGTTTAAACCAGAGTAATTATGTTAGCCATTCAAATAAATCTTGGCCGGTCCATGGTATCCCAGAATCCCCTTCTCCACAGTACATACAAGTTAGACTGACACCAAGTCCCACTTTCAATATACAAGATTAAAACTAGGAATTATATTAGGGGAAATAAAGAATATTGGAGGGAGGTACACATGTGGTTTTCCAATACACATGAAAATACCATTTGTATTTTTGCTTTCATATGGTATAAATTCCTTCACGCATCAAGAAAATACACCCACCGACTACGGTTGGCTCCAAGTCGACAAAGACAGCGCGGGGCACGTGCTTGCCGGCGCCAGTCTCGCTGAAGAAGGTGTTGAAAGAGTCATCACCACCTCCGATGGTTTTGTCACTGGGCATCTGACCATCAGGCTGGATTCCGTGCTCCAAACAGTACAGCTCCCAACAGGCATTACCGATTTGTACACCGGCCTGGCCAACGTGGATACTGATACACTCACGCTGTAAGGAAGAAAAGGAAGATGACATTAAATCATGGTAGTAAAGGGCATGCCAAAAGAACTCCACAGTATGGTCAAACAAATGCAAGATTAGCGCAATATATTAAAAGTCAGTCAGTTTGTCGCTGGCCAAATGTCCGGTGCAATTTTAAGCGTCGGTAGCAAAATTCTTCCATATATATATATATATATATATATATATATATATATATATATATATATATATATATATATATATATATATATACAGATCTGTTTTTTGTTTATATATAAGCGCACAATTTGTTTCTATATGTTGGACGATGATTTTTGACTCAATAGGATTTCGGTTATTTTGTAAATTAAAAACTTCAATGGAATCCAGTCGCTGTCTATGTCTAAGGCTATACATTAATAATCAATAGGCTACTATCAATATTTATAATAAGAGATTTAAAGTGCGTTCAGAAATGAGCTGTTCTCACATCACAAGTTGGCCTGTGCAGCTTTTGCAAATTTAAAGCCTTTAGATCTATACATTATTGCTTCAATGATTGCGTGTCGGTGTTTTGAGCTGGAGTCAAATTGTCCCACGGATACCTCATGTATACCATACAATTCAAACTGCAAACCGTGAAAATCCGCTTTATATTGCCTCTCTTTATCAAAGCTTTCCATTTGAATCATTCCCATTCAAGTTGTTAAATCCCTACAGGCTTCGACATGAATTAACAAAATGTGTCACACACCATAACTTCAAACATGACAACAACAGCTAATTGTGACGGTTACCAGGGCACACCGAGACCCCGATCTTTACAAAAAAATAAACATATTCTTACATGTTTAGGCACATTTGTCTGTTGCCTAACTCATTTAATTTTCATGGAATTGAAAATATAATTTTGCCATTTTCATTGCCCATAACCTAAGATAGGTTCTAGGTTATGTTAACGTAAGACCATCTTGCACGTTTCATTTGATGCTAAGTTTTGGTGGAAAACAGGAGTTTGATTCGATTCGCGGCTCTGGTTTAAAGTATAAAACTGAATTATTTCCCCTGAATCAGACGCACTGTCCGTCAATTTGATATATAGCAAAATGTCTCATTAAACCACAAGTAGGCGCACTTAATTAATATCAACATGGAACTACCATCCCAACTACAGTTCCATGGTATCAATATTACCTAGCCAGACTGCAATATTTCTACTTGACAGCACATTGTGCACCTCTGCACACACACTCAGACACACACACACACACACACACACACACACACACACACACACATATATATATATATATATATATATATATATATATATATATATATATATATATATATATATATACATACTCTCTTTTGCAAAAGTGCCTCATAAAGACTTCCTTGCACATACCTATGACTGCCCTTGTTGCTTATCCCATTTGTAAATTAATATTTTTGCCCGCGTGATAAAGCCTGATACACAAAAATACATCTAAAGTTCAACAAACGTAAGATTTCGAAAATTATTTTTGCAACGATGTCGCAGCTTATATGTTAAATTAAAAATATACTCACCATGATGAAGTTTTGAGGTTACGACGTGGAAGGTGAAGAAAATAACAAACTGGGTCTACCTCTCGATATGACAGTGATGTGTCTAGAGAGAAATGTGAACGAGTTGTGTGAAGGCAATCTTTATATACCAGGTGCCAGTCGTCATGGAGCTAAGCTGTGTTCATCGACAACAACAGTGAACCATGCTTGGTAGTCAAGTGAGGTAAGCTACTGGTGCTTGCATATCGGGAAAACAAAACTTCACACTGGTGTTCGACATTCATATACACTGAGTAATGCCAGCAACAGTCCGCTGGTCATGTGAACACATACTGATAAAAAATACGAGCCAGTCCTTCCATTGCCAGGTTTCTGTTTCCATAAAATTCACATCAAATACAATGCACTCTGACTTACGGGGTTTTGACTCTGGTAACTGGGGAGAAACGATTGGAACATGGGCCCGATGTATTTAAAGAATCTAGCCGCTGGGTATCAGGGTACACGCAGAACAAAAACTTTGTTGACAACAGTTGTTCTGCTCTGGCTTACCCACTCTGACGCTCTTATGTTAGCAAGGACTGACAACATCACTGTTAACAGTGTTATATGTAAATTCTATTTACCGCTATATTGGCATTGAATTTGGTTGTTAAAGTTAATTTGCAACGACAAAATAAAGACCAAGCTAACATGGCATTGTGTATATTAAGACAGCGACCTGAAAATGCTGGTAATAACGCCAATTTCTCAATTCAACTGTTTCACTCTTTAATTATGCCTTTTGTTTCCTATGTACCAATGGCGGTTAAGTATCGGCTCTTTTTCTCACGCAAGGGTTAAACCTGCAAACTTCTTTGCTCTCTGTGAGAAACAAGCTTCAGAGAGCGCGCATTAAAAAAAATTGCAAAATGGGGGGGGGGGGGGGGGGGGCTCACAGAAAAGCCACAGATGCAGCAGTCAGAGGGGATCTGGGGAGTTACCCAATTCTTACTAAACTCAAATTCAATTCTGTTAAATAGTGTTAATGTCTATACAATCGTGATTCATTTGCATACAAGTATCTTCTTGAAAAGTAGATGTTATTCTCCTTACGGAAAGCTATTTGATGATAATACATATATATATATATATATATATATATATATATATATATATCTATATATATATATATATATATATATATATATATATATATATATATATATATATATATACTCAAATATCTTTGCTTAAGGAGTAAAATCTACTTTTCAAGTAGATACTTGAGGCATGAAGGTAGAGTTTGGTAATACTGGAGTGCCCTAAAATTTTTAACTTAAGCCACTAATATTTATAATCTATATTAACAACATCAGATCTATGGTACGGTCGGAAATAAGAAGACACAACTTCATACATGGATTTAGAGAGCCCCCCCCCCATCCCACCCACACACACACACTGGTGCAAAAATATATTATCTTAACACTGATATCGTATGTATTACCGAGTATTTAAATAACCGGTTAGTTTTATTTAATCCCACCAAAACAGAATCTACGATTATGATTCGAAAGTGCAATTCTGTCCATGCCCAATATTCTTTGACAGTACAGATTCCTATTTCTTGGTATTACCCTAAACAGTGATATAAAATGTCTTGGCATCTTCAGGATCTTATTGTAAAATGTAAAAAAAATGCCAATGCTGGATTCTTCAATCTGTTGTACTTTGGAAATTGTATGTTTTTTGTATTAAATACCGATATTTGAATACGGCAGTGTTGTCCATGTGCTCAATCTGATGATGTAGCGTAAAAGGGTTTGTTGGTTTACATCTACAGATAAAATGCACGAAGAGATGGGATGGAAAACCCTTGCTAAAACTTTTTATTTAGTCAAAGACGCAAGCATCAGAAGTGTCCGATGTATAAGATAGTTCACGATTAACTACTGAATATCTGCATACTGTACAACCACCCGTCACTCAACACTGAACACAATATGAAATACGATAACGTGAAAATATTACGCATGTGCAAGCCAAGATGCAGCCTTTCCCAGTTAATTTTCTCCTTTTACTTTCAAATCATTGAGCTTATCACACACTATGTATGTGCGTATGTATGTATGTATATTAGTGACCGGTTCACTGGGAAAATTTAGGACAGGTTGCGCCCGACTGAATCTTTATCTCTTCAAAATGAGTATTGTGAACTGTCCATTATGTGCATGTAGGGAAGGTTAAGAAGATTTGTAACAAGTGTCTCTCATTGCAATACTTGTGTAGGCCTAATACAGAGTGAAATGTTTACGTCATGAAATTTTAATATATTGAAATGTGCATCATTTACTTTGCCCACTATTCGGTACGATAACAGGAAAGTAAACTGGGAAAGATGATTTGCTGCATAGCAAATCAGTGTATGCGTCTTCAAAGCATATTGGTATGTACAACTATTCCATAACACAGGAGTAGAAGTTGAAATGGCATCTCTATCTATTAGAGCTTTGAAGTTGTTCAAGATTTAAAATTTCTAATGGTGCTATTTAGCATAATTTAAATTACTACAACTTTTATTTTTAATTCATTAGGTGCGCAATGGTCAACAACCCCCTAGTACAGATTGGAATGACATCTCTATCTATTATAGTGTTGAAGATATTCAAGATTGAAAATTTCGAATACTGCTAATTAGCATAATTTAAATTGCCACAACTTTTGTTTTAGATTCATTGCATGTGCAATGGTCAGCAATCCCCTTGTAGAAGTTGGAATCACATCTCTATCTATAATACTTTTGAAGATATTCAAGATTTAAAATTTCAAATGCCCCTAATTTGCATAATTTAAAACATTTTCATTTATCTGTATAAAACGGTCAAACTCCTTGTATGGATGTACAATCGTTCCAAGTTAAGAGTTTCTATGTATAATAGTGTCCGAGAAAAATGTTGGACAAATTTGCTGGTAAAGAAGAAAGAAAGAATTTCAGGAAAAACAGAAAGTGTGTGCTGACACACCCATTTTAATAATTGATGCAAACAATTTTGTTGAATTGTATATCAGTTATTAATCGTATATATGGGTAGATGACTAAGCCCGCTTTCTGTGTCATATATATCTTTAAATCTGTGGTCAGGTTTATGTGCATGTAACGTTTGTGATCGCCATCTTTGAGCTATTGTACTTTTCAGTTTTATTACAAGAAGGATTTTAAATTGTCTAATGAAATGTTTAAACTAGCGATTGTTATCTTGTCTGCCGAGGATATCCCGTCTTGTTTAGCTTATGTCAAATGTTTTCCTGATAGATCTTACACCACTGCGTTTGGGTTACTGGCGTCTAAACCCTCATTTATATAAGTTTAATATTGTTTGGTCCCAAAATTGCGGCTGTTCTGATACCAGCGAAGACATCATCATCATCATCATCATCATCATCATCATCATCATCATCATCATCTTCTTCTTCTTCTTCTTCTTCTTCTTCTTCTTCTTCTTCTTCTTCTTCTTCTTCTTCTTCTTCTTCTTCTTCTTCTTCTTCTTCTTCTTCTTCTTCTTCTTCTTCTTCTTCTTCTTCTCCGTTGCATGCCCTCTCTTTGAAAGTCACTATGTCACATTCTTGCATGCACCAAGACTAAACCCACACTTGATCATCCACTTGGCCACCGAAACTTATTACCTGCATTCTTCAAAGAAAGTCTGACCTTGTGAAAGAAACTAATGCGGATATTTTTATGGGCTAGTCAGCTCTTTATTACCAAATCAAGCCTCTCTGGCCACCTGCTGCTCCAGGTGCCATATCATTGCCTGGACTCTGAGCTCTTTCCTTTTGAAACCCAAGACAAACATCTGTTTTTGCTTGGACTGGTCACTTTTTCAAGCCGCTATAATGCTATTTAGCATTTCATATATTTCATTTACATAAGAAACTGTGCCTTGTACTGTGCGCTGTGTACTATAGTTATTAATCGGTATTATATATAGTTAGTCCAGCACAGATGGTTCTTTTTTTCAACGCAGAAATCGAAAGAATTGCATGGACTTGGCCTGAGTTACTGTTTTATAATAATAGTCGGAGCTCAGGCACAACATTATAGTTGGTTCACCTCGAAGATACCATTTTGGTTCAACTCAAAATGAACTCCAGCGTGTAAAACTTCAGTTTTGGTGACGCCAAATTAAAACATCCGTCCATTGACATAGTGAGTCGAGATAGTGCCAAGCATCAGTCTGCATGAGATAACTCCACCAAGAAGTCGCCTATGAACAGATTCAAAACACAAACATTGTGTTTGTATGTCTGTATACAGACTTACTTACTTACTTACTTTTTTACTTACTCACTTACTTTCTTTCTTTTTCTTCCTTTTTCTCTATCTCTCTTTCTTTTCTTTCTTTCCTTTTTTATTCATTCATTCCTTCATCATGTTTTGCCGCTGCATGACAATTTCCTGAAGAGTAAAAATGACGGATTTTGAAAATTGGTGGGAACATTGCATCTGTGACAAACTTGTGCACCTTATTTTGAAATGTTAGAAAGTTCAAACTTATGCAGATTAGGAATAATTAAAATTTATGCCTTCAAAATTGTTGCAGCTAGACAGAAAATTTCAAGTTCTGCATATTGGCTTGTGGCACCTCCGAATAAACCATGGACCATGAAACACTTGCTAATTAGGGCACCTATAAAATTGAAAAGTTTCATATCTTCAAAACTGTAGTAGGTAAAGTTGCCAATTCAACTGCAAATTGTGCGTTTCTACTAAAGAAGCATACAGTGAAACATGAACCAAAGTTGTAATATTTTCATTTATGCAAATTAGGCCAATACACAAAATTTAAATCTCGAATATCTTCAAAACTATGAGAGATATAGGTGCAAATCCAACTCCAATTTCTGGGTTCGTGCTATAGCCGCACCTATAAACTGTAAACCAAAGTTGTAGAATTCTAATTTGTTCAAATCAGGCAAATACATAAAAAAATAAATCTTGAATATTTCAAAACGATTAAACATAGAAGAATCCTTCTAATTTCAATTTATAGGTTTGTGATATATAGGCACATCCAATGAACAGTGAACAATTAATTAAAAGAATAGGAGTAAACAAAATTCAAATCTTGACCATTTTCATAACTATATTTTAGATACAGTTACCATTCCAACTCCAATATCTAGAGCTGTGCAGTGAAATTATCTGGTTAACGATGAACAAAGCTGCATCATTGGATATTTTGCTAATTAGGAGAATTCTAGAATTTCCAAAATGGTACCAGACAAAGGTGTTGAATTTAATAAGCCATTCCATTTCCTAGCTCCCTGTTTAGTGCAGTGGCATATCATTTACACATCAAACAAATCAAACTCGAACTTGGGTAATGATGCATACACATTTCAATATTGAAAAACTATTAATGTAAAAGCATGACATACAATGACCACCATGGGCACCTGCAGTACTAGCTGCCAGGATTAAGTCTACATGACTTAAACTTACAAGGGCTGGCTGAAATGTTCTAAACCTGAGTGGGATATCTCAATCGGATTGAAACAAACTTTTGTCACCAACAACTATAATCATTTAACTAGAAAAGAAGATCTGCTTCAAAGCAAATCTGTTTGTGTGCCTTCAAAAGTTGCAAATATTAAATGCTACAACTTTTGTCCTTTGGTACTTCATATTCCGTTAAGCTTATGGCTGGATGAAAATTTCAAAGTCCATAGGACCTCAACCTTTGGCCTTTACAGGTCACATGTAAATTGCAAAAAAGTACAGTGCTACAATAACCACAATTTAATTCAAACGTGAATCAAATCAGATGAAAATTGACCAAGTTATGACAAGATGAACCTTTGCCCTTTAGAGGTTACATATGTTCTTACAAAAATGTGCAGTGTTGCAATACCTACAATTTGAGTCCAACAAAATTAGAATTGGATGGAAATTGGCCGAGTTATGGCTGGATGAAACTTTCAAAGGTCCAATGACGTTGACCTTTGACCCTTAGAGGTCACATGTAAGTTTCATAAATGTGCAGTGTTACAATAGCTACAATTTGAGCCCAACATGATCAAAATTGGATAAAAATTGACCAAGTTATGGCTACAAGAAAGCCACCATCGAAAGTGGCCTTTGACCTTGACATTTGAGATGACCTTTGCCCTGCTATGATCGAACTCCTATACACTAGGAACCACATGTATTATAGTATGTAAGATACTGAAGATTTGAAACTTTAATTAGCCCTCATTTGCATAATTTTAAAAAGCGTAACCTCTCATTATAAAAAGACAAGACTTCATCTATAGAAATATAATTGTGCCAAGTTTGGAGTTTCTCTGTATAATACTTTTCAAAAAAGAAATGTGGGACAAAGAAAGAAAGAAAGAAAGAAGGAAAGAAAGAAAGAAAGAAACTAGAAAAGAAGATTTGCTTCACTGCAAATCTGTCTGGGTGCCTTCAAAATGAGACCAGTTTGAAATGCTACACATAGTGGAAACTATAGCCTGCCTGGTACATATATGGCAGCATGGAGTCAATCTGTTCCTGCATGAACAGAAAGACATACTCTGTATTTTATTTTGAGCCTCATTACACAGTTGATGGGAGTCCCCCCCCCCCCCCCCCAATTTGCTACAAGCCCCAAAGCTTCCAAAGCATACATCTAGCATGCATGGATAGAAAGTTGCATGTAAGACAGGTTCAAGCTAATTAATTATGAATGCAAAATGGTCGCCTGGCACCATGGAGGTCAAGCAATATACAGCAAGCAGCTGAAGGCCTGTATGTGGATTGGGGAGAAATTTGGTGAATTTAGCATACTTTAAAATTTCCCAAGTTTTGTTTGTTTGCTGCTGGATTTGCCAGTTGTCTCAAACCTATATGTGTAAGTTAGAACTTTGTGTCTATTTCCAATAGTTAAGAAGATCTGGAGCTTTTAAAATTTTAATTCCCCCTCATTTGCATAATTTTAATCATCCTGACTATTCCAAGTCAGGTGCCTAATTTCACTGGTAGGTCATTCACCATGACAAGTTTGGTGGTTGTCGGAATAGTAGAGTCCAAGGAAAAACTCATATCGGACATATCTGGTGGCAAAGACAAAAGAGAGAGAGAGAGAGAGAGAGAGAGAGAGAGAGAGAGAGAGAGAGAGAGAGAGAGAGAGAGAGAGAGAGAGAGAGAGAGAGAGAGAGAGAGAGGAAGAAAGAAAGAAAGAATTAATTCTTGGAAAAAACAAAATGTCTGGGTTGGCACCCAGACATAATAAATGATAAAGAACTCCTAGAAAAACGATATTTCTGTGTTGGCACACAGACATAAGAACTGCAACCATAGTGTGATTAGTGTCTTTGTACCAGACCATCTTGTGAACTTACCCATTGAAATCCCCAGAAATGGACAAAACTGGCTATAGAGCAGTCATCAATTAGGTACCTGCAACTGAAAGGGCTAACTCCAACTCAGATACATGCGACATGGTCTCTACTTTAGGGAATGATGCCCCTTCTTTTTCCACTGTTAAGAAGTAGCAAGCATGGCAGAGAGAGCCTTGACGATGACGCGCGTCCAGGAAGGCCCTCAACAGCAACCATGCATACCGAAAACATTACCTGGGTGCATGACATGGTGATGGCTGATCGACGAATTGACCATTCAATATATTGCCGGTGTTGTGGGCATCTCTCATGTGAGGGTTGAGCACATTATCACAAAGGGGTTGGGAATGACAAAAGTTAACTTTCTGCAAGATGGATGCCAGAGCTCTTGACAGCGGGTCAGATGCAAACTAGAAACTCAACGGCCATGACTGGACATACGTAAATATAGCTTTTTCAGTTCGAGTAGTGGCCATGTGGAATAGTCTTCCAGAGGATGTGGTTTGTGCGCCAAAAATTTATTATTTGAAGAGGAGACCAGACAATTTTTGGGACAAGCAAGCAATAAAGTATGATCATACAGAGAGGCTTATCACTAAGCATTGACCATTGCGCATCTAATGAATATTGAACTAAAGTAGCGCTTTAAAGATCCTGGAGGTTGAGACTTCATCATAACTGTAATAGATACCACATTACAACTTCCACACGTGATTGTCCATTGCACATAGATACTGAATATTTTAATTAGTTGTATTAGCGGTTGCATTTCAATTTATGGCAATTAGTGGAATTCCAAAATTTTGAATCTTGAATATGTGCAAAAACTATCGTCTTATCGAAAGAGGCCAGAATGGTGTTTCTTGACGTCTCTGAGGCGTTCGACAAGGTATGGCACCCTGGACTCCTCTTTAAACTCAAGCAGCTTGGCATATCAGATCATCTTGTTACCTGGGTGGAAAGCTATCTTTCTAATCGCCACCAAAGAGTTACTATTCACGGTCAATCTTCTGCCTGGCTTCCTATCCAGGCTGGCGTGCCTCAAACCTCTATCCTCGGGCCCCTCCTATTCTTGGTTTATGTAAATGACCTACTGGAAAATCTTACGTGTGAAGTGAGATTGTTCGCTGATGATACTAGCATACCTGAAATTGTCAATAACCCTGTTCAATCCTCACGCCACCTGAACACCAATCTGTCTCTAATACATTACTGGGGCAGGCTATGGCGAGTGTTATTCAATGCCACCAAATCACTATCTGTTATATTTTCTGTGAAAAGAGTGAAATCTCATCATCCGCCTGTTTTCTTGCGTGGGTCTCCGATTCCCGAGGCAGACAGTCATACACATCTTGGTATCACCTTGAGTGGTGACTTATCTTGGCAAGCCCATATCACACGAATTACCAATGAAGCTGGTCAAAGAATTTCCTTACTGCGTAGGTTCAAGTATAAACTATCACGCAAATCGCTGGTCAAACTATATTGTTCTGATCCGTCCAATCCTTGAGTACGGCTGTGTTTTATTCGACAACTGTGGTAAAGTGCAACCTGATCGCTTGGAATCGATTCAGTATAATGCCGCTAAAATTTGTACAGGTGCCTTGAAACACACATCACATGTTAACTTACTTTATGAACTTGGGTGGTCAACTCTTGCAGACAGACGTAAATACTTCAAGCTTGTCTTCTTTTACAAAATGTACCACAAACTGACTCCTTCTTATCTCTCTAATCTAGTATCCCCGCCTGCTATTGGTCGTGCTCTCCGACATTCAATGTCAGTGCGCCCCGTTAGATGTAGAACATCGCGTCTGCGTAACTCTTCTCTCCCAGATGCTGCCTTCCGACCTTAGAGATTCGCTTTCCCTACATATATTCAAATCGAAACTTAAAACTACTCTCTTAGCCACAGACAATGTTCCTGAGTTCTATCTCCAAGGTGACAGATTTGCTAATATTTGACATACGCAATTTACGCCTAGGATTCTCTAAACTAAACTCCGACCTTCACAAAGTTAACATCCTTCCTGACCCATCCTGTGTCTGTTCTTATCCCAATGAAGACTCCAAGCATTTCCTACTCTTCTGTCCCTATTACATCGTTCAGAGAAACAAATTACTTGATACTGTTATTCCTTTGATTGCTCCGGGGGTTAGCCCGCATCTTATAATCCATATTGGTAGTGATATGTTAGTTGAAATATTTCTCCGTGGCAGTAATGGGCTTTCTCGCTGCCTAAATATCTGGATCTGTGACGCTCTCCAGCAGAACATTATTGATACCAGGCACTTCAACGACTAATTGTTTCCTTTACTGTAATGATCATCGGTTGAACTATGCAAATTTATTTATTATTTATTATAAACATATTTATTTTCTCTGGATTGCCTAATAGCATACAGAGACTAATCTGGAGGCTCTCCAGTACATAAAAGGACGCACAGGAATATATACAATACACACTGGACAACAACAGAAGACTAAATTGACAGCTTGTACAGGAATAATACAATTGATGCCAAATAATGGAGACTTATAATTAAGTCATATATCAAATTAGTAAATAAAACGTCTAGATTCTGAGATGAATGCCTGAAAAGCCTCAAAGATGAAAACATTATCGGTGTCAGGCAAATCCTCACTACCTTTCAAGAGAATGTTTTATAAAATATCACTAGAGCAGAGCCCTGAACTATTAGAGTCGGATTTACACCTGGAGCGAGTAAGTGGCACACAGTGTTCAGTAGACGAACCCTTTGCACAGTGAACTTGGGGCAGAACAAAAGGTAATGTTTCGTATCTTCGTAAGATGAGAGCATGCACACTATGAGGCTGGAAGGACAATGACATGATATTGTCGCAAAGGATACAACTGCCAAGGTCTGTTAATAAAAATGATGGAAGATTGGAAACTAGCTCTTGACCATCATAAAATTATAGGGGTAATCCTAATGGACCTGTCCAAGGCATTTGACTGCCTTCCCCATGACCTCTTGGTAAGAAAATTGGAATCATATGGAATGTCGAAAAATGCTTGTGAGCTCATTGGCAGCTACTTATCTGGAAGACAGCAAAGAGTTAAGTGTGGGGGAACTTTTAGCGAGTGGACAAATATCTTAAGAGGCGTGCCCCAAGGTAGCATTCTTGGACCTTTGCTCTTTAATATTTTTATGAATGATTTGTTCTACTGTATTGAAGGTACTGCCAGTTTATATAATTATGCAGATGACAATACACTGTCCACCCATAACAAAGACTTGCACAATGTGAAAAATACTTTAGAGACTGCAGCACAAATTGGTGTTAAATGGTTTGAAGAAAAGGAAATGAAAACAAATTCTGACAAATTCCAGTCTATGTTACTTCTACCAAATGCTGAATACTGCCCTGATGACTTTTATATGAAATAGATGGTATCAAAATAAGGCCAGAAAAATCTGTTATTTATATAGATGATAAGCTCAAGTTTCATGATCATGTATCATACTTATGTAAGCTGGCTTCCAAACAAATAAGTGTTTTAAGAAGATTCTCAAGAATTTTGAGCGAAAAAGAAAAAATGCAGATATTTAACGGGTTTATCTTATCTAACTTTAACTACTGTCCTTTAGTGTGGCACCTATGTAATCAAGCTGATACGACAAAAATGGAAAATAATCAGGAAAGAGGATTGCGGTTTGTCTTAAATGATTACACCTCTTCATACTCAAACATTTTATATCGAGCAAGAAAATCCTCACTTTATCTGAATAGATTACGAAAGCTCTCTATTGAAATTTGTAAGATTAATATGAAAGACTGTCCTAATTTTCTCTCTGGCTTATTTACAAGAAAAGAAATTCAATATGATTTACGTGACAAAATGAAGTTTGAGCAGCCTGCCTACACTGCTTACAACACAGTTACTTATGGCAAGTATTCTGTACGGTACCAAGGGGCCAAGCTTTGGAACTCCCCCCCTTCTGATATCAAAGAACAGATAAATCTATCACAATTCAAAAGACTTATAAACGCATGGCTTGGCCCTTCTTGCCTATGCTCTGTATGTGCCTTATGCTACAGCCGAACCTAGTTGTGACATTTCCATTGCGAACGTGCACCAAGTGTCAACATTTTTTCATTGTGTATCCATTGTACATATCATTTTCCTTTCCTCAGACTTCATGGTCGAGTAATAGTGCCTCGGCGCTGATGTTTTAATATTGTACTATGTTCGACTTGAAATAAAGATTATTATTATTATCATCATCATCATCATCATCATCATCATCATCATCATCATCATTATTAAATAGATGGGCATTTAAAACAGAGAAGTTAAGACGTCGCTGTGTGTGGCATATGTTTAGGAAACGACTTCCATGTTTAAAGTATGAGGGCATTTTTTCAACATTTAAGAGTAATAGATTTAATTTAGATGTGAACTGCGGCAGGGAATCGGTGAGACGAGCATCAACCGGGAGGCTGTTCCATAATTTGATAGCAGACGGGAGAAATGAATCGCCGAATCGATTGGTGGTAAACCTAATTTGGCGTAATTCAGTACGATTTCTCAATAGATGCCCAGTAGTGAATGCAACATCACGAGGAACGAGAGGTATTGTGGAGTCAACCTATTATACATTTTAAAGAAAAGAATAAGTTTAAAGTATTTCCTTCGATTTTCCAGAGTTTGCCATTCAAGCTCTTCGAGAAGTAACACACGTGGAGTGTCTCTAGTTGCGCCAAAGCAGATCCTGTTTGCTGCATACTGCACAGCTTCTATAGATTGTGACAGGTTTTCAGTGCAATTAATTGTCAAACAGGACACACCCATAATCCATATTCGAGCATAGGACGAATCATAGTACTATACAACTGTATGAGAGTCTGGCGGGAGAGTTTGTATTTGAGAAGAAGAGCAACAGAGTTTTCAGTGATATTATACATTGGTAACAATTGTATTGTCATGTGTGTCTTGTACATACCTACTGTGTGTCTCCATGTCCTGGAGAACCCGTGTAGGCCTATTAGTCATCTCGATGTACTTTTGGGCAATCCAAACTAAATAAATGACTATTTCTATAATTTCAGGGAATTCATGATATGCTACTGCATCAAGACTACTGACCCGGAGAAGTTTTGTGGCTGATGGTATAATGCGTGCAGGTACTTGAATGGAAAGTTTTTATCATGGAAATTCAGATAAATCATTTAAAATTTTATTGTTAGACATTGAAAGGGTTAATTCGGAAAGAGTGAGTTATAGGTTTTACTTAATTCACTCTTTTGGCGGGCCCTTTTTGCGATTATTGAGGGTGAAGGTCAGCCCAAAAAAGATGCATTATCAAGTTTCATAATACATTCTTTTTCATAATCAATGATTATGAGATATAATCAACACTTTTTAAGCCTTATGATTGGCCAATTCCTACCAGCCATATGACAATTGGTGTTGTCAATGCGTGCGGTCAACAGAGCCCGACCGAGAATGACGAAGTTTCTCACTGGAGCAACCGGGGGTAACAAACCGAACACAGTCGATGTTCACACATGATAAATTGATGTTGTCAGTCCGACCAACACAGCCCGACGGACTGAGACCGACGGAGTTCTGTTGAACACTATATATATATATATATATATATATATATATATATATATATATATATATATATATATATATATATATATATATATATAATATATATATATATATATATATATATATATATATATATATATATATATATATATATATATATATATATATATATATATATATATAATGTATAACACAATGTAAAGGCAATTTAGTCAAATAGACAACGTGATTCATGATATTTAACGTGCAATAACAAATGTGTGTGTGTGGCGGGGGGGGGGGGGGATGATAAATGGCTGTTGGACTATTCTTGTAGGACCTGAGAAGATATACTCTTATCAGCGTGGAAGGGCTGTTTCAATACTACAATATGTAGCAAATACGACAAGTTTTGATATTTCTTTTTAAATGTATGTATCGATAGGGAATCTAATATTCAGGAACGTGACATAATTCACAATTTGGGTCCAAAATTTATGCATAATTTGTTCAACAAGGTGATGCTAAGCCCTGGAGTTATGACGATGGGTGTGATGTTTAAAATGAAAAGCAAAGTTTATCACCACATTTCCTGATTTTAAAATTATCACCCAAAGAACAGTTTTATACGACGCGAAAAGATCAGCATAACAAGTTTTTTTTTTAAAAAAAGCAATATTCATAGGACAAATTCACAGAAAATGTAAATAATCTCAATAATACATGTGAATATGAATGTTTTAATACGAAAAAAGACACAAGTAGCAACATGCCCAAACAAATCATGCTCCGATGACAATGAAAATGGGAAGGGGGTGGGAGGCTGAGCGTTGGTCATCAGGTGCCCGAATCAATACATCATGTAGGCAAGGAGGTTACATGTGTAGCCTCCTTGGTTCTACTTGTATCATAGGTCCCCTTAGGCACATATTTAACCATTACACAGGGTAAAGTACCAGAGAACATGAAAATTGCTCAAGTTGTGCCATAGATTTGAGGGCGATGATCCAACTGTGGTTAGAAACTAGGCCCTACATACATATTTCTGTTTTGGGTCACTTCTGAGTTACTCGACTGAATAATTCAGTCATTATTGTTGCTTTTAGACTAAACAAACTAACACTCACCGTTGCATGAAAGCCACACTCCAACCACCGGCTGTTCCAAACTTCTGAGCAACTGCCTGGACATTTTAACGTGAGGAACTGCAGATCATCAAGCTTGATACGTAAAATTAAACGATTTTGTCATTTTCTCGTATGGCCATGTCTGTTCGCCTAGCGGTTGTGCAGGCAGGGGTTGCTTATTTGTCCGATGTTGGGCAAATAAGTTTCGAAAGTGCTTCATCGCCCAGCTGTTGTGCCAATGGAATTCGGTCGTGCCTATTTATTTGCCCAGCTGTAGTGCCAAAAATGTTCAACCGTGCTTTATTTGCCCAACTGTTGCAGCAATAGGATTTAATTGTGCTAAATTTGCTCAGATGTTGTGTCAATAGGATTTTGCTCACAACATCTAGCTGCCCAGTTATTGTGGCAATAGAGTGGAATGCCCTGCAGGTTAGCCCAGCTTTTGTGCAAACAGGGTTCAACGTGCTTACTTTGCATACTTGCTTTGTAGTGGGGCTCTGCCTGGCTCAGTCCAGCTGTTATGCCAACAGATTTGACTCTGTTTACTTTGCTCTAATGTTATGCCAATAGAATAAGTCACGCCATCCACATAGCCAGTCACTTCCTCATGTTGATCGCTGGAGATAACCAAAAGGTTAAATAGATTGGGATGAGTGATGAAGAGTTTTGCATTGCGATGTTATGCAGTCTTGCAAGCCTTGTCTCTGACCAGTGACGTGCATACAAGTGGACATGGACGACCCCGCTATTTCCCATGAAGCTTTACATTTATTTCACAGAAGCAACATTCTTCAGGTGCCAGTGTTCTGCTTTCCTCTCTGGATTTCAGCTGCAACCTTTGGCAGAACAATTGAAATGCAATAGGCCTATTATACATGATTTGTCTCATCCAACGGCATTTTTATGTACCACAGGTATTTATTTGGCGCTTGGAAGAACAAAATTGTACCCAGTATATATTATTATTTTATTATAAACATATTTATTTTCTCTGGATTGCCTAATAGTACACAAAGACTAATCTGGAGGCTCTCCAGTACATAAAAGGACGCACAGGAATATATATAATACACACTGGACGGGAACAGAAGACTAAATCCACGGCTTGTACAATACAATTGATGGCAGATAATGGAGACTTATAATTAGATCATATACTAAATTAGTAGATAAAACGTCTAGATTCTGATAAGAATGTCTGAACAGCCTCAAAGATGAATACATTATCGGTGTCTGGCAAGTCCTCACTGCCTTTCAAGAGAATATTTAGTAAAATGTCACTAGAGCACTGAAATTTTAAAGTCGGATTTACACCTGGAGCGAGTAAGTGACACACAGTGTTCAGTGGACGGACCCTTTGCACAGTGAACTTGGGGCAGAACAAAAGGTAATGTTTCGTATCTTCAGTAGTATGAGAGCATGCACACGTTGAGGCTGGAAGGATATTGACATGATGTAGATGGGCATTTAAAACAGAGAAGTTAAGACGTAGCTGCGTGTGGCATATGTTTAGGAAACGACTTCCATGTTTAAAGTATGTAGGCTTTTTGTCAACACTTAAGAGTAATAGATTTAATTTAGATTTAAACTGCGGCAGGGAATTGGTGAGACGAGCATCAACCGGGAGGTTATTCCATAATTTGATAGCAGACGGGAGAAATGAATCGCCGAAGCGATTGGTGGTGAACCTAATTTGGCGTAATTCAGTACGATTTCTCAAAAGGTGCCCAGTAGTGAATGCAACGTCACGAGGAACGAGATCATGTAGGTATTGTGGAGTCAACCTATTATACATTTTAAAGAAAAGTATAAGTTTAAAGTATTTCCTCCGATTTGCCAGAGTTTGCCATTCAAGCTCTTCGAGAAGCAAGACACGTGGAGTGTATCTGGTTGCGCCAAGGCAGATCCTGGCTGCCTCATACTGCACAGCTTCTATAGATTGTGACAGGTTTTCAGTGCAATTGTCGAACACACACACCCATATTCGAGAATAGGACGAATCATTGTACTATACAACAGTATGAGTGTCTGGCGGGAGAGTTTATATTTGAGTCTGCGTAAAAGAGCAAGCCGTTGACTGGCTTTATCAACAATACGTGTTATATGCTGGTGCCATGACAAATTACTTGAGAGTGCAACTCCAAGGTGAGTATGTAGAGTGGCCTCAGGTATCGGTGTGTTTCCAAGAACATTGAGATGGATTTTATGGCATTAAATGTCATCCGCCAATGCTTGCCCCAAAGATGAATTTGTGCAAGATTATGATTAAGGCTTTCAGCTGTGGCCATTGGTTCGTGGACAATTTCAAGAATACTGGTATCATCCGCGAATAAACGGATGTCACAGGTGATGTTGACAGTGATGTTGTTAATGTAAACGAGGAAAAGTAGGGGACCAAGGATCGAACCTTGGGGCACTCCAGCCTCTACAGGGAGCCAAGGTGAGGTCTGTCCTCCAATAGTAACACTTTGAAGTCGGTTTGAGAGATAGCTTTCTATAAATAATAACACAGGATCTTCAAACCCCAATTGTTTTAGTTTAACAAGTATATATATATATGTATATATATATATATATATATATATATATATATATATATATATATATATATATATATATATATATATATTATATATATATATATATATATATATACAGTAAAACCTGTCTATTGCGGACACCTGTGGTTCTGGCAAAAGTGTCCGCAATAGACAGGTGTCCACAATAGGCAGGGGGTGAACTTTTGGGATCTCAGAGTACATTTGCTCTCAGTTTTTGTACATTATGCCCTTGACACTTGACTCAAACACATCTTAACTTGGGATTTTACAGTTTTTATCTTTTAAGGCAAAAATTGTGTATGTGTGGGCTTACCAGGCTAAAGAAAGTTTGCATAATTTCTTTTACTAACAGAAAAGAAACAAACAACAAACATACCACAGGGATATCCTATCCTTTGAGTACAGTATAACTGTATGTGCCTTGTTAGTAAAATTGTGAATAACTTCACATGAGTCTCAGTGGGTCCTTTGTTTTAGGCTTAATGATTGATCTATGGAGCTTAATTGTTTGATAGACAGAGAAAGTGTGAGCATCCTCACTCAACAGGAGCACCAGTGCTCAGAGACACCTGTCATGTTCGTTGAGGCATTGCAGCCTAACTGCTTGGCTGAGTGAGCTTATGTGTTACCGGCCACTGAACAGTGGATTAATTAGTCTTTGATTCCAGCTTAACATGCACAGCATTGTTCAGGCATTACAACTTGGAACATAACAAGTTGCAAAAAAATGCATTGATATATTGTGTCCGCAACAGACAGGTTGTTTTTGCATTTGGTACCCAAAAAAGTGTCCGCATTAAGCAGGTGCCCACAAGGACAGGTTTTACTCTGTGTGTGTGTGTGTGTGTGTGTGTGTGTGTGTGTGTGTGTGTGTGTGTGTGTGTGTGCGAGGTGCCAAGTTGCCCAACATAAAAAACAGGTGCTCATACTGAAAAATGTTGCAAAAAGCGGGGGATAGACAAATTTAGGTGTATATCATTAGAAAAACGGGAGATCTCCCGCCAAATAGGGAGACACACACACACACAGTGTGTGTGTGTGTGTTAGAAATTAAGGATTTGGTAGTTGCTGTACTGAATCATATTTTACACATAGACAATTTATCTATAAGTGGCCATAGATGTGCCATGTTAAACATTGAAAACAAAAGAATAAGGTAAACAATAAATTATAATAAATACAATTTTAAAATAAAGAAGAGATAAAAAATAAAATAAAATTTATAAATAAACAAAGAACTTCGCCAGAAACTAGCACACGATTTCTCACGATGGAGATATATCACTTATGTGGTGTAATGGCCATTTAAAATTGTTAGGTATTACTTCCCATGAGAACAAGAAATGTCTGTTAAGAACTGACCTCAATCAAAGAGGTTCTTAAAGTCTCGTGAGATAAGAACTAATTTGTAAAAATGTAGTCTTAAAATCTCTGCCAATCTCAAAATAACTTCTTGTTTGTTCTCTTATTCATATTGCTGAAACTTTAAATCAAGAAATACAAACCTGCACGAGATATTTTGTTTGGAGCAGTGAAATATCCAAAGTAAAAGCCACCCTTACGCACAGAAGCATTCGCAATGTCTGGAGAATAAAACGATTAAATCACTGCACTCTGATTTCATTGGATTAAAATACTGCTCAATGATGAAACGCAAACGTAAAAGTAACCTTTCAGGAATTTATAGAGGATATGTACGTGTAGGATCTATTTTACAGCAGGTGCTAACATATGACTTGCAACTTCCACTATTTTACCGTCACGAAAAGAAATACAATCAAACCACATTACACGTTTGGGTATTGATATCTTCAATGAAATGATACGGCATAATTTTATTTTAATTCAGCAAAAATCTTTTTCTAAACATATGTTGCAAACATGAGTAAAATTTATATGGGATTCTATTGACAACAAAGGCGTATTTTTATCTTAAGTACAATTAAGAAGTAAGTGTAGTATCAGGACGCATTTTCTTGAATAATATTCCTTACAATTAACCATACATGGCATATACGGTTTGTTAACTTTCTATCTTAATTAAAATAAATGAGAAGACTAGCCAAGTGTTGATAAGAACAGATACACGGTGTGCCAAATAAGCCTGACGCGTTTCGTCCTTCACTGGACTCATCAGAGGCTAATGAGTAATGATTGACCACAGGTTGAGCATAACTCTAGTCTTATGCCCAGCAGTACAGAGAGTTGAAATCTTTCAACTCCACAGTCAAGTGGTTCAATGAAAACTGAATGCTGCGTTGTGTGTATGGCCTTTATATAGGGCCGTGTAACGTTGCTAGGAGAAATCTAGACGTTACGTTGTATTGTGACATCATCAATTATGGGTCAGCACGTTTAGCCTTACTGGACAGTAGGACTGGGTTGTGCCAGTCATCACAGGTGACTGTGTTGGCATGTGGCTTGATGACAGGTCATATTCACTGGATAATAAGTGGGGTTACACTGGGGTTTTCTTCTCTGTGAGGACCCATGGGAGAAGACCATCTCCAACAGGGAGATTCCCATCTCCCTGTTCCCTGATCAGATAATGTGTCTGGATCATAAACTTCTTTTTATATCCTTTAAAATTATGTTGCTATCCAAATTGGAAGCTAAAATAAATTTGCAGCATTTCCAGAGCACATAAAAAAATGTTTATGTGCGCATGGCACGTTTGTTAGAGGATTTAGACAGCCGAGAACAATTAAATTTAGCATTTAGACAGCCGCTGTTTAATTAAAATAAAGTTTGGGTTGGACGACAAGTAATC
The DNA here is from genome assembly GCA_964020975.1 of Hermodice carunculata. Lineage (NCBI taxonomy): Eukaryota > Metazoa > Annelida > Polychaeta > Eunicida > Amphinomidae > Hermodice > Hermodice carunculata. Next base: position 644,185 of record CAXHWN010001941.1, on the reverse strand, counting down.
AATTAAAGCAAGACTTGTTCATGCCACACTGGCTTTGTACGAGGGTTTTGTTGTGATTATCAAATTCATGTATCTGCGGCAGAACATCAACAATATACGTGGTAACATGCATTTCGATGCATTGTCCAAAAGCCCGTGTTTTATCACTTTGAAAGCAGTAGACAACAGGATAAGCATATGCAGCATGCAAGACTGGAAGTCTCAAAAATACTTAGTAAATTTCTGTGCTGTTGCGTTGTATACCTACCAAGTTTTGTCACCATTTAAAAAGTAAAGCTGACGACCAAGATGCAGTCACTTTCTGACGTGTACAGACGACTGAGCCTATCCATCTTCAAATGTGGTAAACAAAATATATACTTTGGTTGTCACTTTCTGACGTGTACGGATGGCTGATCCTATCCATCTTTGAATGTGGCAAACAAAAACATAAATTTTGGTTGTTGATGCTGGCAGGCATGCATGACTGCTCACATGCAGTAGATACACATCATGAATATTTATTGTAGTTTTTCAGACATGTAATTGACCTTAAGAAAAAAAACTGCAAGTTATTTCCCACCACCACCCTAAGATTTCAACCATTTTGAGCAAACTGCAGATTACTTTTTTATTCCTGAAGTTTAGAACAGAAAACCTGAATTTGGCAAAAACTTGAAAAATTATATTTCTGGTTCTCACATACAAGACCAGTTGCTGACAATAGGTGACGACCCTCACCATGCCCAACTATATCAGGTGCTCAACAGATTGACTGATTGAACTAGCTGACATTCAGAGCGATTCAACACTGACTGGTTCCAAGACCTGCTGGAACACCAGAAACACCTGCACGATCTCAGCAGGCACTGTGGAGGTCACCTTCTTGCAGACAGCGATTATCATCACTTCTGCATTGTCCAAACACTCTGAGGTTACAGAGGCACCCAGCCATAGATTGCCTCCCAGTCCACATCAGTCTCCCTTGACACAGTTTCTTGAGATGATATACAGTACCAGTTCACAGTCACTTTGCAACATAAGAGATGCTTGCCATTGGTTATTTATTGGAAGTATATAGTTCTAATGTTAATCCTGATAGATTCTGAGCTTCCATTCCACCAATGGTACTTAAACCAGCTCAGTGGAGCATGGGAAGCAGGTACTCATCTGAGACTCAACAACATGGGTGTCCAAAGAACACACACACACAAGGCAGACCCCCCGACCCCCCCGCATATCTTTTAGTCTCTGGCTTACACAGTTACAGGCTGTACTTTATGTCTCCCTCTAGAGAGACAGTAAGTCACATTCTCTACTAGCTTGGAGGAAGCCAATCCCAGACAGTGTGGCCATGTTTGGTCAATGCTGACATTGAGAAAAAAAAGTTTGATGAATGCTGAGCTGATTTATACACTCCACATATGTCCCTACATTTGATAAACACAATTTTCCAGATGGCAAAGGGCCTTTCTCAGCAAACAATGGCATTGGGCATGCAAGTTGGGCAAATGTTGAGACAATCTACTCATACTAGTGTTACTAGTTATGAAAATAAACTTCAACTTCAACTCACAAAGGTTAAGAGCCAATAGATGTATACTATAGTAAATGCATGATCTATGTTTGAGGTACAAGTGAATTTTGAGGGGGACAAGTGTTAATTGAAAAAACATTTGTCCATAGGACAAGTGACTGTGGAAAAAAATTGCAGAAGCCTGTATAAACAAGCTACAGCCTGTTTGTTGACATTCATGTGTTCATTTTGAAACTGAATCATGGTGACATGCTATATAGAAATTATGGTTTGTAGCAAATTAGCATAACTAAATATCTAATTTTTAAATATGAAAGGTTTTATTGTTATGTACACCTGCTCTTTTCCGACAGTGTTTACACCATCAAAGCACATCATAAATTATTTCACAATGTCTCCTGACATCCACTGAAAGCCACATCATTTTCATGCTAAAAATATGGCATTTCATCATACTGGTCTCAAGCGAGCTGCTCAGTCCATGTGTCCCCATAAGATGGAAACCACTGTAATAATTATAATTTTCTGGTTAACCCTTTCCCCCTTAAACCTGCCAAAATTTCAATTTCAAAAGTAATGAAAAACAATTTGACTGAGAAGTGTAGACGAGGCCTATCAAAATAACATGACCCAGCTCAACAGCTTTCCTTGGCATGGGTTGGGCAACCCATGCCAAGCAAAGCTGTTGACTCAGTCCAAATACAAGGGGGAAAGGATTAAGAAAACAGTCACTTTCATATTTTCTCCATGATAAAACTAATGTACAAATGTTCAGGATTTTTTTTCTTTTCTTCCTGCCATATATAAACAAAGCACACACTGTAGATGTACTTATGTGGTTCTTGTTTTCATCTCTCTGTTCATCACATATAATATTGCTGTGATCATGTCCTGCATTCAAAACACGATAGTGATTTCCCTGAGTTGCGTTAAAATACAGTCACTTTGGAGGCTAGTCTTGTAATATCTTGCTGACTATTATTTTGGTCAGCATCATTTCTTATGTCCTGGTTTATCTTCCTTCTCAATTCCTGCACTTTGACGGATTTGGTCCATAAGTATAGCATTCTGTTTCCTAATTGACTGGGTTGTGCTTCTGTCAATGTTGACCTTCTGAAAATGAAAGCAAAGACTCACTGTGGATTTATGTGAACATGAGCTCTGTTAACACTAAACAGCCTATGTTGCTTATGAAAATAAGCAGCAGCAAAAGTCTGTGCCTGCCAAAAAAAAAAAAAAAAGCCACCAAGACAAATTTCATTATACATCAACAAAACACAATCCTGCAGGTCTTTCTAACTTACAATAAATTTATCGCACACGTATATGAATGCACCATTTGCATATGTGTGTGTGTACATATACACACATATGCATCATGTGAAAGTTTGAGGGGAGGCATGATCCTGTAGGTGGAAATTACTTCTCTTCCTCCCCCCCCCCCTTATCAGTTATCTTGTGGCATGCTGTTTAATTGATATGAATGGAATGAATACCAGTACATATATATGCATCGTGCATGTAATAAGGAGCTTGTGGCATTTAGACAGCTTGAACTCATAATTTCAGTGTGCCTGTGTAACAAGAAATATTTTTTATTCAGTTATTTTACCTGGTAATCAGTGTGGTTGTATATGGCATTCTGATAATTTCAAAATGCTGTAATAGATTATACAGCAAACTTTTATATTAGAAACATACATTCCAACCCACATACATTCACTTAGTTCAGTTTCATGTGTTTTCAAATTAATTTTCATTGAGCAAAATTATGTGAAATGAAGATTTTATTTTATGTGCGTGGGTGGGTGAGCGGGGGGGGGGGGGGGGGGGGAGCTGCATAGCCTACATTCATAACACTGAGATACAGTTAAACCAAAATAATGCAGTAACCGACAGACTATGAATATGTACATATATGTTGATTTATTTCAAGATATCTTGAATTATTTCAAGCTATCTACAAATTTGTTGTTGTAGTAAACCCTCCCTCCCCATATGCCCTCTCAAGGCAAGGTAACTAACTATATTATGAGACTTGACTGGTACCAAGCACTCTGCGACTGGACATGCAATGTAATACCATGAATAGTATCAACACAACTGTAAAAGGTAATGAAATGGACATGAAATAAAATCAAATTAAAAACAGCACCGCGCCAAATATGCCTTGGTTCTGGTACAAATCTTGTTCCGGACCTAGCCTTCATGAATTTAGACTTTCTACTCTACTAGGAGAGTCTTTAACTTCTACAACTTAGAAGTTTACAAGATCCACTTGTGGTAATACTAATAGTACCCAGGCCCTGGGTGGGTACGTTATAAGGTCCTTCTGTCTGGTGTCTGTGCTGATGGTAGAGCATCTTATCGCTATCTCCCTCACCTCTCGCATTTCGTCCATCGTGCCACTCGGTACCATGTATTCAAGGAAGAAGTATCCACCGATCAGAGCCAGCGAGCTCCCTACCATTGCAGAGTTGATCCATCTATTTGACATTGTAGTAATGTTGCAACTGAAAAGAGCCACCTGCCATGAGACAGGAACACTAAATTATTTGCTTCCGGGTCCAGGTTCACGCAGCCACCGATAGGTGCTGTCACCTGCTGTGAGTGCCTGACACTTGCAAACGCCCGTCACAGATCACTGTGATTATAAATGAATCTGAATTTTTAACATACACGTTTGTGTGCAGATTCAACTTGCACACTTCCTTGAATTATCTTTTATATAATTTTTGCCTACTCATGCATGCATTTAAACATGTTTTAGCGTGCTTAAGTGCACAATATAACAGATATCTAAGATGTCAGTTTGAACTTAGTTTTAAGGTTAAAATCCACAACACCAGAAAAAACCCTAAACCTATAAATGTTTGAAAGTTACGATGGGCCTAGCATGCACCATTATCGAGACATAAGCCAACAAGTCCAAGTTCCTAAAATTTATATATTAATAATGCTAACATCTACATGTCCTGGCCGCCATGTCAATAACTCCATGTTTCAATAATTAATTTAAAAATCAGGGAATGCCACCAGCACCAGGTAGTAACAATTGTGCAGATTAAGCCCAGATGCATTCCCACCAAGTCGGAAGAGAATGCAATGTGCAGTTTGGAAGAATTCCAAAATAGCAGAAAAAACGTCCAAATTAATTTTTAAAAAATACCTAAAAAGTTATTGTGCCACCTGTCAAACAAGTTAGCGTTGACTTAAAGACGTTCGGTACACTGGTCAAAAGAATTTAGAAATCTCTGGTTTTTGGTGTGAACCAAGATATTGGCATTTGAAACAAAATGCAAGCAAAAAATTGGCATGTCACGGTGCTACTTTTGTCGCTAGGTGGCGCTACATGTAAGGACTACAGAAATTTTATAGCAAACATTATATATGCGGGTAAAAGCAAAAAAATAAATTAAGGATGCATATAATAACTCAATATGAATGTATGCAATGTATATCAAGCCTTTTAATAACAAATATGTGAACAAAACATGCTGGAATGTGACTTTAAATTCATCTCGTCTTGCAAAAATGTATAAGTGCTCACATTATTTTTCAAGTTTGAAGTAGAAAAAATATTTACAAATCCCTGAAAAATTGAAGGGGGTTTCCAAAATATGCACTGATTTCATTGATTAACAAAAAAAGATATCATACGGTGCTATTTTTTCCGCAATTGTACAAAGAATTCATGCAAGTTGACTGAATTTGTTCTAAGTTCATAGGTACAAGGTATCCATTCATTGTCTAACTTCGATACCATATCAATATACATGTATGTAGGTTAAATAAACGGCAGTACGTCGTTAATTTTATGTTCCAGTCATAATATATACTTTCATAGTTTTACTGAGAAGAGGCAAACATTGTAAGATTCTCTCCATAGTGCAACACAGCAATGTGGAAAATGAGGTAAAAATAGGAATATCAAAATTATAGTTGCCTTAATACATTGTCGAATAGTAACACAGGCAGCACATTGTCAAATATGCCTGTGCCACCTTTTGACGCTGGGAATTACTGCGGTCCCCCCCTCCCCCCCCCCCCCCCCCCCCCCAAGTTGGGACAGCGTTTATCGTACCACATTCACAAGAAATGTAAAGTACATTGGCCAAGCCATGTCGTTTTTCTGATTCTGTATTTTTAGGGACAATGTTTTTTTTTTACATTCCTCGCATACAAGATTATCGGCTAGTACACTTAGTTCCACTATTCTACGACCTTCGTCCCAGTTATAACTGTCAGTGTTTACATGTGCATGTGGCATTGGGGAAGTGGGCGTGGCACTTTCGACGGTGGCTTGGTCAGCGTTCGCTGATTGTGTACATGCGTTTTGGTCTACCACTGCCGTGTTTCGACGTATTCTGCCTTGTTTTAAAGCATTTAGTCCTTTGTTTTGGCACTTGTTAACAAACCGCCCATTCTTTTTCCTTTTCACTCTTCGTAAACAATCCATATTTCTCAAACGGAACTGTGCAAAATAGGAAAAGCGAACAGCAGCTAGTGCAGGTATCGACAAATACCAGCTCTAACTGCATAGAGGCATTGGACCATAAATGGTTGCGCATAACGCGGTGTACCGAACGTCTTTAAGGACCCCAGATGTTTGCCTGTGCAATTTTACAGCATTGGAATGACACTTCTGCAGAAGAAAGCTTACTTTTTTTGTTTCTTCAAAGTTTACTAAAACCTGAACATAAAAATTGGAAAAAAAACAAGAGGACCGTGACAGCCTTGTTCCTATATCTTGATTTGCTAAAAATCAGAAAATGGTGACACCATCATGGTGCAAACAAATTTGGTAAAGATCAAGTCCACACACATTCCAAATAACTTTGAAGGGGATCAAACAGTTTGGGACACAGATTCAAGAAAAATGAAAATGCACAAAAATTCTCAAAAAAGCTAAAAAAAAAACTTGCAGCACCACCTGTTGCAGAAATTAAGGTTTAGAGGTCCCAAGATTAGTGTCCCTAGTCAATTCCAAAGCAATTGGCTTGGCAGTTTTGGGGAAAAGGATTTTGTAAAATTTTAATGAACAATTACCAAGAAAATTTGTAAAAAATCTTAAATTTATTGCAGTGTGACCATGTGTTAAACATGGTACAGACCCACCCAAGGTACATAATGACCAACTTTGAAGTACATCTGGTTAACAGTTTTGGAGATAAAGTAAAAAATGTGAATTTCCATTGCAATCCCCATTGACTTACATAGTAATCAATAGGAATGCATGTATTAAATACCAGGCAACTGAACTGAAAAAAATTGTTACAAACTAGAACAAGCTGATTTTCAAACAGAAAATCAAATGTCTCCCAGCGTGCCTTTGCAGTGTTGAGGGTAATGGGAATCCTTGCAGAGTTATTGCGTTGCCTCAATTTTAGATGAAAGACCTACGTGACCTGGAAAAATATGTCAAGGTCACCAATTTGCAATCCCAAGCAAGGTCTTATATAGGAACATATTCGCAAAAAATTTGAACTTCCCAAGTCAAATCTTCTCCGAGTTATCACCTCCGCAACAATGTGTTGAAGAAGAAAAAGAAGCGGATGAAGCAGACACAAAAACAATGCCCCCCCCCACTTAACCTAGCTGTTATACTTGTACATAACCATTCAAAATTTCAACCTCTTACGTCAAATTCTTCTGGAGTTATCGCATCTGCAATTATTTTCAAGGAAATACCCCAAATGTCATCCCATCTACAATCTCAACCTAGCTCTTATAGAGATACATAATCGCACAATTTGAAGCTGCTACTTTAAGTCTTTCTTGCCTTATCGCTTCTGCGACTTCAAAAAAGTGCTAATCGCACAATTTGAAGCTGCTACTTTAAGTCTTTCTTGCCTTATCGCTTCTGCAACTTCAAAAAAGTGCTTGCGAGCTTGAAAAAAAAGGTTAAGTTCAAACATCTGCAATCACAAGCAAGGTCTTATAAAGTCTTATATAGAAACATAATCACACTAAATGTCAACCTCCTAAGTCAAATCCTTTTCACGTGTCTGCAATGACTTTAAAAGGTGGTTATGTGACCTTGACAATAGGTCAAGGTCACCCATCTACACTCCCAACCTAATTTGTATTATGGAGCATAATCAGGCAAAATTTCAACCTCCTAAACCAAATCAGTCATCACGGTCGTGTCAATTTTAGATAAAATTCCCACATGACCTTGAAAAATAGGTTAAGGTCACCAATTTGCGGTCCCAAGCAAGGTCCTATATAGGAACATATTCACAAAAAATTTCAACTTCCCAAGTCAGATCTTTCTTCAGTTATTGTGTTCGCAACATGTGTTATCCTGATTAGTTACTTAACGTTACCTCTCCACCACCATTTGCCTAGACCTCTGTCTGGGTCAAATGCCCATGAAATCCAGTTGAGTTTGACTCCCCTGATTATGAAAACCTGACAGTCCAGTGGCGCCATCTCTCTGTTCTTGTGGAACTGATGGTGACTCCTGGTGTGCATGATCCCCGTCTCATCCTTCCTCTTTGGGCGCCATTACTGGCTTGCCTTATCAAGTTGAAGCCCGGTGAACTTTTGTTCACCCTCATTGCTCTAGTGCTTGACGCATGCCCTTATCTGCAGAAAATCTTTTCTCAGCAGTCCAGGGATCTTTGGAGACCTAGAAAGCTGATTTCTGTGTTCCGATACCGCTTAAATAGTGTTGAACTAGATCAGACTGATTTTCCAACAGGAAATCAAATGTCTCCCGGTGGAACACTTATGTCTCTGAATAAGCTACAGGTGATAACAAATTACAAATGACTGAGTTTGCTTGAAAATTACAATCCTATTTTAGCTCTCACCTAGATACATTACTCTAGCAATTTTCATCAAGTTCTTCAAGACTTATTGCAAAGAAACCAATTTCACATAAATGACCCTGTGACCTTGAAAATTAGATCAAGGTCACCCAAATACAATCCCAACCTTGGTCTTACCTTGATACATGATCCTACCAAGTTTCATCAAATTCCATCAAGTTCTTCATGACTTATCGAACGGAAACCAATTTCACATAAGTGACCCTGTGACCTTGAGAATTCGCTCAAGGTCATCCAAATACAATCCCAACCTAGGTCTTGCCTAGATACATAATCCTACCAAGTTTCATCAAATTCCATCAAGTTCTTCAAGACTTATCGAACAGAAACCAAATTCACATATTTGACCCTGTGACCTTGAAAATTAGGTCAAGGTCACCCAAATACAATCACAACCTAGGTCTTGCCTAGATACATAATCCTATAAAGTTTCATCAAATTCTGTCAAGTCCTTCAAGACTTATTGCACGGAAACCAATTTCACATAAGTGACCCTGTGACCTTGAGAATTAGCTCAAGGTCATCCAAATACAATCCCAACCTAGGTCTTGGCAAGATACATAATCCTACCAAGTTTTATCAAATTCCATCAAGTTCTTCATGACTTATCGAACGGAAACCAATTTCACATTAGTGACCCTGTGACCTTGAAAATTAGGTCAAGGTCATCCAAATACAATCCCAACCTAGGTCTTGCCTAGATACATAATCCTATAAAGTTTCATCAAATTCCATTCTGTTCTTCATGACTTATCGAACGGAAACCAAATTCACATAAGTGACCCTGTGACCTTGAAAATTAGGTCAAGGTCACCCAAATACAATCCCAACCTGGTCTTGCCTAGATACATAATCCTACCAAGTTTCATCAAATTCCATGAAGTCCTTCAAGACTTATCGAACAGAAACCAATTTCACATAAGTGACCCTGTGACCTTGAAAATTAGGTCAAGGTCACCCAAATACAATCCCAACCTAGGTCTTGCCTAGATACATAATCCTACCAAGTTTCATCAAATTCTGTCAAGTCCTTCAAGACTTATCGCACGGAAACCAAGTGTTGAAGAACCTGAACAACAACAACAACAACAACAACAACAACAAGCGGAAGAAACGGGCACTAAAACAATATGTCCCCCGGCTTCCACCGGGAGACATAAATCTTATCCAGAGACTGGTTGGTGATTAAGGTGTGGTCCCGCCATCAGAGAAGAGGTCGGGTGCTGTAGCTCTGTCGTGCCAGAGCTTGTCTCTGGAGGACAAGCAACAATGTACGCCTATATTTTTTCGCCTTTTGTAGGTGAGTTTTATGACCAGCTCACGGCCAAGACTCACAGCACACAGGTTCCCGTGGAGCCGCCAATGTCTGGCTACCTGAGGCAGGGGCGACTCCTCCCCAAGCCAGATGTCCAGGGGAAGTGGTACTCTGTGCCTGAGCAGACCTTCCTGTTGGGTCCATTGCTGGTGGGCTTCCGCTGGGAGGAGTTTGATGCTCGGCAGCCGAGAACCATAACAGCATCTTCAGACCATTGGAGGATGATGCCAAGAGATCTGTCCTGACGGCGTCATACTCCAGTGTGTTGTTGGCTGCTTTGGGGTCTCTCCTTGATGGCCTGAAGGGCTCCATACAGATCACAGAGGTGGTGCGAGACTGGTTAGACCACTTCTCATGACTTCTTTGTCGCCAGCTATTGATCACCAGGTGTAGACTGCTTGCTCGTGGAGGCAAAGCTTTGTTTGTTGCCGAGTGTGAAACTCTTGCGTTTTAGATTTGATGCAAGCCTGTAGGTCATTGCATTTCTAGGGCCAGTACTTTTCCGCGATCGCGGAAAACGGACGGAATTCACGGAATCTATGATCTCAAACGGAATTTATGATTTGGAACGGAAATCGGCAAATGCCACGGAAATTAAGCGGAATTTGTGAATTTTGCCTCTCAAATAATTCAAAATCACCACATATGTCATCGCATAAAGCAAAACACACGGACTTGGATCCAAATTTGACGAGTCGGCGGTGTTATCGATACCACGTGGAGCAAATTTAACGACAGGCCGGACACCTGCGCGCTATAGACCCCATTGCTACCATATCCATTCATTTGCATGGCATATAGATATAACGCGCAACAGAGGTACAATGATAATAGCGCCGTCTGTTGGTGGAGGCTGTCAACGTAAATAGTAAACAATATGGAGTCACTTTGCCGTTCGTCGATGGATCAACATTTTCCAGAGGCGATAAGATCAACTGTTTTTCCTTTTTTTATTGACCAGTGCTAAAATCGTGCCCTAGAATTAGTGAAACGGAAATGAAACGGAATTTGTAGTTTCCCAAAACGGAAAAACACTCATTTTGAAACGGAAAAATACAGGCCCTACATTTCTTAGTTGGCCTTTTAAAGCTTCGTGCCTAGTTGATCTAATCTCAAAGAGTATCAGGCAGTTTGTCCTGGTGTCCTAGCCTGTTGCCAGTCTGATACAGGAGTTCACTGCCCATGGACCCATATACTGCCCCCCTGGCATCCGCCAGTTTTGCGACTAGGTCCTGTTTGAACTGAAACTGATAACGTCTACCCATGAGGTGGACAGCTGGCATGTTGGCCAGCGAGCACCGGGAGGTTCAGTGCGATCCCATGCTGGTCGGTAAGGGAGTTTCCGGTTTTGGCTGGATTCTGCTGTCGGCCGCCTCAACTCCACATAGCTCTGAGGTTTTCCCTTCAGGAGTCACCTCCTCACTCAGACCGATGATTACCCCAAGCTGCCGATCCCAAGGGTCAAATGAGGTCAGTGTGCCAGTAACATTACGCCCTCCACCTATACGATTGTATATCAACAAATGGTGGTTGAGAGGTAACGTTACATAACTAATACGAGATATTTGGAATAATATCAGTATTAGTAAGTACACTTACCTCTTGACCAACAGAGAAGCCCACCTGACCAACCCTGCTTCCTCTTCTAGCTGACGTCAACTGAACAATCTCCAAAAATGTAGGATAAGACAGGGAGAATGTGCACCAGGAGTCACCATCAGTTCCACAGGAGCCGAGAGATGGCACCATGGGAAATGTCACTGGTACACTGCCCTCTATTGACCACCAGGACTGGCAGCATGGGGTTAACCATCAGTCCATGTGAAGAAGCAACATCTGTAGGGGAAACCTCAGAGCTACGTGGAGATGCAGCTGACAAAAGAATCTTGCCTATACTGGAAACCCTCCTTACTGACCAGCATGGGACTGCACTGAACCCCCTGGTGTTTACCTGCCAACATGACAACTGTGACAACTGTATGCCTCGTGGGTAGAAATAATCAGTTTCAGCTCCATTGGGCCTGGAGATCTTACAGGACCTAGTCGTGAAACTGGCAGGCACTGCAGGGTATATGGTTCCGTGGGCGGTGGGTTCCTGTGTCAAACCAGCAACAGGGCAAGGCGTCAGGACAAATGGCCTGATAATGTTCGAGATTAGGTCTACCAGGCATTTCCATTGAGCTGAGTAAACATCTAGAGAAGAAGATTGAAGCCCTCCTCGGGCAATTCTATCTGACACCAATTTCAAGAAGCCTCTGTTGTGGATGTGCTGTAAGATAACCGCCAAGCATGGAGGTTGAGCACTTGAGAGTTCCGATGCAACACGCTGATCTGCGGCTGCACAAGAAGCTTCTGCCATGCCAGCTCCCCACCCAGACCAAGAAGAGTCCGTGTAAATGGGGAGATGGGCCTGAAAAGGCTCCAGTGTTTGTCCTCTCATGACATTCTCCCTCACTCAGTCCACCGCTGAAAGTGCAGTTAATTGTTGATGATCATCACTGGGGACTGATAGCTCTGGTCTCTCCTCCATCTGCCCCGCAGAGTGTGCTGCAAGGGGCGACGGTGAAGACGACATAGTGAGACCCGGGAGTCCATCGAGGACAGTGAGCCCAACAAGGCAAGCATTGTTGTGCCGAGAGGACCTTGCTAGTCAGAAAAGGCTTCAGGAAAGACTGAAATCTGTCCCACCTGTCCTCCAAAGGACAACAGATGTACCCTACCAGGTTGAACTGGATGCCAAGGAAGATGAAAATCTGATCTGGCCGAAGACTGGACTTGGGAAGGTTCACTATCAGGCCCAAGCCTTGGCAGAGTTCCAGAATGGCTTTGTGTGTGACGCTGCGAAGCCAAGCAACGAAGCACCCGGACAAGCCAATCATCCTGGTGTATATGGATGCAAATGGCTGAGCAGTGAAGGTAAGCAGCAGCTATCTGCGCGAATCTGGTAAACACATGCGGTGCATGGTTGAAACCGAACAGAAGCGCTCTGGACTGGAAAAACTGGCCCACAAATGGGAACCGCAGATACCTCTGTGAAGTTTCCGCAATTGGCTTGTGGAAGAACACGTCCTTTAGATCCAGCGAAGTCCACTCCATGGGCTGTAAGGCTGCTGCGACCAACTGGGTTTCTTCCATCCGAAAGGACAGGGCTTCCAGGAAAGTGTTCAGCATTGACAGGTCTATGACCGGGCACCAACCTCCATCCCTCTTGGGGACCAAGAAGAGTAGGTTGTAGAAGCCGGAAGAACCTTGATCCTTTACCGGCTCTATGGTGCAATTGCTCTGAAGCGTCTGAACCGCCTCCAGGAACACCAATGCTTTGAGTTCCGAGGTGGGTGGAGCGAACCACTGTGGTTCTTGGCTTAACAGAGGGCTATCTTCGCCAAAAGGCAGCATGTTGCCCTATCTCAGGATGTTTAGGACAAACGAATCATCCGTGATTAGATTCCCATTGCGTGCAATATGTGGTGAAGCAGCCGTTGACCGGGGGCTGCGCAGTCTCACAAGGTGGCGGTTGGCAATCCTGAGACCTCTTTTGGGATATGAATCAGAAGAGTTCCTGAGAAGAGGGGACCCTTCCAGGCTCTATGAAAGATCGGGCTAGGCAGCTTCTGACCCTGGAGGTAGGCATTCCACTGTAACAAACAAAGGTTCGCCTCCAGTGTGCAGGCAGCCCGCACCTGGTGAACAACAGCTCGCGACCAAGAAGTCATGAGAAGTGTCACCTGGTCTAACCAGTCTCGCACTGCCTCCCTGATCAGTGCGGAGCCCTTAAGGTCATCGAGGAGAGACCCAAAAGCGGCCAACGACATGTCGGAGTAGGATGCTGCAAGGACAGATCCTTGGGCATCTTCCTTCAATCGTTTGAAGGCCTCCGCAGACGCCAAAATGGTTCTCGGCTGCCAAGCATCAAACTCCTCCCAGTGTTAGTCCACCAGCAGTAACCCCGACGGGAAGATTTACTTAGGCGCAGAGTACCACCTCCCCTGGACATCCGGCTTGGGGGGAGTAGCCCCTGCCTTGAGTAACCACACATCGGGGGCTCCACAGAAACCCGTGTGTCACAAGCCTTGGCCATGAGCTGGTCATAAAACTCAGCTACAAAGGGTGAAAAAGGTACTGGCCTACGTTGACACGTATCCTCCATAGACATGCCCCAGCACGACAGCGCAACAGCACCTGACCTCTCCTCCGATGGTGGGACCACAGCTTGGTCCCCAACCAGGCTCTGAAAAAGAGCTTTGACATGGTCAAAGCCCTTAGCAGGGATAGGTGCCATGTCATCTGGGCAGGGACAGAACCCTCTGCAGAGCACATGGTCCCTGGCTCTCTACGCCAGTCAGAGCATGAACCGGGTGAATGAGGGGCCCTCTACCCAGGTAGAGATCTGCCGATGGACGAATCCACTATCAAAAGCTCATCCTCTGCCTTGGTGTCCAGGTCCGAAGACTCCATACTGGCGAGGGGGGGGCAGTAATGCCCAAAGCCTAGTCGAAGGACACATTGTCCGAGGGCGATGGAGCAGCCCCCTGTGACAGCAGGGGAGCTGTCACCATGCTGGGCGTAGGTGCCGCCACCACTGAGGCCATCTCCACCTGGTCCTCCCATGTGGAGAGAGACAGGGAAGACGAGGGAGGCTCATATGCCGAGATCTCGGCGGCGGCTGACTGAGAAGTCTGCTGGCCTGAGGGATCTGGCTGAGTCTCTGTGAGGCCACTATCCTGAACCTTGGCCGCTGCTGACCAAGAAGTCTGCCGGCAGGAGGGGTCTGGAGAAAGTTCAGAGAACTCCCGGGCCTGAGGTCCAAGCAGGAGCTGGCTCAAGGCAGAAGCAGCGAGCTGCTCCCCCGACAGAGTCTGCTCAGACTCAGCAACAGGGGTGGTGGCCAATGCCGAAGAAACTGAGCCTCTTCGTGCAACAGCTAGTCCTTGTGGCACTCAAGTTCTACCTGCCGCCCGAGTGAGTGAGGCAAAGTAACGGACTCAAACCAAAGAATAAGTAGGATCTCCAGCTGCTCACTCTGGGGCAAAGCCATCGGAGGTGCAGAAGGGACTGCCGGTACTGCTGTTGGGGGAACAGGAGGTTCCGCATGGACCGAAGGTGCTGACACCGCCGGGGCCAATGACCCACTAGCGGCAGATGGCTCCCTCACTGGTCTAGGTGTCTTCGTCCTACCTCCCCTATGCCTATGTTGACGATCCAAGCTCTTGGACCAGGGAGCTCAGGAAGTTTGCGAAGGCACCAGTGTCTCAGCTGGCACTCCGGGCTGACAGTCTCATTGAGCGCTCATACTGGCTGGGGTGATGGCTTCCCATACTTCGTGGACATATGGTCTGCATACTCAGACTGGCCAAGGTTCCGAAATACCCGGGCGGGCACCTGTAGGTTTCCACTCAGGACACACCGGTTTGTGTGACTGCTGCTTGTCCAAGCGCTCAGACCCAGAGGACCGAGATCTTGACAGCTCCAATCTGCGCTTGGCTGACTTATTTGGTACAAAGACCAAAGAAACAGCCTGCTGAGAGGGGGCAAACAATGCACGCAACATCTCAGCCTGCTGCATCATGCTCTGTCAAATCACCTCCAAAGCATGGACAACCTTTGCATTAGTGCCAAGAGCAGATGTGGCTGTCATTTGGGGCACAGTCTTTTGTGCAAGATTCCTATGTGGTGATCTCTTGCTGTTCGACTTATGATTCCGTAATCTCTTCACATTCTCCCCAGGGGTATGAGGAGTAGAGACATCCGTCATCTGGGACCGCGGATGAGCTGAAGCAAGTCTACGCTCTTCCCCACCATCTACATAAGACTGCAGATGAGCCGAAGCAAATCCGCGCTTTTTCTCATGGAGGGTCTGTGGTGAAGACTCAATGGAGTCAGTCATCTCAGGCGTTTGGTGGCTCTAGCGACCTGCCGCCCACGCCTAGCATGGTCAGACTTTCTCCATGCCTGGTCACAGAGCAGCCATTTGTCTTCTCCCCAATCCTGAGAGTATCTGCAAGTTTGCTCACGAGAGCAAACTTGACCCAACTGCAGACGACAACCATAGCAGTGAGGATGGTCATCCCAAGCTGCAATGTAGTGGTTCCGCGAGTCCAACTTTTGGCCGCAATACAATAGGGATGAGGATGTAGACAAAGTGGTTACTGGATCAACACCCATGGACTTCCTCTGAAAGGAACCAATAGCCTGGTGTGCACTGCTTTCACTTTCTCTCTGCATTCTGTTTGCCGGGACGCCATCTTGAAAATCTAAGCACAAATCAAAGAAACAACTTTGCACTTAATATTTCAGTGGTATCTGATCACAGAAATCAACTATCTAAGTATCCTTAGATTCTCGCATCGCTAACAAAAGATTTTTCGCAGAAAAGAGCGTGCATAGTTGCAGTGAGTGTGAAAGAGAGTTCACGGAGCTTCAACTTGCAAGGCAAGCCAGAAATGGCACCGAAAAGAGGAAGGATAAGAAGGGGTATAAACAGACTGGGAGTTACCATCAGTTCCACATGAACCGAGAGATGGTGCCACAGGACTGTCAGGTTTTCAGGATTAAGTGAGTGGAAACTGTACTAAATTTCTTGGGCGTTGTGTGCAGACACAGAGGTCTTGGCAATGGTGGTCACGAGTTAACGTTATGTAACTAATACTGATATTACTCCAAATACTTTGTTTCAATGGGAAAGCCCCAGCTCAGAAGTTTCTCAAGTTATTATGTGGAAACCAAATTCTGTGATGTGGCTCTGGCACCTTGTAAATTGGCTCAAGGTCACCCATCTTCAAACTTACCATAGCCCTTACAGAGGAGAGGACTATAATCCTGCACAATATGAAAGCCTTCAGTCAAAAAATGCTGAAGTAACAGTGTGAAAACATCGTGGACAGACAGATGGATGGATGCACAAAATGATTGCGATATGCCTCCTCTTCGTATGTGGTTTAAACATATTTTTATTTCGCAACAAACTCATTGAAGTACATTTGATAGCAATGTCGCAATTGAGAAAGAGGGCTCGGCCCTATATGAATCTCTCTCGCAGAAGGAAGACGCAAGAACAGGACGGAACCAAACACACAGTAACGTAAACAAGAAGACGAAACTATGACGAGACAGACAGAACATTACAGTTCTCCATGTACTGTAACAGGATTGTCGTGTTCCATACCAATGACCTAGATAAATGATATGATAACCATGCCCTGTTGTGAGGAGGGTACAACCCTACCTTGCATAGATATAAACAATGTATGAGTCAACCAATATCTGCACGCTTAAAGCGTCCACTGCTGGCTATATATTCATGGACTGCTGCAAATATTTTGAAATTGTCGGGAAGAGAACAGATGGGAGAACCATATAACACTGTTTGCAATGTGAAGGGTGCATATCTTGCTATTTCCGTGTGTAATTTGGAACGGAAGACAGTATATAAAGGACAGGAAAAAAAGTAATGCCACACATCTTCAGAGGCTAAGCCGCATGGACATGTCGCCGAATCTTTAACACCAATCTTGCATAAATATGAATTTAACTGGTTAGCACCTAAACGTAAGCGGGTATGTTGAATAGCATTGAATCTGTCACCAAAATTAGACAATTCGTCAAATGCCAATGATCTCTCTACAGGATGTGATATTTTAGATTTAAATACTGAAATAGAAGGAGATTTTCGTATGTCTACAGGTAACTCGTTCCATAGTCTCACTGTGGAAGGAAAGAAGGATTTGTGGAAGAGGACGGTGCGGGCCCTGAAACGTGGAAGATCAAATTTTTGACGGGTATTGGGAGCTTGTAAGTGAGGATCCGGAACCGAGGGAATTAGGGAGCACAGCATATCTGAGGCAAGGTTGTTCACCATTTCATACATTAGTGATAGATTAGACAATTCGCGCCGTTTTGCCAGGGTATGCCATCCCGTTTCCTCGTATAATTTGGCGCTGCTGGTCCCTCGCATTGCACCTGTGACAACGCGGGCGGCCTCTAACTGAACATTTTCAAGTTTAACCTCCTCGGACACTGTACAACCACCCCACACTTGGCTGCTATATTCAAGAATGGGTCTTACGAAAGACATATAGATGGTTTCTAGAGTTGTTCTATCCAAAGTAAACTTTAAACTCTTCATAATATTTACTAATTTGATAGATTTGTTAGTAATTTCCGTTATGTGATCAGTCCATCGAAGATCTGAACGTAATGTGACACCAAGATGTTTGTGTTGTTGGACATCTTGTAGGACATGATCTTGAAAATAGATAGGTGGATGGATGGGAGAATTAGTTTTGCAAGAAACAAGCATAGAATCAGTTTTGGATGCGTTGAATGTAACCAGCCAGTCATGTGACCACTGATTTATGGCAGATAGATCGGAGTTAATAGTTTCAGCAGCCTCAGCTGGGTCTTCAATATCCAAGTAGAGGGTAGTGTCATCTGCAAAGAGTTTAATTTTACATTTAACCAGATCCACAATATCATTAATGTAGATCAGAAATAAGAGTGGTCCGAGTACGCTGCCTTGTGGAACACCTGCACAAATTTTTCCCCAGCTAGAGGACTGTCCCTTCAAGACGACTCGTTGATATCGATTACTTAAATAATCACAGAATCTTCGTATGTAGGGGGGCATCATAAACACACATATTCTGTGGACACAAGTTATGATAACAGTGAAGCCAATCGCAGTCCTCATAACCACCTCCTATTCTTGGCCACTAAATAAACAGCAATCCATCATAAACAAGAAACATGTGGCTCCAAGTATAATTTCAGGGGCTTCAAATACATTATGTGAACAGCATAGAATATGTGAGAGGCCATATAAGTGGGACGCTCAATTATCATGACAACCCCTTCAGCTGCCCCTAAGGTGGTTATCAAGATATTCATCCACATCTCACACACGTGTGGAAGGAACAGAGACACAGAACATAGAAGGCAAGCATAATTTAGGCAATGTGGGTCACTTTATTTGCCACCAGATTTACAGCTGTCTATCACAGATAACAGTCTACAAAACTGTACATAGTGACAACTGGGCTGAAGCCAGTCCACACAGCTCTATCCCACATGCTCATCTTTGTAACTACATCTTTTTCAATAAAATGACATCAAGTTGTGCTAAATTATACGGGCCCTAGATTTAATCCACATCCCATATATATGAACACAAAATACTGTAAGTATACAATAAATACAGGTCAACATTGATGGTCACATATATTTTGTACATTTTGTTTTCTCTTCATATCCCCTACATCTTTATGGAATCAGCTTCTTGTGTGTTATGCTATCATCACAGATCTCAAGACTGGCCTTGGTCTATCAACTTCCATATGGTACAGATGATGGTATATTTTTTTGTGACACAGAATATGCTCAGGCAAAACACAAGCCCAAATGTCTTCACCTTGCACACATACACATATTTGAGAAAGAATACGGGATAACTTAATTTTCATTTTCTGTCTAATGTCAGAAATTTGTACCCAAGCAATGTGCATTTTTTTACAAAGTTTTTTTTTTTATATTATTTTTGTCCTGGTAAAACATCTTGAAATCAGGGGTAATTTATTGTCCACACTTCCTCATGCCATACTATATATCACATGTGGGGCAAAATACTTTCCTTTTTTTCTTCTTTTTTTTGTTTTTGTTTTTGTTTTTGTTTTTTTGTTTTTGTTCATGTGCCACCATATATTGTACATTTTAAAATTACATGTTAAAAATTGAAAACCAAACTCACCGGTGTTCATCATGTTGAAAACAAAACACTAATAGTTTAATTCAGGTACAACTGCTACGTGTGTGTGTGTGTGAGAGAGAGAGAGAGAGAGAGAGAGAGAGAGAGAGAGAGAGAGAGAGAGAGAGAGAGAGAGAGAGAGAGAGAGAGAGAGAGAGAGAGAGAGAGAGAGAGAGAGAGAGAGAGAGAGAGAGAGAGAGAGAGAGAGAGAGAGAGAGAGAGAGAGAGGAGAGAGAGAGAGAGAGAGAGAGAGAGAGAGAGAGAGAGAGAGAGAGAGAGAGAGAGAGAGAATCAATCCCATGTCCTTTGTCAACAAGTACCTGATTTGTCAAAATAAAGAATGCCCCGTGCTACATGTCCATCTCAAGCATAATAGGCCATACACAATGGGATAAAATGAAAGAAATATCTTCATTGGAATTCCGACATTACTTTGTGATTAATTGCTGCTTAACTTCCAAAGTCTTTTGGCATTAGCCTAGTTACTGCCAAACTCAAGATGTCAGGGACTATATCTACTGATGTAGGCCAGCTTTCAGTGCTTGACCAAATCCCACCAATGTTTTAAACACAGCAACTGTTTTCCCATATACATGTGTAGTTATGACAGCCTGAATGTACATCATCTCTATCGGCTACAAAAAAAGTGTCAAAATGCCACAAAAGTCCATGCAAAACCTCAACACAAGCCAAAGGTTAATATGCAACCAAGAAACACGTCCTTGTAAATTGTGCCGTGTCAGCTCTAATAATAGTCATCCGTGTAATGATTCATTTAAACATTAATTCATTAAAAAAAAAGGGGGGGGGGAGGGGGGTATTTGGGATCAGATAATTGCTACATTACATAGGAGTGGCTCTCATGATAATTTAATGATTTCTCTGTAAAGCTGTACTACCATACAGCCTCTATCACCTGAAATCATCTGTCCATGTGTTTATTGTGCAACCCCACACACACAGGTACTGTCAATTTTGATTCTTTGATATGATTTTCGTGGCAACAGAACTTTGGCTGACCAGTTTGGGTGTCACTGGTTTGATTCATTCACCAAAGGTGCTTTTGACTGGGTAACTGAGCCTAACTCAATCATGTAAGTAGCGACAACTTGTGGTGGTGCGTTGTACCTGTTGGCACTGGTGCCATGAAAATTTACCAAACCAATGCTGGCGTCAGTCAATTTGAAGCCCATACATGTAATGGCATGGGCAAATGCCTGAACATGTGCCCATTGGAACAACGCTTATAGTCAGCCTCAGTTGCATTAACCAACAACACAAGAAAATATTCCCTCATCCCATGAAATTTTTTTACACCCTGGTCACTCACTTCAGCAAAGAGAAGCAAAAACTTGTTTATCAGTCTTTGTTGAAAAGCAGAAGCTCCCAATTTAAACTTTCCTGGATCAACTGCCTGTTTGTTTTCCTTTCTTTGCTACAGTGCCATCCAAGGGGATATGAAGAGTAGCAATCACTGGCATGCCTCAGATGCCAGGGGTTAAAGGTACTAAGTATATATGCTTTGTCACAGAAAAAAATACCCTTCACCACTTATCTTGTCAGCAGAGTGCTATAGATGCCAGATTAATGGGACTAAACAGTTCTGCAAATTTTGTATTTACATTGAGTTAAAAAATTCTTTTTCCAATTACATAGATCATATTGGTATATGACTGCTCGAGTCTCAGACAGTGTTTCCAACATATATATACGTTCTATTGGTTTTTTTTTTAAAGGGTTTCAACTTTCTGAAGAGTGATGGCATCTTTGGGTTCTGCCCCCTAAAAAAGTGATATCGGGGGTACCCTGACAAGTAATTAGACTTTTTTTAAAAATCAACCTATATTTCATGTTTTTCAACACAGTAAAACTTACCCTTCTCACCTTCTGGCAGAAGCTCTGCCAAGATAAAGAAATTCCTCCATATTTTGGGTAGAATGTTTGCATTTTTGCCTGTAACAAAATAATGTCTGTACTGTTAAGCTTATGGAGTGCAACAGCACAGCATGTGCTAAGCCAGGTATAAATAGGCAAGTGACATACGGGCTGTCAACATGGGAATTCATCCCTTTGTGCGATATAGACCTTTAAGGCAAATCTTGTGTTTCTGTACTTTAAAATATCATCCATAATACATTTTTTTTGGTCAGTTTTATTTTCCTGTTTTTTTTTTTTTCATTCATCACTCATCACAAATTATTTATATAACACTAAGTATTTTTTCCTACAGACATCATCAGCTGCATATTTTACAATAAAGCAGTCTACTTTTGAATCCCATTTTAGCATTGGACTATACATCTGTTTAGCCCTGTAAAAATACTAATGACATTACTGTATTCATCTTAATAAACGCACACCCCCATTTTTTTTTCAAAGAAAGAATCTCCCAAAATATCCCATAGTTTTCAAATGAGTGGTAGAATTTATTATTACACTCAAGATCTACATATTTTTACTTTTGTGGATGAATCTTTTTTTGTAGCACAGTATGCGCTCATTAAGATAAATGTGGTATATTTATTTCTCATACTAGCTATGCATAAAATAACTCCCATCTTCCTAACTTTTGCAGTACTTGTACAACATACACATTTATGGCACAATTTACAATGTCTTTCCTTCTGCTCTGGCCATGGTTACCAGGAACGCCACTCAACACCACCAGAGAGTGGTACAGAGCTTATACATATAGCTCATTAGATCACACTCCTTATCAGACAGCCATATTAATATTTGAGCATCAAATATAATTTTGCTGGGTAATTGTTCCGACTTTAATTTTCTTTTCTTCTTTTCATGTTTTGCTACCACATCCAAATCAGTCCTCAGCTCGCTTCGTCAAACCATTTCTAATTATTTTTTGTGCATGCATTTAGACCAATAAAGTCATGATTGTATGTGCGTATTTGTCTACCTGTTGAACAGGTAATATTCTTGAGGGTGGGGGTGTTCTTATAAACAGGGACATAGGCAAAAAATTTGGAAGCGTTGTTTCTTGTATTAATCAATACAGTAATTTTCTCTTTCCACATGATTGAGAACATGTTGAGGCCTATATCAGGGGCTGTCCTCAACTAGCCACATATAGTGCTGTACTTCTCTACATTGTGCTACCATTCCAAGCACTTGATTAAACACTTCTCTGCACTTAATGAAAAAAAAATATATATATTATATATAATCTCCAGTCCAGCCCAAATGCATGCAATGGTCAACCCAAACTATTTCCATCCGTTTTCTGCTTCCAACACAAACACTGTTACTGGAATGGATTATGGGTCTTGACAGTGTTGCCCCCTGGTGCACATTAACATACTACCCAGGAATACCATTCAGTCCCAGAAAGTATAGTAACACTAGTGTGTAAGCTGAAAAACAAAGTGAAATTGATCATATAATCGAGGACCATTAGTATCATGTAGCAGTAAACTACTGTCACCAATAAAAAGTATCATGACAGCTTACAATTTAAATAGATACATGAATCTTAAATGCATGATCCTAAAACCATAAAATTTTCGCTGTAACTGGACCTAGGCAAAATTCCTTAAAAACAACCATTTTGTCAATGTGCACCATAGTTTTTTTTTTGGTTTTTGGTTTTTTTGAGCAACATATTAAATGTCCTTGTCAAAAATTAAAGGTGAACCTGGTCTAAAATTGCAGTGTTGCTTTCTGTTGGTCCCCGTGGTCTGTTACAAAATACCGGTAGTATGCCATTGGATCAGTAAACTCCTGCAGCTCATCTTTAAAAAGTGACATGCAATTTAACTTGAAACATATGACAACAGCAAGTTAGCATACCCAGTCAACTATATGAATACCCAAAAGCTGGAGTCACTCACCGCTGTGCCATTTTTCACAGCGTATGTCAATCATAGTCAAACGAGATCAAACTCCACCTGTACCCAGATGTTAGTAGAAATTTCCCATAAAAGGGTCCTGTTTAGCCAATACTTCACTGGCCATACACTTCACATGGCACTGCATCTGTACATGTGTTTACAATCCCAGCAGTGGGGTTGTCAGTCATTCAACAGCATGTGATTTCAGTCACTGCAGGCTTTCTGTTCTTTTCTTTTTGTGTGTATGTGTGTGTTGTTGTTTTTGTGTGTGTGTGTGTGTGTGTGTGTGTGTTTTTCCCCCCACAAAACTATGTTCTACAAAACATGTTCTGCCTCGTCTTCCAGGTCAATCTCCCAACGTCTCGCAATATCTTGAGTGCCACGTGCACAAAGCCAGTCCTCTGGGAACCAGTGTTATGACCGACCGCTGACACTTAACGGTTGTTTACATACTGGGCAGTAAATATAGAACCCTGCAGAGCACTGTTATACGAGAAAACACACGTACCACATGCAGGACACGGTGCCTGGGTGGATAAATATGTGTTGGTGGTCCTACATGACTCAACACAGAATATAGTCATCACTAACTCAAAAACTGAATCCAACTGGTGGCATAACTCAGCAGCTCACTTGCCTAGCAATATATTGCGAATTGTCAGTACTTGAGGGGCGTTGTCTAGAGCGCCCAGTAATTCAGAGCCTCCAAGCAGATGTGCTGTTTGTTGCAGGGGAGCATTGACTTCAGCATCATGCTGTGTGATGCGTGGAAGCA
Source organism: Hermodice carunculata (assembly GCA_964020975.1). Lineage (NCBI taxonomy): Eukaryota > Metazoa > Annelida > Polychaeta > Eunicida > Amphinomidae > Hermodice > Hermodice carunculata. The sequence continues at coordinate 620,159 of CAXHWN010001941.1, read as the reverse complement.
GCCAATTCTTCAGAGCGCCCTCTGGTTTTGACGGTGCCTCATTCTGGGACTGGCCGGAATCAGAGTTTGCACGAAGAAGCGAACGACCCTCAGGTGTCTGCAAAAGCAGGTGGGATAGGGTGTTGGAGTTCACAGGATTCTGTAAAAAAATTACAAAAAAAAAAAAGAAAGAAAGAAAGAAAAAAGTTAGAGAGAAAGAAAACACCGTTACTAGCTTTCAGAGTCAATATCAAGGTAACTGGATTCTGGGATACCACAGACTGACACATGACTGTTATTTGTTAAAAAAGTTAACCCACACAAGAGCAAAATGTGATTCCTGGAATCTTACTGAGGTCACAGTGAGCCAAAATTCTACTTACAAGGTATCGGTCACATCTCGAATTATAATGTAAGCACATAACAGACGTGTGATCTTAGGAAATGTCAAGGTCACATATACAAGTTCTTAAGATATATATTAATACCAAATTTTACTCTATTTCATCACATTCTTTTTGTGTTACTGCATTGAAACCTGTCATTGAAGCAGGCATTTTACCCCCAAGTCAGTTTCAGCCTGTTCATGGGAGAAACAAGTTGACTAACTAACCACCAGTTGTTGTGAAGGTTCCCTTGGTACCTTGTATCCATGGTTGGCATCCTCGCCTCTCAGAAGCAAATTCATCAGAACACTGTTGTTGACTCCACTCACTGGGGAACTTTTGGTTGCTGTGACAACAGAGCTGCTACTACTCACTGTTGGGCTGGTAACAAGACCCACTTTATCTGAAACAGACAAAGACATAGCCTGTAAGTCATGTGACATAGCCTCTAAATCATGTTGGTCCCATCCACTGAAACATGTCTGTCCAAACTGAGAAAAACAAAAACACACCAGATATACCTTCAACGCAAAGCATTGACGGAAGGATTCGCCATTTGCTCAAATTAGCTTGCAGGTGACACCAAAATCTAATCAGTTCATTTTGCCAGGTAAGATAAGCATATTGCCAAATTTGTAGATATTGTGGTAAAGAGAATGTGCACATCCGGATGGACATCTGGACTGACGCCGTTTTTTTTTTAATGTATTACTCTGACCTAAATATGTGCTCTAGTGATCTACTTTTTATAGATACCTGAAGCACCTCAATGGCCCCCGGTGATAAAAATTTGGTGTCTGTAAAGTGAGTATTTTTGAAGATATGGTGTTAACAAGGTATGGACGGACGGATGCATAGGTGAGGACAATACCCCTCTGGCCAAAAGGCTGAGGGGTAAAAACAATGTATTATCCCCCCATGTTTGAAGCAGATTCCACTGACAGTCTTTGAGAAGGGATAGGTTGACCAGCAAGTCAGCTCAGCTATGGCATCATGTGTTTCCCTCTCAGGTTTTTTACCATTATCTATAAAAAATCTGAAATTATAGGTGGGGCAGGATGGCTAGATTTTGGCCTTTCTCATTCTGGCATTAATAAAGGATCTAACTTTTTTGAGTTACACCTTTCAAACTATCACTCAATGCCATCCACTTACCCAAATTTTTTTGTGCGCTGGATGTGACTGAATGGGTTTGCACTCGTCGAATTTTGGTCGGCGGGCCAGTTTCCAGTCTGTTCGTCTCTTGTGGCACATTTATTTTGAGGGATCCTCCATTACTAGGTACCCGGCGTGGTGGTAGATTCTTTTTCTCCAAGGCCTGTAGCTTTAGTACAGTCATGGGTATGGTGGTGTCTTTGGCATTGGGATCTGGTGGCTTTGGGGCAAACACACTTTCTGTGGTTCCCAGCATCTGGCTGCAAATGGGCAGAAGTCACTATTAATTTACCATATTCCCCTAAATGAGCACCCATGCTCTCATCAGCACCCTGCCTACCTTGTTGTGATCACAAACAAGACGACTGTGACAGTCCTGTGCTCAGCTGACTGAGTCGCCCTATGACCTTGGAAATGAGGTCAAGGTCACTGACCTATTCTGAATCCAACTTTCATAGAGGGCCATCACCATGTGCAAGATCAAAGTCACAGTACAAATAGTTCTCAGGTTATCACGCTACCAGTTAATTCCATGTTAGTGGCCCTGTGACCTTGAGCATGAGGTCAAGGTCACTAATGCACAGTCTCAATCTTTCCTAAAGAGAGGACCACCAACAAGTTCAACATCAAAGTGACCATTTGAACAAACTTGATAGAGACCCACCCAAAGCATATCCCCACCAAGTTTGAAGTGAATCTGGCTGACGGTTTTGGAGAAGTCAAAAATGTGAATTGTGGATGGACAACGGACGACAGACCCTCACAAAAGCTCAGCTGAGCTAAAAATGAAAACAAGACTTGATATTCCAAATTCAACCATCAGTTTATGAAACTATACTTAAAATATTCAAAATAACGGTGCAGAACTGAGAATTTTTTTACTGTTATTCTGTACATGCCAGGGGCTCTGATTGGAATGAAAACTGCAGATTTAAACTATGTGTGGAACTACAGGTATAAAATGTTCAAAGCAAAAAAATTTTTCTTAGGCTTTTTTTTCTTTTCTTGCAGATAATGTCCTCACTTCTCAGCAAACAAAATGGTTGTCACTTTGACCCTTTCCCCATGTATTAAGATTTTCATTTAAGATGAAGTCAACACATTTCCTAAGCATGGTTGGACACTAGGCATAGGTCCTTAATTCAAGACTGAACTTGAGATCAAGTCAACAGCTTTCCATAGCATGGCTGAATTTAAGGCATGGGTCCTTGAATCAAAACTGAGCTTGAAATCGAGTCAACAGCTTTCCATAGCATGGCTGGATTTAAGGCATGGGTTCTTGAATTAACACCGAGTTTAAGGCTAAATGCCCATTCAGTCTCTGCTGATATTGAAATGTGCATAAATGAGCAATGAGAAACACAATACAGTGACAGCATCAGTTTTACCAAAATGTTTGCTGGGTTTGTTTAGGAAGCAGCTGTGACTTACTGCGATTCAGAGCTATCCAAGTCATCCTGCAGCAGTACGGGTGCTGGACAAGTAAACAACAGGTCTTCTTCACCCGACATTGGGATGTATGGGGCTCGCAAGTCCATGTCAATCTCCTGCAATAGAACAATGAAGTTGACCAACACTGGAGAAACTGACAGACATGTCTACCTCTCCCAAGGAAATGATCTCAGAGATGTTCACATGATGCCACCAATTAAATCAGAAATTAGTTCATCCAAAAATATGTAGCAGGTCCCATGCACACAAATTGAAGCACCTTTACATTCAGGCCAACCCTTCTGCAATATGAAAGTGGCCACATAGCAGGGATGGCTGTTCTTGACCGTAAAAATATGATGGAAATAACACACTTTTCGGTAGCTTTTGCAAGATAGCTTTTTTTTTGGGGGGGGGGGGGGGGGCTGCATGATTAGTTTCTTCTATATATTTGTAAAAGGCTTTTAATGTCAATAAAATTGACCATCTTTTTGTACAAACAATGAGTATTTGACATGGCTTACTTGCAGTGTCATCAAATATCATGGACCCTGACAGTCTGACACCCAACGTTTATTCGTGACACATTTTTACACCTGTATGTTCAAGCTAAACTCCGTCTTACCTCTGGACTAAGCAGTGGTTTGTCTACCATGATGCCAGTGCTGAATTTGGTATTTAAAGAGGACAGCATCTCCAGGTCCATGGCCACCTCTTCTGTATAGCTGGCCGGGCTGTTCTCCATGGGACTGGTAGTCTACAACATTTAAAGTGAGTACATTACTGTGTTTTATGTTCAGAACAAGCGAATCTCAAACTTGCAATTTTTGGCACCAGTCCCCTAGCTGAAATGGGAAATGCATATATCCACTTGTCCAAATACCCATTCTTAAAAAGAATGGTTCAATGGGGCTAGTTATGTGTGAGTGCCATATCAACACAGTTATGCAGTATATGTACTGAGTCAATTTTATTTATTTCCAGAATTGGGGACTTTAATCCGCCAGCATTAAGGAAATGCCGAAAAGATATATATTTTATGTTCCCAACGAGTGAGAATCGAACTTACAACCTTCAGCACCAGTCCCCTTACTAAAACGGGAAACGCACATATCCACTCAACCAAACCCCCATTCTTAAAAAAGAGTGGTTCGATGGGGGCAGTTATGCGTGAGTGCCATATCAACAGGGTTATACAGTATATGTACTGAGTTGGCATTTATTTCCAAAATCGGGGACTTGAATCCACCAGCATTAAGGAAATGCCGAATATCACCATCTCCCAAAGCAGGTATGGCAAACTTAGTTCTAGTCCCTTTCAGGAGAGTTCTCCTCAATAGTCAATTTCACATAGCTCCTTCCCTTTCAGCAGCCATCAGTGACATAGTCAGTTTCATAGACAGTGGTCCCCTCTTATAAGACCACCCAATATGCTCTAGAAAATTGGCCTTATAAGAGGGGTGGCTTCTCTTGAGGGGTAAAATACTATGAAAATGCCATACTTGCTACATGGATAAGTGGCCTCTGTAGAGGGGGTGGTCTCTTATAAGAGGGGGACCACTGTAGCTCCTTCCCTTTTACGAGAAATCAGCGCCGTAGTCAATTTCATAACGTCCTTTTCCTCGAATGGTGGCCTTTGACAAATGTAATTATTGTGCCAGCAGTTGGACCAAAAAAAATGGCAAAAATACCGCTGCTAACACATTAGTCATTTGTGTTATTTAAAAACAAAACCCAAATTATGGCTTAAAAGGCCAAGCATGAAATGACAACAGTTTGGATGACCCTCTGACAGGACAATGGTTTGCCAGCTGAGCACAGCCTCCTATCTCTGTTAGGCTGCAACCAAGCCATTATGTATTATACATGTATCTATTATGGAAAATCCAACATGACCAAAAAGGAAGTTAAGCAGGCAACAGGCAGTCAAAAATGGAGATAAAAAATTCTTCCAAATGAGCAACTATGCTCTAGTAAGTGTACACTATCTTGTTGTGATTAAGTGAAAATAAAACTAAATATTCTACATTTAACCCTCTCTGCCTTGAACTAAGACTAAGTCAACAGCTTTCCTTCACATATTGTCTTCATAGGTCTCATCCAAAATTCTCGGTAAAATCGTTTTTCATCATAGCTGGAACTGGTGAAAAAAACATTGAAGCAGACAACATTTGACCAGCTTTGGCCTGTTTGGGGGGAAAAGGGTTAACTATCATTTTATGGAAATATTCTTATTATTTTTCAAAATTTAGGTCCAAAATGGAAACTTACATCAATGTAATTCTGTAAGTAGCTTGGGTGTTCACTGGGTGGAATATGTAACATCAAATGGATGCTTACCGAGGGACTATAGGGGCTACAGGCGCACCCCCCAGGGGACCTTCTCTCCATGCTGGTCTGGACTTTCTTGCTCAACTCGCATGCCTTCTTGTCCTTGCCGGCCTTGTTACTTGTGTACACTCCTTTCTGGCTTACTGATGGGAACAGCACATCGTCGTACAAGTTCATGGAACCTGAAACAATGAAACGAAAGTAGTCAAGAGTTGACTTTGGTTTTTTCAACCCTTTCCCCTTAAATTAAGATCGAGTCCACAGCTTTTCTTGGAATTGGTTGGGCACTGTGCCCAACTTATGCCAAGGAAAGCTGTTGATCTGGGGCATGTGACCTTTATAGGTCTGCTCTACAATTCTTGGTCAAAAAGTTTTTAGGTTACTGTTGACATTAGTGGAAAACACCAAAGCAGACCACATTTGACTGGCAGCCAGTTTTGGCCGGATTAAGGGGGAAGGATTAATCTAGACAACAATACTCACACATAACATTTTCACACCAAATCTCATGACTCATACTGTCTTCACAATTTGCTTATACATGCATCTGTCAGTCCCTTTACTCTGAACTGATTGTGAACAGCAAGTTCAATTAATGTTGACAAGGACAGGGCAACCCATAGTTAGCCAATTCAATCTCAAAAAATGAAGTCACATCATTACTGCATCATCTTGTTCGTTGTTTTGAAGATTTAATTACAAACATGCCCTCATGACACCCTACATAACATAAGTTTGAGTGACTGGTCTTCACAGACAGTAAACCTATCAAGATATCCAATTCAATTGGAACAGGTACATTGTACATCATACCACTATGGACATGGAGTAAAGTTTGTCAACAAAACCAACAGAAAAGTCTAGACAGCAGCTGAAGCAGACCACACTGCCTCACAAAAATCACCTTGATGGGTCAATTCCAATGGAACACACGTCTCGCCAGCCACTGGGGCAAGGTGGGTCAGGTCTTCTCCTTTGTTCCCTAAAACACACATGGCAGACATGTTAGACCATGACTACACCACTGACGTTCGATCATCATTTGGTCTTAAATATCCTCGTCTACTGATCATTCTCCAAGTGTCCTTACATCACCAATGTCTGTCTGTAAGTATTGTAGTTTCTGCTTTTGAAATAGCACTCTTTTAGGCACATTCAGAAGTGGTCACACAAAGGAGGCGGTTGCTAAAGGAAAGTCAAATTATCGCATGGAAAGACAGCATTAGGGACATAAGAAATGTGATCACAAAAAGCAGGTGATTTGTAATTGGCGTGGTCTCTCAAAACAGATATTATTGTACCCTCAGCTCATCACTGATTATCATCTTACAAGTATCCTAGTCTCACTACTGATCATCAAGCTCTTTACGGGTATCCTAGTGTCACTACTGATCATCAATCTCTTTACAAGTATCCTAGTCTCATCACTGATTATCGCAAATCATTACCTGTAACTCTTTCAGTGCCACATTTTGGACTCCTCAACAGCTTTCCTTCATGCACTTTGGGTGCAGTCCATCCAAAGCGCACAGAAAACCTGTTGACCCGGACTATTATATTCTACAGAAGTGTAAGCATGCTGGTACTTACATTACATGTCTTTTCACATGAAATGTGAATCTAGCATCCTTATAATACAGGAGAACAAGAACAGAATCTTCTAATGCTGTCCTGTAGACGGCATTTCAGTCATTCAGGGCTGGAGTTGTCTATTCCCATTACTTTTCATAGTAGTTTACAGCTTAATAACTTTAAAACCACTCGCTGCAGAAATAGCAAAATTTGCAAGGTAAAATTATGTACATAGCTGCAATGTTCACATAAATTTTATTCTTGCAGCTTTAAAAGTAGTCTTTAAATTTGAGGTTAATTTAACATGCAATCCAATAGGAATACACATCTCTAGCCCTGAAGGATTGTGTATTCAGCTGAATACACAGATAATTGGTAATTGTGACCTCTCCTATTGAGAGCGCGTCGTCTTATGTATTTCTACTCAGTTGGCATTAAAAGAGTTAAAACAAATATCCCAGTCTCACCTGTCTTACAAAGACCCCAGTCTTAATCAGGAAGGTCTGTTACTGAAGCAAGGCACTCACAGAAAACCTAAGTAACCTAGCAAAGGTGATTACAAAATAAGGGTAAACATCAGACTAAGAGTACATCATCATCATCATCATATAAGTTCAGCCGACGCTCATACATGAGCATTATGGCCGTGTAGGCTGCTAGAAAAAAGAGAGAAATATTAGTGAGAAAGTTAGTGATTGGACAAGGCAGGTGTATCATCAAAAGAAAGTGTGTTAGGTGTTAGTAAGGCGGTTAAAATCAGATGTCAAATTTACAGGGAGTGAGCCTGGTGGGCTGCCAATTGAGATTGGAAGCCCATCAGGCTTGGGGCTGTGACAACTGTTAGGGGGAGGTTATTCCATTCTATAATGCTACGCGGGAAAAAGCTGAACTTGTAGTAATCTCTGGATGTTTGGTAGGTTAGAAAGGTAAGGGGGTGTTGGGTACTTGACAGGCGAGGTTTAGGCGTGAGGTAGTTTGAGGGAGGGATAGCAACGATGTGGTGTATGATTTTATAAACCATACACATACGAATGTTATGTCTGCGTTCCTGTAGGGTACAAGATAAGTGTAAATACTACAGAGTGTCTGACCAAAAGAGAAGCACAAGGCAAGTGTAAATGCTACATTAGGTCAGAGTGAAAGACAAGCACACAACAAGGGTAAAAACTACACTAAGTCAGAGTGAAAGACGATCACCAGACAAGGGTAAACACCAGACCACACCAGTGTCCCTCCTCCCAGGCACAAGCCTTTCTGCTACTCACCACGTTTTGCCTTCAGCTCTGGTGGGCAGTAGAATTCTTGTTCCATGTCCTCGGTGCGGGGCACAAAGGTCTTGTCAGTACTCATGATAAAGGTGGGTTCCTCCTCATCCTTGTGTGCTTCCCCTTCTTCCTCCTCTATCTCCTCCTCTTCTTCTACCTCTGCTTCCTCCTCCTGCTTCAGCTGTGACTCGCTCATTATTTTGTCTTTCTCTTGAATGTCGCTGAAAGTGCACAACCATGACAACAGCAACATAAATACAAGTCCATCATAGTGATCACTTGCAACCATCTTGAATCTCAGATTTCTTCATGTTAAAATGTTCCCGAAACTACCTCCCCAGGGCACTGACCTTCTGAGGACTTGGTCAACAGCTTTTTTTGGTGCACTCTAGGTGCAAGAAGTCTACAGGGCACTGAGGAAAGCTCTTGACTAATGTCCTGTAACATCTTTGATGTAAAATATAACGGTCAGCCCAATCTTAAGACCCAGGGTAAAAGTACGATGACCCTGAAAATAAGCCAAAATTGCAAAATGTTGCACTCAGCAGATGCTTTTACCCTGCAAGTTTCAAAAGTGTATAAAAGTTATTGCATCCACAGGGGTAATGGAAAGATGGATGTATATAAGCATGGACATGCTTAACAATACCCCACTGACCGATAAAGTCGCTGGGGTAAAAGAGAAGCAGATGACATGGCACTATTTCAGTCAATTTCTAATGGAATAAAGCTGTACACAAGTGTTATGTCTCTGTGGGTTAAAAGTAGGATCCACAAATAAACAGGCAGATCCTTGGAGATTTTTCTTCTCTATTTGTGTTACTATTTATCTTGCCTACCTGATGACATAGTGGACACACACAACGTGTTGCGGTTTCTCTGTGCGTGTGTTGTAGATGATGGTGGCTTGTGTCTCCACCCATGCGAAACCACCATGTTGGGCCAGGAATCGGTATGTACCAATCACACTCTGTCCCTTCGAAAACACTGTAAGAAAAAACAGCATACACTTGGAGCAAAGAATCGAAATGGGAGACAGGGTCAACAGAAACCTACTCAGCTGACTTTGCTTTACAGACTTCTGGTACATGAACATACATCGATGTAATGGAGGTGTTGCTGGGCATTTTACTCTGTATGAGAAATAGGACATAACAATACTCAAAGCTTTCTATTTTGTCTGAGAATGTAACAATTTTGAAGACAAGACATATTTAAATTTCAATTGACTCCACACAATACTGAACACTTCACTTTTCCCAGTCACATGAAAATTTGAAGTCTTTGGTGTTCAACCCAACGCAATACACAGACCTTCCATCTAATTTGGTGTTCGAGAGACAAAAAAAAAAAAAGAAAAAGAAAAAAGAAAAAATTGCAAACAAACAAAAAATCTGTGTATAAGAAACATAAAAAGGAAGGAATCAAGAATTCATTTAAAAACAGAATGTGTCTGTATTGAGACATTAAAAAAAACTTACAATGTTTATATGCTTTTACAAGCTCTTCACTGTCCAAAGCATGGTGGTAGTTGAAGATGGATCGGTCCAGCAGATCAGCTGCTTGATAACCCAACAACTTGTTGATCCTGAAGTAAACAGAAGAAATACATTGGTTCACCATATCTCAGACAATTATTTTCAAATGTCAAAATTGATATTTACATTATTTTATCATGTTCTGAGTCATGAAAGTGGGTGGGGTCACTATGCAGGCAAGGCTCCACAAAGGGATCATACAGTATTTACAACATGATTTGCTGCTTTATGTTTTCAAAGCTCCCACAGTTCCATTCATGTAGCCGAGGGGTGGTACAATAACGTGCCTACCTTTTGGCCTCCATATTAATGTTACTCAGCTGAAAATGCAACCCTGTTATGAGCTGGGATATTCTCACCTGTCATCACAGAAAGTGAATTTCATGTCCATAGAGTGTCGACTCAAGAAGGTCTTGGAGTCCAATGGTACTTCAATATTGGAAGGGTGTGGGATGGGCTCCACAACAACCACCAGGCAGGGCAGTGGCGGCTGGCTTGTCCCCATAACAGCCCCTTTGGACCCTTCCACTCGGGGCTTGATTAAGCGACCTGAACATCTTACTACCTGCAAAAACATTAAAAAAATAGAGTGACTTGCTTAACTGTTTCATTACTAATTACAACAACACTCATGCTCCCCATAATCATTACAGTGATCCCCCTCTTATAAGGCCCTCTCACCAGAGGCCACCCCTCTTGAAAGGCCAGCATTCTTCTGCAGAAAGTATGGTATTTCCATCATATTCTCCCCCCTCAAGACAGGCCACCCCTCTTATAAGGCCACTTTTTGGCTGCATACATGATTCCTGATTTAAATTCCTTTAAAAAGACCTTTTACTCAAGTACCAGCAAGCCTGTAGTCCCACGCAACAAAAACCACTCCAGGTCAAGAGCTTTTCCTGGGTGCACTTGGGACTGAATACAACTTTCCTCTGCAGGCTTTGGGTGTACAGTATCGAAAGTGCATAAAGGTAATTTTTTTCACTTAGTCCCAACTTAGCACTGACAGTCTTAAGTGCTCCTCTGACAACAGTATTTATTTTCAGGCAGACTGGGAACTGTGCAGTCCCATGGGGTACAGTCTACAAACATATCCTTTCCTGCAGTCAAGGAGAACAACATTTGTATGAGTGGTTACATTGAGTTTCACCGCAGCATGTTTTGAACCACTTGGGATTTTGAAGAGGCTGAAATGACTGTTCATTCAACTAAATACACAAAAAGAGTGGTGCACATTTGTAGAATTACATGATCTTATCACAGATCTGTTGTGAAATCACTGAAAAACTGAAAAAGGCTAACGCCTAAAGACTGTCATCAGATGCATTACCAAAAGCACACTAACACAAACAAGGTGGCTGTGTGAACAGCCCATCCTCAACTGATCTTGATATGTTCAACCCGAAATAAGTCCCACCCTTGTCTTGGGGTACCATGAAGTGTTTGTCTGCAATTTCAAAGCTATTGGACGTGCAGTTTTAGAAAGGATTTTATTTTTCTTTTTTTGTCCACAAATAAAAACAAAAACAAAAAAAAAAAAAAAACCCATATCACTGGTACATAAGCGTTTGAAGAAACTTCATAGGGACTCACCCAAAGTACATCCCCACCAAGTCTGAAGTGGACCTGGGTCACAGATTTGGCGAGACTACAAAAACATGCATACTGCCATCCTTAAAGTAACCATGCTAAATGCACTCCTAATAATCATTACGAAGTTTCAAAAATTCATTAAAATCAGCAAAGGACAGTATTCCTCACGCCAGGAGCAGTCTTGGTGAACATTAAGTCAGCCTACATTTCTGGCACGTTTGAACAAAATCCAGATTGTGGCTCCTGTGAAGTCTAAAATTATAAAAGCACACAAAAATTCAATAATTTTTCTTTTAATTGAAAAAAAAATGCACCTGAAGAACAAAGTAAGATCTTGGGGTGTCCAGAAATGTGTCTGTACAATTTCAAAGCCATGTGGTTTTGGTTACTGTACAGAAAAATTTATAATTTTGCCAGAAAATTAACATAAATTTTTTACTCCAAAAATCACCCAACCCTGACCTGTTGAACACACTTGGTAGAGACCCACCCAAGGTGTGTCCCCCACCATTCTTGTAGAGCATCTGGTTGATGGTTTTGGAAAAGATGAAAATGTAGATGTATAGGGATGACAAACAATGTACCTTCCAATAACTCAAGCTGACTAAGGAGTCTGCTGAGATGATAAAAACAAAGAGTTAGTATGCTGGTGCTCAAAATCTTCATGCCACAAGTTGATACTTCATCATGAAATTATTTTGCTCAACACACACTCTGTCTGGAGCTAAACAACATACACCCAGAGCATTTATTTGGCTGGTGACTGGTGATCCCTCTTCTGCATCTTGTTCACCCAGCACCCGGTGTGCAGAGTCTACTCGAGTATTGATGGTGATCTACATCCAGCAGCGCCTCACTTCCACCAGAACCTTCCATGATGCATATTGCCCGGGCATTTAGTCCTTTCCCCTCAACACTTTCCCGCTCAAGTCGCCCTAAAGCACCTCCATGTAAATTGCCATCTGCTTTACTCTTTTGAATTAAATTTCATGTTAATAGAACAGGTCAACAGCTTTCCTTGGTAAACCCTTGTGCCCAACCCTTGCCAAGGAAAGCTGTTGACTCAAGTCTTATTCTGACTATGACAGGGTTTGACTGGCCAACATCAGCTGGATGTCAAATGTCATCCACTTCAATGATTTTACTTATGAATTTATGAGTCAATGAAAAAAAAAAATGTACGAGAATTGTAGGCCATCCCTATCAGAACAATGACTTTCCTTGTGGCCCCAGACCCACCCGAGAGAAGCTGCTGACTAATCTTAATTTCTGATGCAAAGGGTTAGGCAAGTTGTTTTTATCAAATCTATTTTAAACATTGACCTGGTTATCATTTATTTTGCATTGTAATTGTCTCCATTACTCAAAATATATCATCACATTTGCCACCAAGTACACATTAACAGCCGTCTCAATGTCTGTCACCATGGCAACATTAACAGACATCTCAACGTCTGTCACCATGGCAATATTATACTTGCTGCTCCCTATCACGCAATACCATGTACATGTACAAATATTGACTCTCTACTTTGGCTCATTGTTATGGGTAGACTTGGTAGGCCAAAATGAGACAAATACTTCCATGCCCCGGTGCTCAGTCAAAAGGTTTAGTCAAAAGGTTTGATCTGGAGTAATCAATCTTATCACAGGTACCTCTGTCCTTCATTTTTTCCCTCCTGTGGCATAAAAAAGTTACACTTTGTTCATGACGAGTATTCAGGAGCAGCAATGCTGGACTGATTTGATATAAAGATTGACTGCCAAGTATCCGTACAACACCCACAACTGGGTTAGGCCCAAGCATGCACTGCAGCCATCATATGTCAACAACCTGTGGTCGGTATGGGGACCAAACGGAGACATCAGTACCCTCTCAGTTCCTACACAGTGTTGTCACAAAAAAAGCATAGTTCCATACAAGTGCAGATCACAAAGCACAAATTTGAACAGGTGACTTAAAGCCAGGGATCGGCATCACACACTCCTCAATATAATGGTAGATATTTTTGAAGTTTATTTCAATGTTTCGAATGATTCAGGAACAGATATTGCGTGCATAGCTATTAGTACCCTCAATTCGGAAACAATGGCTAAAACTTATCCATGGAATTACCGTTTCAGGCACCCTGGTCCCTTTAAATACCCCTAACATTTTCCTCCCATCCTCCCTCCCAAGACCAACAAAGGGACTAACAAACATAGTCTCAAGGGCATCGTATAATTTTTGACTCGTGTATAAATGTTTAATTTCTGTCGATGGTTACCATATAGTACCCTAAAAAGCATACATTTTCTGAAAAAAGCATAACATAAAGTTTCATTCTGGTACTGAATATAAAATTTTCGCATAGCTATTTATGTAATTAAATTTTAATTAAAATTCTTAAATTTTGCATGAAATATAAAATAGCATTTTAAAAAATAAAAAATCAGATTTAGTTTATAGTGTCAAATGGAAGAACACATAACGCTTTTCAAATCTATATTTTGAATTTTTTGAAAAAAGGCTTAGTTCTAATTTTATTGTTTGGATTTTTGTAAAATTTTAACTTTCATTTAAACATCCCATTAATTTTGAACAAAAAACCTTATCCAAAATTTGAAATAGTTTTGCTGCTAGAGGTGTACCTTTTCCTTATCTCCCATACGAAAATAATGTTTCCAACTTTTGGTGTTTGTGATGTTTTTTTTCTGCAAAAGCAGGTAAAATTAAAGTTTTTTTAAATTAAGCAATTAAAATTCAATTTCTTAACACTTAGAGAGATTTCACTATTTTAAATAACTAAATCCAAATGTATACTTTCGGAAACTATATACTTTATATGATCTCAAATGAAAAGTCAGTGAAAATATAGACATGTTTGGAGCAGTCGTATTTTCTGAGTTAAGTCCTGTAAAAGAGTACCACGCACTCAATAGGGAAGCCAGCTTCCCATGTATCGAATTATGAAATTTGTAAAAAATTGGGACTGCGCAAAGCTGGTTGTAATGGGGGAGATTCTGCTGCATTTTTAAATGTGGACCATTAGTTATACAAAAATAGTGTCTTCATGCTCAAAACATAGGTCTGAATTTGAGCCTCTCATTCTGAAAATTTATAAAAGGACCCTGCTCCTCTTATAGGTCCTTCAAGATCCAGATGCAGCAGAGAAGTTTTTCCCCGTGAAACCTTGCACCTATAGGCACAGATCACACTGTCACACCACCACTGTCTTTGTGTACTTTGAGCTGTGTGACCTCACCACAGCACTTATAAGAGCTCACTGGATTATCGACCAGTTCTGCCCATTTTCTATCAGAGCTTTTTTTGTTTTTTGTTTTTTCTTTTCATAAATAAGTATGGAGGATGTGGAGGCAATCTATTGTTGTTCGATACTTTCCCTTGGCATGTCCTTGTTCTTCACCACCTTATCCTTAAATGTAACCTTTTTGCTGAGCCACATAACCCTCCATGTGCCGACTGTTTCAAAACAAACTTTGTCCAGAACACCCAAATGGTAAGAAATATGTCAACATGTGGGCAAAATAATAACTTTTGCTCTAGTGTTTCCAAGTGTCCATCTGGATGTCAAAATTTCACAAACTTATCAGTATCTATGGGGTTCAAGCTGAAATTGCACTAAAATAAGTTTTTGAAGCTGTATTTATGATCAAGTGGTTTGTAAGGCAAGCCACTTAATTTTCTGTCTTTGCATTTTGTGGATGTAACCCATTCCCCCTTGAATTAAAACTCAGTGATAGCTTTCCATGCCATGGATTGGGCACTAAGTGCCCAACCCATGGTATGGAATGCTGTTGACCTTGGACAGGTGATCTTTATAGGTATCATCTACAAATCTCAGTCAGTTTTCATCACTGTTGAGATCAGATGAAAACACTGAAGCAGACATTTGACCACCAGCCAGTTTTAGCTGGTTTAATGGGGTAAGGGTTACAGTCATAAACTACTCTTGGTTTAAAGGGTAAATACTGTCATGCAGACCTCACAAGCAACTAAATATAGGGGATCTTGATTCTATGTCAGTGTCACACAACCACTTACAAGTGCTTGCTTCAGTCAATATGATTTCAATATAGTAATTCTTGGTTCAGTCAATGTGCTTTCAAAATAATTATTCTTGATTCAATCAATACACTTTCAAAATTATAATAATAACAATAACAATGATAATAATAAGATGAACAGCTGGTATCACAGATTCATTATGTTTAGTGTTTCTCAGGTTGACCTTTAAAATTTCCTTGTTTTGTATTAACCTGCCCTGTATTAAAAAAAATTATGCAGTTGAAATTTTTTTTTATAACACTGCAAAGGATGTTGCATTTTTATTTTTGCTCTATATTGCACACGGCCCATCATATCCTGCACTTTTTGTGCCAATTTTATGTAAGTTTTATCAATCCAATAAATACATAACAAATACTGACATCTATTTACATACAGTGCCATTTTCCCATCTATTGTTGTGGCCATATTCTGGTATTGTCAGTAAAACAATACAAGTTCAAGAGATCCAACTTGCCTAGTTCAGAAGTGCATATTTTGTTGGAATCACTTCACAAAAGAATCCACATACATGTATATGGTAACGTTACTCAAAATATAAATATTCTTTAGAATTAATTACAGATAGTAGCTACCCTTCCTGTTGGGGATCATTTTCTTGTCATGAGAAAATGATCCCCAACAGGAAGGGTTGAGGCAACACCCCTTTTGGGCCGAGGGGTAAAAATGATGATGGATCCATCATGAGAATATAATGTTCACTTTATTATTGTCAATAAATTTTGTACTGCAAGAAGACCTTACAACATAACCTATGTCTATAGAAACTGAAAGTGAATCAATAGTAAGACAGCTGAGATCAAGGACAGAATATTTTCCCAGTAAATTGCATCTGTGGTCATTGACACACCAAATGTCGCACCACATGCATTAGTAAGTAAATGGATTCATTACATATACACATGCAAATTGTTGCGATTAAAATGACAACTATGTATAGACTACATGCTATTAGAGATACTCTGGAGTCTTGAGAAAGGATACATTTATGAGCATGTGCTGTCAAAATCGATCAATAGTTGACAGCAAGTAGTAACTGGAAGCCGGTCAGTGACTGCAAACCCCTCGGCTATGAAGGACAGACACACAGATGGACGGACGCATAGGTGATGACAATACCCCTTCAGTAGGTCAAGGATACTTCTGTTTGACCTAATGACAAAGCTTTGGTGCAAATGTAATGAGCAGAGATATCATGGCAAGGCCATTTTTCTTCAATGCAGCAGTGACCTAAATATGTGACCCAGTGACCTAGTTTTCACTAGGTATCTGAGGCATCCTTAGGACCAACTGTCATAAATAATTGATAAAGCTGAATTCACTATCTTTTTTAGATATTGTTTTAACGGCGTTTTTTCTTCAATGTAGGACCAACTGTCATAAATAATTGAAGCTATATTCAATATTTTTTTAGATATTGCATTAATGCCATTTTTTCTGCAATGTAGTAGTGACCTAAAAATGAGACCTAGTGACCTACTTTTCAAAAGGCACCTGAAGCACCTCAATGACCCCCTGTGCTAAAAATTTGGTCTCCGTAAAGTGAGTATTTTTGGAGATATGGCGTTAACAAGTCATGGACGGACGGACAGATGGATGCGTAGGTGATGGCAATACCCCTTTGGCCTTTTAGGCCGAGGGGCAAAAATGATGATGGGTCCATCATGAGAATATAATGATCACTTCATTATTATCAATAAATTTTGTACTGCAAGAAGACCTCACAACATACCCTATGTCTATAGAAACTGAAAGTGAATCAGTAGTAAGACAGCTGACATCAAGGTGTGTACCCATTTACTTGCATGGTTGAAGCTAAAAAATAGCCACTTCCCAGAAATCTACCAAGTAGCTTTACACATTCTTCAACCGATCAGATCAGCCCATATAACAGAATATAACAGACGAAAAAGATCTATTTTATTGCCCAGTTTAGTAACTCTAGACTAGTAACCTTTTCTGCACTAAAAGTTATATTTATTCACCAGAACAATTGGGTGAAACACAAGTTTTATGTGACAAAGTAGCATTGAAGTTGCACTCGCTCATTTAGGTAAATACCCACCTATCAATAAAATTCCTGCCAAAATGTCATGCATGGATAGTATTTCATTCATTATCAATACTTAATACTGCCCTATGCAGAATTGGTGGGAAGTTCAGAATACCTTTGTATGTAAACCAGTTTGGTATACATGCCACTGAACTTTTATTTATTTATTACGATTTATGGGCGTTCCACCCAGACACCAATGTCTAGGCAAATGGTAGTTGAGAGGTAATGCTATGTAACTAATATTTTAACACACAAAAGGCACATCCCAAATTTGTGTTATGTGTAGGTTTATTCCCTGCATCATTATGACCTCATTGGTTGTTTCAAATTGCACTTGAATATAATGTACATGCATATCGGCTATCTTGTAAGATGTAATATTCAGGTAATTAAATAGTGATGCATGAGCAGTGTTTTACGCCTTACATACTGTTGATTAAACCATGATAATGCCTTCATTGGTCATTGGGAAGAGCCTATGATGTTTATACATATTACCAAAAAAACATGACTTCCCATAATTATATACTTTTTTCTGGGTATATTATATAAAACAAACATTTTCTTTTAAGATCAACCTCATGAGAAATATCTGGAGCCAATCCTGTACATGAACCTGCCCAAAGAACCCACAGACACATGCGATATTTGCACCCCCAACCACCACATGCCACCCTTTCTCCCCACCCAAGTTTTGGTTTGAGCATGCAAATGCAACCTTCAAAACCCTGCTTTTTCATTTGGGCTCTATTTCACAATAACTGCATGTTAGTTTCAGAAATTTTTTACCAAGAATAAAAAAAATATGTGCCAAAGTGCTCCCACACAGAAATTTTACCTTCTATAAGGAAATTTGATGCAATGTCAGACCATCTGGAGCAAAAGTTGCCCCATTGTTTGGGAATTTGGTCTTCAGAGCAGCACATATTCGCCACCCCCCACCCCCACCCCTCAATAAAATAAAACCAAAAACTGAGACATAAGATTTTATCTGGCTACATCAGAACTTTACACCTAAAAATTTTTATTCTTTCACTGATTTGACACTGAAAATTTGAAGTCCTACCCATCCTATCGGTCTTTGTAATCTGATCAGTCCTCTCACTGTTAGCAAAATTGCTCTTGACATGAAACAATGCACAGCATTGCTAATCTTTCTTTCACACCCACAACCCACCCCAAGAACCACAATTCACCAATAACTGCTTCACAAACACAGCTAGTTGCAAGTAATAACCTGCATATGCATTCCACACTTTTTTCCGCACTCCCAAATATCGCTCTTGCTGCCACAGAAGTTCTCCAAGTTCAATTGCAGAGTTTGCTCTTTTCAGAGACTTCCCACATGGCTGGAAACCGTCCCGGAACTTCCACAACAGTCCCATGTTTGGGCCTCTGTGCCCATGCATCCTGGATTCGTGAAATTTGTCCCGGAATTTAGCAAAATAAAAAAAACAGTAAAATTTTGACCTCATCATGCACCAAGTTTTTGAATATAGAAATCACAAATGGCATGCCCTTAGAACCCCTTGATAGCCCTTGCCAAACTGCAGATGCTCATTACCCGCAGCCTGACACATTGTCTTGGATTCAGTTTCTAATGTTAGCAGCACCGTTTTCAGCCTGATGAGTTCAAATCAGGAGAACATTTTGATTTTCTAGGGAGAAATGTGGAGCTGTGCTGAGTCTTTCTCCAACCACCAACCCTTTACTAGGCTATAAAAAAGTAAAAGGAATCATGCATTATGATTTGTCTTTCACTGACTATAATAAAAGTAAATGGGATTAAAATGCAATCAGAGATTGCAGGATCTATGCCCCCCCCCCCCCCCCCCAGCTCTGTGACCTTGCGATTTGGGACAGGTGATCCATTTCTCAACTTGTCTCAGACCTAATGTAGGATTAAAACCATATGCAATAAGAAAGGTCTATGTTAAAAACTTTTCAACTTATCGTGTGAAAACCAAATTCACTAAAATGGCTCTGTGGTCTTGGGAATTGGGTCAAAGTCACCCATCTTCAAACTCGTCTGAGAAATTATGCAGGACTATAAGCATGAGCAATATTAAATCTCTATGCACAAAACTTTTCA
Source organism: Hermodice carunculata (assembly GCA_964020975.1). Taxonomy (NCBI): domain Eukaryota; kingdom Metazoa; phylum Annelida; class Polychaeta; order Eunicida; family Amphinomidae; genus Hermodice; species Hermodice carunculata. The sequence goes on along the minus strand of CAXHWN010001941.1, from coordinate 600,692 downwards.
AGTCATTACATGAAAACCAAATTCACAAAAATGGCTCTGTTGGTCAAGGTCACCTATCTTTGAACTTGGTCGAGACCTTATACAAGACTATAAGCATGTACAATAAGATAGCCTTGTGGAAAAAACTTTTTCAAGTTATCATGTGAAAACCAAATTTACTACAATGGTTCTGTGACCTTGGGAATTGGGTCAAGGTAACCCATCTTTGAACTTGTCCGAGACATTATTTAGGACTGTAATCACCAACAATTTGACAGGCCTATGTCAAAAGCTTTTCAAGTTATCGCTTGAAAACCAAATTCACAAGAATAGCTCTGTGACCTTGGGAATTGGGTCACAGTCACCCATCTTCCAACATGTCAGAGACCTTATTCAGGAGTATCAGCATGTGCAACATGAAAACCTTATGCAAAAAACTTTTCTATTATAATGTGAAAATCAAATTTCCTAAAAAGGCTCTGTCACCTTGGGACTTGGGGTCAAGGTCACCCATCTTGAAAACTCATCTGGGACATTATTCAGGACTATAAACAAGAGCAATATGAAAGCCCTCAGCAAAAAACTGCGCTTTATTGCATGAAAACCCATTTCACTAAAAAGGCTCTGTGACCTTGGGAATTGGATCAAGGTCACCCATCTTCGAACTCCTTCCAGTCTTTATTCAGGACTATAAGCATGTGCAATATATAAGCCCTCAGCGAAAAACTTTTTTAAGTTACTGCATGAAAACCGAACTCATTAAAAAAGCTCTGCGACCTTCAAAATCAGGTCAAAGTCACCCATCTTCGAACTCGTCCGAGACCTTATTCAGGACTATAAGCATGTGCAATATGAAAGCCTCAAGTGAAAAACTTTTTCGAGATATCGCATGAAAACTGTCAGTGTGGACACACAAACACACACAGGGACAAAAGAATCGCTATATGCTCCCTCCTCCTTTGGAACGGGGGGGGGGGGGGGGGGGGGGGGGGAGGTTATATGGCAATTCCCCTCCTTGAATTAAGACTGAGTTCACAGCTTTCCTTGGCATGGGGCATCTTATCCTGATAGGTCTCATATACAATTCTCATTTTAAATGTTATTCATTACTGTTCAAATTAGTAACAAGAGGCCCATGGGCCTAATGCTCTGCTGGCACCAAGGGTATATTGAACACAGAAAGTTTATGTGGTTTTAGTGTCTTATTTGTCCATTAGATGGCACTTTAATCCACATGTAATCGTAGTTTATTTGTGCTGTTCCTGTGATGGATATTGTTGCATGTGCCAAGAAAACAATGTGTGAGTCCTTAACTTTTATCTCCTCAGTGACCTTGGGACAGAAGATCAGAGTCACCCAGATTATCTAATACAAGATGCCCATAGGCCTGGTGTTATTGCCATTGATGTCCAAGCTACACACCCTGCCATCGTAAAATCACCTGTTTCAACTTTACAGGCATGCTGACCTCACAAAATAGGTCAAGGTCACTGATATTATACAACATTCTAGCTTTGGACATGGTCTATATATCCTATAAATTTGGCAAGTCTAATCCAATTACTTTTCCAGTTGTGGAATTTTATATCTTAAAACACATTTTGGCTCATAATTTCTGTCAAATTATAGGTGGCGCAACTAGTGTCACCAGCAACTTAGACTTTGACCTTCACCACAATCCCACCAAATTTAGTGAAGATCTGCAAAAAATTAAGGATACTAGAGTGTTCACAAGACTTTCATATTTTGACCCCTATATTGCATAATATTGTAGATGGCACCACCAATCTAAAAACCTTGATTTTTATACACCCTATAAGTCCTGAAAGTTATATTGAGCTAACATGAAAACTGTGGATGGTATTGCGGTTACAAGATTTTCACATTTTGACCTGTTAATTACATTAGGTGGCACCACCAACATTAATGTTGACAAAAAATTTTTACATGCACTTTATAACTCCTAAACGTTATATGGGCCTATCTTAAAAATTGTGGGGTGGAGAGTATTCACAAGATGACCCCTATATTCAAACTGGCCATTTGACCTTGACCTTCAACCCAGATTAAAAATTATTACTGTTCAAAATGCGCACCCCACATCCAGCTTTCCTTATATTTGTTCAAATCGGGTAATAACTTTTCAAGTTATTGACTAAAAACAATATACTTGGACAAGTGCCAAACTCCATAATTAATGGGTCACAGTGACCCAAGAACTAGGTCACCAAGTACAGTTTTATGTATTATGCAATCATGCATACTTTTGATGTACAGGCTCAATTCTCTTTGTCATTGATGTCCAAGCTACATCGTGCTATCCCAAAATCACCTTTTCAACTTTATATGCATGGTGACCTCACAAAGATAAGTCAAGGTCACAGACATTACATAACATTCTAGCTTCCGCCATGGTCTATCTATCTATCATATATATTTGGAAAGTTTAATTCAATTACTTTTCCAAGTATGTAATTTTACATCTTAAAACACATTTTGGCTCATAATTTCCATCGAATTATAGGTGGCACCACTGGTATCACTAGCAATTTATACTTTGGCCTCCCCCACTATCCCACTGAATTTGGTGACAATCTGCCAAAAATTAAAGATGCTAGAGTGTTCACAGAATTTTCACATTTTGCCCCTATATTACATAATATTGTATGTGGCGCTACCAATATCGAAAGTGGCCTAGATTTTCATACACTCTATAAGTTCTAAAAGTTACATTGGGCTAACTTCCAAACTGTGGACGGAATCCTGCTAAGGAACAAAAGTTTATAGATGGTCAGACGGACAGACATGAGCAGTCGCATAAGCCTGTGACCTTTAGTCAGCATAGCTAAAAACCACTGAAGCAGATGACATTTGACCTCCAGTCAGTTTGGGCCTGTTTAAGGGTGGGATACACTTTTACAGCATTTTACACAGAAAATACAACTTTGCTCCAAACATGTCCTTATCTACACTAGACTTCTTATTTGACATTATAAACTACATACTTTCTAAAACTACTCATTTAGATTAAGCTATTAAAAATAATGAAATCTCTGTAAGTGTTAAGAAAATGAATTTTAATTGCTGAATGAAAAACTTTAATTTTACCTGTTTTGTGGAAAAACAAAAACAAAAAAGGAGCACAAACACCAACAATGGGGAACATTATTTTCTTATGAGAAATGAAACAGTACACTTCTAGCAGTAAAACTGTATCTTAGATTGATGGTAAAGGTTTTAGTTAAAAATTTACAGGCTGTTTAAATTATTTTTTAAAAATCATAACTAAGCCCTTTTAAAAAGATTAATTAAAGCTGATTGTAATTTTTAAAATGCTATGTTACATTTTATGCAAAATTCTTAAAATCTGATTGAAATTTAATTACATCAGCAGCAACTCTATAATTTTATATTCAGTACCAGAATCAAACTTGATGTTATGTTTTCTTTCAGATATGAAAGGGGATTTGGTGGAGTGGCTATGTGCGTTTCTCATATCAGCTAGGCGACTGGTGCCAAAGGTTGCAGGTTCGAGTCCCGCTCGTTCCGAACAAAAATGTATGATTTTTAGGGTATTACATGGTAACCATAAACTAAAATCAAACATTTATACATGAGAGTTCTACAGTATACCACTTGCTTAAGGGAGAAAAGATTACAGTAGCTTGAATTTTATAATTAACAATGAAATAGCAGTCCTGTTTGTTAATTTTATGCATTCTGCATTACTCCATAAACTTGAGAAAAATGGTATATCTGGTAAATTGTTAGCTTGGTTTCACAGCTATCTGTCAGAGCGACAACAACGTATGCTCATTAAAGGTCATAGCTCCACCTGGGGCACAATCAATGTTAGAGTTCTTCAAGGCTCTGTCCTTGGTCCCGTTATTTCTCATCTTTATTAACGATATCGTAGATATTGTAAACTCTAATATCAAATTATTTGCTGACGATACTTCACCAGTGGATGACCCCCAGTCGGCAACCAACATTTTGAATACTGACTTATCATCGCTAGATGATTGGTCCAAACAGTGGCTGATCTTGTTCAATGCCCTCGAAACTCACAGTATGATTGTGACGCGCAAGGCACCCCCAATACCATATCCGCCCCTTCCGTTTCAAAATCCTAAGCTCGTGGATGTCTCTCACCATAAACACCTAGGAATAACCCTTAATTGTGATTTAACATGGGCTCTTCACATCAATCAGATTGTACAAAAAGCCAATAGATTGATAAACATCCTTAAATGTGTGCAATTTCACCTGGACAGGAAAACCCTCGAAGTTATCTATATATCCTTCATTCGTCCATTATTAGAGTATGGTAGTCCCATATGGGATGGGTGTATACAGGCCGATGCTGACAGGTTGGAATCAATTCAGTTGGCTGCAGCCTGGGTAATCACTGGTGCGATGAAAGGTACTTCCAACATCTAAACTCTATGAGGAAATCGGATGGGAAACACTTGCCGAACGAAGGGAAAAAGCTAAACTTTCTATCATGTACAAAATTGTTAATAACCTGACTCCTTCGTATTTGCGTGATCTTTTTCCTGATGCTCCTCCCTTAGCTGTGAATCATGACACCTGTAATCGACCAAACATTTATCCTTTTTGCGCAAGAACATCCTTATATGATAAATCATTCTTTCCATCCACTGTTCGACTGTGGAACCAGTTACCATGTGACATACGTAGTGCCAGTTCAGTTGGCCAGTTCAAGTCAAAATTAAAACCTATTCCCAAACAACCCATCCAATTTTTAGAACTTTTGTATTTTGGCAAGCGTTCTACTGCGATCAAGCATACAAGATTGCGCCTGGGCTGCAGTCGTCTCAATTCGCATCTGTTTAAAATTGGCGTCGTTGACTCATCCTCTTTGCACGTTTGGTATGGGTATCGAAGACATCTTGCATTACTTTTTTACATGTCCTTTATACCAAAATTTTAGGGTTGACCTCAGCAGTAAAGTTATACCAATAGCACCGTTTACTACAGCAACTATCCTTTATGGTAACAAAAACTGTTCTCAAGATGATAACTACACTATTTTTGCAGCAGTTCACGAATATATTGAGCAAACTGACAGACTGTAAGTTCTCTTCTATAAGTGCTGTTAGCCTTTACATTAGCTGCAGTTTTACACAGCACTAACTCCTGCCCCACTGTCTGTCCCTGTCTTGTAACTGTCTCTCTTTTGTATGTTTCTGTGTTGACTCGTATGTCCTGTTTATCCGTTGTCCTTTTCTCTGCGAGAGGGGTTAGTATAGGGATTCCCTGTTCCCTGATCGCTTTCGAAAGAATAAAATATGTTTAAATCAATTTTATGCGCAAAAGAAATCAAATTAAACAACACTGTAGAGTTGCAAGATGGAACATTACTACCTGCAAAACTGATTGAAATTGTCCAGTAAGTTCCAAAACACTAGACTTTAACCCTACAACAATGCACACCCAGGTTAAAAGCTTTCCTTGGCAAGGGTTGGGTACACTGTGCTCAACTCAAATTAAAGCCATTGCCTCATCCTTACTCTGCCTGCCAAAGGGTTAAACTGGCACATGTTTTGTGGGGCAGCATCTTTAACCCTTTCCCCTTTGAATTGACACCTGAGTCAAAAACTTTCTTTGGCATGAGTTGGGCACAAAGTGCCCAACTCATGCCAAGGAAAGTTGCTGGGCATATAATCTTAATAGGGCTCAGCTACAATTTTCAGTCAAAATTAGTTTTCATTCCTGTTGAAATTACTTGCAAACACTGAAGCAGATGACACTTGACCACCAGCAGGTTTTGGCCATTTTAAGGGGTAAAGGGTTAAATGAACCCATTTATTCACCATTAAAACAGCCAGTGCTCCCATTCCACCAATTATTGCTACCATTAAGTGGCTGCTAGAATGTACCCTCCTGACCCAAGAGACAACAGTGGCATCACGTTGTTGGCGTGTCAGCAATGTTACCCAACACTGTGTAACTGAGGGCATATTTGTTCAATGTTGACAGCAGAAATTGCAGGCATACTCAGCCAGATCCCTGTGGTGTGGTGTCATAAGAAGAGGATGCCGTTGCCACTGGTCCTTTCATGTCAACCACTGTCACTGCTGTTTTGACAATTAATTCACCTTTTTTCCAGGCTTAAGTTTTATACAGAAAGAAGAAAACAAAAAGAACCTTTGATCTGCCAAACGCAAATGTTGTTTTACTGTATCAGCCACATCCATGTTTGAAATAAGCCATCAATTGAATTTCAATTCAAACATACACTGTACAGTATTGGGGGGGGGGGATACATAACCTAATTACAAATACTTATCTGATGCCACCAATTTTTATGTGTGAAGAACAGAAAGTGACAGAGACAACAAAAGAAAGTTTGTACTAGGTGCAGCATACCCTCTGTGTGTTCAGTGACCACTTCTTGGCAGCAGTCAATAAAGACCAAAGCTTGCATAATTTCATGATTCCATAAATGTAGATGCAAAAATTGTGTCTTATCAAACATAACAAACCACTAAACTAAAATAAAAACAAAACAAAACCCCCAAAAACCTGAACCCAAACACTACACTATGAATTGTGATTAGTAGCTTTTGATTCCCCCATCCGCTCCAAAATCAACATTTCCTGGAATTCATTGGAATACAGTACAGTTCTAATCTGATGCATTACAATGAAATTGGTTGAGCCGATCCCAAGTCTGCACATGTTCATGATGTAAATATGCTTTGAAATGAAAAAGTATAAAAAACTTTGTAAACTCCAGCGCGAAAGCCGGAAAATCCTGGAGGTCTGCCAAGTGTGTGGTGATGGTTCGTGACAGCCTTCCTGCCCTTGCTAACATCAACCCTGCCCAGCACTCTGTACAAGAGCACTGTAACACTGACAGTGATGTGCTCAGCCAAGCTTACATGCATAGACTTCTGATTGCCCACATTTTTTTATATGTGTGTGCATTAATGTGCATGTGGGTAAAATCACATTGACAAAGACCAGTTGGGGGCTTGAATATCACTGAAATAAACAAGTTGATGTCCCACATATGTGGCTGGACAAAGGATGGCTACTGCACCACCCAGTATGCCACATGGCATAATGACCCTGGCCTAGCTGCTGGGACACCTTTCGAGCACTCAAAAAGGTGGGGAGTAGAGTATAAAATAAACTGAACCATCACCACTTCACTCCCTTCCTTGTTAGTGCCCCAAAGCTGTCCCAACAGCCCTGAAGATCACAAGTGATAGTTATAACATGTCAAAATGACCATAATGCCACATGATCAACAAGGTCGAAGATTGAGTTGATTATGATGGCATAATGGTCATTGTGACATGTTATAAAAGACTTGTAACATGGGTGGTAGGAACTGACCATGTGGTTTTGTCAAAGATGCATTTTTATGAGTTATACAAATATGTTTATGTGCCTTGCTGGTGATGCATAGTGGCTTCAAAACTGGTATTAACCCCTTCCTGGTCTGAGAATGACAGAGTCAACAGTTTTCCTTTGTATGAGTTGGGCACATTGGGCCCAATCTACACCAAGGAAAGCTACTGACCTAGGGCACGCCATCATGAATGGTCCTACAAATCTCAGCAAAAGAAGTTTTCTGATATCCAGAAATTACAGTAAAAATGTTAAGGCAGAGAAAAAATTACATCCAGACGCTTTTGGTCGATTTGAGCAGTAAAGGGTTAAAGATTAATCCTATCTGGTACCTCATGTTGCCCTGACAAGAACTCAAGATTGACTGACTGCACACAGGAGTGGTCAGACAATTCATGAACCATTAGAACATGTTACCTTGCTTGCATTGTGTAGAAAATACACTACAACCTATAACTTCCTTTCAATGTTCATGAAAGTGCATGTACAGTGGTACCTCTCTTGTGAGACCCCTCTGATGAGAGACAGCATATCTTTTTAAGACCGCTCTTTCAGAACACAGTGCTATCTTTTCCATGGTCTTGTACCTCTAATGAAAGACCACCTGTTTTGAGAGACTGCATTTTGACCCTCCGTAGGGCCGGTCTCTCAAAAGAGGTACCACTGTAATATGAAGATCCATTAAATGAGAAAACATGAAGTGAGGGCAAAATCCCCTATCGATGCATCTTATAAGTTTGACTGGTTTCAACAATTGTATGTGTCGTCACGCACTAAATCATAACAATTGCAAAGAAAAAAGAACATCAATAAAAGCTGTTCCATAGCAAAATTGCATGCTTACTTTGTATGTTGCCGATTTGAGATTGATGTTTCGTCCCTTGCTTGTCAAAGTGCACTTCATTCTGATGAAGAACATCCGCTCTTCTCCAAGGGACTCTTGGTGATGTGGTTTTTCGTTCAGCATCTCCCGAATTTCATCATGGTCACATGGATGTGTGAAGTCAAAGATGCTGTGGCCCACTAGGTCAATCTGGCAAAGAACAAAGAATAGAAATAAACAATATAATGGCATATAAAATGAAGCAAACAAGTAAAAGTTATGTTGATTCAAAGCATGGATGGATGGATATTTGTTCGGTGAACTGCCAGTGAGCTGAATCAAGACTTAGAGTGGTCACCACACGACATGTATCTGTTTACCCTTCAGCTGTTCGCCACGTGATTGTTTCACGAAATTAAATCTGCATGAAGCATCTTGATAATGCATTTTACATGTTTTAGCGTTTGTAAAAATGATTACATATGTTTAACCCTGTCCATTCAAAACCTGACCAAGTATCACTATAAAGCATGCTGACACCCACCTGAACTTTGCTATCCTCCTAACCCTCTTGAATCAAGCTAAAATATGGCTATGGGAAGTTCTGTATGATTATGTTTACATCAATAGATTACTTAGAAGTCCCTATTGAATATGTTATAACATCAGCCCTTACTGATAAAGCCACAGCCCCCAAGTGTAGTTAGGACACAGAATATGCGCACCGTATTATTCCCATCAAGCATCCACTTAGTACATTTTAAGAATACGCCCAGACCCAATTGCCTCTATAGGATCCCCCAGTTGCTAAGGTTTCTGATGTGCTCTAATTGTGCCTACAACAGAAAGCAATGGCAAATCTGGGGGATGCTAAGGACTGAAGTCCCAAGTTCAGAACGGTTTTCAATCTTTTAACACTATTTTTGCATGAGGCATTTTTTTTATTACAGCATCCAAAGGGACAGGTCAAACAAGCATCAGTAAACGCAAAGTGTACCTGTGAGAGTCCGAGACATTTTGACACATTTTCTGAAAGGTACATCATGTCACCCTCGTGTGCCATGATCATGAGGAATCCATCCAGCACTTTGAGATATTGTTTGTCGATACTTCCTCCATCAGCTTTTTCTGCTTCTGCAAGCAAGCAATACTAGTGTTATCATTACTGAACAGTTCGACAATACATGTACATCATCCCTGATGGAACAGTGTGTGTGGTGTGAAGTCCCCTAACTCTCCCGAGCACAGCTCTGATGGCCAAGCAGAGTTGTCAGAAAAAATGTATCTGCCTATGAGTAGGTCACAGCTTGTTAAGAATAGGTCAACTACATACAAAATACCTGGTGCTCAATGAGAGCAAGGAGGGTAGATCTCTATCCTCCTTGATGAGAGTTTACATTGAATACTTATGCAGTGAGGACATCTTGAAGGACTTATCAACTTTACAGGTTTGGCATTCACAAAATAAGGCGAAAACTGAAACTTTTTTGTTTAGTTTCTTTTTTTTTTCCCACACGGCAACATGACATTGGCCTTCAGAATGGGGATAAAGTATTGAAGAGCTGAAGCGGAAAACAGAACTTGCAATCGATGCTCCAGTCGGGAAGTTGACAACAAAATGCCTTTCATGTGGAAATGCTATAAATATGCCACATTGCAGAATAAAATGAATGCACCACTGAACAGGTATAATGTGAACTCTTTGACAGATATGGAAAAATTTGACACTCTCATGATGTGCAATAACGCAGACCTTAATGTAATTATGCAGGTGGCAAGCTCTGTGTACTCTGGAAACATGATTGTAATTTAGTTAGTGTTTTATGAAAATATCTTCTTTTATTTGAAAATTACCTGTATTTTGTAATTTCATAATTATTTCTTTATTTATATATTTACTTACTTATATATTTATAGTATTGTGGCAAACATCTATATTTTTGCCCAAGATCCATGCGGCTGTATATTCTAATACCCACCACATATATACTATGATAGTGTTCGGTATAAATTTGGAAAAATTTTCTATCCACAACTTATTGAAAGATCTGCATTTTATGAAATATGAAGAACTTTTCTGAATCATGAAGTAAAATCTATTTAAAGCACAAAGTTTGTAACTCAAGGAAAGTAGGTCCCAAACACTAATGAAGTTCAGATGCAATGATTGTGCACTAGTTGGAATGAAATATTACTGACCCCTACACACTTGCAACAGTTAGTTGTGTCATTAACAATAACCTATGAATATTACTGTAAAAGTATGTTTCTTTTTACAAATTTAAAACATGAACAGGCATTGTAATTAATGCCCACACAGATTTGAAAGATAAAATGTAGCAACAGACATGGCACACTTCAAGACCACACATGGCTGGCTTGAGGCCTGTATCACTGCACTTTGTTTGCATGGCCTGAAGTTTTCACCAAGGACCCCCTTCTGCTGTCACCTAGCCAGAGTAACTATATAACTGTGACTTGAAATATGAATGTGGCATATATACCTAGCATTGATGATGTTACAGCAAACAGCACACATACCATGATCAAGGCAATGCACCATTTAAAACATATTAAACAACAGTCTCACCAGTGAGGTATCCCATGTATATTATTATTCAGGGCCACAATTTCGCAAAATTTTGCAAGAATCTATTTGGATTTTGTCAATTAGTTTTCTTTTTAAAGAAAGACAAGTTCAGGAGAATCTTTACCAGAATGGATTCTCGGATTCTCGCCAAAATTCTGGCCCTGTTATTAATGAATATACATAGAGATTTAAAATGATAACAGGGTTGTTTTGTTTTGTTTCGCTTTTTTTTTTTTTGTCCAAGTGAACAGTGTCAAAGTAATACACCAGTAAAAATGTTATATTGTGTGGTTCCATATCACTGACCACCAGGCCAATTCAGATCATTGCACCATGTGCACTCGCGCAGACTGGCAGAGGTCACAAACGTCAACTGACATACATTCTTTGTGGTCACCATGACTGAGTATTTTGAGGACACCATCGAGTTCAGAAACAGTGACACCAACTTGAAAACATAGCTACAAATTCATGCATTGGAGCAAAAAAGTGACGAAAATAAACAATAATCACTTGTCTGTTTTAAGATTTATTTCCACAAATTAAAATTCAAGTACCACAAAAAATTTGTAATTCTTACAACAGTAAAACTTGTTGGATACATATACCACTTTTTTAAAACAATTCTTTATATTCACAAGCTGCTTCACATAATCCTGGATCAATGTTGTGCTACAGGAAACCCTTGTTTGGTCCATATGAATACATCAATGTGGCAATATAAATTTAGCAAAAAGCTCAGCAAAAAAAACAAAAAACAAAAAAGGAGAATAATAAAATTTTAAAAATAAAACAAATCAAAATTAAAAAGGCATAAATTTGCAAGATCCAACATATGGATTACTCTTGAAAGAACTGGTGAAAAAATGATACTCTGTGGGGATTTTTTGGTGGTGGTGGTGGTGCTTGTTTCTGTACCAAAATTTGGATGTGTCATGCACACGAACATGAAGCACATCATCTAGCATTGGTGCTGTCAGGGCCAAAGGCACACATACAATTATGGTTCTACAATGTACCAGTAAGTTATCCAAAGTATGTCATTATAGTAATTCATTACGAAAGTATATGTTAAAATCAACTTAATGCACCCTTCATTAACTTGGTACATTATAAAATAAACTAGAACAGAATGCTCTGGGAACTTTTTCAACACATTAGAAGATACTGTCTCCAGATCAGCTAATTACAATACAAGAGGTCTGTGCAAACAGCCCATGCTCAGCTGACCTAGACATTCATCACACTTGCAGCTCTGTGAACTTGGGATAGGATCAAGGTCACCCATGTACTGAGTAAGTCTGACCTTTACAGAAGAACACTAACATGTGCAACATCAAGGTCCCAGTTCAAGTAGTTCTCAAGTTATAGTGAAGAGTAAAATTCTTGTAAGTTGCACTGTGACCCCAAAAACAAGGTCAAGGTCACTCACGTACTGTCTAAGCATGACCTTTAAAGACAAACATTAACATGTGCACCATCAAGGTCCTAACTCAAAACAGATCTCAGGTTATCAAGTGAACAGTAAATTTCGTGTCAGTTGTCCTGTGACCTTGAGAATGAGTTCAACGTCCAAACATCACTGGAGCATGATCAATTGCACAAAATAAGTAGACACTTATAAAAAGTTTATCCCTACCAAGTTTGGCACAAATCTGGCCAAAATTATTTAAGTTATAACCATTACAAGAAATTCCCATGATAAACTATCCTATTAAAACTTTTTTAAAGATTTTTTTTTTTTTAATTATAAAAAATCCAAAATTCACTGGAGCATGACCATTTGAAAAAATTGGTAGACACCCACCCAAAGTATATTGCCACCAAGTTTGAACTAAATCTGACACACAGTTTCTTCACAGAAGTCCAAAATGTGAATTACAATTAGAATGCATTGGAATGTCCATTGACTTGCATAGTAAGCAATAGAAATGGTGCAATTACTGATAAGTACCCGAATTGAAAAAAAAAAAAAAAAAGTTGAAAATCAGGAATCCACAGCAGTGCTACCTAGTGAACATCTCTGCTTGACCCTTTCACAAGGAAAATAGCTACAAAGTTTCAACTTAATCTGTGAGCCAGTTCTGGAGAAGTGGCAAGTAACGAAAACACACAAAAGTGTATTAAAAGTTTGAAAAAAAAATTGTAGCACCACCTGGTGAACAGATTAAGAACTAGGAGTCCCTAGGAGTGTTCTCATGTAACATCAATGCAGTAGAGGAGAGCAAGAACAGAAGCTTCCACTGCTCTCCTGTATGGGCATTTCAGTCATTCAGGGCAAGAGTTGTGTATTCCCATTATCTTTCATTGTAGTTTACAGCTTCATAACTTAAAAACCACCAGCTGCAGAAACAGCAAAATTTGTGTTGTAAAATTATGTACATAGCTGAAATGCTCACATAAATTTTATTCTTGCACCTTTAAAAGTAATCTTTTAATTTGAGGTTAATTTAACATGCAATCCAATGGGAATACACATCTCTAGCCCTGAAGAATTCTGTGTATTGCATTGTGTATTCAGCTGAATACACAGATAATTGGTAATTGTGACCTCTCCTATTGGGTGAGCGGTTGCGGAGAAGATTTTTTTGAGATTTGTCAAAAAAAAAGAACAAAAAAATTTTGAAAAAAATCCAAAAATCACTGGAGCGTGACCATTTGAACAAACCTGGTAGACACCCACCCAAGATACACTGCCACCAAGTTGGAAGTCAATCTGTATGACGGTTTTGGAGCGGAAGTCGAAAATGTGAATTAGCATCAGTATGTCTATTTGTCTTACATAGTAATCAATAAAAAAACTGCACTGCCAGATGGGTACCCAAATTGACAAAATCGATAAAAATCAGGAATCCATAGCAGTGTCACCTAGTGAACAAATTTAGAACAAGGCATCCCCGGGAGTGTCCCTGTGGGATATCATAGCAATTGGGTGAGAGGTTTCGGAGAAGATTTTTTAAGATTTGCCCCAAAAAAGAACAAAAGACTTCATTAAAAAAATCCAAAAATCACTGGAGTATGACCATTTGACCAAACTTGGTAGAGACCCACCCAAGGCACAGCCCCACCTAGTTTGAAGTGTATCTGGCTGATGGTTTTGGAGAAGAAGTCGAAAATGTGAATTGTGGATAAGGGATCCATCTCCTTTGAAATCTAGAAGCTTCATACACTAATTCACCATACCAACACTGGTATGAACAGCTAAACAGTAATACGATTTTTTTGCACAATAAAGTTGACCAGAGGTGTTATAAGGTAAAGTGTACTAAGGTATTAGCTGGAAAACACCTCTTCCACTATACTGGATGATGGTTGAAATGAAAGAAATCCTGCGAAAAGTGAGTATGATCACGGTTTTCCGACTAAAGACAGAATAGAGAAAATTCTCTAGGTGGGTTAAGTATACTTTACCTCGGGTACTTTCCCTCTTACCACTCTAAACACTTTGAGGACTACACTTTGTCATTTTTAAGCTACATCTTGACATTGTTTGACTCATGTTCTTGAGTTAGTGTTGTATTTTTTAGGTATTTGGTTATATCTCTGAAAACATTTCAACAGAGTTTTGTGCAGTTGTTGTTTTTTATAACTTTTGTGTTTTAGTTTTTGCACCAAAGTTCTGACTCTATTGACAAAATTACTAAAAAGTGTGATGTTTTTAGCAATACGTATCACTTGTCTGATATAAATGCCACATGCTTGTTTCTCTGGAATGTTTCCTGTCAGATCAGGATAGGAGATAATATCAAATTTGAACTGGTCTCTCTTGTCAAATATTTTTGTTACATACTGGTTGTTCTTTATTTCTATATCCAGATCAAGGATAGTAGCTTTTGTATCACTTTCATTTTTCAGATTTAATATTAGTTCTTTGGGATACAGTAGTCCCTCCTTTGAGAGACCGCCACTAGTGCCACCCAAAAGGCAGTCACATAAAGCAGGTGGTCCCTCAAAGGAGGTATAAATAACATGAAAAGTACTACAGAGAGATCTGATAATTGTGGTCTCTCAAAGGAGGTGGTCTCCAAAAGGAGTGGTCTTTCAAAGGAGGGACTACTGTATATCTTTTTCCAAATTCCCTTTATTTTATCTCCATTTTTTGAAGCACACAGGTCATCTATAAATCTTCTTGTGTGAGAATATGATCTTCTTGCAGCTGTAAAGTTTGTTTTTGCCAATTCCTCCAACCATTTTGATTCACAATAACGTAAATAAAGGTTGGAATATATGGGCCTGGATCTGTTCCCATTGGTATGCCTACTATTTGTTGATCGACTCTGGTTCTAAAGCAAAAGTATGCATTGTTGATAATGTATTCTATCATTTGAGCACACTCTTGCTTCGTGTAAGATATTCCTTTGCTCTTACCTTTATCAAATTTAGCCTCAGCACCATATATTTTGATATACTGACATGTGCCACCTTTGAACACTTTATCCAACATTGAAATTAACACGTTGTTTAGGTCTGTCACGTTAATCTTTGTATACAATGTTGGGAAATCAAAGGTATGAATAGGAGCCTAACGGAATCTTAGTTCTTTTTAATAGTTATACTGGTGTGCTGTTACCAAGTGGGACACCATATGAACATGCTATCATGACCACAACGAAGGCTTAACTGTGAAACTGTGGAACATAATCCCACACATACATGGGTATTTGTCAAGATTCGACAATTTGCGCATATCAGCGCTACAGCCTGGTACCTTGCAATAATTGTACACAGGCATATTTCAGGCACAGTAACCTTTAACCTGATCAAAATCACTTTCTCAAGCTTCCCCACTTTCTTCACCTCTATACACTTTAATATGGCTGTCAATAACCCGCTGAAGGTGGTGTCCAACTTCCTGCAAAATACCATAAAATCTCGACGCGTAATCCTGGTGGTCAAAATTGGAAAACTAATTTTCATTAGGTTGGTATTGATTTGGCACCATTCTTATTGTTGATTTTGTCAATGTCTAGTAGAATATCACTTGGGCTATCTGTAATCCACATTCTATTCACTCCCTTGTACATTTTCACTTTTTTCCAGTAGTTACTATGTGAATGTTTGACAAGTTTGAGACCTTTGGTGAGTCGTTTGGCAACTTATTTCAAAACACATTTCTTTGCTCCAATGATGAACCTGAATCTAACAGGGTTTCTATGCATTTTGACAACTGCATATATAATTGGACATTTCTTGTCCTCATTTGAGACAATGCATTTCAACTCCTTGTTTTTATCCACTTGGTCCTTGATGACAGTATCGCAGGTTCCTGCCTGTTGATAACTTTTATTATTCAATTCACTCAGTATTGTAATAATGTAGTATGGTTTACAAGTTAGCGCAATGTTGTTACTAGCTTTGTCAAAGGACGACAGATGGCTAGTGCTGACTGACAAGTCAGCTGTGCTAAAAATTGAACTGCAGTTTTGTGAGAGAGAGAGAGAGAGAGAGAGAGAGAGAGAGAGAGAGAGAGAGAGAGAGAGAGAGAGAGAGAGAGAGAGAGAGAGGGAGAGGGAGAGGGAGAGGGAGAGGGAGAGGGAGAGAGGGAGAGGGAGAGGGAGAGGGAGAGGGAGAGGGAGAGGAGAGAGAGAGAGAGAGAGAGAGAGAGAGAGAGAGAGAGAGAGAGAGAGAGAGAGAGAGAGAGAGAGAGAGAGAGAGAGAGAGAGAGAGAGAGAGAGAGAGAGAGAGAGAGAGACAGGGAGTTACTCAGTTCAAGGCATCCAAGATACAGTATACATGTCCAAAAGTCATCTTTTGCTATAAATGTATTAAGATACATCCATATTAAATGTATTAAACCCTTTCTGAGTAAAAATGTGCAACCCTGCAAAGATAGAATGGTGACAAAGTGTTGTTAAATGGAACACTCTCAATTCAAGGAATGCTCTGACCATTAGCCAATTAACCAACTGCTAATGTTTCTTGGCTTTGGCTTAAGATATGTGCCAATAGCTAAAATATTTCTAAATGCAATATTTAAAGGCCATGGCAGAATCTTTGTCAATTATGCCTATATTTCAACTTTGGCAACCAATTTTTCAAGGATGCACCTGTCCCTATTAATGGT
Organism: Hermodice carunculata; assembly: GCA_964020975.1. NCBI lineage: Eukaryota > Metazoa > Annelida > Polychaeta > Eunicida > Amphinomidae > Hermodice > Hermodice carunculata. The sequence continues at coordinate 583,853 of CAXHWN010001941.1, read as the reverse complement.
TTCATTGGTATCTATGGCATGAATAAATACAAGATGATCAGGTCATTTCAGGGGCCCATAGATTCTCAACACTCTTTGCGATGTCATTATATTTTTAGAATATATAAGTTTACTAGGTTTATGAAGGACACTGTAAATATGGTTTTAAACAAGTTGAAAAGAAGTCAGCTTTTTCTCGTGTTTACATTCCTTCATCACCTTAATAATCCCGTGACCCTGGGCACGCTTCCTTGGCAGCAGGTGATTGCACAACTCAATCACAACAGTTTCTGTGCTTGAAAATAGGCGTGAACAGAGATCTTACTTTCCTGCATTTATTAATTTAATTTTCTGCACCAATCTTATTGTTTTAGCTCAGCTATGATGTCACTAGTTAAAGTTCTGCATGCAACCACTATTTCTACAAAAACAGCCGCCTTTCTGTATACAGTGGTACCTGCTGTATGTGGCCACCCCTTCAGCCAAGAAAAAGTGGCCACATACAGGTGACCTGTCACCACAGGTAAAGTTTACAAAGAAATTTACTGCTGTGTCCCAGGCTAGTGACCACAAAAAGCAATGCAGCTGCTGACCGCAGTGGTTGCATACAGCAGGTACCACTGTACATGGAAAAGCTGGATCCCTGGGTGAATATGCTTGTTTTCATGTACAATGTTCTCAGTTTTTGCATTTCATTCATGATTTCACTACTTCAGACACAACTATTTTTTTAACTTTTCTTTTCACTTTTTCATTTTTTTTTTCATTTTTATGCTTTCGTACCATCAGTGAAATCAGTAAAACAAAAATACAGTTTAATAAGTGAATTTATACAATGTCAGACTTTCTATCAAAGAATAAGACATAAGGAAGACTACACTTCCACACAAACAGAGCTCACAGTTCTTTCCACTTTCATCAATGAAGACGGGGCTGTTGTCAGCATACCGCTTGAGTTTCTCATGCAGATCTAGTTTCTGAAACACCTAAGCAATTGCTCTTTGAGTAATATCTCACTATTTTTCACTGACTGGGTGCAAGAAATTTCTGCAATTAATCAGAATCTTGAAATAGTGAGGCACTGTTCAGTTAGTTGTTAAGCTACCAACAATTGAGAAACTGGTCATTGGAATAACAAACAGAATGCCTGCAGATGTCAAAGTTAGAATAACGCTCGGCAGTTACTGATCCCCAAAGCGTCATGAACAAGAGCCATAGTTTAAGTTCTCCCTTGCCAAGTACTTTTTTTTTTATGAAAAGTGAAGGAGTTGAATTGTTGTAGCACTTTGTGAAGGAAATTTGCCTTTGCCATGATGCAATATATATTTTAGTCACAATTTTATTGTGCAGAATTACGTCTCATTTGGTGGCTGCTCTAGTCAAGCATCCCTACTTTCCATCACAGTTATACCACTGGGGTCTGTGATGTCCCAGAAGGGAGCTTCTACACCAACTCCGATTGTAAAACATTGACTGGCAGCAGTGAATGTCAGTGTGATCATGGTTTACTGGATTAAAATGGGGATGCAAACAGGAAATTGTTCCCGCTTGGCCAGTCTGAACTCATCCACCATGGTGACCTGATGTCAGATGGAGCCACGGGCTATAACAAAGCCAGTCTTTGCTGTTGGAACTGGGTATGGACAGAGACTGTGCCCCGCACTGATCATGCCAAAGCTGCCTCAGAAAATGACCTAAGCTGGTGCTTAGGGAGTTTAAACACTGTAATGTGTATGTCCAATTACTACCGTGTACTGCGAGGTGTTTAATCCCATAACCAGATAACACTTGTTTGGATAGCTACCAGATTCATGCCTCATCTACGCAGCTGCCAAGAGCAGTGGGCGGCTGGTCTTTCATCTTTTTTAGTCATGTGCCACTGTTTGTGACAGTCCACTGCCAGCTCCCAATAATTGGGTGTACAAAATTCCATCTCATGGTACCTTTGTCGTCAATATGGAACCAGAAAATAAGTCAGTCACAGAAAAATATTCTCCATTGTTACATAATGGATACGATCTGAAATAAAGGATTCCATAAACACATGTACTGATGACAATGTATACGGAAACGTAAATTACTGCCCTCCAAGCCAAGGGTCACGAGGTTACTGCCCGGTAGGTTTTCTAATATTGAAAGCTATATGCAAACTTAGATTTAATCATCCATAGATCACACACATGGGACGGGAAAATAAACTGTTTGTTTAGACTTTTGTATACGGTAGGCGTAGGCCGTAGCCGTTTCAGTGAATGTTAGAATTTGAAACACTACAAGACCTTGCCCATCCTGACGCAAATTCCAATTTATGCATTCATGCTTGTTCTTGTTAAATGAATCTAGAAATTTTTTACAGGAAATTTCTCTTTTGCAAAGAATTATCATTGCCCAGACGGGGTAGGAAAAAAATCGCAGCGCCACCTGGTGGCCAAAATGAGAACTAATTGACCCCAGGTGACCCTATGTGCAATATCAAAGCAATTGGCCAGGTAGTTCTTGAGATGAAGAAATTGTATTTTTTTTCAAAAAATAAATTAAAAAATTCATTAAAAATAGAAAAATTATTGCATCATCATCTCCTTCGCAAACTTGGTAGAGATTCACCTGGGCAACATCCATGTGCAAAATTTAAAACACTCCATACAGCGGTTTTTGAGAAGAAGTCAAAAAGAGTGGGATGACGTGTGGTGGGTAAAAGACAGTGAAAGATGAAAAATGATACATGTTGGAACTTGTGCATGTCAGTGTGACAATCTGCCAGAGCAGTAAATGGAGAAATATGTTAATTTTCTTTACACAAATTCATTATAATATCTAAAGCCTGCGTTGCTATAATTCAGCAGTTAATTTCACATTCTTTTGACATGGGGGGTGGGGGCCTCAAGTATTCTTATGCACATGTACTTTTTATTTCAATTCCATTAAATTGATTTGATATCCTACATCCCAACGGGAGCCCCACGGCACGTAGAAATATTGATCGGCTCTCGCTTTGCATCGTGTATGCTGGGGCCTCATTTGGGTTGCGGTGAAATCGCGATCGTTTGAACACTCTATCCGTTGCTAGAACACAACAGATTCTGTAATTCTATGCAGACAGTGCTCTGATATGCCTTCCATATTAAACTTTGGTCTTTCTTTCTTGTCAATACAATCGAAAGAGTTTGACACAACAATCACCAGATTCGTCCTCGTGCAAACAGATGACCGTACATCTCCATTTGTAAACCCGGATGTGCAAACTCCAAGAATTTGGGTCAATTCATTCAGCCTTCAGCAGGGAAGCGCAAGCCTGTCTTCCCGTTCTGTATTGCGGTAACATGTGCCGAAGTTTTCAAACAAAGTCTGCCTTACGAAATAGCTTCTCATAAAAGATGTATCCAAAAATTTAACCAAAAGTCAATAGTATTATGCACTTTCTTTCGTTACGGCCGATGTAAACACAAGCGGAACGTCGACCAACACGTGCCATTGTGCGCACGCTTGTGATTCTGACTGTCCACGGGTGACCGCTTGGTCTTGGGAAAAGTTTGACTTTGTTTCTGGTGGCACGACCCAGTCCTCATGAAAACCAAATTATGACGTGCATTTTAGGTCAGATATCACGTTTTGCATGGTGTATACGAGTAAATTTACAGCGAATATGCGCCATAAGTTGTTTGTGAACGAATCGCGTACGTATGGAAGTGTAGTCCGTGATTTTGTACCAGAAATTATGATCGTTCCGAGCAAGGTCCAAACAACGCGTTGTCAAAGCTTTAATATACTTATAAACTAGGGAATTCAATCTGGAAACTGGCATGAGGATGCTGTGCATATGGAATAAGTTACTATTTTATCGTTACCTAGCTTAAGATATTAAAATTTTGTGCCAAGATGGCGCATTTGTGCTGCAGAAACACAACTTCACGATGCGCGACATAACCGTACTCTTTTCTTCAAGTACTAAATAAATGACAAAACTATGTTGAAATATTTGTACATATCTTTATTAAACTGCCAGTGATAGACCAAACATAATACAACATACAAAACACACCAAATATTGAGAAGTTCACAGGGATCTCTTTTATTTGCAACAGGCTCTTGTCACGTGACAACTGTGCTGAGTATCAACCACCCTACAAATTTCTCTCAAACTAAGCACGAAAATGTCCTCTTTTAAGTACTTAAAGCTGGACATGAATTTTATCACAGACAGAAGTTGTTTATGAGGCACTTTTCTGACATATTAGGCAAGTTAATACATTTTATGAGTCCTTGGTCTTTTATAAAAATCATTTTTGTGTTCCTCAGATTCTCTACTCTATTGTCATAGACAATGAGGGGCAGGGGCACGCCCTGCCCAAAAACACTATTAGAAAATGAAATTCAACATTTTGGTTTTCAGATATCATTTCTAACTACAGTAAAACCTCTCTTACCGAACACCTCCGTATACCAAACACCTCTCTATACTGAACACCATTTCTCGGTCCCAAATATATACTTTCAATGCTATCAAACCTCCCTATACTGAACACTTTTTTCCGGTCCCAAGGGTGTTCGGTATAGGGAGGTTTCACTGTACCCTAAACATCAACATTCTAATTTGTGGTACCCAATCAATCAAGAGGACCTTTAATGACACACAACACACTGTAATAACAAATGGAAAGTTTGTATGGGCTCACTTTGCCTCCAGAGCAGACCCAAGCTCCATGTTATGTCTACTTTGCAAATGTAGTAGAGATAACACAGAACTTGGTCTGCTTTGGAGGCAAGGGCTCACTCAACAGAAAACTCTGTACCGCTGAACTTGATAAAACAGTTGATAGTCACATTAGACAGGGTTTTGCTTCAGAGAGGTGGAAAAACAAGAATTGCTTGGCCTTGGGATCACAGCCTGGTGACTATGGACAGGTAGTCACATTTTAGATGCGGTAACCTGAGCAAAAGTAATGTTTAGTGAAAAGCATTTTCTTGCTTTTTAATAAATCAAAAGATTACCATGGGTGTTCATCTAGTGGTCACATGTCTGTTGGTACACAAGTTTCAGTATGTATGGGTCATAGTGTGATGCCAACTGTGTAAAACTGTCACAGCCCAATAACTCACATATCAGTTACATTCATCTTATCTTCCATGCCACTGCTATTAACAATTCTGTCACGCAAGACAAAGAACACGTATCACTTGTATCTTCAGAATGCTCAAACACAAAGTGGCCTCTTTTTTAAGCTTCTGGCTCAAACTGTCAACATAACTCTTAAATGGCTGATGAAAATCATTTCCAAACCTCCTGCAGGTTCGCGTGACAATGGCATGCATGACTGATCAGTTACACCAATGCATCTGTTTAGTTGGTCACGCTTGTTGGGGGGGGGGGGGCATGAAAATTTAAACCTTGTGTCCATGAGTATTTCGGCAATCTGTCCAATTTCCTGCCGAGTGCATAGCAGTCTGAGATCTTGCATTTGTGCATGAGCATTTTGAAAGCATGCAAGTGTGCAGTACTGTAACAAATTTTGCATATCTGCTTTAGTATTTCTGCATTCACCTCACAAGCTATAATAACAGGATGGGAACATGAGATGTAAACCTTGTGTCCATGGGTATTTCGGTAATCTGTCCAATTTCCTGCCATCTGCATAGCAGTCTGAGATCTTGCATTTGTGCATTAGCATTTTGAAAGCATGCAACTGTGCAGTACTGCACCAAATCTTGCATATCTGTATTTATATCTACATTCAACTCACAAGCTATAATAACAACCTGTCCAGAACATGTCCTACTTATCATGAAGTACCGAGAAATCCAACTTGTGATAAAAACAGGTACAAGACATTAGGTAATAGAGATATTACAGCAAGTCATCTCCATGTCACGCACACATGGAAAATTTTTTCTTCCCTTTTTCAATCATCCAGCACGTATAAAAGCACAAAATGTCAAACTAATTCAAATGCCACATATCCAAAGAAATAGCAAGAGATTTCACTCAATTAGAGAAACAAAGGATTGTGACAGTTGTGTGCTCAGTTGCATGTATTCAATGTTGCTCCCACATATGATGTTTTTTGCTTTTTATTTCACCAGGTCACATGACCTGGTGAAATACTTCTGTTGGTCTGAATTATATTTTCAAGAATTGACCTATTTGTTATTTTCTCCCCATTGGTAATGCCAATTCGCTAGAAAGTAACACTTACTGGAGCCACCACATTGACGGTCATATTGAATATACTAACACAACTTAACATTGTCGTTATCATACCAAATTTCCCACATTAATACAATGTACTGATCCTTCGGTTAACTTGAACGCGCCTCATTGTCACTCAGCGAATATTCTATCAGTGCCCAGTTTACATTATTAAGTGCAATACAAGCCTATACATATATGTCTAGCTAACTGCTAAAGTGAGCATTTATTTTCCCGGGATAAAATTGCTATGAAGGGGGCTCCATAGCAAATTCTCCGACTCAGGCCCGGTCAATGGCAACAGCTTGTAACGTAAGCTGGCATTTTGACTTAGCACAGACCTGATCAAACACGTGTTTTCTGCTTGCTAGAGATGGACCCATACACATCCAAATACTATTCAAATATATATTGGTTTATTTACACAGCCAGGTTGCGTTCCTTCCTTCCTTTCCGTTATACTGCTGATTGGATTAACTTATTTATTTTCAGACGGTTACCGGATAAATACGGTTTGTTTACATTCAAATGCCCTCATGCATCAATGCCCATGCACATCAACAATACTTTCCCTCAACAGTAACACGCCATTGCTTGCGATATCCCTCAGGTCACATACACCGAAATTCCAACACATCCTTGTTGTGTCCAAACCGGCATGTCCCTGCCAGTGGCCTGAGTAGGTACTGGTAGCCGGATGCCAGCCAAAGTTGACAGTGGAGGGCACCAAAATTGTTTTAAAAAGCACTCGTCAGCAGGACAAGTGAATTTTAAAATCCACTTGTCCGAATATAACCTGGTGCAACAAACACAGTAATATAAATATAGTAGCAAACCATTTACCCTAATTTGGCACTTACTGTCGCTTGCAAATCAGCAAAAATCTGTCAATTTTTACCACGATTCTAGCTTTGACTGTAAACAGTAAAACTGGCAAAATATTAAGAATACAAATTGAAAAGTAAACTATTTTGCATCGGGTGACTCACGATGAAAAATAGTGTGTAATTTCTGGAAGTCACTGTTCCAGGTAAATGTAATACAGATTAATAGTTGTATTGGTTTTAGCATCGTCTTTCTTGTTGCCGCTGATGGGATGCACATCGACGCCATCGTTTGCGTACTACCATGAATGCTATCCCTACATCGTTGTCAATTTGTGTATACAGTATCGGCAAGTTCCTAGCAATAAATGGCAATCTAAATTCAAATTCAAACGAAGAATTTCAAATAAAAAATCCGTCTCCTTGTAATGCACATCGAGTGTGCGGTTACCATCTTTCCTACCACTGTATACTAACAGCTGCATTGGCCATGTGGTCTGACAGACAACACATCACTTGATTGGTCAATTGTCACATGCAAAAATGAGCCAATCACGGCTCTTGTTACAGTGTGTCATCATGGCTTCCACACTGTGAACGTGTGTGAACCTTCCGAAATTTACGGAGGGAACACACCAACGGGAAGCTTTTTTTGTATTGCAGCATGCGAAAATAAAGATTCCAGTGTTTATAGCAACAATTATATGGAGCCACAGGCAAATACGCAAAGGTAGGGAAATAGAGAAAAATTCCTAATGTGTGACAGATCAGTCAGCATGATGCTCAGTTCACCATAGAGTAGATTACTCCACGCGGTCACATGCGAGTGACCGGCAGATGTGTGTTTTGTTTGGCTAGGAAGTCAACTCGCGGCACCTTTACATGATTTTTCCAACACTTTTAGAACCCACTGATAAATGGCCTTTGATGCTAATATGCTAAAGAATTGGCCATGCAAGTTTCAAAATTTTTTTATGTTACTTTGTCATCGTTCGGGCAGATTAGACTGACGGCAAGGTACTGTGACCTTGCTCCGAAAACGGGTGAAAGCCAATACGCCCCAATGCATTACTGCTGGTGCCTTTGATCTCGTAGTCGTATATACGCAACGGTCAAAATACCTGCTTGTTTTGACAGAAATCAAGTAGGTAGTCAAGTCCTGTTGAATACAACTGCTGACCATGTAATTGTTTAAACGTGGATTGTTTACTTTTGGCCAGGGGATTATCATCACCTATTGCGTATTGGCGTCCCCATGCACATGCCTGCATTGGTGTGTATGTTCTGTTCACACGGACCGCAGTAATCACCAAGCATATGGAGAGTCACGAAGGCTCTGACTGCTCATTATCAATGTTGCCGTGCATGCAAATAGACGTAATTTCAGTCCATATAAAAAAAATAGCTTGTCCGCAGGACAAGTTGAATTTGAAAGTGACTTGTCCGAGAAGAGCTTTAGCTTGTCCCGGAACGTCGGATCATAGGAATTTTCGAGCTCTGCAGTGATACAGATCACTAACTAAAGTGTTCATCTCTGTTACGCAAGTGCAAGAGAACTTTAAAAGATCATACCTTTCAAGTTTTAAACAAACTGGTTCCAAACTCAAAATTGGCGACATATTGATTTTATTGTTGAATGTTGTCATTCATGAAAATATACCTGGCAAAATCAACTTTTGCTTCGGTGAAAGTATTTCTAGTTTTTTTGGGTTTTTTACAAAAGAACACCTCGGTCTTTTAAACACTGGTAGTTTTTGCTTCCTTCCTGTGTTTCTTTTAGTAGATTGTTCAATGTATGTATAACCAAACAAGTGTTTTATAGACTGGTTTCTATAGATGGAGATATTTCTTTGCAGCAGATCTCCTGTTACCATGTGCATCAGTCCCAAACTTACGACATATTTTACATCCACTCCAGTAGTATATACATGCCTTTTAGTAGCTTCAAAGTTAATAGTGCTTTGCTTCAAAAACATATTTCAAACTAGACATACCTTCAACGCAAAGCAAAGCGTTGACTGCAGGCAGGGTTTCCATTAATGCACATATGTGCATACAGTACACACTGCATGATACCCTGGACACACTGAGGACCATAGCCATATGTTTTTGGGATGCAGGGAAAAGAATAAAAGCACTCACCATGTTGTCGATGTTGTAAAGTATCCATAAGAGTATCATGTGGAGGGATATTCATGTTATGCAATTTTATTGACGTGGAATTTTTAAGATTAATTCAAGTAAACAGGCCGTGCACATGGCACATGTGAGGATGCGGCCATGTTGGTTGCGCAAAGCATCAAGGGAAATTTTCCCCGCGAAGTCAATCCAGCATGAACATTGTTCAATATGAACATCCAAACTTGTAGTTTTTTTAATGCAAACTTGTCAGTTATCGAAGATATGCCAAATGATTATTTTGTTGAGAAAATTAAGATACTCATGCGCGAGTTAAGCAACTTCACTGCTAATATTTCTGACCGGGTGCACACATTGTGTCCGTCAATATGACTTGATTCACACTAATCACAGTTTGTTCCGCACTTTATTTGACTTCAAAGACAACACAATGCCTGACGCGCTAAGGTACTTTGGGTTTTTTGTAAAATCATACAAGAAAACTTGACGGATCTTTGAAAATAAAAGAAATGGAACTGTTCCATTAATAATCAATTGGATCATTCAACTCCAATATACGAAACATAATATGACAATGATTAATAATTTATGTACAACTACTCGAACACTTTTTCTATCACTCTCGGACTCTTTCAGTGGGACCCTCTTGAAAACCTCTGGGACCCTCAAAATTAAAAGTCAAAGGGTCCATGGGACCCCCTAAAAAAATCCTAGCGGAAACCTTGTGAAGGGTCCGCCAAGCCCTAACGCACATGTAATTAGGCTGCTATTTGCTCAAACTAGGTCCTAATCAGTTCATCTTGCCAGATAAGATAAGCATATTACCAACTTTGTGTAAAATACATGGAAGCATTCTATAAATATCACAGCAACGTGAATGTGCACATCCGGAAGGACAACCCAAAAACATAAAGGGTCCCCCCATGGGGCAGACCCTTAAAAACGACTGGAAAATAGTGCTTTCTTGAAATTGCTTCTTTCATCAATACTTATCTAGTTCTAAATGGAGAACAGAATTTTGTAGCAGTCCACAGAGATGTCAACATTGAAAAATCCATTTCAGGGACAACTAGTTAAGTCCTTAAAGCACAAAAAATAACAAAGAATATAGAAAAAATTTAAATTCTGATGAGGGACAAATACTGAAAACAGCCAAATTTTCAGGTACTTTCAAGGACTGGGTCTGATGATGACGAACATATGGCATCACTATGTCGACCACATCCTAAAATATAATGGATGAATGCCCTTGGGGGGGGGGGGGTACTCCCATTAGTGACGATACTGGGCATGTGCCGCTTTGAAGGCCCCTCTTTTCTGTGAAATTTCCCTAACAAGATCTGATATTTTGCTATAAATTCCCTTAAAAAGGACAGTTCTTCTCCTTTATGGCCCAAAATTCTGGAAAATTTCCCTAAGATCAAAAAGTTCTTCCTGGAGGACATTTCACAACAATTTGGGACCATATTGGTTAAAAAAATTCCCTAACAAAAGGATCATTTTTGTAAAAAAAAAAAAAGCACCCTAACAAAGGGTGGGTTTTGGAATGATTGACCAGCACACCCCCATAAAAAATTTGGTAAGTAGCCCCCCCCTCCCCTTCCCCCCCCCCCCCCTCCGTTCCAAATAACTCGTATGCATCCATACAACTTTGGTCCCAGTAGTGGCCCCAAGATTGAGTGCAACATTAAAGTAAGGAGAGCTATGAATCAGCCCCAAATTAGAAAATCAATTATGGTTTCTTTTTTCAATTATACATCAATAATCAAATCGCTTGTTTCTACCTAATTATTTGTAGCATCAATGCAGCACTAATTTCATTCCCAGCTGAAATAGTCTGAGTTATCATCTGAAAACTAATGATGATTTGTAGCCTCATGGGTATGGTTAGGGTCTCATTTACTCCTGCAAACACACATGATTAGGACATGTTAGAAATGCAAGTTACTTTCATGAAAAGAAAATCAAATGTGCTCATGAAATCTTCTTTTTCTTTGGAAATAAGCTTTCCTGTCTTTTAAAGTGCACCAGTATGCATGTTTTCTATATGCGGTCACGCAGGGAAGCATGTCCCTGGACTCCACCCTCCCCCCTTCCAAAGTTCATGCCAACGCTGCTTGAAACACTATATACTCCATATCTCACATGAAATCTCCAGGCTTTCTCCTAATAAAAAAAAAAAAAAAAATCCTGGCTATGCCACTGGTGTTGATTAAATTTTTCACATAACACTTAGTATGTCGATGGTTGTTTTCTGTGCTCTGTTTACATTCAACATAACGCAAAATATTGTTGGTTTACACATAATTTTCACTTTTAATATACATCCTGGTTGATTGGCAATTACAGAAATGAACCAGTATTTAACAATTCCACATACATATATCAACCAAACGTACTCTTTGGTCACAAGTAAAATTTAAAGAATTGAAAGGGTGGTGGTCTTTACAGCAAATTACCACTGCAAGCTGTTTTATAATGATATGTGGTCTCTGTTGAATTCTATTCAATACATTAATACCATGTTTACTGTATACAGCAAACTGAGAACCATGGAAACAAATGCCTTCCTGATAAATAATTTCCATGAACTGTATGTGTGTGCTGGTGTGAATAGCACATCATGTAAACATCATGTCAAGTACAAAAGCATTCATTATGTTGACAGTTACAGAAACAATAACTTGACACTCATCGTGCTCCTGGCAACTATCTGTAAGAGGCAAATTCCACATCACATTATGGGGCAGAAAGTGTCAAGTTAAGTCACTTTTCACTTCCATTTTTGGCCACGTGCTTCGTACATTGACCCTAAGCATACTCAGTGGGAGACCAGTGACCTACATTCATACAGATGCAGAAATGTACAGGGTTTACCACAGCAGAGATTTACATGTTACCTAGTCTGATTCAAACAATGTGAAAAGTCTGATGAGCTGCCATTGTATTTAATTGAGTGGGAGCCACATCTGGGCATAAAAATTTATAATCCCCAAATTCCTTGTATAGAGTATAAATTCTTCCAAAGCTTGATACCCGAAACTCTGGTGCTTTCAAGCCAAAGTCCAAACGCCACCTCTCATTTTACCCTCTTCCCCCATGAACCACAAACAGGCTGGTGTTAAAATGTTGTCCGCTTTAATGTTTGACTAGTCAGAGTTTCAACAGTAATGAAAAGTTTTTGAATTGTATATGAAACCTAACAGGATACCATACCTTACCCCTGGTCAACAGCTTTCCTTGGCATGGGTTGGGCACTGTGAAGCTGTTGACTCTTTCTTAATTCAATGGAAAATGTCAAGTCTAGTATTCAGGTAACTCAAAAAGCTTGTTCATTGCGAGTTCAATTAAATGATGGTCATAGTTAACCAAAGAGGTCGTCTAGCTTGTAGTAGTCCAGTCAAGTAGGTGGGGTAGCACTTCTCTCTCTCTCTCTCTCTCTCTCTCTCTCTCTCTCTCTCTCTCTCTCTCTCTCTCTCTCTCTCTCTCTCTCTCTCTCTCTCTCTCTCTCTCTCTCTCTCTCTCTCTCTCTCTCTCTCTCTCTCTCTCTCTCTCTCTCTCTCTCTCTCTCTCTCTCTCTCTCTCTCTCTCTCTCTCTCTCTCTCTCTCTCTCTCTCTCTCTATTCTATTGCAGGCATGCAACAGGGAAGCGTATGACATGTGGCCCATGGTAAAGAGATGATGTGGGTGATTACCCTGCTTAACCTCATAAATTCATCATCAGGGGGTGAAAAGTCAGCTGATTTCTTCCTAAACTCTTTATGCTTTTCCAGTGAAGACTCTTATCCTACCAGCGCACACAACATGCCTCTTATTAATTAACATCTCCAATTTCATGATAAGCTCTTTCACCTGACAATACTGAAACTTTCTCTTTTTATCAGGAGCAGCCCCAAAGTAAAATCTCACCAACCAAAACAAAAATAAATAAAGAAGAGAGAGATAGAGAGAAGGGCCACCCTACCTACCCAGGAGTCGTCATTTTTTTAACTTATGCCATTGCTCAAGTTTTTCTGGCCTGAATTTTTGTGTCATGTCCTTTCAGTGAAGGATGATGTGCAATGACTCCTGTATCATGTGCAAAGCATTCTGCAAATATACTGACGAGAAGCTTTTTGTGCAGGTGTTTAAGCTGTTCTGGTTCAGAAACTGGCTCTCCAGTCAGCAGTTTTCTTCATTCATTATCTCCAGTCAGCAGTTTTCTTCATTCATTATCGCTGTCATGTTGATGGATGTGTTCATAAAGTTCTCTTGGAACTAACATTGGGATGGCTCATTAAGCGAAAAGAAGCACACAGGAAATGTTGGACCACTTACAAGAATCTTCGAAGAAGAATACAGACTGAGACAGCAAGCAAGAGGGAGACCTATATCCCAGAAGGACAGTTTAACCATTGCCTGGTCATTTTTATACAGTGGTGCCTGTCTTGAGAGACCATTCCAATGGGAAAGACCCACCTTGAAACAGTACCTCTTCCAAGATAATATGCTCAAAATGGTTCAAGTAATTTATACTTCTTACGAGAGACCACAATGGTGATCCCTATGGGTTCTCTTTCATAACAAGTTTCACTGTACAGTAAAACCTCTCTTACCGAACACCTCTCTATACTGAACACCATTTCTCAGTCCCAAATATATACTTTCAATGCTATAAAACCTCCCTATACCAAACACCTCACTATACTGAACACTTTGTTCCGGTCCCAAGGGTGTTCGGTATAGGGCGGTTTCACTGTACCAGTAAAAGCTTACATCCTCTCCATATACAACAAATTCACTTGATGGCCATGGAAGTGCAACAGAAATGTCTTTACCCACGATCTTATTGGTCCATTTTCCTTAACCTTCATATATATAAATTACCCATGAACATATGCAGAAAAATACTGTACATGTTCTAAATTTAGAATCTGTAATGCCTTTCCAAAGACCCTCATTTGAACCAACAGACATTGCCTGACATGAAATATGTAAATCAATGAAGAAGAATTTAAGATTAAACTTGTGCACCTTTGGCAACTGGCTGCAGTCAATTCCAAGAAATAGCCCTTAATAAACTTTGCGAACAAATTTGACTAATTAATTGAGAATAGTTCACAAAATACAATGTAACTATACACTTTTAGATTAACACTACACCAGGGCCACAACAATGAAAACATGTCTGTGGTGCTGACAGGGTTTCAGACTTTGGTATTAAAGTCTGACCAGTTTTGTCCAATCTTGGGCTCATCAGAGACAACCAAAGATTGCTGCATTTGTTTTTGCCTTGATTTATGCCCTGGTAATGTCACTACAGCATTACCAATGTTACACTATGAATGTAACATAAAAACCATCTTTTATTTTGGGCAGACCAACTGCCCATCTGATGTGTTGGTCTGTGTTAGCACACATACTCTCGGGTGGCTATTATTCACAGGCAGTCAAAAACTTAAACATTTTTTTCCAACTGTGGTGGAGTGGGAATGTAGCCCAAGATTTGGACTAACAGGATAAGTCTCTTGTGATCCTATTTCGGGCAAAGTGTCTGTCGAGTGGTTGGTGGATGTCTTCTTTTTGGATGTAGTAAAAACATTCCCTCAAGTCTACCAGTACATGAATGTGAAAAGTCTGGTCTAATGTTTGTGCTAAATGTCACTGGTTAGTAGGTAGATAAGGTTGTTATGTCTATGTGTACCTCCTTCAGGTGTATAGGGTCGATGAACATTTTGTGTGCTTGTTACTGTACCACCTGTGTCCATCCTTTCAGAATATCCATTCTTTTAGAATATCTACAGTTGTTGGTATTGCACGGATTAAACTCTACTGTGCCAGATATGGAAGAATGTTGTGTTGCTCGGATGTATATTGTTCTGGATTGAACTAAAATACTGTATCCTTGAGATTCTCTGATCTCGTTACCTATTACCATCTGTTTATCTCCTTGGTAGGAGCAAACTTAGAAGCCTGAATGGTTCTCCATTTTTGTGTGATGTTCTGTAATGGATGTAGAGTACAATTGCACCTCATAATCATGAATAGTTTATCATCATCTCTGTTTGAGGTGGGTCGGGTCTACCTCACAGTAAGGACTCCCTGTCAGTATTTCTAACCTGTACAAGGGATTCTACTCACATACTTAATTAATGAATACCTCCTCGGCTTGCAATAGTTCAGGACTTTCTTTTGAATAGTCATCGTGGCCGAACGGTTACGGTCCTCACTTTCTGTGCAAGGGGTACGGGGTTCGCATCCCAGCTGATCCCAGGGACTTTAATGTCCTTGGCTCTTCACATGCAGTGACCACTTAACTGGTCAAAGGCTTAGTGGGACATGTGTGGGTTACCTGTGCCTGATTACAGTTTTGCCAACCTGGAGGATGTATATTTTCGGGAGATTATGAAATGGTGAGCATCGTAAGCAGCGGAACCCTCCTAGGGGGTCCGGGGGCATGCTCCCCGGGAAAAAAAAAAAAAAAAATAGACATCAAAACATGCATTTTTGTGGCATTTGGATTCAAATTTCAGTATGCCACGAGATGCACAGCAGCTAAATTTACCTTCAAAATGTCACTGTGAAATGCATGTTTGTTAATATTTACCCTATTATGCTTTCAGAATGACATTTGAGGTAATTTTCGTGAGATTCTTGGAGTTGGGAGGGTAGACAGCACATGCCGGAATTTTCAGGAGGCTCCCGGATAATTCGGGAGGGTTGGCAATACTGTGATTATATCAGTGGTGATGACAGCGGCTGCAAGTCTTATGACTCAGTAGTGGCTGCTGTAAGAAATGCACTCACAACAGGGTACTGCACAGACACAGACATCTCGCTCTCTCTCTCTCTCTCTCTCTCTCTCTCTCTCTCTCTCTCTCTCTCTCTCTCTCACACACACACACACACACACACACACACACACACACACTTCAACATCGGTGGCTTGGGTGCACACCCTGTAAACCCTAAGAATTAGAAAAGGAAAACACAATGACACTGCATTTTAACACAAATTTCATAGGTATAATAGGAACTATGTTCAAGCCAGTGAAATTGCATACTAGAAAGGAAAAAACAAGGCATACTGCCACAAATGGGGGAGGCACAGAATCTTCTCAAGAAGAAACCAGACTACATCAGTTTCATTTTGTTCACAACAGACAGTCAGTGCCTGACACTGACCTACTTCTCAGGAAGAACAGAGTGGAGATGTCATCATGCATAAAGCTCCTTTTTATTTATTTTCACCCAAGATCATTCATAGATACATATTTGTTTGACAGATGCACCACACACTTGCATAAGTGACCATGATACAGCTCTATTTGCAGGCTTTTGCACTTCACAGCCATGCCCTTTCACATTTGCATGCATGTTGTTTTTGCTTGTGGCCCCCATTACAAGCGACACATCCGGGCATCTTACAGTGACCCGGCAGACCATTCTTGACGATTTCAAATACTGAGGTAAATCACAATTGCGAACACAGTGAGTGAATTATGTTAACAATTTATTGGTAAATGTGATTTATTGTGTTAGTGTCAGTCAAATGGACAAAATATATCACAAAAGCTATGCTGACTGACGAGCCACCTGAGCTTTAAATCACTGATCCAAGACCTGTTAAACAAGCTTGGATTGGATCCAGCCATAGCCCGTCCACCATCAAGTTTGCAGAGGTTGCAGCCACTGGCTTTTGACACATCAGAAATGTGAATTGTGGATTCACGATGGCAGATTACAGACCACAGGAAAAGCTCAGCTGACCGACAAGTCCACTGAGCTAAAAATATCCACTGCCCTAAAATTTGTAAAATTTCAATTTACTAAGGACTTAATAGTCCAGCACAATGGCGCAAATATCAGCGCAAATCTACACTTCAAAAATCTGTGGTCAAAATTAGAAATGTAAGCATAATTAACAAGAATTCTGTCATGTCCCTTCAATATTTCATTTTAACATTTCAGCCATTTACACATTTCTTTACCAAATTCAAGAAACCTTAGCATTTGGCTAAGTGGCTAATGGTCAGAGCAGTCCCTTTACTGTTACAGTGTGTATGTGCAAACATATAAGTAAATCAGTTGCATCACCTGGAATTTCAAACAGAGGTGCTAGAATTAACTACCAGCGCCATGCCATAAAGCAGTATTGGTGGCACTGCAAGGACAGACTGTGGATCATGTTTATTTTAAAATATACTAGCAGGACCCAAGGGATTGACTGTTGATTCTTTGTTAATCCACCTTCACTTGAGTGTGGTATTTAATCAACTCCATACACTAACTGTTCATTCTTATAACTCATACTTACTCTAAACTGGTATTGGCATGACTCTGCAGATTGACTGTTGATTCTCTGTTAATCCTGTTTACTTCCTCCACAAAGTTACTGTCCTTCCCCTGGAGATCAATCACACCTTCCATACAAGTACTCAACGTACATAATTCCTAATCAGGAATATCCACCCCAAAACAAATGCACAAGGCATAACTTTCCAATCTGACCATATAACTTTTCACTTGATACATAGATATTAAATAGGTTGATGAATAATCATTACCTGTTGGGACAAGTGTGCGTAGTTTGAGGTGGCTTATAGCCAGCCTCATCACTGAGGCTTTATCCAATTGTGCCGATGAGTGGTCAACCAGTGGCAGCTGCTCTGCCAACTCTGTGAAGACTTCTGTCTCTTTGCTGCGGCGACAACGTGCGGCATCTCGAGACTTCTCTTTTCGCTTCTCTGAATTTCTGAAACACAAATAGGATGCATTATAAATACCACTGAGACAAGATAGCCGACTTTTTTTTTTGGCATGAGCAGAAGCATGGATGAAGGACATCATCACAGCAGCCGTGACTGCAGCACAAAGCAATGTCCCCATTGAATGCAAGAGAGAAGCTTAAAATGTGTCCTCATATTTGAACTTAAAGTATAACATTCATAATCAAAATGTGTCCTCATATTTGAACCTACAGTGCACCAATCATCAAAATGCTCATGGATGGATTCCTTTTTTTTAACAAGCAACACTGTTGCATGTTACATGTTTTATAAACAGTTGACACTGTTGCCAACAATGTCAACAGTTTACAAAATGACATTTTCATCTACACTTTCCAATTAACCCCTTGATTTGCTTCTACCACAAATTACTCAAGTTAAACACAGTTAATCTGGTTAATTTTTATATAAATGCAACTGAAAGACCACACAAAAAGATCGAAACCAGAAAGGCTTACAGCCTTTTAAAGATGACCTTTTCAAGACACTGGACTCTTTTTTTCTATCTTATTTAAGTACCACTAACATCACTGGTATGTAAATCACTCTCTGCTTTAATGCTTTTCGTTAAATTTCAAGGTAACAGAAACAACTTTGCTGACAATCATTGATAGTAGGGTTGTGAATTGGCCCTAAATTTGGAAATCAATTACCGACTGTTTTAATTACATATCAATAATCAAATCTAGTGTTTCTACCTAACTGCACTCAAAAGATTTAAAGTTAAGAAAAAGCATACATATTGATAAACGAATCAATTGTTTCTACCTAATCAAACTCCACATAATAGCGTAGCCTAATGTGATGAGTGAAGTCTGCCCTAAGATTAAAGATCTTGTTCATAAAAAGAGTATTTAAAATCTACATGTTTCTTCAAGATAAGTTCACATGTTTTACTTACTATTTTCTTCCACAAATTCTAGCTACTAAAGCTCCAGACTACCCTTGTTTTTTATGTTTTGAAACTTCGAACTCCGATGGGCCATGCTATATACATCATGCATGCAGACATCATGGCAATTAAAATATAGGCTAATGTATGCAGAATTAAGTTGTCACTAGCTGTCGTTAGAGGCCGCTGCAGTAGCGTATAGTATTGAGTATTAGGATAGTGGCAGGCTGGTGCCCCATGGTGGAACACGTTTCAATGCATACAGGGTACAGACTTGTTTGACAGGCAGATAAAAATGCTGCTCTTGTGAAAGTAACTAGAATTCACCTTTAAAATCAAGTGACAGCACAATCGATTAGTTGACTTGGTGAAAAATACATTTATTCAAATATAAACCGGTTAATATGTGAATCGATCATCCAGATTTTGCCAACCAAACGATGTATGAATGGATTATTTGTAGCATCAACGCAGCAATAATTCATAGATAACACGTATGAGGATGGCATACCCTAGGCCCATAGCTATCCATGCTGGGAAAGTATGTGCATGAATGATGCAACTGTTCAAGCCTATTTACTGAAATTGGCCTATAATTTCAAACAAAACTTTTTGCATTCTGTCATGTGAAAACTAGATAAGGTTTTTTCCCCCTATGGACCTTTGCACTTATGTTTTGGTCTCTTTTGGGTAAATACGAACTATAAATTTATATGTTTTAGCTATACATACCAAGGAACATTGCCTTTGGTGGGAATTGACTTGGATTTGTTTCGTTAGGACTACGGTTTGGATATGGTAATGACACTGTCTAATTGATTCAATCTTCATACACATGGGTGGGGGTAGATCAACTCTCCCTCTGATAATGGCCACCTGCCAAACAAGGCCACTTTTGTTTGATAGTGGTCTTAAAGTAGGCACCAGGGTACATGATACAATGGACAAGGTTTCCCAGGTAAGGTTACATTTCTGTCAAGCTCTCTGAACATACATGATGTGATTTATCTCTTTTCTTAATACGTCCACATGTTGACCTGTTGACGGAGCTCTTGCAAATATCGACATAGAATCAGCGTAGTCCCATGCAGCTGTTCTCATCAAATACAATATTCAAAAACTTTGATAACATTATTAAATGACTGGGTAATAGAATCAATTATGAAACAGCAAATATTTAGAATGAACAGTGTTCCATATGGTGGCTAACAGGGAGCAATAAATTTCATTGCTCATACAACATGTACCAGGCAGAGTTATAACATGAAAACCATATGAAAAACACCAACTTGCTGAAAAATCCTTTAACAACATAGATAATACTTGACTTTACACATCCTTCATATACAAATCATGTTACCCACAAGGGGTGCTTGAATGTTAACTTACAGTTCCAGTATCTGTGCCCAGTATTCCCTGAAGATATTTGGCATATTTGATGACATCCGTCCCTCTATCACAACTGTACTAAACTCTCTTAAGTATATGTGGTAACTGATATACATGTATACAATATCACTTCATGCAGTACAAACGACGCACATTTTTTTAACCTATGCAAATTAACAAACCAATAGTACCTTCCCATTGGTCCAGATCAGAATCAATGGTGTTCTGAAAGGTTAATTATGCGGAACGAACATTTCCCTGTGAATAGCTAACGTATGTTTCTCATTTGATATAGTTTGCTTACTTCCTTTATCCATTTCATGTTCCTTCTGTCTGCACTATCAACTTCATCTCATGCTCACAAGGTTCAGTTCCTCCAAACCAAGCATCCCAATTCTGGGTCAAACACACATGGTGACAGGTCAAGGTCATCACCTCTTGCCTTCAATGAGAAGCAACTCCAGATTCCACCAAGGGGGGGGGGGGGCTGTTGTTGAGTTGTTGTTTTTGTTTATTTTTTAATCAATGCTTTGTACACCCAGCTCTTGTGATGCACTCAACAGATTCTACAAACTGATTTCCAAAGCAAGATTAAAATAGTGAAGAGGCAACATAAACTGAAACCTTCAGCTGAAAGTTATCTTCAAATGAAATTTGCAGTTTTTACACTTTCCTTAAACCCTCTGTCTCCTAATCACAACAAAAATTTTGCTCATCACCCAGGTACCAGCATGTGGCATTCAAAATATGGCTTATCCGATTGTCCAGGACAAGTGAGAGCACCTGTGAACACATCAAGTTGACTCAGACTGGCCCAAAGTTAAAATGTAAATTTGTTTATTTTATATTTTCAATGCCTTGCAGACAAGAGATTTTTTTCCTATTTCTGACACTGACATGGCTGTATACAGATAATAAAACAATTCAGGTCAAGAAGTTTCCTTGGCATGCATTTTTGACACATTTAAGGAAAGTTGTTTTTCATGAGAACATAGCAACAGTGATATATGGATCAAAGTGAAGAATCTTATGCTCTCTGACCTAAACATTCATGAGCGACCTTAAAATCTATGAAGTATGAAATCAATATTGCAGGGAGCGAAAAAAAATTTTAAAAAGCACTTGTCCCCAGGACACATAGTTTTCAAAATCCACTTGTCTATGCAAAATCCACTTGTCCGAATGCAACCTGGCACAATAAACATGGTAATATTGGTATTTTTTCATCAATCCATACCCAAAGGCCTGGACAAACCATTTATCTTAATTTGCTGCTTATTGTCACTTGCAAATTTTCAAAATTATGTCAAATATTACCATGATTCTAGCTATGACTGTTGACAATGAAACTGGCAAAATACAAATTAAAAAGTAAACTATTTGAGTCGTGTGACTCATGATGAAAAGTACTGTGTCATTTCTAGGACACACTGTACCAGGCAAATTAAATAAGATTAATAATTGTATTGGTTTTAGGATCTTCTTTCTTGTTGATGGGACGCACATCGGCACCATCCTATGCATACTACCACGAATGCATTTGGTACATCGTAGTAAATTTGCCTGTATAATATTGGCAAGTTCCTTGCAATTAACGGTGTTCTAAATTCAAATTCAAACGAAAAATTTCAAATTTCAAATCAGAAATTGGTCTAATAGATCTTATGCACGGTCGCCATTTTGAATAAATTAGCGCCATGTTGGGAAATTGCATTCTGGGATTAATTGTAGTACGCTGCTGAGATCAGTCTGCGGGCTGCATTGATATTAGATAGCTCGCCGTGATAAGTTTCACTCGTTGCTTAGCGAGTTTTTTCACTAATATGGTCGGACAAATGTAACATATATTTGGTTTCTGAAGGTGTAGTATAGAAATTATCAGGTCTCCAAAAACAATGTGGAAAATTTTAGTCTTCAAGGGAGAAAAATAAGTTATAGTTAAGGATGTCCTTGAGGACAAATGTCATCAATTCACTGTGGTGTTTTTTGTTAGCATGCATCCCGACTTTCTCATCTTTTTCTTTGGCTTGTGGGTAGTTTTTTCTTTTTCTTTTCGTTTTCTCCTTTTTTCCCCGAGTTAACTGGTGCATTTCGATCGTCCTTTAAGAAGAGTGATTTTCTTTGACGCGGAGGTCTACCTTTCAGTGAGAAATAATCCATGGACAAAATGAACATAAGAATGCAACAGAGAGACCACATTCATCTGGTTTGGCGCGGGTTTCAATGATATTTCAATGAGGGGAAACGGCGAACTCGTGGGCATATCGAACATAGCGAAAATGTCATTTTTAGTGCGTTTATTATCAAATAAAGGGCATAATAATAATAATAACGACTACTTGCACATACTTCAACAGTTTCTCTTCAAATCAGGAATGAACACTTGCCTTAAGACATCCCTTTGGTAATCAAGAGGTTCGACAGACATATACAAACAAACAAGCGCTCGTGCAAGACACAATTTGCTCCTGCAAACACTCTAGATTCGTGTGTGTGTGTGTGTTTCTCTTGGTTTAAACGTATTTTATTTCTCGAAATACATGTACCATTGGGGAGCTGGCAACGCCTATACGAGCCCATCTCTTGTGCGGATATCAATGCAACTTTGTACATTTAAGCGTGTTGCACATCTTTGCAATGTACATGTATATTATTTCAGTAATTCTTTTTATTTCACACAATTACCCTAAAAATACCGAATTAAAATGGGAAAACAACGTGTTAGTGATCTGGTTCCTGAGTCTTCAAAGTGTGCTTTCTGAAACCATTAGTACTTGTTAAGTACTTTGCCTTTCTTTGTGTTAACGATGTTTGCATAAAATTAATCACCCGGTGCTTAAGCTATGAAAGAGTTTATGAGATTAGCACAAGTACTGGTTGCTTTAAAAAAACTACTTGTGAAAACAACACGCCAAGAAACAACACACGGGTTGTTAGTTGAGGAGCACATGGTAAAAATATCTGTAGTTTTAAACGTTAAAATGAATGTTTTAGTAACATGTCAAAAACGGAATCTTTAGCCCGTTTTTTCGGCTATGATTAAGAAAACTCACCGCATAGGTTTAAACATATGTATTTATACAGGATTGTCCAACAGTACTTCTAGATGACTAATAACATGGGTCGTCAAGCTGAATATGACTAAGGTGGAAGAGCAAAATCTCAGCTAATCAATCTGATTAATTTCTGCTGCAGATGAACACACCCTGTTTTCATGTATGACATTGCATAATGAAAGTTGAACATTTCCTTTTTTCATGTCTGACTCAGATTATTCCCAAATCAAAGTTTGTATAAGAATACCTCAGTTTTGAAACAACTTTGCTCAAAACTACATGGATTTATCTTTGAAAAATCAGTAATAAAGAAAGGAAAATTTGTTATTTTAGGGAGCGTAATATTTCTTTCTTTTTTTCTTTCTTTTTCTTTTTTTCTTTCTTTCTTTCATTCCTTCATCTGCTAACCTGCATGTCTGTCTGTCTATCTATCTATCTGTCTGTCTGTCTGTCTGTCTGTCTGTCTGTCTGTCTGTCTGTCTGTCTATCGATCGATCGATCGATCGATCGATCTATCCATCTATCTTTCATGTTCTTTTATCATTGGCCATAGTGTTTACACGTTGGTTGCAAAACACACAGTACGATTTGGATCCAAAAGGAAAATGATTCAGATGACAGCGTTACCCAGTTGGAATGGATATATCTAAAGTTAACTATGTAGACTGATCACAATGTGCAAATGTCATCATTCAAAGTTACACAGCAAACGTAGTATGACGAGGTCATAGGCACGAATTTACACAATTTTCAGTCCTGGAATGTCAGGCGATCATGAGCACAAATTTACACAATTTTCAGTCCTTTCCAGAACAGGAAATTCTTCTTATCCATTGTTTTCCCAGTTTTTATTTGTTGGCAAGGGATAAAATTTAAGTCGTTTGCCTCAGGAATAATTTGTAAAGCACACAGCCAAATAACAAATTCAACTTCTCATGGCTACCTGTGTAATTTCATAGTCGACACAGGTTAGCAAAGATATCGCCATAACCGCTCGTATACTACAAATAAGCCCGCAATGCACTGCGCGTCAAAAGATTTGGCGCATGCGCTGTGCTCCGAGCATAACATCTATTGTAATGCACATTGAGTGTGCAGCCTGTCACCATCTTTCCTACCACTGTATATAAACAGCTGCTTTGGCCATGTGGTCTGACAGACAACACATCACATGATTGGTCAATTGAGTCACATGCAAAAATGAGCCAATCACAGGTTGTGTTACAATGTGTTCATCATGGCTTCCCCCCAGTGAACATGTGTGAATCTTCAATTACTATATGCCCCTCCTCCAGTGGGAGGGGGGACATAAAAATGGATAGCTGGGCCCAAGGACCACCAGTTTCTCAAATCTACAGGGCTGCTATAAATTTTTGCGGACTAAGATACACCATGTACTATTTACAAACAAAATGCTCAATTCTCTATCCAAGTTGATATTCGAACTGTTCAAACACCAAGATATTTTGAAATATTCTCTTAAGAAGTTTAAGTCTTCTGGACGTAAATTTTATCTGCATGCTTTAAAACATCATACTATATTTTAGAAATATATATATTATCTAAAATAACAAGACATGTTTGTAAAACATACATCCCCCCACCCCGACATCATTATGTTCGCCCTCATTATCCTGTTGATAGAACTAAATGGGGCATTCATGACCTTAGGAAGTGGATGAAAGGGAGCATTATAAATGAGATTTTTTGAGCCCTAGTCTTTGAGGTAAAATTCTTGAAAAGAGGTTTCTTTTTGTGGGACTGCGAGTTTTTTTCCACATTTTATGTATGTTATGAAACTTTGAAATAGACAAAGACAGACAGACACACACACACACACACACACACACACACACACACACACACACACACACACACACACACACACACACACAGGTTGCTTTACCAGGTTCCATATATTTTACATTGAAAAATAAAGATAAAAACTAGGGCAAAGCCCTGGACGCAGGCCTTTTTTACAGCTAGTCAAAATTTGTACCCAACAACAGACAAATTTGCTAAAAACATTCATAAATTGTTCCTCAGACTAGAACTGTCACAAACTTTAAATTCTGTACAAATAAACTTTGGGCTTAGGATCCACCATTAACAAGATATAAGGCAATTATGTCCATTTCACCTTTATTTTGACCTCTCTCAAGGTCACCCAAGGTCAAAATTAATTACCCCAAATGGAAACCCCACAGGTACGTTCCTATATGTTTGTTGGTTACCATGTGCCTAGATCCATCATAACCAAGCTTTACGCCAACATGTCAGCTTGACCTTAAACTTGACTTTTGACTTTGTAGGTGGGAGATAAAAATATAAACATAACAAGAGGACTGTGACAGTCCTGTGCTCAGCTGACTTGAACATTTGCAATATTTTAAGATTTGCCAAAAAAACCCAGAGAAATTCATGAAAAATCCAAAATTCAATGGAGCATGACCATTTGAACAAATCTGGTAGAGACCCATCCAAGGTACATTACCACCAATTTACAAGTCAATCTGAATGACGGTTTCACAGAAGTAAAACATTTGAATAAGCATTAGAATGCCCATTGACTTACATAGTAATCAATGGGAAAGTTGCATTTACCAGTAAATATCTGAGTTGAAAAAAATCATTAAAAATCAGGAATCCACAGCAGTGCCACCTAGTGAACAACTTTGTTTGGCCCTTCCACAAGGAACATATCCACCAAGTTTCAGCTTAATCTGAGTGACGGTTCTGGAGAAGTCGAAAATAGCAATAATGCACAAAAAAATCATTAAACAAGAGGGCTGTGTGAACAGCCCATGCTCAGCTGATCTTGACATTCATCACACTTGTAGATCTATGAACTTGGGAAAGGATCAAGGTCACCCATGTTCTGAGTAAGTCTGACCATTATAAAAGAACACTAACATGTGCAACATCAAGGTTCAAGTAGTTCTCAAGTTATAATGAAGAGTAAAATTCATGTATGTTGCACTGTGACCCCAGAAATGAGGTCAAAGTCATTCCTGTACTGTCTGAGCATGACCTTCATACAAAAACATTAACATGTGCAGCATCACAGTACTAACTCAAAACAGATCTCAAGTTATCAAGTAAACAGTAAATTTTGTGTCAGTTGTCCTGTGAATTAGCACTACAATACCCACTGACTTACATAGTAATCAATAGGAAAGCTGCATTGATCGATAAGTACCCGAGTTGAAAATACTTAAAAATCAGGAATCTAAAGCAGTGCCACCTAGTAAACAACTTTGTTTGACCCTTCCACAAGAACATATCCATCACATTTCACTTTAATCTGACTGACAGTTCTGAGAACAAGTGAAAAATAACAAAACCATATAAAAAATTTATAAAAAAAAAAAATAGAAAAAATTGCAGTGCCACCTGGTGAACAAATTGGGAACTATGTGTCCCTGGGAGTGTCTATGAACGCTATCAGAACAACTGGGTGAGCAGTTTCAGAGGTAGAGTTTTTAAGGTTTGCCCCCCAAAAAACGAAAAAAAATCATAAAAATTCCTAAAATCAATAGAGCGTGACCATTTGAACAAACTTGGTAGAGATCCACCCAAGGCACATCCCCACTTAGTTTGAAGTAAATCTGGCCAAAAGTATTTAAGTTATAACAATTACAAGAAATTCCCATGTTAAAACTTTTGTAAAGATTTTTGGAAAAAAAATCATAAAAAAAACAAAATTCATTAGAACATGACCATTGGAACAAACTTGGTAGACACCCACCCAAGGTACATCCCCACCAAGTTTGAAGTTAATCTGGATGACGGTTTTAGAGAAGTCGCAAATGTGAATTCGCATTAGAATACTCATTGACTTCCATAGTAATCAATAGGAAAGCTGCATTGACCGATAAGTACCCAAATGGAAAAAATCATTAAAAATCAGGAATCTGCAGCATTCCCACATAGTGAACAACTTTGTTTGACCCTTCTACAAGGAACATATCCACCACGTTTCAGCTTAATCTGAGTAACGGATCTGGAGAAGAAGTCGAAAATAGCTAGAACACACAAAAATAGCTAGAACACACAAGAGGGCTGTGTGAACAGCCCGTGCCTCAGCTGATCTTGACATTCATCACACTTGCAGCTCTATGAACTTGGGAAAGGATCAAGGACACCATGTTCTGAGTAAGTCTGACCTTTATAGAAGAACACTGACATGGGCAACATCAAAGTTCAAGTAATTCTCAAGTTATAATGAAGAGTAAAATTCATGTATGTTGCACTGTGACCCCACAAATGAGGTCAAGGTCATTCATGTACTGTCTAAGCATGACCTTCATACACAGTAATCAACATGTGTAGCCAACTCAAAACAGATCTCAAGTTATCAAGGAAACAGTAAATTTTGTGTCAGTTGTCCTGTGAATTAGCATTAGAATGCCCATTGACTTGCATAGTAATCAATAGGAAAGCTGCATTGAACCATAAGTACCCGAATTGAAAATCCTCAAAAATTAGGAATCCAAAGCAGTGACACCTAGTACACAACTGTTTGACCCTTCCACAACAATACATCCATCACATTTCAGCTTAATCTGAGAGATGATTCTGAGAACAAGTGAAAAATAGCAAAACCATACAAAAAATTCATTAAAAAAAAATTGCAGTGCCACCTGGTGAACAAATTGGGACCTAGGTGTCCCCGGGAGTGTCTATGTACGATATCAAAGCAATTGGGTGAGCGATTTCAGAGGAGAATTTTGAAGGTTTGCCCGACCAAAAAACAAAAACAAGAGGGCTGTGTGAACAGCCCATGCTCAGCTGATCTTGACATTCATCACACTTGTAGATCTATGAACTTGGGAAAGGATCAAGGTCACCCATGTTCTGAGTAAGTCTGACCATTATAAAAGAACACTAACATGTGCAACATCAAGGTTCAAGTAGTTCTCAAGTTATAATGAAGAGTAAAATTCATGTATATTGCACTGTGACCCCAGAAATGAGGTCAAAGTCATTCCTGTACTGTCTGAGCATGACCTTCATACAAAAACATTAACATGTGCAGCATCACAGTACTAACTCAAAACAGATCTCAAGTTATCAAGTAAACAGTAAATTTTGTGTCAGTTGTCCTGTGAATTAGCACTACAATACCCACTGACTTACATAGTAATCAATAGGAAAGCTGCATTGATCGATAAGTACCCGAGTTGAAAATACTTAAAAATCAGGAATCTAAAGCAGTGCCACCTAGTAAACAACTTTGTTTGACCCTTCAACAAGAACATATCCATCACATTTCACTTTAATCTGACTGACAGTTCTGAGAACAAGTGAAAAATAACAAAACTATATAAAAAATTCATTAAAAAAAATTAGAAAAAATTGCAGTGCCACCTCGTGAACAAATTGGGAACTATGTGTCCCTGGGAGTGTCTATGAACGCTATCAAAACAACTGGGTGAGCAGTTTCAGAGGTAGAGTTTTTAAGGTTTGCCCCCCAAAAAACGAAAAAAAATCATAAAAATTCCTAAAATCAATAGAGCGTGACCATTTGAACAAACTTGGTAGAGATCCACCCAAGGCACATCCCCACTTAGTTTCAAGTAAATCTGGCCAAAATTATTTAAGTTATAACCATTACAAGAAATTCCCATGTTAAAACTTTTGTAAAGATTTTTGAAAAAAAAATCATAAAAAAAACAAAATTCATTGGAACAAACTTGGTAGACACCCACCCAAGGTACATCCCAACCAAGTTTGAAGTTAATCTGCATGACGGTTTTGGAGAAGAAGTCTCAAATGTGAATTAGCATTAGAATACTCATTGACTTCCATAGTAATCAATAGGAAAGCTGCATTAACCCATAAGTACCCGAATTGAAAAAATCGTTAAAAATCAGGACTCTGCAGCATTCTCACATAGTGAACAACTTTGTTTGACCCTTCTAGCAGGAACATATCCACCACGTTTCAGTTTAATCTGAGTAAAGGTTCTGGTGAAGAAGTCGAAAATAGCTAGAACACACAAAAATTCATAAAAAATTAGTAAAAAATTGCAGCGCCACCTGGTCAAGAAATTAAGAACACAGAGTCCCTAGGTGTCTTCTCGTGTGATATCAGAGTGATTGAGTAAGCGGTTTTGGAGAAAAAGATTTTTCAAGATTTGTCCAAAAAAAGAACAAAAAAATTCATTAAAAATCCAAAAATCACTGGAGCATGACTGTTTGAACAAACCTGGTAGACACCCACCCAAGGTACATCCCCACCAAGTTTGAAGTTAATCTGCATGACGGTTTTGGAGAAGAAGTCAAAAATGTGAATTACCATTAGAATGCTCATTGACTTCCATAGTAATCAATAGGAAAGCTGCATTGCCCGATAAGTACCCGAATGGAAAAAATCGTTAAAAATCAGGAATCTGCAGCATTCTCACATAGTGAACAAATTTGTTTGACCCTTCTACAAGGAACATATCCACCATGTTTCAGCTTAATCTGAGTGACGGTTCTGGAGAAGAAGTCGAAAATAGGTATAACACACAAAAATTCATAAAAAAATAGAAAAAAATTGCAGCACCACCTGGTGAACAAATTAAGAACTAGGTGTCCCAGGGAGTGTTTCTGTGTGATATCAAAGTAATTGGGTGAGCGGTTTCAGAGAAGATTTTTTAAGATTTGCCCAAAAAAAGGAAAAAAAATTCTTTAAAAATCTAAAAATCAAGGGACCGTGACCATTTGAACAAACTTGGTAGAGACCCACCCAAGGCACATCCCCACCAAGTTTGAAGTGGATCTGGCTGATGGTTTCGGAGAAGAAGTCGAAAATGTAAATTGTTGACGGACGACGGACGGATGACCATAAGATAAGCTCAACTGACTGACAAGTCAGCTGAGCTAAAAAATAGAAAAGAATCACAGCTCACCTGGTGAAAAAATTTACAACTATGAGTCCCCAGGAGTGTTCCTGTGTGATATCAAAAGAATTGGGTGAGCAGTTTCAGAGATGATTTTTATAAGATTGCCCCCGCCCCGCCCCGCCCCCCCCCCCCCCCAAAAAAAATAAATAATAAAAAAAAAAAAAATTACTGGTGCGTGACCATTGGAACAAACTTGGTAGCAGCTCACCCAAGGTACATTACCACCAACTTTGAAGTCAACCTGGATGACAGTTTCGGAGAAGTCACAAATGTGAACTAGCATTAGAACGCCCATTGACTTACATTGTAAACAATAGGAAAGGTATTTACCGACAAGTACCTGAATTGAAAAAAAATGTTAAAAATCAGGAATCCACAGCATTCCCACCTAGTGAACAACTTTGTTTGGCCCTTCCACATGGACCATATCCACCTAGTCTCAGCTTAATCTGAGTGACGGTTATAGAGAAGAAGTCAAAAGTAGCAATAACACACAAAAGAATCATAGAAAAAAGTTAGAAAAAAAAATCACAGCACCACCTGGTGAACAAATTTAGAGGTAGGAGTCCCCAGGAGTGATCCTGTGGTTTCAAAGCAATCGGGTCAGCAGTTTCAGAGAAGATGATTTTTTAAAATTTGCCCAAAAAAGAACAAAAAAATCCAAAAAAAAATCCAACAATCATTGAAGCATGACCAACTGAACAAACTAGGTAGAGACCCACCCAAGGTACATTGCCACCAAGTTTGAAGTGAATCTGACTGATGGTTTTTGAGAAGAAGTTGAAAATGTGAATTGTTGATGGAGAGACGACGGATGACCTGCCCTCCTAAAAGCTCAGCTGACTTATCAGCTGAGCTAAAACAACTAGACATACCTTCAATACAAAGCATTGATTGAGGGTTCCCCATGCAATTAGGCTGCCATTTGCTCAAATTAGGTCACTGTGACATCAAAATCTAATCAGTTCATTTTGCAGCTGAGATAAGCATATTGCCAAATTTGAGCAAAATACATGGGAAACATTCTGCGGATATCGCGGCAATGAGAATGTGCACATCCAGATGGACATCTGGATGGAAGGACAACCCAAAATCATAAAGGATCCCCACCCCCACCCCATGGGGTAGTCCTTCAAAAATAGAGCACTTATGATTGCAAGCAATGACTGGATGCCTCCCCCCACCCACCTCATCCTAAAATTTATTACCTACTTTAAGGGGCCGTCTGTAAGGTATTTTGCAGTATAAATTTTAGGAAATCAAGAATTGCTTTTTCTGCAGAATAGGGGACTTTAGGTACCAATGTACAATATGGCAAAATGATTAGTTTTAAAAAGTCACTTTTTATGAGAATTTTATAGCTAAAAAAATCATGGTTTTTGGCCAAACACCCACATGGTTCTGTTTGTACAACAGAGTATTTAAGTGAGCTGTCAGTCAGACTTGGGACTCCTAAGCAATGGGAAGTGATCAAGCTGCTCATTGGTGGGGGAGGCCAGTGGGCAAGGGAGAGAGAACAATGGACCAGTGGCTTGGGAAAGAACAATGGGCACTCCTGATCTGTTATTTTAGCAACTGAAACCAGCTACTAGGAAACTACATCTTTGTGATCTTCCCCTGGAAAAACTTCAGATTCCTTTTTAAACATAAATTTAAAAGATATATTTTCATGACAACACATCAAAAGTATAGTACAAGAGTACTTCTCACAAGACAAGTATCAATTAGAGGGAGTGAGTACATTTTCCACGATGGCCAGTTTACCATTCCAAGAGGGCCAATTTGACCTATATCACATTTTCTCACAATTCCAATTTTCGTCCGACTTCTCAGAGGTTTTCAAGAGAATGCGCATGAATGGTGTAACCAATTTTGATGAAATAAAAAAGCCAATAAAGATATACATTCTTGCCTAGGGGCAGTATGCAACGTTTGTAGATCTATTTTCATTATCTTGTAGGTTTTTTTTAATGTTGAAATGTGCAAAGTTGAAAAACAATGCCTCTTTACAAATATTTACCAAAATCATTCATTTTGCTTTTAAAGAAAAAACAAGAGAACCGTTCCTAGACATTACATCACAGTTTTCCTTTACCAAATTTGAAGATTTTATGTTAAATATAATGGTTAGCAGGCCCAGAAAAGCTCTGAAATGGACCCTTTCGTAACATGTGGCCTATCATCCTAAATAACGAGAAAATGATGGGGTTTTTTTCACATAATAAAAACAAAGATTAATATCTAAAAGAAAACGTGTGGTTTTGGGGGGCTAACGGTAATATTTTAGAAAGGAAAGTAGAATAAGATACTGCGATATTACATACACTGAGATTTACAGACGGCCTGTTAAAGGTCAACACTCTCAAAAATACATATGAAAGTGAATTAAGGATATAATTCTGCTTCTAAACAGAGGTGTCCACAAAATTGTCTATACAACACAATACACTAAAATTAAGTCCCACAAAGTATATATTTTTGAAAAGTACATAATGTGGAAAATTGTGTTTTGTCATTGTCATTTGTCTTGTGGTTATACAGCTATTGTGCAAAGTGAACGTACAGTTTTCTAAATTTCTCAGTTTGAAACAAATTCAACCTTTTTAATTTTCATTGAAACTTTGAACTTCAGGTGGCAAAATAAACTAAAAGAACTAAATACAAAAAGCAGGTCCCAGTTTTCGCAAATTTTGCTTTGTTTAGTTTCTAGGACTGTTTGATGTTGGAAGGTTGACATCTCACTTTAGCACCAAAGGGCTTATTGTTTGGAGTGGCCAGAAAATATAATCAGGCAAGCTCTGTACTATATAATGCATTTCTGTAACAAAGAAAAGAATCTATCCATCCACTTTGACAATATTGCGTTTGGGCAATGACGATAACCTAGTAACATGTTAAATGTGGGGTCATCCACACTATGCAACATAAAACTTCTTTCTATATATGTTACACATCTGTGTTACATATGTTATCATAAGCCTTATTTCTTGACAATGATTTTAGTGTGTTTTCAACACATTTTGGTCCATATCATTTGTAATACTCCAGGTGGCACCACCAAATTTCAATGTGTGTTTGTAAAAAATATATTTCAACTTTGTTGAGTGTAATGGCAAAATTTGTTACTGGTACATGTATTGTGTACACGGATGCAGGGGCTCAAGCTATCACCTGTTTGCAGAGAAAGATTCTCTGGGGCAGTCCATTTATATACTGAGGGACATAGGAGATCCCAGTGTGATTACTGGTATGCTAATTGTAGTGCACTTTGTGTGCTAAAGCTTGGGAAACCTTTCAATTTTATGTTGAAAGGGCAATTCTAGTGCATTTTCAGAGCTAAACCTTGGACATAAACAGTTTTGGGGTTTTTTGTTTTTGTTTTTGTTTTTGTTTTTTTCCCAATGCATTTTTTCTTGTTGCTGGGCAGCAGAAATTGGCAGAACAAGTGGTTTCAAACTTTTCTCAGAAGTGAGGGGAGAGTTACAGTCACTGTAGATGTTTCTTAGACTGAAAATTACCATGACTGCAGTATCAACTATTATGATACGCATTTAAACTTACTGTTTTCCAAGGTAGAAAATACTGGATCAAATCAAAGGTCTTTAGACAATGGTAATGTACAGTCAGCCAGTGCAGATCAATAATGGCCGCCTGGATGCACCAAAGAATTAATGGATGCTCCCTGCTAACCATGTCAGCCAGTCGTGATCAATGATGGCACACACATGAATAAACCTACAAATCAATGGCTGCTCCCTGCTACCCAAAAAGGCCCACTGTGACTGCCATCGTCACAGACTGATGCAGTTAAGACTGGAAATGAGGCCTGGACAACAATTTCATTAGGCTAGTGTGACTTGAGTGACAAGTTCCACAGCAAAGCTTTCATAAACAGTCTGGTAACTAACCTTTAAATACATCCATTAATGCTAATAAAAAACACTGACCTGAAATGAACCCAAACGCATGTAGTCATATTGCAAGGTCACTGTGTTCTGCACAGCAGTTTGTCTTTATCAGCGTTGCTGGCATTTAATGCAATTTGACAAGGCAATCAACGCACTGTTGTGAGGTTTTGGCAAGAAATATCATACAGACAGAATTCTCTTTACAAATGCCTGTTTCTGAAACAGAATGTCACCTATTTTACATGATTGTGTCCTATCTATCCATCACTGATGAACTACATAGTGGCAATATGATAAGCTCTGTGTTCAGCTCTCTCCCCCTTGAATTAAAGGCCGAGATCTGCCACCACCAAAAATGATTTAAACACTACATCAACACACTTCCTTGGCCTGGGTGGCTGCTGAGGACCCAACCCATGTCAAGGAAAACTGCTGACTTCGGACACCTGATCCTGGTTGGTCTCATCTTTAACTCTCACTCAAACTGTTTTCATCTTAATTAAAATTAGCCACAAAAAAAAAAAAAAAAAAAAAAAACAAAAAAACAAAAAAAAAAACAAAAAAACCCCACTGAAAGTCAAAGAGATAAAATTTGACCACCTCCCAGTTTTGGACAAATTAAGGAGGGGAGGCAGGCTTAATGAGGATAGGTTGGTAAGGAAAATACCTGATTGTATACACAATGATGTCAGATATACACAGAGGCTCCAACCTGCTTCAGGTACAAAGTGGGAGATCTCCCTCTTTCAGTTATTGAAAAGTGGGAGGTTGTCCATGAGCGAGCACTGAAGGTGTGAAGCTCATCTAGGGGGGGTCCGGGGACATCCCCCCCCCCGGATAATTTTGAAATTTTAACCTTTATTTGCTGCATTCTGAGCCATTTTGAGCCATTTCAGGCATCATCAAAGACATTATCAATACTGCAAAGAATCACTGAACAGCTGCTACATTTCAGTGTTTTCCTCACACTGTAAGCAGAAAGGTGGCCCACCTTACGGGCTTATACTTTTTTTCATGAAAAGTCTTTCAAGTCTTGATGAAAACCCTGTATTGGACAAAAGCAAACAATAATACATGTATCTTTCTTGTCAGCACCTTTATTTTCTTGCCATCAAATTGTCTTCATTTCTACAACACATCAAGATAAATCTCACCCAGCTGACTTCTCATCACCTTGTGTGAGAATTTAAAAATAATGCGTACTGAGAACTTGTTATTTTATAATTCTCACACAAGGTGACAAAACTACCCAGTACTGCAATCTTATCACATCTTGTCTGCCACATTTTTCTTTCAATGTGGGTTCACTCTTTATAATGGCCCCAAAACTAATATGTTTCTGCAATATGACTAAATAAATTATGAAATAGATCAGAACTTATGTTTTCCACTCAGATGATTTCTCATCATCTTGTGTGCAAATTTAAAAATAAGTGCTGAGAACTAACAAATTTTCAATTTTCACACAAAGAGGATTCACTTCTTGAAATAGCACCTAAAGTAAGAAATTTCTACAGTATATGTATGAATGAATAAATGGTTTTCTACAAAAGATCAATCAAGTCACCATGCTTTCTTTGGTTGATACATGACTAAAATCAGCAAAAATGACACCATAAATATTAGTATAAAACTTCAAAGTTATCTTAACTCTCCTGCCCTTGTGTATGTACTAAATAAATACTGGCTTGGTACTTCACCCTTTTCTTTCTCAGATTTTTGTTCCCATTCAAGGAACGCTTCGCCATGTATCGCCATGATGGGCCAAAGTGACGCGGAAGTAGTTTTGCAGCGCCTTCTATAACACAGCTTTCGCGCGTATATGGGGTGAAAATACCAGCAAGACAGTACCACTCTGTCGCTCTTTTACCGCTGCTGGGTGCTACCAATCGATAAAAACATTTTCAGCTTTTTTTTTGGGGGGGGGGGGTAAATTTTTTGAAAAGCGGGAGGGCGGGAGACTTTGTACAAAAGTTACAAAAAGCGAGAGATCTCCCGCCGAGGCAGGAGAGTTGGAGTTTCTGGTATATTTTGTAGGGTTTTTTTGGCTCATGTTGGGATTTTGTGGCATTGGTTAACATGACAACTTGAGCAAGCTAAAAAGTGATAGCAAAAGCTCAGCTGATTGATAAGTGAACCAAGTTAAACAGAAAATCTGGAAAACTGAATTGATCAGAAACACATAGAATTCTTTTATGACACGAGAAACAGTAGAATAAACAAGATAATTCTGATGTAATATCACCCTATGGATCTATAGCGGACACCAAGAAAGTTAGGCTCCACCATGGGCTCCCAGTTAAAAAATTACTCATTTGCCAACAGAGATGAGTAAGGATAGAAGTGTTCCTGTATCCTTCCTCCAGACAGCATTTCAGTCAGGAGGGCTACAGATGTGTATGACCATTACGTTTTCCATAGTAATCTGCAATTTGAAAAATTAACAAGTGGCCCATGGACCTAATGTTCTGCAGACATATAATCTGATGACCATTACTGAAAATCCATTTCCTGACCTGTTCCTTCCATGACCCTGAGAAATTAGTCATGGTTACCCATATGATGCAACATCAAATTTCCACATAAGTACACATTCATGGAACAGTTGGTATCATTCCCCTTCTTCTTTATCAGCATATATTTTTAGTGCCAAATGATATGCATTTCCCCTGTGATTTTGATCAAGTGCATCAAGGACACTCGTATTATGCAGTATCGAACTACTATATGATACACATATGTAATACATTTGGTATTGTTAATCTTTTTATTTCTCAGCATGTAAAAATTAATAATATCCTTTACTATGTCTTTAATGACCTTGGAAAAAATCTGATCATTGATATAAACCACATTTGGCATAAATTTACAACTTCCATCTGAATTTACTATCAAAATAATGAATTCAATGTACTTTTAATAACTATGATCAATGCTAGTTCCACCTAATACCACCAGTAGTGCTCCACACATCATAGCCTTGTTTGTATATTGTTGTGTAGCTGGTGCAAAGAGACAACTCATGATAGGTCTATCTTGTTTGACCTCAAGATCTTGAGCATGTTTATGTAGCCTGTTTATGTATGAAACCCTACATTTATGGACACTGCTCTACTGTAAGATTATCTTGGCTCATACACTTTGATGTAATACTATTGGTGGCACCACCAATATCTAACTTGAACTAGATTTTCATACACTTCTTAAGTCCTGAAAGTGATACAGGGATGATTTGAAAACTGTGGACTGTGTTGCATCCACAAGCACAAGTTCATGAATAAAGGGACAAACATAAGTGACCACACAAGTCCTGTGACCTATGGTCAGCAGAGCTAAAAAACAGCAGCTGCAAAAACACAAATTTGTCCTGATTAATCTTGCTTCATATATAATAATTTTTTTCTTATTAGCTGCCCACCCCTTATTAGACCCCCCCCCTCTAAAAAAAAAAAAACGAACTTTTTTTCACCCAGGAGGGTTGCTCCTGCTTGCAGTACAGAGGGCAGTGCTTATGGCAAGATACGTCATGGGTGGCCTGAGTGAACAGGATCCTGTCAACTGTCCTTTTTAAATTCCTGTAAACATACAGTGTACAGTGTTCAGAGCAGGAAATTATTATCCCAGTCTATCCGGCTGTTGACATTTTTCCTCTATTTGTATTACCTCATCATGTTCATGACGTTGGCAACATGCAAATTTTGACATGTATGCATCTTGAGAAATTTCATCCAACAGAGATTCCCAAACATGCATCCAGATTCTGAATTCAACTTGAGAAAACACCCTTAAATTTTATTTCTGCACAGGTTCTTTTAATGTCCATAATAAACTAGTCCAAACCTAGTACTAAGGTAACAAACTCAAATGCACCGGTGCATGTGGGTTTGCTGTGCCGCCATGTTGGAGTGTGTATTCTAAAATATGCAACCAACATTTGTACATGGAATAAATCAACTCAGTGAAACATTCAAAACATATTACGTTTCATTTTCTTTTCTACCATAAACCAGTTCTCCCTTTCTTGTAACTTTGATTTTGTTGGTCGTTTAATTGATGTTGGGTTTTCATCACACTTTTAACAAGTCCCACTCACTGATCAATACACTCACGGCTGACAGGAAAAAGACTTTTAAAGAATATAAAAAACAAAAAACAAAACAAAAAATTAGGATAATTTTCAGTCAACCTGCATGTTTATTGTGATAATTGTCAGAAATGAAACATTTGCATGTGTTCTCATAATAATCTAATTACAATTGGCTTTGAATTGTGCAGCACTTGTCTTGAATGATAATATTCTGCCAGTAGGCCAATAACAATTTGCATTAACAGTTACTATAGATCATGATATCAGCAGGAAAATATTTAAGCATCAAACTTTCGCTGCTGGCAGCAGCATGCATCATCTTCCTCCCATGACATGGGCATACATACCACAATGGCAGCATGTTAGGTCTACAGGTACCTGAAAGTTGATAATTCATGCCAAGTTGGGTCAGTCATAAATAGCATGCAGCCATTTGAATGAATGCTTTCCATGCCATTGCTGTCTCCTGTGGTTCTGATAAATGGACAAATAAATAATGATAACACTGGCTATATATTTCTTCTCAACAGTCAGGTTTTATTGTGGACATCACAATTGAATGTTTAGGTGCTATATCACCGATCTACCGGTATTTCAACTGGATTCACCTTGATGGTTGTCTCGAACAGACAATGTCCAAGGAGAGCATCAGTAGGCTACATGCACTGTATATAGGTACTAGGTACTGCCTATGAGTCCCGTCCATGTGTGCTTTCAGTTTCACCTTTTAGTCATTGTTTTCTTCTTCCTTTTTTCATCTTTATATTTGGCCAAAGTATTTTTTAAAGCACACATTGTGTTTAATAAGTAGATCTGTTGATGACAGATGCATTCAGAAAATGGTAACCTTAACGGGGGGCCAATTTCACATGTTCACGTTCAAATGTCCCACCGTTTACCTTTATTACTCCCAACAAGTGCCCTCCCCCCATTTCAATTTTCTTAGCACCCAGAGCACTAATTAGAACAAATATGGTAACTTAATATCATTGTGAAAATTTAATTTCATTAGTACCAAAAGTGACCAGTTTTGTTCAAGGTTACTTTGACATACAATTCAATGGGAATACACAATTATAGTCCTCAGGAATTTCGTGTATTGGGCTGTGTATTCAGCTGATTACACATGAAACTGCTAATCATATCCTCTCCTACTTCATCATCAGGAAACTAGAATTATCTGCATTGAAAATATTGCAATATTCCACAATATTTGCAAAAATGCAGAAATCAACTTTCCTTGTGAACTGATCAATCAGTAAAATGTGCTGACTGATGCTCTGGGAAATGAGTGAAAGCCTAAATTGTCTCATTTCACTAATTTACAAATCAATGCCATGGGCTCTGTCAACCCCTGGCTGACAAAAGACTGATCCCTTATTGGAAATTCACATCACAAGAGCAGGTTCTAAATGCGCCAAAGTTAAAAGCCTGTACTAAGCACCTTTTAGAACTTCCACTTGTCATCTTTTGAAAGGTTGTTTCCTCAATCCTAAGAATATGATTTTCATATTTAAATGACAAAAAAGAATTAAATCACGGAAGTTTCCTCGATATATTTGGCATCCACATTGTATCTCTGACACAGTTCTCAACTAGGCCACCAGGATTGCATACATGTACAAACCAGACTGCACTGGCAGCTTGTTTACCCTGGC
Source organism: Hermodice carunculata (assembly GCA_964020975.1). Taxonomy (NCBI): domain Eukaryota; kingdom Metazoa; phylum Annelida; class Polychaeta; order Eunicida; family Amphinomidae; genus Hermodice; species Hermodice carunculata. Next base: position 544,077 of record CAXHWN010001941.1, on the reverse strand, counting down.
ACCGATTGACGTCAATGCTCTGTATATAGGCCATTATACACCCAGGCATGGTAAAATAATACTAGCTTCATTCAGGTGTATCTAAATGTACTGAGGTCACAAATGACAGACTTCAAAAACCTGTATCTGGTTGCAACTTGTTTACAACCAGGAAAATTTGTTGATTTTCCCCTTGTAATTTACATGCAGGAAGCAACATTCAGTCTTCCATTACAGGGATACATGTTCCAATCATGACGATGACTGGGTTTGCCAAGCTTTTTTTACATGAGACCCAGACCTCCATACTAAGGTTTGGTCTACCATTCTGCATACAACCCTTTGTGTTTCAACAGATAATTAAAGTTCCTGAAAATACATATGTCTAATCAAAACCTTATAATGGGGTTTTGACCTTATGCATGCAGCCTGGCACTCCTTGTCAGGTCCAAGTATGGGCACATCCTGGTCATTTTGCATGTACCTCCACTGACAGATCATCTGACTTAAAAACAAACAAAAAAAACAAAACATAACAACCTCATATTTTTCAAACATCTGGGTAATATCACAAATTAGGTACCACTGTCATTAAGATAGTCATACTGATCCCTGGTTTGCATGACCCCCTCTGATAAAAGATCAACACTCATGAACGATGATCTTTTCAGGATAGAGTGGTACCTGCTTCAAAGACCGCCTCTTGTGGGAGACCATGTATCTTAAGGACTGCCCTTATATAACGCCGGTCTATTTACGAGGTAAATATACCTGTATTTAAAGACCACCTTCACTATAAGACCACTTTTGTTATCCACAGGGGTGGTCATAAATAGCAGGTGCTACTCTACTGTACTGTGATGAGTAGTTTTCAAGTTATCTGTATCTTCTACAAAAGACCAGTTTAGATGTCAGACCAAAATTAGACAATCCTAAAGGGATGGTCTTACAAGGCAGGAACAATTGTAAACCTTGTGCTTTTACACCACTGTTAGCAATAAAACCTTTAATTTTAGACCACTGTTAATAATACAGCTTTTGTTGTAAGACCATTATCACAAGACCTCCTATTAATTTTTGATGAGTCTCTATGCACAGTTACCTGCTGTAAATGACCACTTGGGTTTACACTGTTTTACAAAACCCTGTACTGGCATTACAGAAGCTTGCATTGTCTGAATTATGTACACGTTCATCCTGCAGCATGACATTGATGATGTGATGATAGTACTTTCTTGACACTGTCATGCCACAATGCTTATTTCACAAAATAGGATCTCATGTCTGTCTCTTCACTGTGGAAGAACTGTTAACTGTTCTCCACAATATTTTTGTTTTTGCTATTTTTCAGGCTTAAATTACAGCAGCAAATTTAAAGGTACACTTACTACAAAGTTCTGAGACTGTTGACCTCCTATGTTTTATCCCCCCCCCCCCAAAAAAAACATATTTTTTCATGGATTTCAATCCCTGAGGCTTTCTTTGATAAAGTGCTACTGCACCACCCAGTATGTCAGGTGGCCATAATGACCCTGGCCTCGCTGCTGGGACAGATTGGGGGCACTGACAAAAGGGGGAGTAAAATGTAAAACAAACTAAACCCTGACAACCATATACTCATGGAACAGGGAATAAATACACATGGGCCACCCAATGTGTGGGTCATAAGTGAATATGTCCATATGTACCAGTATACTGCCAGTAGTAGACCTGAAGTTGTTGATTTCTGATACCAGTTGTCTTCACCATACACAAACAAACAATAGAAGTTGCAAAACCTGTTTTTCTTCATGAGAACAAATACTGAGCTGAAAATTACCAGTGATCACTGGTGAACTCAACTTTATTGCTTACATGTATGAATAAATTTTAACTGACATCTATAAATTCACATCATATGAGTATATACAGTTGAGGTACCAAATCAGTCCTCAGGACATAGTCCCTCGTTCAGTTCAAAGCTCAGTATATATTTTCATGTCTGACAGTACTTATGTATGTATTTTCACAAATATTAATCACTGGAGTACAGTAAAACCTGTCCTAGTGGGCACCTCCGCTAAGTGGGCACCTGTCTTTAATGGGCACTGTTGCCTGGCCCATGGATGTTTCATATACTTCCCATGTTAATGGACCTGCGGTAAGTGGGCACCTGTCTTTTAAGTAGGCACTTTTGCCCAGTCCCAAGGGCCCCCACTTAACACAGGTTTTACTGTATGTCATTGGCTGGTTGTTTCAAAATGCAGACAGACTTTGATGGTGTACCACCCAATCTCCACATGCTGCTGATTCTGTACCTGATACATACACCATACATGATCCGCCTGCTGCAAACATGCTGATGAAATCTAGGTGAAGCACTACTGTATACAAAATCCCAGCAATCATTGCTGGACAGAGGCATATATTTTGTTGAAAGTTTTAACAACCCTCTACTTATCTCTGTAGACAAAAGTATCCACTATGAAAATATTATGAAACGATAATGTGGACAGGTCTCACACTTCGAGGGGTGTAAAAGAAGTTAGTAAGCACCATGAAAGACTTCTTGGGGAAACAAACGACTCGAGCCAAAAACTTTCCAATACATTGACATGCTGACGGAATGGCTACAACAAGGTGCAATGCAAAGAGGATGTGACCTATTCAATTCAATAACTAGTTGATGACAGCGACAGTGAATCTGAAATGTTTGAAGGATTTCCTGACGAAATAAAGAAAATAAACTAATGGTATCATACAGTATAATCCTCAACATTATCATCATATCATGTTGATTCCCAGTATAAATGATGAAAATAAACTGACAATATACATTGACTTTGAATTTCATATTCATACATATATATATATATATATATATATATATATATATATATATATATATATATATATATATATATATATATATATATATATATATATATATTAGGACAGGACTGTGCCCTAGGGACTGTGACTAGATATATTGACTACACTTGCATAATGTACATAGATGTAAGATAAAAATGAACTTTAAGAAATTAATATGAGTAAACCAGTCGGTAGGAGAAGGAGAGAGAGTGTGTGTGTTTTTCCCCAAGGCCTGCCAGTATCAGAAAGCACCAACTTTAGGTCTACTCCTACATTAGTTCATATGGACATCTTCACTTATGACCCACAAAAAAGGTGGCCCATGCATATCTAATCCCTTTTACATGAGTGTATAGTTGTAATGGTTCAATAATTTATTTATTTCACACTTTACTCCCACCTTTGTCAGTGCCCTCAAGCTGTCCCAGCAGCTGGGCCAGGGTCATTATGCCATGTGGCATACAAGGTGGTGCAGTATCTTCTTGATTATGAATATATACTGAACCCCAATGAAAAGTATCCACATGCCAATTTTGAAGTATTTTATTGTTTATACTTGAAACATTTCATACCTAGACGTGCTTAGAACTTAACAAAGCATTCACTTTTCTGGCGTAAAAATAATGTCACGCTCTACCGACATTAATGTCACTTACAGGCAAAAAATGTCATTAACTGCCCTAATTGAAAGTCACACAAATTTTTCTGTTCAATATGGGATGTGGCCACCTCGAGCATCAACACATGCTATACATCTGCGGCGCATACTGCTGACCAGGGTTTGAATTCTGTGTTGGGGAACATTATTCCATTCTTCCTGCAGAGCTTGGATCAGCTGGTTTCGGGTAGTAGGCCTAGGTGTCCTCCGTTGAATACCTTGGCCTAACTGATCCCACAAATGTTCAATAGGGCTCAGATCGGGTGAGAACGCTGGCCATTCCATGACATTGATGTTGTTCTCATTGAGAAAGTTCATTGTTAATCTTGCAGAGTGTGCACGTGCATTGTCCTGCTGAAAGATCGCCAGATCTTGATGCTGCTCCATAAATGGGACCATGTGCGGCTCCAGCACCTCATCAATGTACCGCCTAGCATTGAGGATCCCTTGAATGACCACTAGGGGTGTCCGGTAGCGGTTGCTGATGCCTGCCCACACCATGACAGAGGGTCCACCCCATCGATCTGCCTGACGGACACAGGCATCTGCATATCTCTCCCCAGTCCGGCGCCACACACGTTCTCTGCCATCTGCTCTGCTGACACAAAAACGGGACTCGTCAGTAAAAAGGACGGTATTCCACTGCTGGCGAGTCCACCTGGAGTGTGCTCTACACCACTGCAGTCGTCTTTCTCTTCTGGGTTGGGTCAGCAGGTTACCCCTGTAAGGTCTTCTGGCTGTTAGGCCACTGCTCCTCAGTCGCCTCTCCACAGTAGAACTACTGACAGGACGGTGATTCACCCCTTGAGTCTCACGGGCTGTTTGGGCTGCTGTACGGAAACGGTCTCGTAGGTGCATCAGCCGGATGTGACGGTCTTGGCCAGGTGTTGTCACTCTTTCTCGGCCAGGCCTAGGCCGATCATCTACGGATCCAGTTTCTTGTTGCCGTTCAATTAGTCGTTGGATGGTGCGCCGAGTACACCCCATTCTTTGTGCGATTTGAGTGATTGGGACTCCACCCTCTGCAAGCCCCAAAGCATGGTGTCTTTGACCTTGGCTCAGACGCGGCATGATCGCCTCAACACACCTGAGACCACTGGCTTTTTTCTTGGCTGAACATCCCTTTTTAAAGCCACTGAAAACATCAGGTCATTTTAGCCATCCAATAGGAGTGGTGGTCAGAAGCCATATTCAGTGCACAAAAGTCACATGCATTATGTAACAACCCAGCAAAAGTTAAAAAGTTGTCCTGAATGACCCTGATGTAGGCTCCAAACCATGCATATATGCACACACAGTACTTAGTAACTTACAAAATTAATGTGTTAATTTTTTTATGTGGATACTTTTCATTGGGGTTCAGTATAGATATCCTCACAAATTTTTCAACTTTGAAACCCATAAATATTTATACATATGAAAATAAAACAGTTTACAGTGTGTATGTTGCGGTAATTTTTGGATCACTCAAACAAATGAAATATGATTATATCAATACGAAACTGGACCACTTTACTGGTCATAATGCTGGCAGCGTATAATGAATGCTACCAAACATGGGTTTTCGATGCTAATGACAAGATCAGTTTAGATTCTTAGGACACAATATTTACAAAAATCCTTCACAAATTTCCAATTGAACAAATTCCAACATGTTTAGGTGCTTAATGCTTAAACAGTTAATGTTTTCTGACTTTTGACGGTGAAGTTTATAAATCAATCTTTTTTTCCTCTCTCAGTGGTAATTTTTTTTTTCAGTGTCTGTTACATAATAACCTGGATTTTTATGTCTGCGCACAAACACCGACATTTCATTTGCTCACTTCCTCTGAACGGCATTTTTCTACGGACACTGCAAAAGCAATAGCTTTGAAAAATGGTGGGAACACTGCATCTGTGAACTTTGGCACCTTACCTTGAATTGTCAGGAAGTTCAAAATTATGCAAACTTGGGGCAATAAAAAATTCAAAAGTTTTATCCCTTAAAAACTAATGTAGACAGAAGGATAAAATTTCAAGTTGTGCATATAGGTTTGGGACACCTGCCAAGTTATTGGCCATCAAAAAAAAATATTGCAGTTCAATCTGTAATAAGTAGAATCTTAATCCAAATCCAGTTTATATGTTTATACTATAGACACATCCACTGAATTATGAACCAATATTGTAACCCTTTTAATTTATGCAGACAAGTCAAATAAACATGCATTGTAATTTAAACTTTTAAACCTTTAACATCTTCCAAAGTATTATTGATATATGTGATAATCTAATTTACAAATATAGGTTTGTGCTATAGAACAAACCTATATTTGGAAGCGAGATTCATCCAATGAACCACAAACTATAGTTGTAACATTTTAATTTATGCAAATTAGGCATATACACAAGATTTAAATCTTGAAAGTCTTCAAAACAGTTATAAATTGAGGTGTCATTCCAATTTTAAACTATAGATTGGTGATATAGGCATACCCAATGAACATAAGTTGCATCATTTTAATTTACAGTTAAACCAATGTAAAGTGGGCACCCTTGGGACCAGAGCAAAATGCCCACTTTAGGGAGGTACCCACTTTACAGAGGGTTAACCATTTTGAGTTATCTGGATGACCAACAAAGATAAGGCAGGGCACATGCATGCATACACATCTATATGTACATGTATATTTATATATACATGTATACAGGTACATTTATCTTGATCCCACATGAAATAAATGAGAAAGGATAGAAAAATGACGCTTGAATTATAAGTAAAAGGTGGCAAGTCCTGATGCAACAAATATCACTTTTACAAAGTAAAATATTTATTGAACAAAATAATAGTGCCCACTTTAACAGAATTTGGTATATGTTTACGGTGCCCAATGCCCAGATTTGGGAGGTGCCCTCTTTAGAGAGGTGGCTTTATAATGTAGTCAATAGGAAAAATGAAACGGGACAGAAGAAAAGTGCCCACTGTAAGGAGGTGCCCACTTTGGAGAGGTGCCCACACTCACAGGTTTAACTGTATTTCAATAAGAGGACTAATCAAAATTCAAATCCTGAAGTACCTTTGTAGCCATGATAGATGGAATTGCCATTCCAACTCCCAATTTCTGGGTTTGTGCCCTGGACCCATCTGCCAAACAGCGAACAAAAGCTGCAGCATTGAAAATTCAGTAGTGAATTAAAAATAAAGAAACGAAGGGTTAAAATTTTGAAAATGTGGAAAAATGCTACGTGTACCATATTTACACATTACATTTGATATGCTATTCCATTTCCTTGCTGCCTGTTTAGTACAGTGGCATATCACTTTAATACACATCAACTTGAATACAACTTGAATCTGCATAATCATGCCCATGGTGACACATTTCAATACTGAAAACATTTTAATGTAAAACAAGACAGACATAGATGTCATTATAGTCAATGACAAACAAGCTATGAGTCTGAAGATAGACACAGGGGCAACATAATCTCAGCTTCTGTATCAAGATATGTACATGTATAGATAAATGGTCATGACCATCAACTATTTTCATCAAATATTTATATACATATATACAGTTGTACCTGCAACTACCGACCCCTGGTAAGGGAGACAACCTGGTCAAAATGACCCGTGTTCATTTGCACGCACGCTTTTTGCAATGTTAAATGACCTGACATGAACGACCACCGGCAGCACGCAACCAACTTCGGCAAAATTACCTCTCCAAAAGCGGTCATTCTAATCAACCATAAGCGAGTTGTAAGTCATTAGAAAAGCTGGACAATGTGTGCCATTATTTTGCAGTAAAGTCAACTCAAACACAGCATTTTATTTCAACTTGTCTGGAGGATTAATTTGGGCCAGGGAAACAGCATAGCTGCACAGCCATGTTTAGTCGGTGGTTGTTATCATAATATTTCGCTAGGTTCCAGGTCTCCAAGCTACCAGAGCAAACAGTCGTTAAAGTATTTTTAAAACATGAATTCCTATCTGAACTTAAATCTGCCTGCTTGGTAGTGTTTGAAGCAGTTATCATCGTTAGTTACTAATCCAAATGCAACAAGATACCCTGGCAAATTATGCACATATTGGCGAATGTTAGTTTGAACTTGGTGCACTGCATTGTGGGACAGTTGCAAATGAATATTTGACTTGATTTGGTTATCAAAGTGTAAACTGCAGCCACATATTTTCAGTGCTCTTTAAAATGTGCATGGATGAAAGTGAACGAGGCGGGCTGAACATAATCAAATGTACCCAAGTTTGCACACCATTGTATAGATCTTAAAATGCTTGGCACATAGTCTAACGCTGCTTGATGACCACTGTGAGTACATTACTTTATTTTCAAGGGCATTAATTTTTACTGTTTTTGCATTTTGAACCTTTCACTGAGACACTAAATTCACCATTTTATTCATTTTTCCTATCAATACCATGTTGAAAACCTTTTCCTCTGTGATCTTAAATTCACAATTTTGAAGCATCAAGCCATCAGCAAAATAAGTGAAAAACAGTGAAATAAAATGCACAGTGTCGTTGTTAATTCATGGTCCAGCTTATATAGACATCGTAATGACTAATATCTTGCGTACATTGAAATTTTGCTGGCTTGTTTTTCCCGCTTTCATATCATTTGACTGAATGATGATTAAACTCATCAGAAGCGGAATATGAGTTGCACCTAGTGTAATTCTCAAGTGTTTTGGGGTGTAATAAAATACCGCTCAGTTTTTTGTTTTGTTTTTGCATAAGCTGGTAACTTATCCTGCCCTATGCAATGTGTGCTCGGGACACCTGAACATGCCCCTGACGCGAAGGACCACCAGCAGTATGCGATCATTTTGGGCTGGCAACAGGGGTGGTCGTAAACATATAAAATATGTATATATTCACATATATTTTATATCACAAGGTGATAATATGACTGTCTGCAGGGCTCAGCATCAAGTATGAACATACAAACAATCTCTCAAGCAATGATATGGAGTAATCTGCATTTATTTAACTCTTTTGGTTCTAAACTGCGGACTGAGTCACAAACCATCCTCATTGCAGTTTGCAAACAATGCATGCGAAGCCTGCTGAGGAATACTGTTATTGTAGACAAAATTTCATCCCGAACTACTCCTTAACATCTAGACTTGCTGGTCATAGAATGAAATTTGATTGAAATAAGTGCGACTCGAGTCACTGAGTCACTTATAATGGTGAAAGAGTTGATTTCTTTGAAGTTACTTATGTGACACCCTGTGTAAAGTAAGCAGAGAGATGCAAGGCTGTCCAAGTTCAACCAGATATTGTTACCATGAACAATAAACATTCCCAAAATCCATGCATGTACAGTGGTCCCCCTCTTATAAGGCCCCTCTCACCAGAGGCCACCCCTCTTGAAAGGCCAGCATTCTTGTGCAGAAAGTATGGTATTTCCATTATCTTCTCCCCCTCGAGAGAGGCCACCCCTCTTATAAGGCCACTTTTTGGCTGCATTTGGGGTGGCCTTATAAGAGGGGGACCACTGTAGTGCTAATTTTGATCACATCACAGCACAGCACAAATTGCTGGTAGCGGAAAGGAAAGCAGGATGGGGACCGCGAGGGGAGGGGGTGGCAGTGGGGAGAAGTCTCTTTACTAGAAAGCTTCCATACAAAAAGCTGTCAAAACAAAAAACAAAAAAAGAAGAAAAAAAAAAAGTTGTAAGAGTGTACCCATGTGAACTTCAGGCCAAAATACTGTAGTGTACCCGACAGTAACAGGTCTTGAAAGGGAAGTACAGGTATGTTTCCAAGAGTCAGCTTTGTACAAAAAACGGACTACAGTGAAACCTGTTTTGAGAGACCACTGTGAGAAAAGACCACCATCATGTGACACCCCACTTTTCAATGGGAACAAAATGTTGGACACTTCTATACCACCTGGGCACCGAGAGAGACTCTGCAGTACAGGCTGAGGCCTACTTCTCTTTCACTAATCAGTTTAAATGTCCAATATATCTTCAATTTTTTTTCCCCCACTCTAGCTTTGATTCCCCAGCACAATTGATTCTTAATGTCAAGTCATGTTCATGATAAAACATTTAGAAGACTGCTTGTGTCATTCTTGTGGTCTCTGCTGTCTTGCTGCATGTACAACCCAGACACAAAGTCAATATAGCATGATTTCAAATTATGCCAGCTTTTAAGGTGCAAGGTACACAGACAGATCCTCTTTGAAGCAAATCTTCTTATCTAGTATGTTTGGGTTTTTTTGTTTTTTCCTTGTTTGTTTCTTTGGTTTTTTTTTTTTTGTTTTTGTTTTTGTTTTTTGTTTTTTTTTTTTGTTTGTTTTTTGAATACAGAAGATACCATCCGAGAGTCTCTTTTTTTTTTTTTGAAATCTTCCCTGGCTGGCTCGTACACATCCAGGCCTGTTTTTCTTCTTTTGCAGCTGACTACTGATAAAATGTTAACTTCAAGCCCTACTCAACATCTTACTTTTTGCAGCAAAAGATGTAGATGTATTTCTTAATAAGAAAAACTTATCCGGTGCACTCCTTCACCTCTACCAACCAATACACTCCACACAACATTCCATTTGTCCTGGTTAAGCCCTTGTCAACACCATATCTTTTTTACTGCAACTGCCAGATTTCAAAGTAAAGAAATTTGTTCAGTGCACACTGTGACCTTTGTCATCCAAAGTACACTGTATTTCATTTGCAGTGGCTAACCTGTCTGCCAAACTGGAGCTACTGTGTGTGCGCAAAGCCTGTTCTATGTCACATGACGGTCACATGAATGTTCACTTCATCTGGTGACATGTCCAGCATACAGCCAACTCTCCACTGACAGATATTGATATGATGTGTGATCAATGAGAGTGTGACATCTTATACAGATTCAAAAAACGGTCACACCAGATAAGTGATCTAAATATCAGTACAAAACTTGAGGTCCCTTGCTGGCTACTGAAATCATGAGCTCATGTTTTATCACAGATGTTGCAGCCCTGTTGTATGTGTAATATCATGGAGAAGTATAGTCACCATTCACTCCCACCCCCATCTCCACTAAAAACCTATCTGGTATCAGACATCCAGTCACAAAAAGGCAACTTTGGTCAGCGCAAAAAATTGATCACTTGAACGGGCATCTCAATTTATAATCAAAATGAAGAGACCTTTCTCTGTGTAATATTCCTGTGATGGTGTATTGGTACATGTGCACAACTTCAGACGTAAATAACCATTAAAAACAAGTTTCCTTTAAAAAGGAAGTTGGCCTGAAGGTGAAGATAAATTTCCAAGTTCATGGGACTTCCATTTTTCACCATGAAACCCTTAAATGCAAAAGGGAATACTCTGCAAACAGAATGGATTTCTGCAATTCCCCGCATGTCATGTGTACTATTGGACACGCTTTACACATGTGAGGAAATGTCATACACTGAAGCTCACCTTGTGAATGCAGGCGTACGTATACAGGAAAAGTTAAGCACATAAATTCAAATGACGCTGATGTAAAATTCTTACCGCACCCCAAATTTGGGTTAAAATGATAACACTGTTGTCAAATAGAATGCTGTGAAAAGGATTTCTGGCAGTATGCCAGGTGCAGATGTAGTACTGCACCCGTGGCCAAACTTCCATCACTTGATCCAGTATTTGCTGCCAGTAGCGGCCAATAAATAAATCATTTCCTGAAATGTATTCCCTATGTGACCTTGAAAATTTGGTCAAGGTCATTCAAAATTTGACCATTGGCCCAATGCATATTTTGTGGACATTTAGAAGTTGCATCTCTTCATAATAAAAAAAATGTTCTTTTAACACCTGTATTGCTGGTTCTACTTCACACCACCAGCTAATAATAAAAATTAAATTATGGGATAATGTCTTTAAAACAAACGTGAACATGTCTTTGTCCATACTCTTTTCTTCCCAGCGAGTTTCAAACACTTGCATTTTTATATAATGGAATTGTAGGGCTAGAAATAGCCAGTAGCCCAGTGGCCAAATGTCACCAAAAAGCTGGCTGGGCCACCTTATTTTGTAAGAAACTGATGACTAGTGGCCCAAATATTTCCGATGCAACAATGCATAACAATACAAAGGTACCTTAAAATTAACTTTTGGGCCACCAGCCCTCCCGGGTGAGTTTCTAGCACTGAATTAATAGATAACCCATTTTCCCCACATCACAAATTCATTTTAAACCCAGAAAGTTAATAAAAACTGTCAGACTTGTATGGAAGTGTCTAAAAACTACAGACAAAGTTCAACCATACAGAATATTACTTCTGACGAGTTCAAGTCAAGGTTAAAGTATTTCTGGCATGTAAAGCAGCATATGGCAGGCGACATTTTTTATGCAAGAAACTGACATTTTACTGTTTGATTTGGGCCATTGTGTAACAAACAGTATTAACATTTATTCTAAATCTGTCCTCCTGAAGCAGCTTTTCCCAAACAAGAATTTAAGATGACAATAATGAGTTTCTGTGATCTAATGTTTTAACTTTCCCTTCAACCTAATTCCTGAAACAAAACTACTTCAAAAAAAAAAAATTCTTTCAGAAAAAGAAAATAATACACTTCACATTCGAGCCTATATTTTGCCTAAGTGATAGCTCATTCTGCAATTCAATTGGCTTTTCCATAAAAACAAAATCGTCAGTCCTACATTTGTGGTACACTTGGTATCATTAGCCTTATTCTTTTATATTGAACTTAATATGCTCTCAACAACTTTCGGTCAAGATCTTTTTTGGTGATGATTTGTAAAAACCTGAAAAACAGTATGTTCAATATTTTCATATTTTCCCCTATATAAAAATAAAAGTGTAGTGGGTGCCACCAAGATTGAACTAAACCTAGATTTTCATATGCTTAATATGTGCTGAAAGTTATAGGGATGAAACCACCATTATATTTACTGTATATTCTCATATTAGCATAAAGGCGTATAACTTTTGTTGCGTCACTTTTTAAAATAAAGTATGCAGTTGGTGTTGTGCAGACACCTTTCATTGAAAACATTCACAATGAAAAAGGCGAGTCTTCTGATAGAATCAAAAGTTATGCCAGTGTTTACCTGTCATAGCCAAGAAACACGTGCTCCGAGCACGGCTTGCCAGCATTACGTCACTGCGTATGAATATGTGATTTGCCCTCTGTTTATAAAACTCATCATGGAAAAAATATCTGTCAAACCATACAACACAAACAGGCTGATAAGCTCATGTACAGTGGTCCCCCTCTTATAAGGCCCCTCTCACCAGAGGCCACCCCTCTTATAAGGCCACCATTCTCAAGCAGAAAGTGTGGCATTTCCATTATATTGTCCCCCTCTAGAGAGGCCACCCCTCTTATAAGGCCACTTTTGGGCTGCATTTGGGGTGGCCTTATAAGAGGGGGACCACTGTAATAGTCTAGCTGAAACAGTGGGTTAATTACAGGTAAATGGCCCCCAAAGGTGTCAGCACACGACAACCAAGAACTATTTAGTGTGGTAACCTGCACCTGATTGGCCGCAATGGTGTATTCATACCTATATGGGGCTATCTTGAAAGCTGTGGCCTGTATCGCCCTTACAAGCAAAAATTTACACACAGACAGACAGATAGATGAACAGAGACAAGTTGTCGCATGAGCTGTGCAACCTGTTGTCAGCAGACCAAAAAACTCAATGACCTAGAAGTTACTGATTTTGAAACACAAAAATGATCAAATAAAACTTTAGAAAAAAAGTGACAATAAGTACATTTACACTATAACATTCACAAATTTGTAATTTAAACTAGAAATACACACTCAGCCAACTGTGGTTCCGATTGCTACAACATGTGTACCTGTGGCTAATGAGTGTGCTTCAAGTTGAACAATATGAACAAGTTGAACCAGTATATATATATATACATATATATATATATATATATATATATATATATATATATATATATATTGCATCCTGTGACTGGAACAGTATGCGGTCGCAGGCTACTGATGCCGCTAAACATGGTTCAGAAGGCAGGTGAAGTTCACTAATATTGATTTTTCAGGTGACTTACACACATGAAATAAATGTAACAGCTCACAAAAGAACACCAAGGGCACCAGGCACATACCCTATTTTACACTATTGACTGGGTAACAAATATGCAATGCTCACAGGATGATGCCTGCAGAACTAGGCCTTTGACTTTGTATTTCATCAACGTTTCTTCACATGTATCAATGCCTTTGCAGTTTTCAACTGGCAAAAAGTCTTTCTACACAGAGCATGCACATGAAATTTAAAACACGGAGAATCTTAAAAAGTATAGGTTACAACTCTGTCCAACCATAAAGGACTAAACTAGATGGAGAAACAACGCCCAATATACACAGCTGTGTATGGAGAGTGCCTTTGTTCTCTGATAAAACTTCAAAGGTACGAGGTGTCACTAGTCTGTGATAAGCGGTCCTGTGAACTGAAGTGCTCCACCACCCGTGACCTCCCAGTGCCTGAACCGGCTGAGAGCGTTTTCTCCACCAGATGGCGCAACAATGGGAACTCTCTCTTTTATGAGGAGAAATTGTGTGAGGAGAGATGAATAATGGCAAAAGCAAGAAAGCCAACATGGCGGGCATTCTGCCGCTCTTTGAATTTTTGCTCTACGACAAATATAACTGATTTTACGCTCACATTTCAACACACAATCGCGGGTTAAAGTAAGTCATTTATGCTGACTTATTCAACTAAAGACCTTTTCCGCACATTTGTGCAACTTACGACCACCATGTTTTCTCAGCAAACGAGCATAGTAACCAATATCTGGCAAGAATAAGATGGTACGATGAAATCAGAGAGAAATTTTAATGCAAAAATTGTCATATTTTGCCAAGTAATGTCCCAATCACCACACAGTGACCATTCGGAAGTTGCGAAAGTAAACGACGACGTATCGTCACTGCCGATGCAGGTAGAAGCGCACCTCGCCAGCAGCCATTTTGTTTATCTAACACCTTGGAGGAAGAAACCAGTTAAAGCTTCGCTGTGTATTCAGCGATAAGAGGGTGTATATTGGACGGCGGCTGTGTTGCACATATGCCCTCAGATCTTCTCTGCTTGTTCCTCCATCTAGTTTATTCCTCCATGGTCCAACAAAGTGATGGTACATATTTAAGTGCTTGAATGCCTTGCACACACTAAAACCATTCTTCTATTGCCCCTACCAGTAGTTTATTCTTCAATGTTTTCAGTAAATCCACTGCTTATTTTCCTTTGTCTCTGGGTCTATTATCTCAGCTGAACTTAAGATATTTGAGGTATTCACAAGTCTCACTTTTCACAAAAGTTGAAATCAAGGGATCCAACATAGGATTCAAACCTGGATGGCTCTGAACAATTTGAATGACCTGTCTTAACCATTACACCATTGGGCTTGATGGAACTGCACAACACTTCTATTTGTGTTGGAAGAACATCTGCCACATGCAAGGGGAAACTTTTACACAAGTCTCAGCAATCCAAAGTCCAACGGATAAAATCTCAGCTTTCATCAACGCACACATAAAACCTCTTGTCCTTAAGATCCCGTCTTACATTCAAGACACAACAGACTTTCGCACCAAACTTGAATCTATAAATTTTTCACACAATGATATTTTAGTCACTATAGATGTGAAATCACTATATACATGTATTCCACACAGGGAAGGTATCTAGGCAGCGAAAAAAATGTTGAATCAGCACCCCCTAGAACAACCAAAAACATGGCTTCTCTTAAAACTTATGCACACAGCTATGGCTTCAAATTTAACAAGGAGTTTTACCTGCAAACCTCAGGTACAACCATGGGAACGAAAATGGCCCCCAACTATACCCTTAAAGTGCTAATCACTGTTATAGCTGCTTTCTCATTACCATTAAACATATAATGGTTAAAAGAGTCAAATTTCCTCATGAAGATACCTTTCATTCAAATACCAGCAAACCTTGTCTGAAGCAAAAAGTAGTCTTAGTCAACAGCTTTCCTTGGGACACTTTGCGCGCAATGCACGCAAAGTGTCCCAATGAAAGCTGTTGACTCAATCTAAAATTAGCACTTTGAGGGTTATAATTTTTTTGCATGACCTAGAAACTCTTAAACTCTGCTCCACTAAAACCTAAGATATGGTACAGGTTCACTGACGACATTTTTGTGGTATGGTCACACGGGCCAGACACACTTGGCACCTTCTTAAATTTATTAAATGCGAGGCATGAAACGATAAAATTCACTTGGGAAACCTCGTTGGAAAAAATCAATTTTCTAGACGTCACAGTAATGCTACAAATAGGCACATACTCTACGACCCTATATGGGAAACCAACTGACCAACATACCTATTTAGATTTTCAGTTGTCGCACCCACAACACTGCAAAAAAGCCATTCCATACAGTCAGGCCATTAGAATATGCAGGATCTGCTCTAACTTAGAAGACTTTAACCCAGAAACCGAAATTTTAAAGGAACAATTACTTGTATGCCAATACTCATTAAATTTAATTGAGACGGCCATCAGTAAAGTGAGAAACACTGACAGAAATCCCCTCCTACTTAACAAAACCAAGGATCTGCCATCAAACAACGGAGCCTTAAACATGACAACAACATATCACCCAGGTTCCCCAATCACATATAGCGGACTAAATCTTCATCGAGACATTCTTAAACTTAACCCCAACACCCTACCCTTAGCCAATGCCAGGCTGATCATAGCATACAGAAGACCAAAAAGTTTGAGGGATCTTATAGTTCATTCAGATATTAACACTTCCAAACCCACGCCAGGCAGTTGGCCAAGCAACATACCTTGCATTACATGTGAGTACATGGAAAGCACTACTACATTTAGGTCCAACACTTCTAAAATTGTTTATCACATATAGCACGACATCAGTTGCCAATCGCACAACGTAATTTATTTGTTACACTGCAATCTCTGCAACATTCAATATTTGGGACAAACCTCGCAATCTTTAAACAAAACAATACAGCAACACAGATCAGACATTTCCCTTAAAAAAAATACTACAGCAGGAAGCCATTTTAACACTCACTACCACAACATTAACAACCTACACGTAACAGGCATTCATAAAGTACGTGGCAACCATACCTCAGTACGCTTAGCGACAGAAAGTACATGTACATGGAGAACACAGCTTAATACAGTTATTCCCAGAGGCCTCAACAACAGGGACTAGGCATACTTTTGAAAGTTTCCTTCCAAAAATGGGAATCTGTTGCATCATTTGCAACAAGTCTGATCAACATGCCTCGTCACTTAGGAGACATCTCTGTATGCATGACTGTGAAAGAAGACACACATGTCCAGAATGTCTGGAAAATTTTGGCCGCCTGGACAACTTTTGACATCACGTGTCAAAAAAAACATGAAGGTCAAGACCTGGAACCAGTGGAATTCAACCCACGAGCAACAGTGTCTGCACCCATCACAAAACGTACATGGGAAGCCACTGGCAAAAAAGTCGGGAAAACATCTAAGGTCATGAAGGCAAGATTTGACGCAGTTAATGAGGGAAATTTCACTAAAAACAGAGAAGACACCAGGCTTGATAATAATAGAATTAGGTGACAAAAACACACTGGTCACTAGTGCACCATCGGACCGCACCATTGGCCAGGACGAGCTGAGCCCATTGGAGGTCAAGCTACAAGAAGTCAACCAGGCCACAGACAAGCAGTAAAATATCATCAGAGAACTTTTAAACAAAATCAGAATATACCAAATGTTAAAGGACAGTCAACAACTCTCCAGTTAGGGCAGTGATAGCGAGTGATGACAGATTGAACTCATACACATATCTTTCACTTAATCTTAAAGTGACAGTTTTTCTATCATATATATCCGAAAGGACTTAGTGCTGTTAATAATTATCCCACAGTAAAAACACATAAGAAATTCACATGTAAAAAATCTTTATTGAACATAAGTCACTTGACAAAGTAAGAGAGACGTATGGCACCAGAACAAAATACATTATGACGTCATGACACCCACACAAGTGGGAGCCTCATTATTAATGTAAGCCTGTAAAAATATAAACCAGCCCGAGCCTCCATTCCCCTGAAGAAGACCCTCTGTTGGGTCGAAACATCGGGGGAGGCTCTCAAATATATATTTTTGTACGTATCTCTTGAATCCCTTTACTTGGAACCTCTTTTGGTAATCTGTACTTTCACACAAGGACTGCAGGGAAGGTTAAGTACCTGTAAATTATAGTGCTTTCTGATAACATTGTTCAACAACATGAAGTTCAAAGCACAAACAAATGTTACTCTCTCAAATGCATGCACAAAAAAGCATGGTTGGAGATCTCGCACTTAGTCACCCGTTTTTGTATCAGAATGTTTACAGATCACTCTATGCCTGGCACATCAAGGTTTCTTGTTCCTTCTTACATAAGAACCAACTCCTACTGGTGGTGTCTCCTTATCATACACATTACGCAAACTGAGCCATATTAAAGCCAATGCCGTAGCAACTAATCCAAACTTTATCAACCAGCCACACAGTCTTCCAGACTCATGCCCATCTTCACCTCATCTTCAGCCTTAATTTTACTATTTCACGGTTTTTAGATTTTAAAAAAAAAAAGGTTAGGCTTTGACCTGCATTCAACATGTCACATACAAAAATTGCGATTTGAACAACTTTGAACTCAGACTTCAAACAATGTTATGACAAAGGATTATCGTCACCTTCTCCCCCCCCCCCCCCCCCACCAGCCTTGCAAACAACCTCAACTTGTAACTAGGTCATGAAGACTTGAGGAATAGAGTTCCCAGCAAAACAAAAAAAAAAGGTTGCCCGACTGGGCAAGTACTGATTTATATATAGTAACTTGCCCAAGATTAAATCTGACTTGCCCCGGGCAATCCAACACTTGAATTGTCGAGCCCTGACTAGCAGACACTATTCATGTCTTAGTGAAATACTAACTACTACCCCAATTAGCTAAAATTGGATCTTAATGCCTGAAGAGCCCCCATACTAAAAATTCCATAAGGGCCTAAAGAGTCCAACTTGCAGTTCTACTTGACATTCTTACATCTTAAAGACTTAGGCCTGCATCATGCAGATTGTGCTTTAAATTACCAGGCCAAGTATGCATGGGCAGGGGTTGACATTAACATTTTATGTGACCAATCGAACTAACGTATCACACACACACACAAAAAAAAAACAGGAATAAACTTTAGTTTAATACAATGGATAGGCTTATTATAAATTTAAACAAAAGATCACAGGTTAAACTTCAAATCTGCACTAGTCATACCAAATCTGTACCATGCTGATAAACGATGCTAATTTCCAGCCCTGGTAGGCCTACAAATTGTAGACATTCTATAACTCTATGGTCACCATGAAATTCCAGTTGTACACATTATGCTAGTTACCACTTATATAAAAAGCCGCCAATACTTTTGGACCTGTATCTATTACGGAGGCAGCCTTCTCACCCAAGCTCCATCTTTCATACACCCGGCGGTCGTGGCGGGTCCTGCTAGTGCTGAGCCTCAGTGTGACTTAAGTGTCTCATAGAGACACCTGCAAATGAGGTTAAGAAACCTGAAGAGAGTGCCACAGACATGCATACTGAGAAAGACAGCACTTGTGGATCTAATGACACCTTGTCAAATCAGGAAGATTCAGATACAGAAAATGTGCTGACAGATGAAAGTATGAGGGACTCTTCAAGTACAGTCCAAGCAGAGTCAAAGCTGGACTCAAAATCTCCATCAATACATAACAGGTCTCCAGCAGAAAAAGAGCCTGCATCTGTTCCAAATAAACAAGACGGAACACCGAAGGGAAAAACAGAGAAGAAAACAGCCAATTCAGCACCCCCTCGGAAACCCCAGGGTAACAGTGACAGAGTCACGAGGTCAAAGCCAGGTCAACCAAGAACAGATGTTCCAAGACCAAACCTGGAAAAGTATAAATACCATAAGACTGAAAAAAAGTAAAAAAGCAAAGGAAAAACTGACTTTGTTATTACAACTAAATATGTTTAACAATTTCATAAAGCCTAACATGAAAAAAAATGCAACCCAAAAAATCTAATCACTTACTCTTAATACACGTGGACTTCGTGATAAAGCAAAGAGAGACAGTGTATTTCAGTGGTGCTCTGCTCAAAAAGCACACATACTTTTCTTACAAGAAACTCATTTCACTGGAGAATATGAGATTATTGTAAATTGTGAGATAAAAGGTAAATGGTTCCATTCGTATGGTGGCAGTAATAGCTGCGGAACCTCTATCTTTATTAAAGACAGTATGGACTGTGATATAATAAGCGAGTATAAAACATTATATAAAAAATTTTAGTGCAAAGAAAGTTTGAGAAATCATACATTGAAAACATGTGGAGCAACAAACTAAACAAAAATAAGTATATGTGGAAATATGTTTGGGTATTTGTCCATAAAGGTTTAATTGAAAACAAAATAAAACAATTCAAATACAAACTTCTACATTGCATTCTTCCTTGTGGAGAATTATTACACAAATGGAAAATTAAGGAAACTGCTAATTGTTTGTTCTGTGATAAATTAGATAATTACACTCATATGTACTGTGAATGTAATCGTTTGATTTTCTTTTGGACTACGGTAAAACAAGCTTTTTTAAGCATGGGAATAAGTAACATGGAAATATCGTTAGAAACTCTGATTTTTGGTTATAAAATTAGACAAACAGACTATTATTGGGTAAATAGAATACTGTCATTATGTTATTTCATTATTTTCAAAAGCTATTGTATGGCCACAGAAAAGAAGGTAGACATTTATTTGTTGTTTAAAAAAGAAATTAAATATAGAGCCCAAATAATGGAATCATTGGACAAAGAATTTCATTTGAAAATATCAAAATTTGTTGATCATTTGTAAGTATCATGTTGGACTGTCAACAACATGATACAATTGGAAGACAGAAATGGAAAATAAAATTTTGTTGAGAAAAAAAAAAAAGTGTCTGATACAAAATCCCTACTCTGGGGCCCAGTGCTGCCTACAACTGATATCTGTATTGCGGTGTATTTACATTTTCAGGTAATGCTCACTCTGGAAAAGTCCCATTAAACATTGTGCATTACATTTATTTGACAAATTAACCTTCCCTTAACCCCAATCGCACACATATTTTGGTTACTACCTCTTCAAAATATCCAATCAGCTCACCCGCACTTGACTGCCATTTTGAAAATTGCGGATTCGCCACCCAACAGTTTGTTAAATGAGGAAGTCATGTTTTAAAAGTACTTTAATGACCGTTTGCCCTGCTAACTCAGAGAACAGACATTTGAAACCTTGCCAAATATTACGATTTCTTAACTTTCACAGAACAAACAGGGCTATGAGGTCCCTAAATGCTGACACAAAGGGGCTATTGCCTCTGCTGTTTCATTGAACAACCATAGCTATGCTATATTGAACTTTGAGTTGCTATGCTGTTTCCCCGGCTCAAGGTAACCCTCCAGACAAGATCAAATAAAATGCTGTGATTGAGTTGACTTTACTGCAAAATAACGGCACATGACGGCCACTTTCTTGATAAAATCTTTCAGCCAGGGTCAATCAATTTTGATTATGGGAAGGGTGTCTTGAAACTTTTTTTTTTTTTTTTTAATTTTACGTTTCATAAAAATTGCTTACGGTCAGGACTCGAGCCTTTTTAGTAGTGTCGGTAGGGTTATCGGTACCACACATATATATATATTTTTGTTGGGCCTTAAGTAACTTGGACATTTGTCGAAACATGACAGTTTTGTTTAAAACTGATGTTCTTTCCCCTTTTGCACATTACCTCCTTTGACGTCAGTTGAATTTGTTACCTGGGCACAGCCGAAGGCACTTGTTCTGTATAAAAAATCTTACCTGGTATTTCATACACTCTGCCACTCAATGTGTTGGGGTCATTCTGGTGATTTTCAGTTTGTTCATCTCATGCTATACATATATACATGTAATTATATACACAGCAGTCTATCTCCATCTTCTGTGGCAGCAAAGTCTGTAGTTTTCACTTCTCTCAGGTTATCATGACCTCTTCTTCCAAAATACAATATATAGTGGTACCTGCAATTTAAGACCACTGGGAGACCACCAGGCTTTTGTGATGGCATAATCCATTTCTGATGGCACAAGTCTAGATTCTCTGTAAATTTGAAATAGCAGGTACCACTGTGCAATCACAAAACACTTTTGACTCCAGGAGTCTGGGATCTGTCAAGTGAAGACGATACATCTTATCAGACCAGAAATCAATTGGTGGGTGGCACTTGATGCCACTGTATCCTGGACATTTCAAGTACCTGCAGACTGCCTGGATACATGATTCGTTTCTACTCCTTGATTGCAGTCTTTCAGCATGTCATTATCGGCAAAGCAACTCTTGTCTCTTGTACAGTGATCCACTTTCACTTCTCACTTCTGCATAGAATATCAGTGAAGCCATGTCAAGCCTTTCAACAGAGTAGTTCTAAGAAGTCCAGCGGCATGTCTTTTTCCATCAGGTACTTACTTCCTGAACAGTCCAACAGCTTGATCGGTAGATGTTCTGGTGTTCAGGGAGTCTTTGTTCTTCAACTTGCTGATTGGTAATGTCCTTTGACACCCTATTCCCATGGGGTATCAACTTTGTCTTCTGCCATTTTTCTTGCTGCAACTACCATGACACTGATAATACAGATTTCATCATTGGTTGAATGCGTAGCTCATCACACAGAGGCCCCTCACAGCAAAACTAAAAAGCTCATTGCTTGGCAATATGATCTTATATGAACAGGAAGAAAGCAGCAGAAAGGTGTAGTTTGATCTCAGATATCACCATACGTGATCCAATCTAGACCAATAGACAAACTGCAAATATTTTGTCATGTAATAACATGAATTTTTGCTTACTAGAACTAAAGTGGTGAAACAACATAGAAAATCAACTACAGATGTACACATTTCACAAGCTTACACCTGGCAGCCAAGGCTGTGTTGGGAAAGTTAAACCTGCTTACTGCAGAAAGTTTATGCCAAACCTCTATCTTTGGTTTTTACTTCCATATGCAGCACATGTATGAATGGCTATACTCCACACTCTATGCTCCTTCAAAATGAGCAGACAGTCCATGCTGCAAAAATGTTCTCATTTTCGAGGTGAATTGGTACTGGTGATTGACCCAACAGGTGTTTATCATCAAATTATCACCTCGCCATGTATGGTGCAAACAGGACCGCTGTCTGGAGTTTATTGAACCTTTTGTTTCTTTGCATAAGTACTTCTGTCCCAGATTCATTGACCAGCATTGCAGGTTTGCTAAACACACGTGATATGTTTTTGTCCCATGAAATTAGCAATGATATATTGTTCCTGACAGAATTATTACATCTAAAGCTCAACAATCTATCAACAAAAAGGCCAGGATATCAGTAAACCCAATCTTGAGTGCTTTGTGTGACTTGCAGGCAACACACAAACTAGATTGACAATTTTCTGCCTCCCTAAATATTCAGAATCTTAATGAGAATCAGCTTGGAAAACACATCATTGTACCTACAAATAATATGTGTTTCACGGGCGTGTACGAGAACATCTGATAATTCTGACAATCCTTAGAATTATCAACATTTTCAAAAGTGCACACAGAGTACTCTTTCTTGTTACCTCCTCCCCCCCCCCCCCCCCCCCATACTATAAAAATGTTGATTTTTGGCTAAATATTGATCAACATTTTCAAAATTAGCTAAAAACTTACTTTGATCTTGACCTCCCTCCCCCCCCCCCCCTTGCATACTCTATGTACTAATATGAAAATGTTGATAAAAATTGCTGGCTCCTTACTCAACTTACAATTTGACAAACACAGGCTTTTTTGTACACAAATTTCTCATGATTTTACAGCCGAGGGAATAGTCATGTAAGTGTAACAACGGAAACAAATCTGACAGAAAACTTAAGTACTCTCTGCTCAAAGTGATGCTCGATTCTACACATGACTATCACTTTTTCATTTGTACTATACATGTATTCTAAAAAAAAGTAAAACTCCAGGTTTGATTTTGCTGAGGAAATGTCTGCAAAGGTCAGGTTATAAATACATGTACATCTAGATCTATGAAAAGCTATGAATATACTAAGCTGATGCCCACAAATATGCACATGAAAAATGCATTCTTAAAATAATAGAAAATTTCACTCAAGAAGTTCCTTAAAGTTGACATAATAACAGAAGCTTTCCCTCAATATCTTAATTTGTCTTCCTAAAAGTTCCTTTAAGTTGACATTTCTACTACTTGAGCGCATGTTTTACAGTAATGTACCCAAAAGACAACCCAAATTTCTGTCCTCATCCATCCTAGCTGACATTAGCAACATTTCAAAACTGAAAATAAAAAATTTATATGTTGCAATCATGGATTTTTATGATGTATAAAAGCTCGCACCATGCAATTTTTTTCCAAGTTTTATTACTTTGGGGCTATATTTGTGGTGTTTGCTCTTTTTAAGTCCATTCAAATTTGTTGCTAATGTCAGCATGTCCAATGGGAGTTTTTGTCTGTCCTACCAGAAACAGAGAGCATAACATTGAAAACAGCCACTATGAAAGACTGTTGACACATTTTTTCTATTGAAAAGATAAAAAAATACTAATAGAGAGAGAGATAAATAGAGAGAAAACCAACATTTTTGAGTTTTAGGCTTCTTTTTCAAAGAAAATATTACATCTGCCTTATATTTTGTAAACTGACATTAGCAACACTTTCCTTGACATAATTCATTCAATAAAAGATAAAGTGAACCCCCAACATGTTTCTAACGGTATTGCTGTCCTACAAAATAGTGATAGAATAAATGATAACAATTGGCAACTTACTGAGGCCAGCATGAAGTAGACTTGCTCAAGTCTCACTGGACTGTCTTCCGTATTTTATTTAAAATCAAATTCATTGCCAAATTAAATTTTAAGTAAACACACGTCGTAGCCTTATTCTGTTACAATACAGGTAGGCCCTTCAAGTTACCTAGCTGATAGGCGTGGAACGTGTATATAACCAGATAACATTGACTCCAGATGATTAGCGCTGTGCGGTCTGCACTGTGTTTCTTATCACACAGACAAGCGAGCGATCATAACGCACTCCTCTTCAGGAGCTGTTAATTGAGCTACTGTGTAATGAAGGATTAATTGCAGTGCACCGCGTCAGGCGGAGGGCGTCCAGTGAGACTTGTAAAACTTGCCAGCTTGTCGCTGCTATGAATTATTCATGAGCAGTCAAGCACGTGACAGATTCAAGGCCATCTCAAATTCCTTGTGTTGACTGTTGTTTATTTTCATGCAAGCACGCACATTTTATTGTAGAGAAACGTCAGTTCTTGCCGATGGCTATTTCGATTTTGCATTAAAACGAATATTTTCCTTCTACAATGATTTAAATCAATGATCTGGTCGTTGCTTGTGACAATTTGAATCATGTAACTTTGCAAAAACACGACCATTTTGGAAAAGAATTCCACACCCAGTGTCAATATGCAACCAAGAACTATAATTTTATGACCAAAGAAGAAAACATACTTTACATATTTAACTCAAAGTCAAACCCAACACTTTATAAAATCCTTTGGGTATTCTGTTGTACAGAGCTTTGAGGTACAACAGTTTGATGTGCTGTTGGCATATGAAGTTGAGTGTTTTGAATAATACCACTGTAATATGGACTTACAAGCTATTGAGTCTTTCAGTAGTTGGTAGTTTACTTTTTTGCCTCAAGTGAGCACTTGTATCTTGCTAAATTGCTTGATGTAACTGTTGGCCCCCTATGGGTGGAAATGGTGTAATAAAGAACTTTTGAACTTTTCATTTCCATCATTTCCATTCACCATATATATATATATATATATATATATATATATATATATATATATATATATATATATATATATATATATATATATATATATGTGTGTGTGTGTATATGTGTGTGTATATATATATATATATATATATATGATGACCCATTCACTGGCCATCTGAACTCCAGCAAATATTGTGAAGTTTAGTTGTGTGATCCCAGTGGCCAGAATTGGTGACTGGACTCCAAAAGATCTGTACTGATCATGCAGCTGCCTGCTGTCCAGGATCTGGTCATAACTGCAAACTCACTCAAAACTAAGATCTAACTCTCCTGTGCTGCTACCTCAACCAAGCTTGCTGCTTCATTAGTGGTCCAATTTAAAACCATGTGCCCCTCACATCAATAATTTTCCATCAGTTTCAGGTATATTATAGGCCACCAGGTCTCAGGCTCAGACTGTACTGAGTGACGCCAGCCAGCGCTGTTCCCGGAAATGATTACAAGGATTTTGTGTTGTGTATGGGTCCAAGAACTTGACTGATAACTTTGTATACAATATGGACCCTCACTTTGTATCTCTTTTACACAGGAAGTCGCTATTTAAAGCAAAACTCTATCAATTTTTTAGCAAATGTATAAAAGGAAAAGTATAACTTAGTCTAAATCCTCAACAGTAGCAAGAAGTTTGGTCTCAGTATGCACTCGTCTAAATTTTGCAAAAAAATGATGCTTGCCAACCAGTTTTCACCAACTGCAGATAAACCCAGGTCAGCTGCCAGGGGAACAGGGACTGTGTCATGCAGAGTCAATCACGAAGCCCAGACCATCCAGCCTTTGGCTTGTTTACTCAGCTTTCATTTGCAGGAAAAAATGTTAGTGCTCATTTTTTTCTTTGATTTTTCTTGGGATCTCACAAAGTTGGTATGTTACGCCATATAACACAGTCTGTTAAACTTTCGACCCATGGCTTGTCCTGCCAAGTGCATGTTCTGAGAAATCATCCTTATGCTTAAAAAGAATATGCAGATTCATTCTTAATTTCCCGGCAGTTCTCCAGGAAAATCAGACTCAGGAACTCTGCTGTTCCTACCAATTTCAGACATTATTGTGCCAGATTTCCAACACCCTACTTGTTGCAAGAACAAAGCTTACTTATGCAGTGGTCCCACCATCATATGGCCACCCCAAGTGCAACAAAATTTTGGCCTTACCATAGGGGTGGCTATCTTATCATGTGCTTATGTCTAAATCTAAGGATTTCCAGAACAAAGTAACATGCTATAAACAAGACTTTCCACAACTCCATACAATTTTTCTCTCTTTTCTTTTCTTTTTTTTTTTGGCAGGGAGGGGGGGAAGAAACCACACTATTTCCACAGTATCTCTACATTAATATAAAATTTTGTAAAGTACTGCCAATGTGAACTTTCTCACTTATATCTCGTTGACACCATCCACACTACATAAAATACCATTTTTGTGAGTGCAAGCGTTTATTTAAATTTAAAATCTGTGTGTGTGTGTGTGTGTGGGGGGGGGGGGGGGGGGTTGGACACCATTCCCATGCACAGCTAAGCCTTCTTGGTACAAAAGAAATCATTTTTGTCATTATCAAGGAAAAAAAATAGATATTACATGGCTGTTGGTCTGTGAGTATTGTCAAAACTTAGATCTTATCAATGAGCACGCAGCAGATCTTCATGAAACATGTCAGTTAGGAGAAGAAATAAAAAACGTGAATTGTCACCAGAAAAAAAGATGAACGATGCTACTATGAGCACACTCTCTGACAAGACAACTGAGATTTAGAAAAGAAAAAAAGAAAAGATTTCCAAGGTCAATAGCTCTAAAATATAGGGTTAACCCTGTCCACCTAAAATTAAGAATATGTCAGCAGCTTTACTTACGGCATAGCATCCATCCAACCCATGCCCAGGAAAGTTGAGTGAGGCATGTTATCTCCGATAGGTTTTATTTACATAGTCCAGTTGTTTTCCATTACTGTTCAAATTAGTCAAAAAACATTGAAGCAGATGGCATTCCAACACAGTCAATTTTGACCAATTTAAGAGGGAAGTGCCCCCCTCCCCACCCCCATAAAACACTGCTTTTAATATTTTGCAATTTAGAAAAGCAAATAGGGCCATGCCATATATGTAGTACAAATTGAAAAGATGAGACAACTTGTGACTTCAACTCTGAAGCATGTGTGCACTATCTATTTTGACAAGAAGTCAACATTTTTATAAAGCAATATTTTGCAGGTGTAAGAAGGCAAAGAAAGTTCTTGTCACCTGCTTAGTACTGCAGATAATGATGGTTTACTACTATATATCTAGTGTAATTCAGATGTACCAGCAGTCTGCCCAAGGTGCCTTCTACCAGTATAATTTGCGCCCTGCCCACTGGCCTTTTAAATGCAGTACGTGTATGTGCAAGATGTATATATTTATAAGCTTCAGTGGCCACAGAGAACAAATGAAGATCCAACAAGCTTTGCCAAAATTAAATATATGTATATTACACAATTGGTGGAGCACTTCAAATTTTGGGCATATAAGACAATAAGCTTCAGGTGGTCTGTTTTCATATTTTCCACATGATTCATTAACTATGTTTTTCTGGTCATTTTTCTTGGACTGTTCTATGGATTCAGTACATCTCTGTGCAAATACCACAATCCTTGTATAACTTCAGACAGGACCACTGAGGAATGACTTGTGTATTCCATAATCATTTACTTTGAACCCCAGAACACTCACATATCGACTTCAGACTACTGATATGTGTATTCAACTTGCAATACCTTTTACAGGATATTTGGGTACAGCATATGAAGATTTCTAAGACAATCATGTTGATTCTTCAGGCATGTTCAGCAGACAGCACTGTCTTGCCCCAGATGCAAATTTTAAAACATTATTTTCACAACAAGAACTCAATGAAATGTTCAAATTTTTATGCACCATATATTGACATCATGCCAGATTTCAAATTACCATTGAACACACACACACATATATGCATTCATGACTGTGTGCATGTGTTCTTTCCTGACTTTGCTTCATCATTTAACCCATTCCGGGTCAGGGTATGACTGAATTGGTACTTAGCTTTCCTTGGTGAAGGAAAGCTATTGACCTAGTGTGTACCATCATCAATGGTCTTACATACAAATCTCAGCAAAACCATTTTCTAGTAACAAGTTTAACCCTTTCCCCCTTGAATTAAGACTGAGTCAACAGCTTTCCTTGGCATGGGTTGGGCACTTAGTGCCAACCCATGCCAAGGAAAGCTGTTGACTTGGGGCATGCGATCTTGATAAGACTCATGTACATTTCTCAGTCAAATGGTTTTTCATAACTGTTGAAATTAGTTGAAAACACTGAAGCAGACAACATTTGACCACCAGCCGGTTTTGGCTGGTTTAGGGGGGAAAGGGTTAAGTAAAAACATTAAGGCTCCTGGTCAGTGGTCACAGGCAAAACGGAACCACTGGCTGCAGAGGTTCTGACATGAGTAAGTCACAATAAGACTTATCTTGTCTCTCATGCTTTACTTGTGCTTCTCTTGTCCTTCAACACCTTCTTTACACTTGTTTCTTCTAAGAAATCTGCATTATAATTATCTAGAAGCCATGTATTTTTCAACAATTTGCTGCCTTATCCACTGGATCTGTTGGTGGGCAACATCTTATACATCAGTATCCAATACGGCAGACCTTTCTTTGTTCTGGCGATTGAGCCACATGTGTTTACTTATGTAGAATTGCTTTGATATATACTTCGACTCCATATAATTGGTAAAAAAAAAAAAAGTGTAAAGAAGGTCTAGGAGGGCAAGACAAGCACAGGAAAAGCACTAGAGAAAAGGACAGCTCTGTTCTGGGGCAGGCATACTCGTTCTGACTTATTCATGTGGAAACCTCCCCGAACCAGTGGTTCTGTCCCACCTTTTTACCAGGAGCCGAACACTAAGGTAATGACAATTTATATCCGCGCGCTTTTGGGTGATTTGAGCATGAAAGGGTTATGTAGCATGATGTATGTATAAAGGATAATTTGCACACACATTAACTGTGTACCTTACGAGTCCTCTTTTGCACAATCCCATGAAAACAACCACACCACTGACAGGTGATGTGTGTCTACCCTCATAACAATGGTACAAAACAATCATACCTGTAGCTAATAAATAGGGGTAACATGAAGGGCACTGCTAATATCATTTGTGTTAAACATTGTGCCTGTGAGGTGACCCTACACACTTTATTGAAACATGTTTACCAAGACTGATCAGCAGTGAAAGTTTGACAAGTTTATTCAGCAATCCATATTCAGTTTAATAGCACTGTTGACACATGAAGGCTCATATAATAATCCGGCAGAATAAGATCCTTTGAAATTAAGTTAGTTATAAATGACTGAGAAAATTTGATGATAATGGCAAGTGGTATGGGATGAGGACGAATGGAGCAGTAAGAAATGTATAAGGTAAAAGTCTACTTCTTCATAGTACTGCACAAAACTCCCTAGGGGAGTATTGACGTGCATAGGTGCGTGCGCCTAGGGAATAATTTGAAAACACCTACATCGTGCAATGTGACACGTGCAAGCTAAAAACCAGAATATTTACATTGAATTGGCGATATGGTGTTTGAAACCAAGAAGAGACACAGCAGTGGTAGCTTTAATATCGTGGGGCATTATTCCATTGGCGTATTGCTGGGGGAAAGAAGGAGTACCTGTATGCAGACACACCGGAAAAAGGGACTAGGAAACGTTGTTGGAGGCCTCTTGTGGTTGGAACTGTGAGAATGAGAAGAGTGGGGGAATTGCGATGAGGTGGTAGGCAAACTTGTACATGACTATTAATTTGCGGTATTTCGTCTGGACTGGAGGGATTCTAAGGATAGGTGGTTTAGCATGTCTGTGAGGGAGGAGGTACGTCTGTAATCATTCATTATATATCTGGCTGCTCTTCTCTGGACGTTTTTGATTTTAGCTATATTACTTTTGGTGGTGGTGGGTCCCAGACTGTGCTAGCATATTCAAGAGTTGGTCAGATGAAAGTTGTGTAACTCTGTTCCTTTATATTTCATAGGGTGTGGGGGAGGTTTTGCCTGATGAATGCACATGTGCAGTTGGCTTCTTTTTTTGTGTGCGTGATTTTGTCCACGAGTGTGTGCCAGGAAAGTTTGTCATTGATGTTGATGACCATTTCCTACTAGTATGCAGTAAATACTCCCAGACACACATCAGAAGACAGATTCTTGGTGGTTCATTTCAACCTACATCTAATTTCACTGATGATCAGTTGATTAATCAATACGTCCATGTTATGAAAGAAAGCGACCAGACAGCTCTAGGCAAATTCTGTTATGAGGCAGCTGATATCAGAAATAGTCCAGCTAATTATTATTAGTTTTTTTTTTTTTGGTTTGGTCAGTTCTCTGTGCACATACTCTTGTACGTGTTTATTTATCTCTGGAACAGAATATCACCATTCATGCGTATTATTATTTAACGTTTAAGAGTATTATACTTCAGAGTTTAAGTGAACATTTGTGTTGTAGCCATCTAGATGTAGGTCTATGTTATTGTACTTGCCATGGCCCTAGAGAGCATTATATGCAATAAAGGATCTGATTCTGATAAGATATCTGATGTTTCGGATACAGAAAGGGGTTTCTTGTGGAAGAAGTAGGTGTTGGTAACTGGTTTCCTTCTGTTTGTTATGTCTTGGGTTTTTACATTTGTCTGGATTGAAAGAGCGAAGCCATTTCTGTTCCCATTTTTGAAGGCTGTTTAGGTCCTGCTGCAGATGCAATGGAGTCCTCGAGGGACTTGATTTTGCGGTATGGGATGTAGTCGTCGGCGAAAGGGTGTGCAATGGAGGAGACAGTCAAGAAGGTAACATAATAGTAAAACCAGCCAAGTGGAGGAGACTCGTCAGCAGACTGGCCTCGTTCCCGCGGCGGATTACGCCGAGTGCTTGCACAAGGAGTGATCCGCCACGGGAATGAGGCCAGTCTGCTGACCAGTCTCCTCCACGCGGCTGGTTTTACTTTTATCCAGTAATTATAGCTATAATTTTATTTTCATCGTTAAATACAAAAAAGGCAATTAAAACCAGTTTCAACGTTTATTTTGAACATCAAACAAGGCTTTGCATAGCTTTGCGTATGAATAACTGTAACGCAGGATCCAGTAATTGGGTCATTTGAAAACTACATGCTTGACGTGCACCAACTACAAGAATTTAGAAGGAAAGTAGTTCTCAGTGACCTTTGCACTGTGGTGATATGGATTGACCTTTGCACTATGGTGATATGGACAGGATTATCACCCAGTCTGTATCTTCCACCTTTTCTGGATGATACAGGCTACAGCTATAATTACTGGATAAAGAGCAGGAAGAGTAGGGGGCCAAAGGTCAGTTCCCTGGGGAACACCAGAGATAACCTCCAGCCTGCCCTTCAATTACGACATTTTGTGAACCGGAGTGACAATTTATTGAACCACCACCACCATCTACCTCATTAAAACCGTTAAAAGCAGCCAGTTTTGGCTGTTTGCTCCGTTGAGTTTTTCGGTCCATCAACATCATCGGCAGTCGGACTCTGCTGGCCTGGCTTCAATGCCAGAGACGAGTTCAACTCAGGACACGCTGATGGACAACTATATTCACATTATCAAACCTTACATTTTCTACAGCATTATCAGTTTATATTTTGCAACCGTTTGTGTCTCTGGCACCAATGTACAAGAACGCAGAGATAAGCTGTAGCAGTGTAGCCCTGTACCTTTAGTCTTTACAACAAAGTAATGCGGAATAAAGGATTGACCTGATTTGGGGTTTTGCCGTTTGTTTTTCCGGGCTTGTCCGCCTTGTCAATGTAGTTTTTTTCACTCTCCCGATTACCGTTTGTGTGGATATCATTCACCACCCCTTCAAAGTTTCCCTACATCTATAGTTATCAGTGAAACTCAGCACAATGCTCTATCATGAAAATTGTCACTAAATTAGTGACAAAACGGAATGTGGGTCAAATTCAGCGCTGAGTGCCACTCGGACACATCACATGGACGTCAGCCTGGCTGAAGTTGTTCAACCCATTTTTTTCGATCTTCAAGAAAGTTCTGCTTACCTACGCTTCGGCCTGACTGTAACATCCATTTCGTCACCAAGCTGGCCTTGGTGTCTTTCTGTTTTCCACCGGTATTTAAGTTTTTTAGTTAGTAGTTGCAATATAAACTTCACTCCGTATGCTCAACGAGTAGACTGTTTACCGCTTCAGAATTCACTGTGACTGTAAATGGGTTGGCGGATTCGTGATGTCACAGGGGAGCAGTCATTATTCAGTTCTGAAAACTCTTCGTCACAACCCGTGCGCTGCCTTTATCAAGTTAATGACGAAACCAGACATCAAATTATCCAAGTTGTCGTGGAACTCTTCAAATAAATATACTGTCTGGCAAAGTGATGACATCATCAAGCCCGGTTTCTGATCTATTCATATAAAAATCACACAAGTTTATTTTTGAGGGAAATTCTTACAAATTGTTTTATTCCATAGGCCCATAAATTAAAATTCTTTAAAATACAAAATTGTCAAAAATATACAATTCTTTATAAAGTTTTTAAATTTACATAAATAAAACTCTCCGGATTTATTAGGCAGCATAGTAACCATGTTCTACATTTATTTAATTATTATACATATTTTACTGTAATTCTAGTACTCTGAAACATGTCTAATTTACGAAAGAAATTCGAAAAGAGATACATTATTCCTAGATTTCGAGACATAGCCAGGGGTATCGCGAGTGTTGATCGACACCCCAACCAGCACCAAAAGGTACAAAAATTAATAAAATACAAAACGAAAAATGGGAAAAGAAGGTATCTCTTTAATACATGTTTACAATAGTGATAATTCTCTGCATAGGCCTAAGGTCCGCACACTAATTCATTCAATCAAGAGTATACTGTACTTATTCTGATAACTTTAACTTTCACTCCTTTTAACTTGTTTTCAACTGTTTCTTTGGACCTTTATTTCATTTATTGCCGTTTTGTTAATACATCAAACCCAGATTCAGAAACACTCTTTCAGACAGAACTGGATGTGTACCTTTCTTTCTTTCTTTCTTTCTTTCTTTCTTTCTTTCTTTCTTTCTTTCTTTCTTTCTTTCTTTCTTTCTTTCGTTCTTTTTTCTTTTTTTTCTTTCTTTTTTTAAGAAATGAAAAAGAGGTATTTTACATGCAATATTTGTCATGTCAAAACTTGGTTCTTTGACGCTGGACCTCCAAGTTTTGTGTCGAAATTTAGTTCAGCAACACAGGACCCTTTTGACCTAAATTTACCCTATATTGGACCTTTTCGATATGTTGAGAGCAACTTCAGGTCCACATTTAATGACGCCAATTTTACTGAAGCAGCATTATTTGCATGTCGGTCTGACTGGAAGACTGTTATACGGAAACAATTTTAATTGAAAATCAACAAATTTAATAATAAAAAAAAATACAAGAAAAGACTGAAAAACATACAAAAACAAAGAATAAACAAAACACATAGAAAGAAGTAAAAAAAAAAAAAAGAAATACTGGAAATACCGAGAAAAAAAAATAAAGCATTTAAATTCAAAAAGTGCATCGTTTACCTTTCAGTCTTTTTTTTTTAAGGTCTACATGTTCAGAGAGCTGTCAGCTTTGTAAAAGATCCACGTTCGTACAGTGCAGTTTATTTCATAACAAGCTCAGATGAATGCACAATGTATCTCATTATGATATACCTGGTAAAGTAATGAGAGTGTTACGAGCGTTTTAGAACTGTATAACCACAAAGACTAGTTTAAAGGTAGTCTCGGTATTCCCCGGTAAACCACAGAGACAAGTTTTAATGTAATCGACCCGTTCCTTTTACCTACAATTGGTGACACAAATCTGCTTTGATGTGAAATTACGATGTGATATCGGGATGCAAATGCGGAAATATACTGTTTTTACTGAATTGCACCTAACATGCACGTGTGCCTAGAAAGCGGTCCTCAGATTTTCTTATTTTTTGTTTGTTTTGGAAATTCAAGGATGAATCTAACAAACCCATAATGTACAATGACACCAACTTTGAAGCACTGTAACATTGCTGCAGAACTAAGCACACATATTAAAAAAAAAATTCTAGAGGACGCCTTTTCATCAACATATGTAGCCAGTAATTATCTAATAACAGTTTGCAGTTTGATAACACCATCATGATGTTATTTCCGCATTAGTACATGCATATTATATTACATTGTAATTTCTGAGAGAAAGAAAATAAATTATTGTTTATGCAATAATTTAAACCAAAGAAAAACGATTTCAATTTCTTTTATAATCTATTGATCATGGCCATTCAAACAAAATATACTCTGCGTATACTTATATGAATACTTTTCAGTTCATGCAGCCTAAAAGGCGAGAGTGCACTTAGTTTACTGGGACACAGCTCGACTACCTTCAGAAATAAAGGCTAATCAAATCGGTACCAACGTTTTTTCTTGATGGACTTTTTACAATTAAATAAAAACATATAGCTGCTATTAATATCTGTCTTAAGAAAATTTGCAGTTTATGCAGTTTTCTTGATTTGGCAGCACAAGCCATCTTTCATATAGATATACATATATACATACATACATACATACATACATACATACATACATACATATATATATATATATATATATATATATATATATATATATATATATATATATATATATAAAGGAATATAGCATTCAGTTTCAAACAAAAATGTACATATACATCATGCCCAAATATTGTGAAACCTTTTCCAGCATCAGAATGTGAATGAATTTGTAATGCTATGAATATCTTTGTTGGTGCATTGCAGATAGTATATTCGCCTGACAGCTGTTTATACCTATGATAATATCGTATAATATACGTGAGAGTATGCGATGATCTGCGAAAATTTAAATGGGAAATGAGCTAAGATATAATATAAAGACCGATATTTCATTCAATTTATACCATAGCGTGTACTTATAAAATTTATATCCACGACCTGACATTTATATACATTTTACATAAATATAAATAAATAAATTAGATTTAAACGCTATGGTGAATTTGTAACTTTAGGGTGTGGTAAGCCAGTATAGAGAAAATGTCCCAAATTTGGGAAGGGAGACACCCCCATAATCAACAAGTAGCCGCTGACGCTAGCCATATCCCCCGCCCACAGTAATCATGGACAGATGGACGGACGGACGGACACACGGACGGTGCCCATTACCATATCCCCTCTAAGGTCTACCCACCATAAAAAAAATCAAAGGGCTGGCATCAATAATTTAGAAGATATGGCCCGGACAAAATTTGTATTGTATCTTGAGCTTGCTTAATGAACTTTGTTAATTAATTAATTAATGGAAGTAATTAGCCACACAAAACAATGCGTATGCACACCTACTACCTAAGGTCTACACACCATAAAAAATTCAAAGGGCTAGCATTAATAGTTTAGAAGATATGGCCCGGACAAAATTTGTCTTGCTTAACGAACTTTGTTAAATAATTAATTAATGCAAGTAATTAGCCACACAAAACAATGCCTATGCACACCTACTACCTATATGGTCTATCCACCACAAAAAATTCAAAGGGCTAGCATTAATAGTTTAGAAGATATGGCCCGGACAAAATTTGTCTTGCTTAACGAACTTTGTTGAATAATTAATTAATGCAAGTAATTAGCCACACAAAACAATGCCTATGCACACCTACTACCTAAGGTCTACACATCATAAAAAATTCAAAGGGCTAGCATTAATAGTTTAGAAGATATGGCCCGGACAAAATTTGTCTTGCTTAACGAACTTTGTTAAATAATTAATTAATGCAAGTAATTAGCCACACAAAACAATGCCTATGCACAGCTACTACCTAAGGTCTACCCACCATAAAAAAATTGAAGAGGTAGCATTAATATAGGGAAGATATGTGCCGGACAAAATTTGTTTCTGTATATTTACATATCGATTGGTGACCCAAATATTTGACCTAGTGACCTAGTTTTGCTTTATGACACTTTCTTAGACTAAGCTTCACATTTGTGTAACATTTCATGACTCTAAGTAAAAGGACAAAAAAGTTATGGCCCGGACAAGATTTTTCATACATATGTATTCTGTGACCCAGATATTTGACCTAGTGACCTACTTTTGGCACACCATACACCTCTATCCTAGGAAGTACAAACACATTAAATTTGGTAGCTGTGGGTGTTATGGTGTTGGAAATATGGCCCGGAGAAGCTTCGGACGGACGGACGGACGGAAGGACGGACGGACGGAAGGACGGACGGACGGAAGGACGGACGGACGGACGGACGAGGTGCAAACCTATAGTCCCCCACCAAGTGGGCGGGGGACTAAAAACTAGTTACCAGCCGGCCTTGGACGGTTTAAGGGCATGAAACGAAAACGTAGACAGCATCAAACAAATTGTCTGAATTATTGGACCCAGTTTCATGTGCCATACATTGTCACCATGTAAACTAGGCCAAGTCACGAGAAATTGAACTTTTACATTAAAATAGTAGGCACTTTACCTTTAACTGTTGATGGCTAATGTGACAGCTTGAATTTGTAGCCAGGGCCCAGACACCTGGCAAACCCATTTAACTATCGGCCAATATCTGTAAATACATGCCAGTATCTATGAAGCGCATATTTACACAAATGGGATGATATCAAAAGTGAAAAAAAAATCTGGATTTTGACAAGGGCATTCGACACTCGTGGCAGTGACAGATGTCCTTACTGACTGTAGGCTTCTCCGCATGCAGCTAGTCGATCGACTGGCCATGCTATATGTTACAAAAACACGGGCAGTGATCAATTATTTGGCGCCCTTTCTCGAGACCGAAAAGACCTTCAATGGATGTTGAAAAGATGCTTTTCAAGTTAAATTGCCTCAGTGCTGAAGATACTGAATTAGGCCTACATCACATTGTGGATTGAGAAACAATCCCGCATTTGCCTATATGCATACATATGATAACGCACGCACGCACACACACACACACACACACACACACATACATACATACATACATACATACATACATATAATCTGTTTGTAATCTAAATGTTTGGACAGCACCTTGCATGGCGAAATGTTAAAAATATGGTATTCTTTCAAATAAATGCATGTGTACTGTATCATATCATGGTACCGCCATATGGAAGACATATTGAGGCCATGTTGCAAACATTAAAGTTTCTTCTTCTTCTTCTTCTTCTTCTTCTTCTTCTTCTTCTTCTTCTTCTTCTTCTTCTTCTTCTTCTTCTTCTTCTTCTTCTTCTTCTTCTTCTTCTTCTTCTTCTTCTTCTTCTTCTTCTTCTTCTTCTTCTTCTTCTTCTTCTTCTTCTTCTTCTTCTTCTTCTTCTTCTTCTTCTTCTTCTTCTTTATAATCTCCACGTTATGTCTACTCGGTTGTGTATATTAGAGGCATCACGGAACTTGGTCTGCTTTATAAGGAAGCTCCGACACCCAGTGATTAAAAATTAGGTGATGGCATTGCTTTATTTTCTGCACAGTGTCATTTCGTTAATACCTGTGTGTTTGTTTGTTTGTTTGTTTATGTTAAACAACCTGGAACCTTGTATTACAAACAGAGACTATATATATATATATATATATATATATATATATATATATATATAGTATTTTTATAATTTATTCAGATGGCAAATACCTTCTTCCGGTCATTGTTTTTTTTTTTTTTTTTTTTTTTTTATTTTTAGACGGAAAATATCCTCATCTGGACAAATATGTTGGCCCAACTAAAATTCCCAGTCCCCTTTTCTCTCCCTCCTTATATCGAATGACCTGTTCCTTACAGGATCCAAAGAATTTTCAGTTGTCACAGGTTTCGCTAGTTTTAATCTTGTGTATTTTGTATTGCATCATTTCGGCATAGGCCTATAAGCAATGGTTTATTATTCACCATGTTCCTTCCGACTATCTTATTATTTTTTCTATCTATCTATCTATCTATCTATCTATCTATCTATCTATCTATCTATCTATCTATCTATCTATCTATCTATCTATCTATCTATCTATCTATCTATCTGTCTGTCTGTCTGTCTGTCTGTCTGTGCTCATTCTTTTGGCTTTTAGGGGAGGCATTTTGGCTTCGTTTTGATTTTAAGAATAGGAGCAACACTGTACCTCTTACGTGTAGTTCTGACGATCCTACCCCCCCCCCATTTTTTTATAGGTTAGGAGAAAAAATAGAAAACAAAAACTAATATTTTTACGCTCCATAGCCAATCCAGTCAGTGTCTGAGTTTATACCTAAATTAATCACTTTTATCACGTTTGATGCAAAAGTGTTGAAAATTCAAGGCTTCACCGAAAATAAATGTATCCACGGGTCATCAGCGCGAAAACATCAAGCATGTTCGACACTTTTTTTTTTTTTGGTAATGGCGTCTGCTTCCCTTTACCTTATAAGAACTGTTACAGCCCATTTGGAAAGACAATCTTGAATAGCCTAGTCCTCAGGCTTTATTTGAGTTCGTTTGGCCTGAGAGCTTTACATTTGACTTTTTTCCCATCAAATATTTCAAATGTTTTCAGTTGTGTTCTAACAAATTTTTCTAGGACATTAAATCAACGTGTTGAGATCCGATTTGACATTTGAAGGACCATGATGCACTCACACCAGCGTCACTTGCCATGCATTTCAACCTGCCCGCGAAAACTGACAATCTGGGAATACCAACGGCAGTAGTGCCCTCTGCAGGGAGTAGGACTGCGATATTAGCCAGTGACGCATTTATTGGATCGCCTACGTATGCACGGGAAGTATGATTTTTTCAGAAGATTATCTGGTAAAATGATGCCGCAAACTAGCCATTTCTGGATGTTGTATGTTTATAGCACACACAGGAAGTGAAAATTGGTTTCATATAACGAAAAAGAGTGAAAAAGAGTCCGAGAAGACCACTGGCCTTGGCGTCAAAGAATCAAAATGGCGGACACTGGTGAACAACAACAGGTCATGCTTGAAGAAGCGAATTTAGGTGAAAATACACACATAGTGACAGTTGCAGATGGTAGTGTTGTAGATACGGAAGAAGTGAGTGAGGATATACTGCAGCAAGCCTTAGAGGAAGCATCTGAGGGATTTGATCATAGTACAGTGGAATATGTCACAGCAGAGAGTGTTGTAGCAGACGGCACTGCTGAACAGATAGTGGAAGCCAACACTGTCAGCGTAGCTGATGCAGCTGACTACACAACTCTTGAAACTGATGTTTCGCAGACACATAATATAGTGGCAGTAGAACAACAAGCTATTCCTCACACCACCACATCTCAAATTCTTAGTACAGAGCAAACTGGACCTCCCACAATAACAGTATTGACAAATGAAGGTGGGGAACCTTTGGGGTCCAGTGAAAACCCAATACGCATAATACAACAGGGTAATCAATACACTTCTGTGCAGCAGCTCACCCCAGAACAATTGGCACAGATCATGCAAGTTGTTCAAGAACAGCAGCTGGCCCGATCTGCACAGCAGGGTGGGGGTTCTAGTGTGCTTTTTAATCCACAAACACAGACTCGTATAGTCTACAGGGTAATTTATCCCTCAGAACTCCATTCTAAAGGCATTGCCACTGGTGGTGTGGGGGTTGTCCAATCTGGTGTGCGTCCCCAGGTTCAAGTGACCACACAAAGGGGTGGTGTTGAATCTGGTCATGCTCAGAAAAGGACCTACAGAAAACGACAGAGGGAGGAAGATGATCGGCTTGAGGGGCCAGAATTATCAAAAGAGGAAAAGGATGAGAGAAAAAAGCATAGACCTAGAACCAGATCAGGGCGTGTTTCAAAGCCTCCGAAACATATGGTGAAAGATTACAAACACATTCATGTTTTAGACTGGGATGAAGATTATGATGACTCTGATGGAGGATACTCTGATTACCATGTTAGTGATGAAGAGGGTGAAGAAGGAAGTGAAGGTCGAGGGAGAAGAAGAAGGGATGGCCCCTACATTCAGCCAGGTGAGAGACCAAGCCTGTTTTAACCTCTGCTGTCACGTGGTGAACCTCATGAGCTCTAATGTTGGAATATGGCTTGGCAAAAATTCAAGAAATATAGAATGTAATACATATACATGTATACAGTGGTACCTCTCTTGAGAGACCCCTCTAATGAGAGACTGCATATCTTTTTAAGACCGGTCTCTCAGAACACTGTGCTATCTTTTCCATGTTGTTGTACCTCTAATGAAAGACCACCTGTTTTGGGGGACTGCATTTTGACCTGCCGTAGGGGTGGTCTCTCAAAAGAGGTACCACTGTATATGTGTGTTCATATATATATAGGCCTATATAATATGGAGAATCTTGCATGGCTGAGAGTGAATTTCCATTTTTCTCTCACGAGGGATCGTTGTTGATCAGGAAGGAGAGAAAAATGCTAACTCACTAGGTGAGATTTTATTTATTCTGTGTTTAATTGTGTGTTCAGCGCCAAAAATATCCCCTAGGCCTACTTTCAATGATGACTTGGTGTGCCATGTTTGTTTAGGTTCATTGTAGTTCCTTCATGTCACAGATGACAAACATCCCTTATGGAAATTTAGTTTTGTCTTTAATATTAATGC
The DNA here is from genome assembly GCA_964020975.1 of Hermodice carunculata. Classification (NCBI taxonomy): domain Eukaryota; kingdom Metazoa; phylum Annelida; class Polychaeta; order Eunicida; family Amphinomidae; genus Hermodice; species Hermodice carunculata. Next base: position 503,015 of record CAXHWN010001941.1, on the reverse strand, counting down.
ACTATATCACTGATGCAGGGGTGTCACAATTTATTTACAAAAATGTTTAGGCCATGTGATATACAGTGAGTTGCTACTTTTGAATTTCACTCTAGAAAGTGATCATGACCTCAAACATAGAATAAATATATTGAGAGGATTTTTGTTAAATTACGGTGAAGGAATTTTTACCACTTTAATTACTAAAGGGAAAGAATTGGGTAGGTAAAGGAAGTTTCAATGTTAGTTTGCATTGTATAGACTAGTGACAAAGTTGTACAGTAGGTAGTGTCTCCTTGGTGTATATAGTACCCCAAGGACTCCAGATAAGAGTACAGTCTGAGACTTTGCACTCAAGCCAGGAACAGTCCCAAGCCAGCAGAATATTGACTCAGGGCACAGCACAGGCTGGTAAGTTGGGTTGTGGTAAGATGGGCATCGCACAGGCTGGTAAGTTGGGTTGTGGTAAGATGGGCATCGCACAGGCTGGTAAGATGGGCACAGCCACATGTAATGATGTCTATAAGGAGGCCAGGCAGCACAGTGAGGGACTTGGTTGTTGCAGAGAGAGTTAGTAGCTGCAGAGAGTTAGTTGTTACACAGAGAGCAGAGATACTCAGACTAGTAGGAGAAGAGAGAGCACTTGCACAGAGCACATGAATGGTCATTGCAGACTTGTACATATTTCATCCTGATTACTTTAATAAATAGTTAAAAGGATCCAAGGACTTTATTTATTGTTCTAAAGGTACAAAAACCTAACACTGGTGGCAGGTAGTGGGATGGAGCTGAGAACAGTCTTCATTTTATTAGGTGAAAAACCTAACTATATATTTGTGTCATAATACATTACCTATCGGGTTTAGCCAGGAGGAAAAAAAACTAGCTGTCCAAATGATGGCCAGTGGTGGGACCTGACAAGTTGGGAAGGTGTGAAATCCTGCCAGGGGTCTTGGGGGCATGCCTCTGGGTAAATTTTTAAAAACTGATTGCACATTATGCATTTCTAGTAGAGCCAAAAGATACAAAAAAAAAGAAAAGAAAGGCTAAAACTTGTGAAAACTGAAGGCAAATTTTACATTTTGGAGCATTTTTGAGACCAAAACATACAAAAAAAATTAAAGCAGTATTTTTATGCTATAGAATTTTATCTTACAAGAGGAGCAGCAATCATCAGAGCAACAGGCTAGACAGCATTGTTCCAGTGTTATGTTCTCAGTTTCATGTTAAGAATTGGATCCTTCTTTCTCCCCTTCAGCCCTCCTAGTTGACAAAAAATCATCAAAAATATAGTTAATTGGCACTGTTTTGCCCTAGCATCTTATCTTGATGCTTGGGAATGTTTCTAGGTCAAATATACTGCAACCCACACTATGCATTGCAGTCCTCAGGTGCCTAGACGCTCTTTTGTAACCACTTTCATTCAATGTGCTGCACTGCTTGCCCAGCAACAAAAGATATAAGTTTAGGCCACCAAAACAACTGAAATTGGCACCCTTATAAGATGGCTTTAACAAATAAAATCCACAGGCAACATATTTGTAGACATTTAAAAAATTATTGACAATTGAACAAATCGGAGAAATTAATTGGTAGCGTCCCCTGATATTGCACCCTAACATTTACTGAGTACCAGGGCAATTTGCTTTTACCTAAACACAAGTTCCTAAAATGTCACCTATGCACAAAATCTCCTAGTTGTCTGAAAGCAAAATCTGATTGAAAATTTAAAGAAAAGAATTTACATATATATTTATTTTACAACTTTAGGAGGATAGTCAATGAGACAGAATTTACTTGCCCATCATTTTTTTCTCCGGTTCAAACTCAGGATTGCCCATGTAATTGACGGGTGTCTTGCAAAACCCCTGTTATCTATCCACTACATCCGAGATGTGATCTTTTGGAATGTATCTACTCAAAAATTTTATTCCATCGGAAACGTATTTCTTCTCGTTCGTTCCTTTGGTTTGGAGGTCAACAGGGGATGGGATCCCCTATGGCTGGCCTGCTTGTCCTTCACTTGACTTTGATATTGACCAATGGCATTGATCAGTTTCCTCTCTTTCACTCTTTGGCTGCTTTTGCATTCATGTTGTGTTCTCTCCATAGAGCTATTTACACAGTGATTGACAGTCATTGTTCATGTTATTTTGTTTAAGCTGCTTTATTCTGGTAGATCTATCTATATCGACTAGTGCATTATCTGACAGGTAAGAAGGTAGTAAGGCACTTCCTTCTCACCAAGCTAACTTTGGTGATGCAGTTCCTGCTTCGTTGTTTGTTTCCAAGATGGCATCTTATAATGGCATCTTTTGGTTTACGGAGCATCAGATGATATGCTGTTATCAACATCATTTTTTGCCATCATTGTTTGGAGGCTATTGCAGGAGCTATATATGCTCAAAAGCAAATCACTGCAGTGTTTGCAAGGATGGCCTCAAAAGGCCTGGGAAAAGGTCACAAAAGCCGACCTTAAAGCTGAACAAAAAAAGAAGAAACAGGCCTTCCTTCAAGCCCTGACCTTGTCTTCAATGGTGGGACCAGTCCCTGTCACTGATACCTGCACAGTAACTTCTACCAGCCCACTGTTTGAGTACCATCACCACACCTGCAGTGGCCATCACCATTCCAGTTACATGAGCCGGGTGAACCCTTGCTGTATATTCCTCCAAGAGTCATGGTGACTGCAGCAACTGGCTCCAAAGGTTAGTAGCAGGGATGATTGGACAGACTCTGGTAGTCGTCTCTCAATTGAAGGCATCACTAAAGGACCTGGCATAGTTCCCGTCTCAAGCCCACCCATCGACAGTTCCCGTTCCTTCTCTGACACTGGCCTCAGTTTCACAGACATTTCCCTCCATTTCTTCCTCCAGGGAGGACCATGCTGGACAAAGGGAGAGGAGGAAGGGGCACTGGCACTGTCATAAGCAAAAGAAAGAAATAAATGGGCTAGGTTCTGTTCCCAGTCCTCTGCCCTATCTTTGGAGTACTGCTTTCCGTCTCCGGTATTGCGTGAGCCTCCAGTTACCGACTTGAGGCAGCATGTATCACACAGGGCATGAGGACCATCACTGGCTCCATACCTGCCCCATTTAGTTCCCACACACTCTCTAGCACGTTCATCACCTCCATATTGTCGGCTTTCATCAGCCCCATCCCTGCCCCTCAGGACCAGCTAAGATAGTTCATTTATTGGTCCACTTTCCACCCCAACTCAGTCATCAGTCACACCGGATCATCTTCACAAGCCTTCTCTAACTCTGAGGATAGCCTCAGCAGTTGGGGGAAAGACTATCAAACTTACCAGGAGTGAAGCAACCAGTGGGGCCAGAGCTCCCACTTGAACCTTATGGACCGCTGGCACCAGCCCTAACCTACCAATCCTAGTGCCAACTTCTGATGGATTGAGAGCCCAGGCTTAGGCTACCCACCCCAGGTTGTTTTGACTCCTCATTTACAGGAACAGGAAATCTAAGACAGGATATTGTTCACTGTTACTAGGCCAGCAGGTATCCCTAGAGGCGGCGCACAGGGGAAGAGGTGGTGGCAGAGGAGCAGCAGCAGATCTGATTCAGGGCTAGAAATAGGGCTTATCCGCTTGTCCGTACTAAGTGAAACTTGTGACGGACAAGTAAAATTGCCAATGCACTTGTCCAAAATTTACATACAGTTCAATTAGAATTTAAGACTCCACTTGGTTGGCGGACAAGTGAACATTTTTCCTTATTTCTAGCACTGTGATTCTGCAGCCAGCCAGGGTGCCTGATTGTGTGCACCAGTTTTCCTTCACCTCACACCTACCATTTACTGAGGAGCCAGGTTGTCAAACTATTCAGACAGATGGTACCAGTATACCAATGGTCTGTATATTTTAAAGCTGATAAGTGATGCCTACATTCTTACTTTTACCAAGTTAGGCCCACCTCCCTTGTCAAACTGACCTATTCACTTTCCTGTGTCAAAGGAGACAGGATCACTAGAGAATTTAGAGGGAGCAGTAAGATCTCTTTTGCAGAAAGGGGCTGTAGAGAGAGAGTTCTAAACCAACAGTCACTGGGGTTTTACAGTTGCCTCTTTCTAGTCCTGAAAAAAGGGGAGGGGAGTTGGAGGCTGTTGATAGTTTGTCCTGAGTAAACACCTTTGTCCACAAAGAGAAGTTCAGAATGGAGACACCAGCTTCCATAGCAACTGCAGTTGGTCTGCACGACTGAACAACCTTGGTGGACTTAGAAAGATGCATAGTTTCACATTCCAAAACCCAAGTTTAGCTGGAAGTTACAGTGTTTTTGTATATCAGATTCAGATGCTTCCATTCGGCCTAGTTTTGGCACCCCTGGATTCATAAGGATAATGAGGCCAGCCTTAAAAATATTTCTGTTTCGTATAACGCGCCCGGTGTCCGCAAAACGTTGCGGTTGGAATATTTTTTTCAACAGTGCAAAAAAAAAAATTTTTCAGGCTTGATTTAACGCTACTCGCACGGCGGCACGCCCCGTGTGGCAGTTCTGTAAACGCATATCGTTTGCGTACCTACCATGAATGATATCGGTACATCGTAGTAAATTTGCGTATACAGTATTGGCAAGTTCCTTGCAATAAAAGGTGTTCCTAAATCAAATTCAAACGAAAATTTTAATATTTCAAATCAGAAATTGAGTGTGCGCACCGTCGACATCTTTCCTGCAACTGTACACAAACAGCTGCTTTGGCCATGTGGTCTGAAGCACAACACATCACCCGATTGGTCAACTGAGTCACATGCAAAAATGAGCCAATCACGGCTCGTGTTACAGTGTTTTCATCATGGCTTCCGCCCAGTGAACATGTGTGTGTGTGAATCTGCCGTAATTTACGGAGGGAACACACAAACAGGAAGCTTTGTTTATATTGCAGCATGCGAAACTAAAGATTCCAGTGTTAATTGCAACGATTATTTGGAGTCACAGGCAAATACGCAAAGGTAGGGGATAGCGGGAATAGCCGAATGTGTCCCAAATCAGTCCGTGAGACAGGGGCAGTTCACCGCAGATCCACTCTACCCTGGGAGGCTGTGTGGCCTGTCACTTGCGTGTGACTGGAATTCGTCAAGGCACCAATTTTTTCCAACACTGTTAGAACCCACCGATAAATGGCATTTGATGTTAATTTGCAGATGAATTCGCCATGCAAATTTTATTTTTGACGCTGCTTTGACGTCGTTGGGGCAGATCACACTGACGGTGAGTTGTGTGACCCCGCTCAGCAAACCAATAATAACTGCCGGTACCTTTGCTATCGTAACGTAGTCGTATGTACTAGTGTACGACAGTGAAAATGTTTGCTTGTGTTGACAGAGATAAAGGTCTGATGAATACAACTGCGGACCAAGTATTTGTTTAAACTTGGAATGTTTATCAATTAGCGACTATTATCACCTATCGGCGCCCCACGCACGAGCTGCGAAAGCTCCGATTTTTTTAAGTGATTAGACCCTCTCTCTACCCCCCCCCCCCCCCACCAGACAATATAGTTAAAACACGGCAAGGGTATGGTCCTGAGGGACTAGTGCGATCGGTTTCGTTCCTTGTGGAACTCTTCATGCACGATGTCAGTTAAACCCCTGATAATGCGTTCCACTATGTAGCGTGAGATGTTGTACAGTTCCCACGTGTGAAGTGCAGAAGTAAACAAAGGACGTTGCCAACGTTGGGGGTAGGGATGAATCATGACGTCATAAAGTGAAAAATAGGTCTGTCCAAAAGGTCACCTGTACCAAGTGGTCAGGTGTTGCAAGACATGCCAGTGGCACATGGTTTGCAAATATTCATGTCTCCTAGGAGCAGGAGATATTCTCAAAATATGGTCATTAAGGGTTGTAATGATCCATTTTATATCTCTATCCAATGAGTAAAACAGAGTGTAATTAACAGTGTTCATTCTTGGGTGCGGCCTTGCGGGATTAGCACACTTTTTTCAGGGAAGACGCACATTGATTTGAGTGATGGGGCCTGCCGGGCGCACTGTATAAATTTCTCATTTTCTAATTTTGTTGTAACTTGTGAATACTTTATGAACATTTGTAATAAATTCATGATTTCCAACCTAAGCGCATAGGTTTTCAAAGCTACAGAAATCGAGTGAGAGTCACGGGTTTTGCATCGTCCACCATGACCATGATTATGCATTATACTGGTGGAATTCTCTGATGTTCGTCTTTGTTTGTAACAAGCTCTCTTATTTGCTAAGAAAAAATATTCCTGGGGTATTCCTGCAAAAATTTACGTCATTTCACCTGATTTTAAATGCGCTGAGAGCATTTCCAGGTTCCCCATTGGGTGGATTTGATCAAGTGCCGCTCACTGTCCAATCAAACTCGTTGTTGCCCATACATGTGCCTGTCTCATGTCCGCCATATTGGGGAGGAATAAGTCGTATTAAAGCGAAGATTATTGGACCAAGATGTTTAATTTTCGCATCATATCTTCACCAAAAAGGCTTCCATCGAACAAATCTAGATACAGATAAAGGCATGAATGAAAATTCCTAATGGAAGGCAAAGGAAATACGCAGATTAGTCACACGTGGACGAAGCGAAGATTTGCGTAAACATGATGTGATCATGTGTTGTTGATTGATGTCTCCTGTGCGTCACGTTTTCGTTGGTGATTTTTAACAAAATTTCGATGTTTTGATTTTATTACATTGTTTGAATGAAACAAATCTGTATGACAGAACAAGAGAGGAATGAAATTCATCATCGCAGGCGGAAAAAATATACGCAGGCCTACAACATAGCGGAAAATCATCCATGCCTGTGACAGGCTATGTACACTCGCTTGTGTTGTGTTGCACAGCCACTACCGTGTTGCTCAGTAAAAAAAGTGACTGCACTTAAGATCAGGCTGTTGACACCTCCAGCGGCATCAAATTTTTCAGGTAAATTGAAATAGAAAGTGCACAGAAATATAAATCGTGTAATATTCTGACCATCTCATGGAATGAATCGCAAAAATAACAGAGCATGCTCAATATACATGCCGCTTGTTGTGCAAGAGAGTAAAAAAAATTCCCGATGGCACAAGGTGTGCGATATCAGATACTGCCCTTTCTACCTCCATGATCATACCAAATAAAATCAATCAAATCACACAAAATGAAGTCTAGTTTGCACAAGTTCAGACGGGACCCATCGACTCAGTCCATGGACTCACTATTTTTTCTGAAAAAGAAGATGGGTCCCACGGACCCACACTGAAAAATCCTTAATGTGACCCCTGCGGCAACACAAGTAAGATTGAGATTTATAATTTTACTACACAAATGACACCGGGTGTCATTTATGTAATAAAATTATATATTTCAATCTTACTTGTGTTGCAGCTTGATTTATTCATGATTTATTCATTATTGTGAAACACTTAATATAAAACTGACATGAGTGAGATGTGAGTGAAATGCCATGGATATTTTCTGGTGTATTTTAGGCACTTGAAGTTTTTTTCTCTTTTGCTGGCTTGTTGTTGAAGTCTGTTGAAGCCAACAGTTATACTGGAAACTTCTGGCACTGCTAGTGGATAATTTTATCCAACTTGCCCTAGTACTGCCAGGAGAGATAATTTCATCGAACTTGTCATACAAATAATTGAAATACTAATTACAGTGGTAACTGATAACATAATATATGATATCAGTTCCCAGTATTGTTTATATTTCATTAATTTGTTGGACAATGAAATTGGCTGTTTTGAGTTTGAAATCTTCCTGTCCTTGAATATTTTTATGAACTTCAAAAATCACATGATAGTGCAACTGTGAATGTCTGTGGAGTCTGGTCATAATTTTTGCAGTTCTGAATCTGAGCATGTTTTATCAGAAGCCTTTCAAATTCATTCACAGTGTAACAAAGTGATGGTACATTAAAGGCCCAGAGGAGGATATTTCACTCTGACTCCACTTGCTATGGCTAGGCATGCACTGTGACTGGCAGTCTAAAAGTATTTTTATAAAAAATAACTTTTATTTGTGCAGAACTACAGTCTGATCTGATCCGATCCTTCCTGGTGCAGTTGATAACATTTACATGATTCATATACTGCTGTACAGGAATTGGTACCGCTGAAGATCAAAAACTGACCAGAAAAGACACAATTTTCACTACACAATAAAACCTTCAAAATGCTTGATTTTGGCCTCAGAATACACCATTTGGCATGCTCTATTTAAAAATTTTCCGGGGGGCATGTCCCTGGACCCCCCTAGCTTGGCCCATCCCTTGCAGGGATGGGCCTCTATTCCACAGCCTTATGGGGCCCATGGGCCCCATTATTTACAGACCAAGAATGAACACTGGATTAATAAGGATTTGATACCTCTGTATGCTGTTGAGATATCACTCTTTGATTTGTCTCTAATATTTTTTAAAAATTTGTTTCTTTAATGGGTTTTACCTCATGTTGGAGACACAGGTGGGTCTCTTGTCCATGTGTGCATTATTTTTTCTTTCAATTTTTCATGGGGGGGGGATGTTTTTGTGCATCTTCTAACTGTACATTCCAATACTTATGTAGTGGGAAAATAGACATAGAACAGTCCAAAATTTAGCATTACGCAAGGCAAGTATGCCTATTTTCCCATCAGGTTCAGACCAAACGGCTCCATAGTAACAAGCTGATGTATCCAATGATATTCCTTTTTGAGTCGGAGTGTTTCTTATTTTTTCAATTTCGGGGATGTCGGAATGTACTCCAATATTTGTGCTTGGAGCTGTAGGCCCTGATGGTCATTTTTGTTTATGTAGTAGAAGTGTTCTCGTAGCCTCTCCATGAATGCTCAAGAGGTTTGTCCAACGTATTGCTTGTTGCAAGTACGGCAAGTGAGGAGATATGTGAGGTTATTGCATTTGCAAGAGCCACCTTGTGGTGTACTGTATGTGCGTCCAGTGTGTGAGCTTTTTGCAGTGCCCGACACATTAATTATTGAGCAATATATGCAGTTATTTGGGCTGCATAGATTGCTGCCCGTGGTTATGCCCCCGGGAGTGTTGGATTGTGTTTGGTTATATCTCATACGGGATTTTACCAGGAGATCTTTTAGATTCATGGCTCTTCTATAACCTATTATCACTTCCTTGTCTCCTAGAATGCTGCCATATTTTGAAGCCGGTGTTCCAGTTCTCTTGAATTATGTTCTTTACTGGAGGTAGAGTAGGGTGATATTGAGTGATCATGAACAGTTTGTTCTGGTCCCGGTGTTGTGGATGTAGAGGTGGTCTCTGCTGGAGAAGGGCATCTCTGGTCAGCCCTTGAACTTTCTCCAGGGTTTCACTGAGAAGCCTGAGGGGGTAGCCTCTTAATTTGTAGTAATGAAGGATCTTTTGTGCAAAGTGTGCAAAGTCCTCTGGTTGTGTGAAGATCCTCTTGACCCATAAAAGCTGTCCGTGCGGGCCTGCTGTTTTGCAGTGTTTAGGGTGAGCAGACCTGAAATGCAGATATGTGTGGGTGTGTGTGGGTTTTGTGGGTAAAGTGGTGTACAGGCTGTTATTTTCATCAAACTTGACCAAGGTGTCCAAGTAAGGTATCTCCACTTAGGAGTGTTCTTCTGTGAATTTAATTGTGGGGTGACAGGAGTTCAGGTAATTGACAAACTCCTGAAGGCTGTTTTCCCCATGGGTCCATATGCAAAATATATCATCAATAAATCGCCACCATACTTCTGGTTGTGATGGGAAGTTGAGGAGTCTGTTGGCTTCAAGGTCAGCCATAAAAATGTTAGCGTACGAGGGTGCTACCTTAGTTCCCATAGCTGTTCCGCTGGTTTGTAGAAAATGTTCACCGTTGAACTCAAAAGTTGTTGCAGTGAAGGACCAACCTGAGTAATTTGACAATCTCATGTGTGGCTGGTTTATCCTGTACATCTCTGTGCTGTAACAGAGCTTTTGCTGCTGCTCTTAGCCCTTCTTCTATAGGGATGTTCGTGTATAGTAATGATACATCAAGGGTGACTAAAATTGCCCCTCTTGGGAGAAGGGGTAGTGACTGTATTTTTTTCACAAAGTCATTTGTGTCTTTGATGTAACTTGGAATTGTGCTCACTATGGGTCTTAAGAAAAAATCCACAAAGCCTGAGATTTTTTCTGTGGGGCAATCATTTGCACTGAGGATAGGCCTGCCTGGTGGTGGTAGTAAGCCTTTGTGAATTTTTGGTAATACATGTATGTAGAAGCAAGGTACTCTTGGTTCTTCTACACATAGGAATTTATATGTTTCCTTTGTGATAGATTGGTTGTCTACCATATCTGACAGACAAGCTCTTACTTTTTCATTGTGTGTTGCTGTGATGTTACCATCAACTGGTCTGTAATGGTCCCTGTTTTGAAGTAATTTGTTAACTTCATAAATGTAATCATGTGTGTTCATAATTACAATTGCTGACCCTTTATCTGCTTGTTTGATTATGATGTGTGGGTTGTTTTGTAATTCTTTTAAACCAGTTCTTTCCTGGGGTGTTAGATTGTGTGACCCTGGGATTCTTGGTGGATGTTGTGCTATTTTATTAAGAAAAAGAAGAAGAAAAAAGTTTTACCAGACAGTTCCATTTGTTTTTAAGCCATCGGAAGATCCCTTCAGTGGGCTTCAGATGATCCTGAAATGGTTTTTCTCATTTAGACCAAAAAATTGGCTGACTGGACACACACTGGCATCACTCCGGTCTCAGACTGGCATCTGACAATACACTGACATAAGTCCGGATTTGGAACAAAACAGCCTATTGACAGTTCAAAGTGACAACAAACTGGACACACATTAAGGAATAAACAGACATAAACCAATGGGGAACCTCACATTGGGATTACTTGGTAACAGTCTGGCAAGACACTGACAATAGTGTGAAACAATATTGGGTATAATCTGCCATTACTTTGAAAATAACTTGGTGCTACATTGTTGATAATCTGTTACTACACTGGCAATACCAGTGAATACACTGACAACAATAGGGAATTAAACTGACAACAGTCTGGTACCATGCACTGGTCATAGTCTTGTAGTTGTACACTAGCAATCCCTGTCTTGAACGACCCTTCCTTTCAGTGACCACCTGGTTTTAATGACCACATTTGGTCGCCAAAGTTGTTTTTCTTCAATAATTTACCTTTTATAAACAGCCCCCTGCTGAACGCGACCAGCGACCATGCACATAACACAAATTGGCCACTATGCCTCAAGTCGGCCAACAAAATACATGCATGCAACTCACCCATTGTTATAAAATTGACCTTATTCTTGTCGAATTAAGTTGGTGCAAACAATGATGGATTTCTTTTTACAGTAAGTTTCCTTAACCCTTAATGGGTCAGGTTATTTTTTTGTACCAGTGAAAATAAAATTAACAATTTTCATTGAACACAGTACAATAGGAACAGTTTTCTTTGTAGCATACCAAAAGTATGTATCATTGTGATACCTGGAATGCCAAGTTTCATTATGTGCAATAAATTGTTAATAGTCACGTGACTGGTTGCCATGGCAACCACTTTATTCGCTAATGAATGGCAAAAAATCATTTAAAATCTGCTAAATAAGAGAACAAAGTATCACCTCATTTTATGTGAAGCACCCTTTCCTCCACATATGCATGGTATTTGGATAACTAGAGAAATAAACTTTCAGTAAACTTTGAAAATAAAACATAGATCACATGACCTGTTTCTATAGCAACTGTTAAAATGTTGCTTGTACTTGGCTAAAAACCAGAAAAACTGTATTTTTCCATAAGTCTCCAGAACCGGTAACAGGCAGTTACTTTGCATAACAAAATTATTCACCATAACTATTCATAGATTATGTTCCAGGTTCAATATTATGTAAGAAAATGACTGAAATAAAACAACACTGCAGTATTTTTATGGAAAATTTGTGGTTTCCCCCATTTTAATGTGTTGCCATGGAAACAAGACTTGATTGGATCCACAACCATATGTGTCAGGCCTTATACTGATATGTAGTTTGCAAATGTGGATGACACCTTGCATATATACAGTGTACATGCAATTATAGAGTCATCAATACCTGTGCAAAAGGCAAAGTAGGTCCTCCCTATTGGCTGCCTATCACAGTCTTTGAGAATGACAACAATATTTATCATGAATCTGCAACCATGCTCCTCCTCCTCTCCCCCCCCCCCCCCCCCCCCGTGTAAATTGAGTACATGCAGAGAAACAGTTAAGGTTTGAATGCAAGGTGCCATAACTGAGCCAAGGCAAAAGCAGGGGGCGAAAATTCCTATGATCTGACGTTCCGGGACAAGCTAAAGCTCTTCTCGGACAAGTGACTTTCAAATTCAACTTGTCCTGCGGACAAGCTAATTTTTTCTTTTTTAATTGGACGGAAATTACGTCTGTTTGCATGCACGGCAACATGATGATGAGCAGTCAGAGCCTTCGCGACTCTCCATATGTTGGCGATTACTGTGGTCCGTGTGTACAGAACATACACACCAATGAAGGCATGTGCGTGGGGACGCCAATGCGCAATAGGTGATGATAATCCCCTGGCCTAAAGTAAACAATCCACGTTTAAACAATTACATGGTCAGCAGGTGTATTCAACAGGACTTGACTACCTACTTGATTTCTGTCAAAACAAGCAGGTATTTTGACCGTTGGGTACATACGACGACGAGATCAAAGGTACCAGCAGTAATGTATTGGGGCGTATTGGCTTTCGCCCGTATCGGGGCAAGGTCACAGCACCTCACCGTCAGTCTAATCTGCCCGAACGATGACAAAGGAACATCAAAAAATTTTAAAACTTGCATGGCGAATTCTTGAGCAAATTAGCATCAAAGACAATTTATCGGTGGGCTCTAAAAGTGTTGGAGAGATCATGTAAAGGTGCCGCAAGTTGACTTCTCGGCCAAACAAAACACACATCTGCCAGTCACACGCAAGTGACCGCGTGGAGTAATCTACGGTGAACGGAGCATCATGCTGACTGATCTGCCACACATTCGGCATTTTTCTCTATCCCCCTACCTTTGTGTATTTGCCTACAGGTGACTCCAAATAATTGTTGCTATAAACACTGGAATCTTTATTTTCGCATGCTGCAATTTAAAAAAAAAAAAACGCTTCCGGTTTGTGTGTTCCCTCCGTAAGTTTCGGAAGATTCACACACGTTCACAGGGTGGAAGCCATGATGAACACACTTTAACACGAGCCGTGATTGGCTCATTTTTGCATGTGACTCAATTGACCAATCAGGTGATGTGTTCTTTGTCAGACCACATGGCCAATGCAACTGTTTGTATACAGTGGTTGGAAGGATGGTGACCGCGCACTCGATGTGCATTACAAGGAGACGGATTTCTGATTTTAAATTCTTCGTTTGAATTTGAATTTAGAACACCATTTATTACTAGGAACTTGCCGATACTGTATACACAAATTGACAACGATGTACGGATAGCATTCATGGTAGTACGCAAACGATGGCGTTGATGTGCATCCCATCAGCAGCAAGAAGAAAGACAATGTTAAAACCAATGCAACTATTAATCTGTATTAAATTTATCTGGAACAGTGTCTTCCAAAAATTACACAGTATTTTTCATCGTGAGTCACCCTATGCAAGTAATTTACTTTTCAATGTGTATTTTTTATTTATTTATTTATCATTATTATTTTTTTTCTTTTTTTTTTGGCAATTTTTACCCTTTCTCAGTCATAGCTAGAATTGTGGTAAAAATTGACCGATGTTTGCTGATTTACAAGCAACAATAAGTGCCAAATCAGGGTAAATGGTTTGTCCAGGCCTTTATGTATGGATTGATGAAAAAGAATATTACCATGTTTGTCACACCAGGGTATATTCGGACAAGTGGATTTTGCATACAGACAAGTGGATTTTAAAATTCATTTGTCCTGCCGACGAGTGCTTTTTAAAAAAAAATTCGTGCCCTGAAAAGGTCTTGTTCATAAAGTTTATTGATAAACACAGGTTTGACAGGGAAACATATTAGGGGATACTTGGGAAGAGCAAGCATTGCATGACTCAGTGATTGAGTGAGTGATCAGCTGCAACGAGCTGAATGACTGACTTGCTATGGGAGCCACCGCGAAACCACATGGTCCGTTGATACGCTTGAATTCTGTGGGCTCCAGCCTCATTATAAACAAAATAATTACATCCTCACACCAAACATTGACTTCACTGTCTCCCTCCAGGGTTTCTGCCAGAGTGAAATTTTAGGGTACTCAAATTTTCATATTGTCAAGTAAAAATTCAAATAAATAAGCCTTTCTGGGGTATTTTAGGGTAATATATGCTAAAATTTTTCTTTTCTACTAAAATGTTAGGGTAAGCAAAAGTACCCTTCAGTTTTTTAGGGTATGCTATTTTACCCTTTTTACATAATGCCTCCCTGCCCACTCCTGACTAAGGTTAATAGCCTCGGCACTTTTATATAATTGACAGACATCTGCAGCTGAACTGGTGCTGGATGCTGCCCTCTTCGTGACGTCACGCACCTCAAGGGAATCACCGGGGAATTCCCCTTAATTAATGACAAGCAGAGACGCTAGAGGGAGTGGTATACATAAATAGATCGATGTGCTTCTTGGGGAAAACACAACAGCTGTCTGTGTACAGTTTGGTGATGATTTATGAGTTGTTTACACAAGTAAGGCTAAGCTAGTGTGAGCCCAGCATAATATCACGTAGTTACCGGTCGTTAATGACCGGTCTGACCATTTAATGGTTAAACAAGAATATAATTTGATCAATCTGTATCTATTCCACCTTATTTCAAGTTCTCACAAGGGTAGGATCTATCCATTTATTTACATTTTTACAATGGCAGTGAATGTGGCATACTTCACATGTATCAGGCCCATCCATAGCGGATCCAAGAGGATTTCGACCACTATAATTCTTTCTGTGTATGCTGGGATATTATTGGTTGTTTTCTAAACTAAACTTCATAATGAGCTGCAGAAATTACTTGTGATGGGAACTTGATCGCTCGCACTCATGATTGTTCACATCATCCATCTTGAAATGCTCCAAATCCAGGACCATATTTGGTCACCAAGAGGGATTTATATAGGGCACCGCCCTGTTTCCCAATTGTATTTTTGGAAATAATTATGTTTAAACCAAATCCAGAAGGAAGGTTGTCGACGCTCTCCAGAAATGTCCGGAACAATCTTCATCATTTACCAGAGATCGACAACCCACGTGGTCATCGCTTTTTTTTTGCATGCGAAACTTAATCTAACCGTGGCAGATAAGCGGAAAGCCACAGAAATATTATCATTCAGTGTTCTTATTTCTAATTGAACAATGTTTTATCATGGTATTTTGTGTAAAATGAATGATGATAATTTTCACTAGATCAAACACGTGCTGGCCTGCATGAATCAGCTACCAACACTGACGAAGTGGGTCGATCTATTTTTCCCACGGTTCAGATTGAGGTAAACATGGCGCCCAAAACACACGTGGTGGCTGTGGGAAAATGCCGAGTCTTATTTTGATCCATAACTTATAAATTACGATGAGTTAGGCTCCAGTGAACACGTAGAATAAAGTTAAAACAGTGAGTTATGCCATCAAAACAATTTTACAACTGTTTAAGCTTATTACTTTGCAAGCGAAGGCTCCGTACCTGGTGATGCATCAGGCCCATTGAGCGTAATGGGAAAGTGACAAAACTCATGACCAGCAAATATTTTGGAAGTTGCGACACACATCTTTCAGCACCCAAACAAGAGTTCTGTATTGAAATAAAGTTTCTAAGGGTTGTAATTGGTAAATTTAATAAATGATGATTTAAATTCAAAGCATATATATATATATATATATATATATATATATATATATATATATATATATATATATATATATATATAATTGATAATGATTAACTGGTGGTGGCAGAAATTTGCGTACCTTGCTACCACTAAGGCTGCTCAGAATTTGAGCTGTTGAGGTTGTGCATGTGGGGTTCCTCCAATTAGCAACCACCTGCATTATACGACCGATTTTTGGTCTGTGCTAGGGGTGGTTGCTGAAAAGAAGGACTGCTGTACTCTAGTAACAGTCTGGCAAGACACCGGCATAGTCAGAAGGCCACAGACCACAGTTATAAATCCTTCTATTTTTCATATTAGCATTTTTCAGTCTAAAAAATCAGCGCTTTGGTATTTTGAAATTCCGTGAACGGCATTTAACACATGAAAATGTCAGAAAAATATGGACGGATTTTTGTCATACAATTCCCAGCTCGTTAATTTGTGATAATTGAAATACGAAACAACACCTGGATGTCAGCTTTATACAGGTATATGAACTGTGCTCTTGCCAGGGTCACATCATTGTCCTTCCCCACCATAAAGTTCCCACCTGGCCTGGAAGACAGTGCACCTATATGACCTCCAATGAAGCAACTCTGCAATGCAGCAAACCTGACTTAGCTAACTTTATTCAAACAGAAGCTACAGCATGCTGAAAACACAGTATTTTCACAATTACGGACTATCTCCGTTGGGATGCGCAACCAGCCAATCACAACTGTAGTCTGTAACCAGAAAGTACACTGGTAATAATTTAGCATTACATTGATTATATATAGCCTTGTGCTACACTGTCAGTAGTATGGTGCAATACACTGACAGTAGTCTGGCATTTCACTTACTAATACTGTAGTCCGGTATCATACACTGGAAAGTCTTGAACTGAAAATACACTGGTAATAGTCTAGCAAGACACTGGCAGTAGTCTGACACAAAACTAGCATTAGATCTACCTCAGTAGAGCAGTATCACACACTAGCAATACACTGGACATATACTTGATATTCAATGGACAAACACTGCAAATTAACAAACAGAAGTAACGTGATAGGGATTACATACAACAATTTCAACGTCTTCAAAGTTTAGCACAATAAAACTTGATGTATTGATTTCATGTGCAGCTTACATGACAAATACATGTATGATATTCCAGAGTTATGTATTCCATGAGGCTGGGGAGAAAAAAAAATTGAATATATATCGTAGAATCTCTAAATAAGACCAACTTCATAAAGAGACCATTTTATATATTAAGACAACCAATTTATAGACCCATTTTTAGCTCAGCTGACTTGATAGTAGCTGACCTTATCTTATGGTCCTTCATCTGTCGTCCTTCATCAACAATCGACTTCTCCAAAATTGTCAGCCATATTCACATCAAACTAAGTGGCAATGCATCTTGGGTAGGTCTCTACCAAGTTTGTTCAAATGGTCACCTCCAGGGATATTTTTTTATTTTCATTATTTTTTGTTCATTTTAAGGGCAAATCTTAAAAAATCTTCTTTGAAACTACTCACCCAATTGCTTTGCTATCACACAGGAACACTCCTAGTTCTTAATTTGTTTACCAGGTGGCACTGCACTTTTTAAAAAAAATTTTATGATTTTTTTTTTCAAAACTTGTCAGTCAGCAGAGCTATTGGAATCTGTTTGCGTCTGTGGTCCATCCATCATTAGACTTCTTCCATTTTTGACTTCTTCAGAAAAAAGGCAACATGGAGTGGTTTGATTTTGCACACGGATGTTTCCCATGTGGACCTGTACCAAGTTTGCAAAGGAGATGATGATGCAGTAGTTTTTAACTCAGCTGATAAGTCAGGTTAGGTTTTAGGAAGGTAGGTCATCCATCATCAGTCCGTCCACAATTCACATTTTGACTTCTCAAAAACCGTCAGCCTGATTAGCTTCAAACTTGGTGGCAATGTAACTTGGGTGGGTCTCTACCAAGTAAGTTTGTTCAATTGTTTACAGCCCGGTGATTTTTGGATTTTTTATTTTTTGTTTGTTTGTTCTTTTTAGGGCAAATTTAATCTCTGAAACTCACTCACCTGATTGTTTTTAGCTCAGCTGACTTGTCAGTCAGCTGAGCTTATCTTATGGTCCTCCGTCCGTCGTCCGTCCGTCCGTCGTCCGTCAACAATTTACATTTTCGACTTCTTCTCCGAAACCGTCAGCCAGATCCACTTCAAACTTGGTGGGGATGTGCCTTGGGTGGGTCTCTACCAAGTTTGTTCAAATGGTCACGGTCCATTGATTTTTGAATTTTTAATGATTTTTTTTGTTCTTTTTTGGGCAAATCTTAAAAAATCTTCTTCTCTGAAACCGCTCGTCCGATTACTTTGATATCACACAGAAACACTCCCTTGGACACCTAGTTCTTAATTTGTTCACCAGGTGGCGCTGCAATTTTTTCCTATTTTTTTATGAATTTTTGTGTGTTATAGCTATTTTCGACTTCTTCTCCAGAACCGTCACTCAGATTAAGCTGAAACGTGGTGGATATGTTCCTTGTAGAAGGGTCAAACAAAGTTGTTCACTATGTGAGAATGCTGCAGATTCCTGATTTTTAACGATTTTTTCCATTCGGGTACTTATCGGTCAATGCAGCTTTCCTATTGATTACTATGGAAGTCAATGAGTATTCCAATGCTAATTCACACTTTCAACTTCTTCTCCAAAACTGTCATGCAGATTAACTTCAAACTTGGTGCGGATGTACCTTGGGTGAGTGTCTACCAGATTTGTTCAAATGGTCATGCTCCAGTGATTTTTGGATTTTTAATGAATTTTTTTGTTCTTTTTTTTTGGACAAATCTTAAAAAATCTTTTTCTCCAAAAGCGCTCACTCAATCACTCTGATATCACACGAGAAGACACCTAGGGACTCTGTGTTCTTAATTTGTTGACCAGGTGGCGCTGCAATTTTTTCCTATTTTTTTATGAATTTTTGTGTGTTATAGCTATTTTCGACTTCTTCTCCAGAACCGTCACTCAGATTAAGCTGAAACGTGGTGGATATGTTCCTTGTAGAAGGGTCAAACAAAGTTGTTCACTATGTGAGAATGCTGCAGATTCCTGATTTTTAACGATTTTTTCCATTCACGTACTTATCGGTCAATGCAGCTTTCCTATTGATTACTATGGAAGTCAATGAGTATTCCAATGCTAATTCACACTTTCAACTTCTTCTCCAAAACTGTCATGCAGATTAACTTCAAACTTGGTGCGGATGTACCTTGGGTGAGTGTCTACCAGATTGTTCAAAGGGTCATGCTCCAGTGATTTTTGGATTTTTAATGAATTTTTTTGTTCTTTTTTTTTGGACAAATCTTAAAAAATCTTTTTCTCCAAAAGCGCTCACTCAATCACTCTGATATCACACGAGAAGACACCTAGGGACTCTGTGTTCTTAATTTGTTGACCAGGTGGCGCTGCAATTTTTTACTAATTTTTTTATGAATTTTTGTGTGTTATAGCTATTTTCGACTTCTTCTCCAGAACCGTTACTCAGATTAAGCTGAAACGTGGTGGATATGTTCCTCGTAGAAGGGTCAAACAAAGTTTTTCACCATGTGGGAATGCTGCAGATTCCTGATTTTTAACGATTTTTTCCATTCGGGTACTTATCGGTTAATGCAGCTTTCCTATTGATTAATATGGAAGTCAATGAGTATTCTAATGCTAATTCACATTTTCGACTTCTTCTCCAAAACCGTCATGCAGATTAGCTTCAAACTTGGTGGGGATGTACCTTGGGTGGGTGTCTACCAAGTTTGTTCCAATGGTCATGTTCCAATGAATTTTGGTTTTTTTTTTATGATTTTTTTTTCAAAAATCTTTACAAAAGTTTTAACATGGGAATTTCTTGTAATGGTTATAACTTAAATAATTTTGGCCCGATTTACTTCAAACTAGGTGGGGATGTGCCTTGGGTGGATCTCTACCAAGTTTGTTCAAATGGTCACGCTCTATTGATTTTTGGAATTTTTATGATTTTTTTTCGTTTTTTGGGGGCAAACCTTAAAAACTCTTTACCTGTGAAACTGCTCACCCAGTTGTTTTGATATCGTTCATAGACACTCCCAGGGGGGCCCAGGGACACATAATTCCCAATTTGTTCACCAGGTGGCACTGCAATTTTTTCTAATTTTTTTTTATTAAATTTTTTATATGGTTTTGTTATTTTTCACTTGTTCTCAGAACTGTCACTCAGATTGAAGTGAAATGTGATGGATATGTTCTTGTGGAAGGGTCAAAACAAAGTTGTTTACTAGGTGGCACTGCTTTAGATTCCTGATTTTTAAGTATTTTCAACTCGGGTACTTATCGATCAATGCAGCTTTCCTATTGATTACTATGGAAGTCAATGGGTATTCTAGTGCTAATTCACAGGACAACTGACACAAAATGTACTGTTTACTTGATAACTTGAGATCTGTTTTGAGTTAGTCCTGTGATGCTGCACATGTTAATGTTTTTGTATGAAGGTCATGCTCAGATAGTACATGAATGACTTTGACCTCATTTCTTGGGTCACAGTGCAACATACATGGATTTTACTCTTCATTATAACTTGAGAACTACTTGAACCTTGATGTTGCACATGTTTGTGTTCTTTTATAATGGTCAGACTTACTCAGAACATGGGTGACCGTGATCCTTTCCCAAGTTCATAGATCTGCAAGTGTGATGAATGTCAAGATCAGCTGAGCATGGGCTGTTCACACAGCCCTCTTGTTTTTTTTTGTTCTTTTTTTGGGGCAAATCTTAAAAAATCTTTTTCTCCGAAAAGCGCCTACCGAATTGCTTTGATATCCCACAGGGACACTGGTGGGACTCCTAATTCTTAATTTGTTCACCAGGTGGCGCTGCTTTTTTTTCTATTTTTTATGATTTTTAATGTGTTTTTGCTATTTTCGACTTCTTCTCCAGAACAGTTACTCAGATTCAGCTAAAAACTTGGTGGATATTTTCTTTATAGAAGAGCCAAACAGAGTTGTTCACTAGGTGGCACTACTGTGGATTCCTGATTTTTAACGATTTTTCAATTCAGGTACTTGTCGGTCAATGCAGCTTTCCTATTTATTAGTATGTAAGTCAGTGGACATTCTAATGCTTATTCACATTTTTAGCTCAGCTGACTAGTCAGTTAGCTGAGCTTTTTTGAGGGTCTGTCGTCTGTCCGTCTGTCGTCGTCTACAATTTACATTTTTTATTTCTTCTGGAAAACAGTAAGCCAGATTTATATCAAACTTGGTGGGGATGTACCTCGGGTGATTCTCTGCGAAGTTTGTTCAAATGGTCATGCTCCAGTGATTTTTTATGAATTTCTTTTGTTTTTTGGGGGGCAAATCTTAAAATATCTTCTCCGAAACCGCTCACCCAGTTGCTTTGATATCTCACAGGGACACTCCCGGGGACTCTTAGTTCAGAATTTGTTCACCAGGTGGTCCTGCAAATTTTTTCCATTTTTTTAATGATTTTTTTGTGTGTTTTTTTTTGTTATTTTCGACTCCTTTTCCAGAACCGTCACTCGGATTAAGTTGAAACTTGGTGGATATGTTCCTTGTATAAGGGTCAAACAAATTTGTTCAAGAGGTAAATTACTCGGTTCATTTTTTCATTCATTTTTTGAAAAAGTACAAAATAAAAAAATATTTTACATGGAGATTTCTTGTAATGGAAACAACCATATTTATGTCACACTTTGTAGATATGTACCTTTGATAGGTCTCTATATTTTATTCAAATGGTCACACTGCATTGAGTTTTGCATAAATTTTGGGGTAAATTTTTTAAAAATAAGCAGATGCATGTCAGCTGAGCAAATGATGATCATGATCCTCTTGTTTATGATTTTTTTGTGTGTTTGGTTGTTTTTTGTTTGAACGGATCAAACAAAGTTGTTCAATAGGTGGCACTGGTGTAGATTCCTGATTTTTAATGATTTGTTCAATTCGGATACTTATTGGTAAAAGCACCTTTCCTGTTGATTACTATGCAAGTCAAAGGGCATTCTGATGCCATACACATTCTTTACTTTTTCTCTGAAACTGTCAGTCAGATTGACTTCAAATGTGGTGGCAATGCACTTTAGGTGGGTTGTAGCCAGATTTGTTCAATTGGTCACGCTCCATTGATTTTTGGATATTGTATGAATTTCGTTGTTCTTTTTGGGGGTCAATCTTAAAATAATTGCAAGGGTATGCTGTATATATCCACATGTCAGCTGTGCACAGGACTTGCACAGTCTTATTCTATTTTTTTTATGAATTTTTAGCTCAGCTGACTTGCTAGTCAGGCTGAGCTTTTAGGAGGTGGAGTCGTCCGTCCGTCTGTTCACAATTACATACAAACTCCGAAACCATCACTCAGGTTCACTTCAAACTTGGTAGCAATGTACCTTTATGTAGGTCTCTACCAAGTTTGTTCAAATGGTCACCCTCCAATGATTTTTTTTTTGTTCTTTTTTGGGCAAATCTTAAAAAATCTCCAATACGGCTCTCCCAGTTGCTTTGATATGGCACAGGAACACTCCTACGAGTCCTAGGGACTCCTAGTTATCAATTTGTTCAGTAGGTGGTGCTGTGATTTTTTAAAATAATTTTTATCTCAGCTGACTTGTCAGTCAGCTGAGCTTATCTTATGGTCCTCCGTCCGTCCGTCGTCCACAATTCACATTTTCGACTTCTCCGAAACCGTCAGCCAGATCCACTTCAAACTTGGTGGGGATGTGCCTTGGGTAGGTGTCTACCAAGTTTGTTCAAATGGTCATACTCCAGTGATTTTTGGATTTTTAGTGAATTTTTTTGTTCTTTTTTGGGCAAATCTTAAAAAATCTTCTTCTCTGAAACCGCTCACCCAAAATAGAAATACTCCCTGGGACACCTAGTTCTAAATTTGTACACCAGGTGGTGCTGCAATTTTTTCCTATTTTTTTTATGAATTTTTGTGTGTTATAGCTATTTTTGACTTCTTCTCCAGAATCGTCACTCAGATTAAGCTGAAACGTGGTGGATATGTTCCTTGTAGAAGGGTCAAACAAAGTCGTTCACTATGTGGAAATGCTGCGGATTCCTGATTTTTAACGATTTTTACCTCAGCTGACTTGTCAGTCAGCTGAGGTTTTTTTTGAGGGTCCGTCGTCCGTCCGTCCGTCCGTCCGTCCGTCGTCCGTCCGTCCGTCGTCCGTCCGTCGTCCGTCCGTCCGTCGTCCTTCCGTCGTCCGTCCGTCCGTCGTCCACAATTCACATTTTCGACATCTTCTCAAAAATCGCAGCCAGATTCACTTCAAACTTGGTTGAGATATGCCTTGGGTGGGTCTCTACCAAGTTTGTTCAAATGGTCATGGTCCAGTGATTTTTGGATTTTTAATGAATTGATTTCGTCTTTTTTGGGTAAATATAAAAAAATCTTCTTCTCCGAAACCACTCACCCAATTGCTTTGATATCACACAGGAACACTCCCTGGGACTCCTAGTTCTTAATTTGTTCACCAGGTGGCGCTGCAATTTTTTCCTAATTTTTTATGAATTTTTGTGTGTTATAGCTATTTTCGACTTCTTGTCCAGAACCATCACTCAGATTAAGCTGAAACATGGTGGATATGTTCCTTGTAGAAGGGTCAAACAAAGTTGTTCACTATGTGAGAATGCTGCAGATTCCTGATTTTTAACGATTTTTTCAATTCTGGTACTTATCGGTCAATGCAGCTTTCCTATTGATTACTATGGAAGTCAATGGGCATTCTAATGCTAATTCACATTTTCGACTTCTTCTCCAAAACGGTCATCCAGATTAACTTCAAACTTGGTGGCACTGTACCTTGGATGGGTTTCTACCAATTTTGTTCACGTGGTCATGCTCCCGTGATTTTTTTATTTTTAATGAATTTTTGTTGGTTTTTTTTGGACAAATCTTAAAAAATCTTCTTCTCCGAAACTGCTTACCCAAATGCTTTGATATCACACAGGAAGACATCTAGGGACTCCTTGTTGTTAATTTGTTCACCAGGTGGCACTGCAGTTTTTTTCTATTTTTTTTTTGTGAATTTTTGTGTGTTATAGATATTTTCGACTTCTTCTCCAGAACCGTCACTCAGATTAAGCTTACACATGGTGGATATGTTCCTAATGGAAGGGCCAAACAAAGTTGTTCACTATGTGGGAATGCTGCGGATTCCTGATTTTAGCTCAGCTGACTTGTCAGTTCATAGAGCTGTGGGGTCACAGTGCAACATACATGAATTTATACTCTTCATTATAACTTGAGAACTACTTGAACTTTGATGTTGCACTTGTAAGTGTTCTTCTATAAAGGTCAGACTTACTCAGAACATGGTGTCCTTGATCCTTTCCCAAGTTCATAGAGCTGCAAGTGTGATGAATGTCCAGATCAGCTGAGGCTCGGGCTGTTCACACAGCCCTCTTGTTTCAATTCGGGTTCTTATCGGTCAATGCAGCTGTCCTATTGATTACCATGTAAGTCAATGGGCATTCTAATGCTAATTCACATTTTTGACTTTTTCTCCAAAACCGTCATCCAGATTAACTTCAAACTTTGTGGGGATGTACCTTGGGTGGGTGTCTACCAGGTTTGTTCAAATAGTCATGCTCCAGTGACTCTTGGATTTTTAATGAATTTTTTTGTTCTTTTTTTGGACAAATCTTAAAAAATCTTCTTCTCCAAAAGCGCTTACTCAATTGCTCTGATATCACAAGGAAAGACACCTAGGGACACCTAGTTCTTAATTTGTTCACCAGGTGGCGCTGCAATTTTTTTTCCTAATTTTTTATGAATTTTTGTGTGTTATAGCTATTTTTGACTTCTTCTCCAGAACCGTCACTCAGATTAAGCTGAAACTTGGTGGATATGTTCCTTGTGGATGGGTCAAACAAAGTTGTTCACTATGTGGGAATGCTGAGGATTCCTGATTTTTAAGTATTTTTTCAATTTGGGTACTCATCGGTTAATGCAGCTTTCCTATTGATTACTATGGAAGTAAATGAGCATTCTCATGCTAATTCACATTTTTGACTTCTTCTCCAAACAGTCATCCAGATTAACTTCAAACTTGGTGGGGATGTACCTTGGGTGGATGTCTGCCAGGTTTGTCCAAATGGTCATGTTCCAATGAATTTTTGATTTTTTTATGATTTTTTTTTTTCAAAAATCTTTACAAAAATTTTAATAGGAAAGTTTAATATGGGAATTTCTTGTAATGGTTATAACTTAAATAATTTGGCGAGATTTACCTCAAACTTGGTGGGGATGTGCTTGGGTGGATCTCTACCAATTTTGTTCAAATGGTCACGCTCTATTGATTTTGGGAATTTTTATGAATTTTTTTGTTCTTTTTGGGGGCAAACCTTAAAAACTCTTCACCTCTGAAACTGCTCACCCAATTGTTTTGATATCGTACATAGACACTCCCAGGGACACGTAGTTCCCAATTTGTTCACCAGGTGGCGCTGCAATTTTTTTTTTTTTTTTTTCATGAATTTTTTAAATGGTTTTGCTATTTTTCACTTGTTCTCAGAACCGTCACTCAGATTAAGGTGAAATGTGATGGATATGTTCTTGTGGAAGGGTCAAACAAAGTTGTTTACTAGGTGGCACTGCTTTAGATTCCTGATTTTTAAGGATTTTCAACTGAGGTACTTATCAGTCAATGCAGCTTTCCTATTGATTACTATGTAAGTCAATGGGCATTCTAATGCTAATTCACAGGACAACTGACATGAAATTTACTGTTTACTTGATAACTTGAGATCTGTTTTGAGTTAGTCCTGTGATGCTGCACATGTTAATGTTTTTGTGTGAAGGTCATGCTCAGACAGTACATGAATGACTTTGACTTTGTTTCTGGGGTCACAGTGCAACATACATGAATTTTAGTGTTCATTATAACTTGAGAACTACTTGAACCTTGATGTTGCACATGTTAGTGTTCTTTTATAGTGGTCAGACTTACTCAGAACATGGGTGACCGTGATCCTTTTCCAAGTTCATAGATCTGCAAGTGTGATGAATGTCAAGATCAGCTGAGCATGGGCTGTTCACACAGCCCTCTTGTTATGACTTTTTGTGTGTTTTGGGGCTAGTGCTAAGAATTTTTACCTATTAGCCAATTTGGCTAAAGCTGCAGAATTTCTTTTAGCCAAATTGTATCTGCTTTAGCCAGACTTTACTCCCGTTTATCCGATATGTAAAGTCATTTTCAACCCTCCCCACCCCCACCCCTTTCCAGGAAAAATAAACTTGTATCCCAGCTCACCTGTATGAAGGTCTACAAGTAATTGATCCTGTTCAGTTGTTATCATCATCATCATCAGCAGCAGCAGCAGCAGCAGCAGCAGCATCATCATCATCATCATCATCATCATCATCATCATCATCATCATCATCATCATCATCATCATCAAAGATAGTACTTTAAAGCTAGACCTGCTTCAAAATTTACATCACACAATTTTTTGGCAAGTTTTCAAGTGATAAAATTTGGACACAAAGACAGTGTCCAAGATATCTGCCGAAACTCGCATCATTATACATGTATGTGTAATGGTGGTTTTTCCTGTTTTCAAGGTTTTACACTTGAGTATCAGCTTATTGTATATTTTTTATGACCATGATAATTTTATTTCCATTAATTGCTAAATACAGTTAATAACTGATTTTAAAATGGCTGCTTGTATAAAATAGTTAAAAATTCAGTGGAAAACATTGAAACTGAATATCTGATTTGAAGGTAATCTTAGTTATCTCCATTTGAAAGAAAATACAATTAATTGAGAGTTTCAGTTTTGAAAATATGTACAAGCATACATTTAACTCAGATTTTAAGTAAATGGACCCAGAATGTGGAAGAAAAAAATCAATGCAATGTTTATGCTGGCAGAATGATAGCTTGGACAAATATACATAATTTCATGTAATGTGATGTGCATATAGCATTTAAAATCTCAGCTACATAAAATTAAGTGTTCTTTTCAGTCAGCATGAATAAAAATAGATTTCCATTGTCAAAGTTCTAATGTAAGTCAAATGCTTCCCAACTAAGTATGTGTGGGCCAATGCCAGACTGCTTGAAGCAGACAAGCTTATACATGCATTTCCCTTTTTGGCCACCAGATGACAGTGCATTTAACATTGGCGCTGCAGGCCTTCACATGGAAAATTGGTTGGTGAGCTGAATAAAGCTCACTTGAAATCACTCTAGGTGAGTTATTGATATTGTCAGAATATTTAAATGCAAGATTGAGGTGTGCTTTTAGGAGCTTACCTCAGTTATTTTAGGCGAGCTTTTAAGGTGAGTGAAAAATCACACTCCTCAAACATAAAGGCCTGCTGCTGAGCACCTTAATTTTTTACTCGTATATTATGTCTCCCTGTGCAGGGGGGGGGGGGGGACATATTGTTTTTATGTCTGTTTCTTCCGCTTCTTCTTGTTGAACACATTGTTGCGTGCATTGTGGATGCGATAACTCACGAAAGATTTGACTTGGGAAGTTTAATTTTTTTGTGAAAATATTCTTATATAAAACCTTGCTTGGGATTGTAGATGGGTGACCTTGACGTATTTTTCAAGGTCACATGGGCACGTCATGTAAAATTTGACACGCACACAATAACTGCAAGGATATGACTTATGAGGTTGAAATTTTGCATGACTATGTACCATAATATGAACTAGGTTGGAATTGTAGAAAGGTGACCTTGACGTATTTTCAAGGTCACATGGCCACTTTTAAAAATCATTGCAGATGCACTCGAGAAATATTTGACTTAAAGAGGTTGACATTTTGTATGATTATGTTTCTATGTAAGCCTTTTGTAAGACCTTGCTTGTGACTGCAGATGTATAACCTTGACCTATTTTTCAAGGTCACGGCATTCGTCTCAAATCAATGTGGATGTGATTATTCAAGAAAGATTTGACTTGGGAAGTTGGAATTTTTTGTGAAGATGTTCCTACACAAAACCTTGCTTGGGATTGCAGATGGGTGAGCTTGGCATTTTTCAAGGTCACTTGCTCATGTCATGTAAAATTGACACGGACCCAACAACTCTGCAAGGAGATGCACTCAAGAAATATTTGACTTAAAGAGGTTGAAATTTGTATGATTATGTTTCTATGAAAGCCTTTTGTAAGACCTTGCTTGTGATTGCAGATGCATGACCTTGACGTATTTTACAAGGTCACGTGGGCCTTTCCTCTAAAATCAATGTGGATGTTATAACTCAAGAAAGATTTGACTTGGGAAGTTGAAATTTTATGTGAAGATGTTCCTCTATATGATGTTGCTTGGGATTGCAGATGGGTGACCTTGACATATTTTTCAGGGTCACATGGGCATGTGATCTAAAATTGACACAGGTACAACAACTCTGCAAGGATTTGACTTAGGAAGTTGAAATTTTGCATGTTAATGTACCATAAAACCAACTAGGTTGGGATTGTAGATGGGTGGCCTTGACCTATTTTCAAGGTCATATGGCCACTTTTTAAAAATCATTGCAGATGCACTTGAGAAAGATTTGACCTTGCTTGTAACTGCAGATGTATGACCTTGACTTATTTTTCAAGGTTACTTGCACATTTTGTTGGGAAGACATTTGATTTTCTGTTGGTAAATCAGCCTGTTCTAGTTTCACTTAATTTTGCTCCTGTAGGTCATAAATGTTGCAAAAAATAACACTGTCTTTTGACCTTAATGGATATATACAGCACTGTGACAACAAACTAGCCATCATGAGGACTAAAACTGGAAGTTTGAAGTCACAAGATTATCTCAAAACACGTATGTATTTTTGGTAAGGTTGATTTGCCCTCGTTACATTGGCAGGGGAGAAGAAAGAGCTGTTTGTGCTTGGACTTAGGTATTGGTATGGCAATGTACAACTATTCCATAACACAGGAGTAGAAGTTGGAATGACATCTCTATCTATTATAGCTTTGAAGTTGCTACAACTTTTATTCTTAATTTATTAAATGCGTATTGTCAACAACCCACTAGTAGAAGTTGGAATGACATCTTTATCTATGGTAGTTTTGAAGATATTCAATTTTTGAAATTTGAAATGCTGCTTATTAGCATAATTTTAATTGCTATAAAACTTGCTTTAGATTCATTACATGTGCAAAGGTCAATAACCCCCTAGTAGAAATTAAATTGACATCCCTATCTATAATAGTTTTGAAGATATTCAAGTTTTAAAATTTCCAATGCTGCTTATTAGCATAATTTAAATTGGTACAACTTCTGCTTTAAATTCATTGGATGCGCACTGGTCAATAACCCCCTAGAAGAAGTTGGAATGACATCTCTATCTTTTATACTTACAAATATATTCAAGATTTAAAATTTCGAATGGCCCTAATTTGCATCATTTTAAACATCTTCATTCCTCTGTATAAAACGGTCAAACTCCTAGTGAGGAGGTACAATCATACCAAGTTTGGAGTTTATGTATAATAGTGTTCGAGAAAAGTGTTGGACAAACTTGCTGGTTAAGGAGAAAGAAGAAACTAGGAAAGATTTGCTTCAGAGCAAATCTGTCTGTGTGCCCTCAGAAGTTGTACATATTAAATGCTACAACTTTTGTCCTTTGGTACTTCACATTCCAATAAGCTTATGGCTGGATAAAAATTTCAAAGTCCAAATGACCTTGACGTTTGACCTTTAGAGGTCGCATGTAAATTACAAAAATGTACAGTGTTACAATACCCACTATTTAAGCCCAACATCAATGAAATCAGATGAAAATTGACAAAGTAATGGCTAGATGAAACTTTCGAAGGGCCGAATGACCTTGACCTTTGACCTGTAGACGTCACATACTAATTCCAAAATGTGCAGTGTTGCAATATTTACCATTTGAGTCCAACATGATTAGAATTGGATAGAAATTGACCCAGCTATGGCTGGATGAAACTTTCAAAGGTCTAAATGATGTTGACCTTTGACCTGTAGAGGTCACATGTAAGTCTCAAATGTGCAGTGTTACAATAGCTACAATTTGAGCCAAACATGATCAAAATGGGATAAAGATTGACCAAGTTATGGCTAGAAGAAAGCCACCATCGAAAGTGGCCTTTGTCCTTGAAATGATCTTTGACCTTTAGGTGACCTCTACCCAAAGTGAACCTTGACCTTCAAAATTGACCTTTGACATTGACATGACCTTGACATTTGAGATGACCTTTGCCTTGCTATGATCAAACTCCTATACACTCAGAACCACATCTACTGTTGTATATAAGATATTGAAGATTTATAACTATAATTAGCCCGCATTTGCATAATTTTGAAAAGCATGACCTCTGATTATAAACAGGCAAGACTTCATCAATGGAAGTATAATTGAGCCAAGTTTGGAGTTTCTACGTATAATACTTTTCAAATGAAATGTCGGACAAATTTGCCTGGAGAGAGGGGGGGGGGAAGAGAGAGAGAGAGAGAGAGAGAGAGAGAGAGAGAGAGAGAGAGAGAGAGAGAGAGAGAGAGAGAGAGAGAGAGAGAGAGAGAGAGAGAGAGAGAGAGAGAGAGAGAGAGAGAGAGAGAGAGAGAGAGAGAGAGAGAGAGAGAGAGAGAGAGAGAGAGAGAGAGAGAGAGAGAGAGAGAGAGAGAGAGAGAGAGAGAGAGAGAGAGAATATGTGTCTGTGTTGGCACACAGACATAATAAAGAATTTCAGTGAAGGCAAAAGTGTGTTTACAGACATTTTGATTTTAGGAAAAACAGAAAAATCTGTGTTGACACACACACTTTAATGACAATAATGATTATAACTTTAACAATAACAATATATTAACAATCAAAATAGTACAAAGTAGGTAAATCTTAATCCCTGGTGAGATAACCCCCAGGTACTGTCCCACAGTTCCAAATCCTATGACAGGTGCCAAATGATCTGGTACAAATGCCACAGAGGTGTGGTTTGGTTCCAGTGTGGTACTGAAAAGTGTGGTGATCCAATCCCACAGAGGTGCAGTTTAGTTCCAGTGTGGTACAGTTAACACCAAATATACCAGTCGGCACAAAGATACTCTCCACACTCCACAGGTAATAACAATAGCTCACAGTCCCACTGGCTTGTTGTCACACAGCTTCTGTCAGATCTTTCGAATTCTCTCCCTTCTAGTCAGGAAAACAGTCGCTTTATATATGTAAACTTAGAAATCACACCATTATTCCAGAGTTTTCCAATTAGTCACACACTGATCTTTCTAGATTGCCTCTGAAATGTGTACAGACAGTACAATGAAATGAGTCATCTGAATGTAGGTCAACACTGTTTTCATGCTGCCTTTTTGTCACCTCAACAAAGCAGGCTAACTATGTGACCTGGTATACACATCAATGAGCACAGTGACCTCTAAAATCAAAACAAACAGGCATGCCCAGATTCAGAACAATGAATATGTTTGAAAAAAACATCAATGTATTCCCACTGTGCGAATGGGAGTCCGGGCACACAACGTTACCTTCATTGGTACCAAATATACAGTAAATATCCTACTATAGCGTATGTGTTGAAATCATAACTGAATTGCTTCAGAACTAGCTTGAGTCCCAAGGCAATAAAAATGTCGAAATTTTTACACTTTAAGAACATCAAAACAGCCAAATTCCTGCTTTTATTGTGCCAGGCATCCATGTTTTCACCAAGGGCCTGTTGTTGACACTTGGGCGGAAGTGCAGGGAAGAAGTGACAGTCTGAGTGATCTTCATGCTCCTATTGGTCCACGTGACTTATCTTCAGAGCAAATAATCCAAATAGGTCATATGACTATGTGACTACCTCATCATCAACCAATAGAAACAATCGTCTGAATAATGTTTGTAACCTTGGAAACAGCGATGTTTGGCATAAATTAACTGCACTGCTGTCACATTCAGCCAATAAGGAAGCATTTTACTGACATAGATGAAGTTCTGAACTTTCCAATAAATCTAAACATTGAAACATGCATTGTTTTATCCAGTCTTACGGCCTACGGACGGCAGAAACGAATGCAATTTTATGACTGTTTTACACTGTTTTGCCAATTTTTAAACGTGACAGTGAGAACCCTCAGGACAGTGCCACGTGAACATTCCATATTTACATTTACACATTTGACAATGCAATACCAGTGATGCCAACCTGCAAAACTTAAAATCTAGGGGATGGCATAAAATTCCAGGCGAATAAAAGTACCTGTGGATAATCTTCAAGGATTAGGATTTACCAATAGGCTGTTTTACCATTGAAATACCTAGCTAAGTGTATAATTTCATTCACCTACTTTGTACTGATTTTTTTATTAGCTCAGCTGACTTGTCAGTCAGCTGAGCTTATCTTATGGTCCTCCGTCCGTCGTCCGTCCGTCCGTCCGTCGTCCGTCAACAATTTACATTTTCCACTTCTTCTCCGAAACCGTCAGCCAGATCCACTTCAAACTTGGTGGGGATGTGCCTTGGGTGGGTCTCTACCAATTTTGTTCACATGGTCATGGTCCATTGATTTTTGGATTTTTAATGAATTTTTACCTCAGCTGACTTGTCAGTCAGCTGAGGTTTTTTGAGGGTCCGTCCGTCCGTCCGTCCGTCCGTCTGTCGTCTATCCGTCGTCCACAACTCACATTTTCGACTTCTTCTCAAAAACCGTCAGCCAGATTCACTTCAAACTTGGTGGAGATGTGCCTTGGGTGGGTCTCTACCAAGTTTGTTCAAATGGTCATGGTCTAGTGATTTTTGGATTTTTAATGATTTTTTTTTTTGTTCTTTTTGGGGTAAATCGTTACGGTCCAGTGATTTTTGGATTTTTTATGAATTTTTTTGTTCTTTTTTGGCTAAATCTTAAAAAATCTTCTTCTCTGAAAACCACTCACCCAATTACTTTGATATCACACAGAAACACTCCCTGGGACTTCTAGTTCTTAATTTGTTCACCAGGTGGCGCTGCAATTTTTTCCTATTTTTTTATGAATTTTTGTGTGTTATAGCTATTTTCGACTTCTTCTCCAGAACCATCGCTCAGATTAAGCTGAAACATGGTGGATATGTTCCTTGTAGAAGGGTCAAACAAAGTTGTTCACTATGTGGGAATGCTGCTAACTTGTCGGTCAATGCAGCTTTCCTATTGATTACTATTGAAGTCAATGAGCATTCTAATGCTAATTCACATTTTTGACTTCTTCTCGAAAACCATCATGCAATCAATTAAAGGCTTACATGTCCTCATGTCTTTGTGTTTGTCTTTTTTTACCTCAGCTGACTTGTCAGTCAGCTGAGGTTTTTTGAGGGTCCGTCGTCCGTCCGTCCATCGTCCACAATTCACATTTTCGACTTCTTCTCAAAAACCATCAGCCAGATTCACCTCAGACTTGGTGGAGATGTGCCTTGGGTGGGTCTCTACCAAGTTTGTTCAAATGGTCATGGTCTAGTGATTTTTGGAATTTAAATGATTTTTTTTTTTGTTCTTTTTGGGGTAAATCGTTAAAAATCTTCTTCTCCGAAACCGCTCACCCAATTGCTTTGATATCACACAGGAACATTCCCTGGGACTCCTAGTTCTTAATTTGTTCACCAGGTGGCGCAATTTTTTCCTAATTTTTTATGAATTTTTGTGTGTTATAGCTATTTTTGACTTCTTCTCCAGAACCATCACTCAGATTAAGCTGAAACATGGTGGATATGTTCCTTGTAGAAGGGTCAAACAAAGTTCTTCACTATGTGGGAATGCTGCGGATTCCTGTTTTTTAACGATTTTTTCAATTCGGGTACTTGTCGGTCAATGCAGCTTTCCTATTGATTACTATGGAAGTCAATGGGCATTCTAATGCTAATTCACATTTTTGACTTCTTCTCCAAAACCGTCATCCAGATTAACTTCAAACTTGGTAGCAATGTACGTTGGGTGGGTTTCTACCAATTTTGTTCAATTGTTCATGCTCCAGTGATTTTTTTTATTTTTAATGAATTTTTTTGTTCTTTTTTTTGGACAAATCTTAAAAGATCTTGTAAGTCAATGGGCATTCTAATGCTAATTCACAGGACAACTGACACGAAATTTACTGTTTACTTGATAACTTGAGATCTGTTTTGAGTTAGCTACACGTTAATTATTCTGTGTGAAGGTCATGCTGAGACAGTACATGAATGACCTTGACCTCGTTTGTGGGGTCACACTGCAACATACATGAATTTTACTCTTCATTATAACTTGAGAACTACTTGAACTTTGATGTTGCACATTTAAGTGTTCTTCTAAGAACGTCAGACTTACTCAGAACATGGGTGTCCTTGATCTTTTCCCAAGTTCATAGAGCTGCAAGTGTGATGAATGTCAAGATCAGCTGAGGCACGGGCTGTTCACACAGCCCTCTTGTTTTGTTATTTTTTGGGCAAATCTTAAAAAATCTTCTTCTCTGAAACCGCTCACCCAATTACTTTGATATCACACAGAAACACTCCCTGGGACACCTAGTTCTTAATTTGTTCACCAGGTGGCGCTGCAATTTTTTTCTATTTTTTTATGAATTTTTGTGTGGTTTAGCTATTTTCGACTTCTTCTCCAGAACCGTCACTCAGATTAAGCTGAAACATGGTGGATATGTTCCTTGTAGAAGGGTCAAACAAAGTTGTTCACTATGTGAGAATGCTGCACATTCCTGATTTTTAACGATTTTTTTCAATTTGGGTACTTGTCGGTCAATGCAGCTTTCCTATTGATTACTATGGAAGTCAATGGGCGTTCTAATGCTAATTCACATTTTCTACTACTTCTCCAAAACCATCATGCAGATTAACTTCAAACTTGGTGGCAATGTACCTTGGGTGGGTTTCTACCAATTTTGTTCAAATGTTCATGCTCCAGTAATTTTTGGATTTTTAATGAATTTTTTTTTTCTTTTTTTTGGACAAATCTTAAAAGATCTTGTAAGTCAATGGGCATTCTAATGCTAATTCACAGGACAACTGACACGAAATTTACTGTTTACTTGATAACTTGAGATCTGTTTTGAGTTAGCTACACGTTAATTATTCTGTGTGAAGGTCATGCTGAGACAGTACATGAATGACCTTGACCTCGTTTGTGGGGTCACACTGCAACATACATGAATTTTACTCTTCATTATAACTTGAGAACTACTTGAACTTTGATGTTGCACATTTAAGTGTTCTTCTAAGAACGTCAGACTTACTCAGAACATGGGTGTCCTTGATCTTTTCCCAAGTTCATAGAGCTGCAAGTGTGATGAATGTCAAGATCAGCTGAGGCACGGGCTGTTCACACAGCCCTCTTGTTTTGTTATTTTTTGGGCAAATCTTAAAAAATCTTCTTCTCTGAAACCGCTCACCCAATTACTTTGATATCACACAGAAACACTCCCTGGGACACCTAGTTCTTAATTTGTTCACCAGGTGGCGCTGCAATTTTTTCCTATTTTTTTTATGAATTTTTGTGTGGTTTAGCTATTTTCGACTTCTTCTCCAGAACCGTCACTCAGATTAAGCTGAAACATGGTGGATATGTTCCTTGTAGAAGGGTCAAACAAAGTTGTTCACTATGTGAGAATGCTGCACATTCCTGATTTTTAACGATTTTTTTCAATTCGGGTACTTGTCGGTCAATGCAGCTTTCCTATTGATTACTATGGAAGTCAATGGGCGTTCTAATGCTAATTCACATTTTCTACTACTTCTCCAAAACCATCATGCAGATTAACTTCAAACTTGGTGGCAATGTACCTTGGGTGGGTTTCTACCAATTTGTTCAAATGTTCATGCTCCAGTAATTTTTGGATTTTTAATGAATTTTTTTTTTCTTTTTTTTGGACAAATCTTAAAAAATCTTCTCCGAAACTGCGTACCCAATTGCTTTGATATCGTACATAGACACTCCCGGGGACACCTAGTTCCCAATTTGTTCACCAGGTGGCGCTACAATTTTTTAAGGAATTTTTTGTATGGTTTTGCTATTTTTCACTTGTCAGAACAGTCCCTCAGATTAAGCTAAGATGTGATAGATATGTTGTCGTGGAAGGGTCAAACAGTTGTTTACTAGGTGGCACTGCTTTGGATTCCTGATTTTTAAGGATTTTCAATTCGGGTACTTATCGTTCACTACAGCTTTCCTATTGATTACTATGTAAGTCAATGGGCATTCTAATGCTAAATCACAGGACAACTGACACGAAATTTACTGTTTACTTGATAACTTGAGATCTGTTTTGAGTTAGCTACACATGTTAATTATTGTGTATGAAGGTCATGCTGAGACAGTACATGAATGACCTTGACCTCGTTTGTGGGGTCACAGTGCAACATACATGAATTTTACTCTTCATTATAACTTGAGAACTACTTGAACTTTGATGTTGCACATGTATGTGTCCTTCTATAAAGGTCAGACTTACTCAGAACATGATGTCCTTGATCCTTTCCCAAGTTCATAGAGCTGCAAGTGTGATGAATGTCAAGATCAGCTGAGGCACGGGCTGTTCACACAGCCCTCTTGTTAACGATTTTGTCCATTCGGGTACTTATCGGTTAATGCAGCATTCCTATTGATTACTATGGAAGTCAATGAGTATTCTAATGCTAATTCACATTTGCGACTTCTTCTCCAAAACCGTCATGCAGATTAACTTCAAACTTGATGGGGATGTACCTTGGGTGGGTGTCTACCAAGTTTGTTCCAATGGTCCTGTTCCAATTAATTTTGGTT
Source organism: Hermodice carunculata (assembly GCA_964020975.1). Taxonomy (NCBI): domain Eukaryota; kingdom Metazoa; phylum Annelida; class Polychaeta; order Eunicida; family Amphinomidae; genus Hermodice; species Hermodice carunculata. Next base: position 466,475 of record CAXHWN010001941.1, on the reverse strand, counting down.
TTTTTATGATTTTTTTTTTCAAAAATCTTTACAAAAGTTTTAACATGGGAATTTCTTGTAATGGTTATAACTTAAATGATTTTAGCCAGATTTACTTCAAACTTGGTGGGGATGTGCCTTGGGTGGATCTCTACCAAGTTTGTTCAAATGGTCACGCTCTATTGATTTTTGGAATTGTTATGATTTTTTTTCGTTTTTGGGGGGCAAACCTTAAAAACTCTTCACCTCTGAAACTGCTCACCCAGTATTTTTGATATCGTTCATAGACACTCCCAGGGACACATAGTTCCCAATTTTTTCACCAGGTGGCACTGCAATTTTTTTTTTTTTTTATGAATTTTTTATATGGTTTTGTTATTTTTCACATGTTCTCAGAACTGTCACTCAGATTAAAGTGAAATGTGATGGATATGTTCTTGTGGAAGGGTCAAACAAAGTTGTTTACTAGGTGGCACTGCTTTAGATTCCTGATTTTTAAGTATTTTCAACTCGGGTACTTACCGATCAATGCAGCTTTCCTATTGAGTACTATGGAAGTCAATGGGTATTCTAGTGCTAATTCACAGGACAACTGACACAAATTTACTGTTTACTTGATAACTTGAGATCTGTTTTGAGTTAGTACTGTGATGTTGCACATGTTAATGTTTTTGTATGAAGGTCATGCTCAGACAGTACATGAATGACTTTGACCTCATTTCTGGGGTCACAGTGCAACATACATGAATTTTACTCTTCATTATAACTTGAGAACTACTTGAACCTTGATGTTGCACATGTTAGTGTTCTTTTATAATGGTCAGACTTACTGAGAACATGGTGTCCTTGATCCTTTCCCAAGTTCATAGATCTGCAAGTGTGATGAATGTCAAGATCAGCTGAGCACGGGCTGTTCACACAGCCCTCTTGTTGTTAATATATTGTTATTGTTAAAGTTATATCATTGTTGTCATTCTTTCATGAGTTCTGCTGCAATCTGCTAATATCCAGAAGGTGGGCATCGTAACACTGCACAATACAGATAGAAGCAGCTCAGACACATTAGCTGATATTTTGCTTTAGGATTGGCAAGGGCATATGTACATATCAGCTGAGCACAGGACTGTCACAGTCCTCTTGTTGTTTATCCTGAATTAAATTGTACCCCCATTAAGACCATCCCCCTATTTAGACGGTAATAAGACCACATTTTTCAGTCCCTTACCATGCTTAGGTGGTCTGAATAGGGAGATTCCACTGTAAATGGGCACAGTAAACTCCATTAACTTCTTTCTGCTTGAAGGTCCAAGGTTAATGGCTGTCATAGATACACAGACTGAGACTGAACATCATATTGCCAAAATGTATATGAAAACACTGTTCACAGTATCAATATTATGAACTTGGCAAACAACGCTTATAATGGTTAATAATCCCATAGAAAGGCTCACTTGGAATATTATCCCACTGACCATGCTGAGTTGATCTTTAACAACCTGTGACTTTGTTCCTGGGACTCCCTTCCAGGATTTGGCTGAAGAGGCCACCTGGTTGAAAATTATGAAAACTAAAAATGACACCCAGTGGTAGAAAAAATTACAACAGTGAAATCATTTGTATCCTTAGTTTGTTTGTTTTTAAATCCAAGTGAATTTGCACGGCCAATGTGAACCCAGTGTATGACCATTACTTGTTCAATTTTACACATCTAGTGTAGCTTTCTATATTTTAAGACAGAATATGGTCAGTGTATTATAAAATTGGTGGAGAGAATTTGAAGCCAAAATTGTTTGTGCCATTGTATTGGTGTGAATCCAGTCTATTGCTATTGTATTGTCAGTGTATCTCCAGTACATCGTCTCTTTCAGGCAAAATTTAGTAAATCTGTTGTTTGCAGTGATGAAGATTAAAGTTATGATCTTTTAGATGCGGCAGTTTTCAGAGTTAATTTGTGACCAGTGTGTGATCAGCTCTACAAATTGCATCCAGTGTGAACCCAGAATCTGGGCATACTTTGGTCAGACTGCCCGGTATGGCCAGTGTATGACCAGTCTATCCGATTCTGTGCCTATTTGTGGTCAGTGTGTACGCAGAGTACGCTGGTCATAGTGCTAGTGTGTAACCAAGTATTGTTTTTGATCTGTTTCTTCCACTTCTTCCTCCTGGACACACATTGACGCCAATGTGATACCTCCAGAAGTTTTTGAGGTATGGATTTCATACTGCACAGGATTAAGGTCTTGTGTAAGGGCTCAGTCAAGTTCAAAGATGGGTGAGCTTGACCCTATAACCAAGCTCACAGAGGCACGTTAGTGAATATGATTTCTGCATGATACCTTGAGAAGTTTTTTCAGCTAGCGTTTTCATATTGCACATGATCAAAGTCCTCTATAAGGGTCCTGGTCAAGTTTCAAAATTGGGTGACCCATACCACATTCTCGAGCTCCCATAGCCGCATTAATGATTTGTTTTCCGTGTGATAACTTAAGAAGTTTTTGAGCTAGGGCTTTCACATTGTAGAGGATTATATTATAAGGGCCCTATCAAGTATGAAGGGTGATCTCAACCCTATTCCTATGGTCACAGAGCCACAGTAGCAAGTTTGGTTTCCGCATGATAACTTTACAGGTTTTTGAGCTAGAGCTTTCATATTGAATGGGAGTCTAGTTCTCTATAAGGAATTGGTCAGGTTCGAAGATTAGTGACCTTGACCCCATTTTCAAGGTCACTGTGACAGAGCCACATTAGGCCAGCCTTAAAAATATTTCTGTTTCGTATAACAAGCCCTTGAAAAATTTGATGAGGCAGGGAGGATTTTTTTTTTTTTTTTTTATAATTATGTCTCCCGGTGGAAGCCGGGGGACATATTGGTTTAGTGCCCGCTTCTTCTTCTTCTTCTTCTTCTTCTTCTTCTTCTTCTTCTTCTTCTTCTTCTTCTTCTTCTTCTTCTTGTTCTTCTTCAGGGTCACTTATGTAAAATTAGTTTCCGTTCGATAAGTCGTGAAGAACTTGACAGAATTTGATAAAACTTGGTAGGTTTATGTATCTTGGCAAGACCTAGGTTGGGATTGTATTTGGGTGACCTTGACTTAATTTTCAAGGTCACAGGGTCACTTATGTGAAATTGGTTTGCATTTGATAAGTCATGAAGAACTTGATGGAATTTGATGAAACTTGGTAGGGTTATGTATCTTGGCAAGACCTAGGTTGGGATTGTATTTGGATGACCTGGAGCGAATTCTCAAGGTCACAGGGTCACTTATGTGAAATTGGTTTCCGTGCGCTAAGTCTTGAAGAACTTGATGGAATTTGATGGAACTTGGTAGGATTATGTATCTAGGCAAGACCTAGGTTGGAACTGTATTTGGGTGACCTTGACGTAATTTTCAAGGTCACAGGGTCACTTATGTGAAATTGGTTTCCCTTCGATAAGTCATGAAGAACTTTATGGAATTTGATGAAACTTGGTAGGAACATGTATCCTGGCAAGGCCTAGGTTGGGATTGTATTTGGATGACCTTGAGCAAATTCTCAAGGTCACAGGGTCACTTATGTAAAATTAGTTTCCGTTCGATAAGTCGTGAAGAACTTGACAGAATTTGATAAAACTTGGTAGGTTTATGTATCTTGGCAAGACCTAGGTTGGGATTGTATTTGGGTGACCTTGACTTGATTTTCAAGGTCACAGGGTCACTTATGTGAAATTGGTTTGCATTTGATAAGTCATGAAGAACAGGATGGAATTTGATGAAACTTGGTAGGGTTATGTATCTTGGCAAGACCTAGGTTGGGATTGTATTTGGATGACCTGGAGCGAATTCTCAAGGTTACAGGGTCACTTATGTGAAATTGGTTTCCGTGCGCTAAGTCTTGAAGAACTTGATGGAATTTGATGAAACTTGGTAGGATTATGTATCTAGGCAAGACCTAGGATGGGATTGTATTTGGGTGACCTTGAGCAAATTCTCAAGGTCACAGGGTCACTTATGTGAAATTGGTTTCCCTTCGATAAGTCATGAAGAACTTGATGGAATTTGATGAAACTTGGTAGAATTATGTAATTTGTTATCACCTGTAGCTCATTCAGAGAGGTAAGTGTTCCACCGGGAGACATTTGATTTTCTGTTCGAAAATCAGTCTGTTCTAGTTTTTTTTTTTAAACTACACATACCTACTACGTATTACTGCAATATGGGCATCATGCCAGTACGGGGACTGATGGACTTAGTATTGATACAAGATAAACAAGATTCCAGGTTCAAAATTTTTTATTAAATCTGTATTAAAGCAAGAGACTGCCACAGATGAGGTTGTAGCAGGACAATATATCCTTCAGGCTGGTTTGCTGGTGCTGAGACAGAGTAGCCCTACTGTAAATACACCTCGGCTTGGCTTGAATTGGGGTGGGTCTTTTGCTGTTTTAAACATGTACATGTACAGGGCTTCAAGAAACAAAGGATTAGTGTAATTATAAAGTTGCCCTTTTTTTAAAATATCACAGAAGAAAAAGAATAAGATATCAAATACAAATGTGCAGTTTTAATTTTCACTTGACAACAGCAGGGGAGGGGAGGGGTGTATGATGAGGGTTCCGAGAGTAAATATTACAAGTCATGAACACACCTCTTTTGTGTGTATGTGCAGGGACGTGGATTTAGAGTTTTATTGCTCTATGGTCAAGTCATATTTAATCTCGGGCAATTTAAAATTAATAGGTACTTGCCCAGTCGGGCAACCAAATTTTTTTTTCGCTGGGAACTCAATTCCTCAATTTTTCATGACACAGTTACAAGTTGCAGTTGTTTGCAAGGCTGGCTACGGGGGGGGGGGGGGGGTCTAATCACTTAAAAAATCAGAGCTTTCGCAGCACGCGCGTGGGACGCCGATAGGTGATAATAATCGCTAATTGATAAACATTCCACGTTTAAACAATTAGTTGGTCCGCAGTTGTATTCATCAGAACTTTATCTCTGTCAACCCAAGCAGACGTTTTCAATGTCGTACACTACATACGATTACGCTACGATAGCAAAGGTACCGGCAGTAATTGTCGGTTTGCTGAGCGGGGTCACACTTCTCACCGTCAGTGTGATCTGCCCCAACGATGTCAAAGCAGGGTCAAAATACAATAAAATTTGCATGGCGAATTCATCTGCAAATTAACATCAAATGCCATTTATCGGTGGGTTCTAACAGTGTTGGAAAAAATAGGTGCCTTGACATGACTTCCAGTCACACGCAAGTGACAGCACGGAGTGGATCTGCGGTGAACTGACTGTGTCTCAGGGACTGATTTGGGACACATTCGGCTATTCCCGCTATCCCCTACCTTTGCGTATTTGCCTGTGACTCCAAATAATCGTTGCATTTAACACGGGAATCTTTATTTACGCATGCTGCAATATAAACAAAGCTTCCCGTTTGTGTGTTCCCTCCATAAATTACGACTGATTCACACATGTTCACTGGGTGGAAGCCATGATGAAAACATTGTAACACGAGCCGTGATTGGTCATTTTTGCATGTGACTCAATTGACCAATCGGGTGATGTGTTGTGCGTCAGACCACATGGCCAAAGCAGCTGTTTGTGTACAGTTGCAGGAAAGATGTCGACGGTGCGCACACTCGATTTCTGATTTGAAGTATTAAAATTTTTGTTTGAATTTGATTTAGGAACACCTTTTATTGCAAGGAACTTGACAATACAATATATGCTAATTTACTACGATGTATTGATAGCATTCATGGTGGGTACGCAAACGATATGCGTTTACAGACCTGCAAAACGGGGCGGGCAAGTAGCGTTAAATCAAGCCTGAAAATTTTTTTTTTTTTTTTGCACTGTTGAAAAAAATTTTCCAACCGCAACGTTTTGCGCACACCGGGCGCGTTATACGAAACAGAAATATTTTTAAGGCTGGCCTTAGTGATATCTTCAGATAGACATCATATTTGCTTACATAAGGGAATACTTCAACACATTGACGCAAGCAAGATATCTCCAGGAGTTTTGGAGCTAGATCTTTCATATCATACAAGATTATAGTCCTCATTAAGGGCTCAATCAAGTTGGAAGATGGGTGACCCTGACCCCATTCCTAAGGTCAAAGAGCCACTGGGCTTGCGTTAGCCATTTGCTAATTCGCCATAGGTGAATGGTTCTTGCAGTTGGCAAAAAAAAAAAAAATCGCACCCGTTTGCCATTTGGCGAAAGGTATTTTTTCTGGATGATCTATTTTGCCAACATGCATGTGTTGAAACTGGGACTTGAAAGAGCACCACCTGGCGAGAATTTAGTGTTCGGCTTCTTCCGGAGAACAAGCATATTTTAATAGTTCCGTAAAAATGGAGTGCTCCCATTGGACAATGATCGAGATTCGCACCATAATGAGCATGATAATGATGCAGGTTGATCTGGGTCACTTGACACAGCTGATACCGGAGGCGGAGTAAACATGGGACCACCAAAAAAAACCCCCCAAGACTGGTCAATCTGATACGAGACGATTAAAGCAGAATGGTTTGAAATCTTTTCATGGCTGGAACATGATAAGATGAAGCATGTATTTACTTGCAAGACATACGTGAAAGAAAAGAAAAGGTACGTCTTCACCTCCGAGAAAAGCAACTCTAACCCAAAGAAGGATGATTTAAAAAAACATGAAATAGGCAAGGACCACGCTGCAGCAGTGAAGACTGGAACTCTGAGACATAACATGAACAAAGGTACAACGAATGTGTATTCGAAGAGCAAGGGATCCATCATGGCAGGCATGAAAACTGTCCTTTGCTTGACGCAGGAAGATATGCCCAATAGAAAAGTGGACGCCATGATCCAGCTTCAAATTGAAAATGTAAGTAACACTACAGTGGCGAATGACTGCCTGTTGTTTTTAATTTTTAAGACAAAGATCTGAGACAGAAAGGGCTTTGTTTCTTAAGATCCATCATCTTAATCAACTGAGAAATACCTGTGGTTTTTACATAATATTTTTCTTTTGTTCAAAGGAAGTTCCATTCGTATCAAACCTGGGCGATATTAGCAGAAAATGGCAGACATTGAATGATTGGATCACGGAATGATCCCATCTCTCAGTCGTGAAGATATGGCTGTATTACTTTGCAAGGCACAAATTATATTGATTCACATGTAGCCTTTATTTTGCTAATCTTAAATTGAGTGCTTTGATAATCAATTTTAAAATAACTTGTATGCATGGCTAATCAATTTACACACAAAATGCGAACCAGTTTACGGGCCCCAGTTGTCCCCAGAATAATTCATTCAGTGAGTGATAACAAATGCAGCTTTATTTATTTAATGATTTATGTTTCAGGGCTGTGATGTCCTCAAGTGCCTTGACAAAGATGGAAGTGGGTCCAAACTTCACTACAGTCACCACTGTAATAATAGATATGAGTGTGATATGATGCTTTCTATAAAATATCATTTATACCTCATTAAATGGATGTATTATTGTCTCAATACATGTAAACAGAAACGTGGTGCTCTTCATTTTTACCTCAGCTGACTTGTCAGTCAGCTGAGGTTTTTTGAGGGTCTGTCGTCCGTCGTCCGTCCGTCCGTCGTCCGTCCGTCCGTCCATCGTCCGTCCGTCCGTCATCCGTCCGTCCGTCGTCCACAATTCACATTTTCGACTTCTTCCTAAAAACTGTCAGCCAGATTCACTTCAAACTTGGTGGAGATGTGCCTTGGGTGGGTCTCTACCAATTTTGTTCAAATGGTCACGCTCCAGTGATTTTTGGATTTTTAATGAATTTTTTTGTTCTTTTTTGGGTAAATCTTAAAAAATCTTCTTCTCCAAAACCAGTCACCCAATTGCTTTGATATCACACAGGAACACTCCGTGGGACATGTAGTTCTTAATTTGTTCACCAGGTGGCGCTGCAATTTTTTCCTAATTTTTTATGAATTTTTGTGTGTTATAGCTATTTTCGACTTCTTCTCCAGAACCATCACTCAGATTAAGCTGAAACATGGTGGATATGTTCCTTGTAGAAGGGTCAAACAAAGTTGTTCACTATGTGGGAATGGTGCAGATTCCTGATTTTTAACGATTTTTTCAATTCTGGTACTTGTCGGTCAATGCAGCTTCCCTATTGATTACTATGGAAGTCAATGGGCATTCAGATGCTAATTCACATTTTTGACTTCTTCTCCAAAACCGTCATCCAGATTAACTTCAAACTTGGTGGCAATGTACCTTGGGAGGGTTTCTACCAATTTTGTTCACGTGGTCATGCGCCAGTGATTTTTGGATTTTTTTTTTTTTTTTTTTTTTTTGACAAATCTTAAAAAATCTTGTTCCCCGAAACTGCTTACCGAAATGCTTTGATATCACACAGGAAGACATCTAGGGACTCTCTGTTCCCAATTTGTTCACCAGGTGGCGCTGCTATTTTTTTAATGAATTTTTTATATGGTTTTGCTATATTTCACTTGTTCTCAGAACCGTCACTCAGATTAAGCTGAAATGTGATGGATATATTGTTGTGGAAGGGTCAAACAGTTGTTTAGTAGGTGGCACTGCTTTGGATTCCTGATTTTTAAGGATTTTCAATTCGGGTACTTATCGTTCAATGCAGCTTTCCTATTGATTACTATGTAAGTCAATGGTCATTCTAATGCTAATTCACAGGACAACTGACACGATATTTACTGTTTACTTGATAACTTGAGATCTGTTTTGAGTGAGCTACACATGTTAATTATTGTGTATGAAGGTCATGCTGAGACAGTACATGAATGACCTTGACCTCGTCTGTGGGGTCACAGTGCAACATACATGAATTTTACTCTTCATTATAACTTGAGAATTACTTTAACTTTGATGTTGCACATGTAGGTGTTCTTCTATAAAGGTCAGACTTACTCAGAACATGGGTGTCCTTGATCCTTTCCCAAGTTCATAGAGCTGCAAGTGTGATGAATGTCAAGATCAGCTGAGGCACGGGCTGTTCACACAGCCCTCTTGTTTTGTTATGTTGTGTTGCCTTCTCGCCATATTAAAGCCACAGCCAAAAAAGGAAACATATATCTCTGCATGCTCCAAACCTCAAGATTTTTTTGACTAATGTTTGGCTGAAGAGATTCTGATTTGGCTAAAGAAAATTTTGGGTTTTAGCCAAATTGGCTAAAGGCTAAAAAAATCCTAGCGCTAGCCCAGAAGAGCAACATTGGTGAATTTGGTTTCTGCTAGTGCTGGAATGATAATTGATTAGATAATTGATGAGCAGCTCAAACTCGATAATCAATTGCCAAATTCTGGTATCGATTCTATCATATCACTGTCTCACTGAGTGGTTTGCTTCGTCAAACAATCAATTAAAGGCTTACATGTCCTCATGTCTTTGTGTTTGTCTTTTTTTACCTCAGCTGACTTGTCAGTCAGCTGAGGTTTTTTGAGGGTCCGTCGTCCGTCCGTCCATCGTCCACAATTCACATTTTCGACTTCTTCTCAAAAACCATCAGCCAGATTCACCTCAGACTTGGTGGAGATGTGCCTTGGGTGGGTCTCTACCAAGTTTGTTCAAATGGTCATGGTCTAGTGATTTTTGGATTTTTAATGATTTTTTTTTTTGTTCTTTTTGGGGTAAATCGTTAAAAATCTTCTTCTCTGAAACCGCTCACCCAATTGCTTTGATATCACACAGGAACATTCCCTGGGACTCCTAGTTCTTAATTTGTTCACCAGGTGGCGCAATTTTTTCCTAATTTTTTATGAATTTTTGTGTGTTATAGCTATTTTTGACTTCTTCTCCAGAACCATCACTCAGATTAAGCTGAAACTTGGTGGATATGTTCCTTGTAGAAGGGTCAAACAAAGTTCTTCACTATGTGGGAATGCTGCGGATTCCTGTTTTTTAACGATTTTTTCAATTCGGGTACTTGTCGGTCAATGCAGCTTTCCTATTGATTACTATGGAAGTCAATGGGCATTCTAATGCTAATTCACATTTTTGACTTCTTCTCCAAAACCGTCATCCAGATTAACTTCAAACTTGGTAGCAATGTACCTTGGGTGGGTTTCTACCAAATGTTCAAATGTTCTTGCTCCAGTGATTTTTACCTCAGCTGACTTGTCAGTCAGCTGAGGTTTTTTGAGGGTCCGTCGTCCGTCCGTCCGTCCGTCGTCCGTCCGTCGTTCACAATTCACATTTTCGACTTCTTCTCAAAAACCATCAGCCAGATTCACTTTAAACTTGGTGGAGATGTGCCTTGGGTGGGTCTCTACCAAGTTTGTTCAATTGGTCACGGTCCAGTGATTTTGGATTTTTAATGAAGTTTTTTGTTCTTTTTTGGGTAAATCTTAAAAAATCTTCTTTTCCGAAACCGCTCACCCAATTGCTTTGATATCACACAGGAACACTCCCTGGGACTCCTAGTTCTTAATTTGTTCACCAGGTGGCGCTGCAATTTTTTCCTAATTTTTTATGAATTTTTGTGTGTTATAGCTATTTTCGACTTCTTCTCCAGAACCATCACTCAAATTAAGCTGAAACGTGGTGGATATGTTCCTTGTAGGCGAGTCAAACAAAGTTGTTCACTATGTGGGAATGCTGCAGATTCCTGATTTTTAACGATTTTTTCAATTCTGGTACTTGTCGGTCAATGCAGCTTTCCTATTGATTACTATGGAAGTCAATGGGCATTCTAATGCTAATTCACATTTTCGACTTCTTCTCCAGTACCGTCATCCAGATTGACTTCAAACTTGGTGGGGATACACCTTGAGTGGATCTCTACCAAGTTGTTCAAATGGTCACGCTCCATTGATTTTTAATTTTTTTTTAATGCACCTTTACTATTGATTACCATGTAAGTCAATGGGCATTCTAATGCTAATTTACATTTTCGACTTCTCCAAAACCATCATCCAGATTTACTTCAAACTTGGTGGCAATGTACCTTGGGTGGGTGTCTACCAGGTTTGTTCCAATGGTCATGTTCCAATGAATTTGGATTTTTTTATGATTTTTTTTCAAAAATCTCTACAAAAGTTTGAATAGGAAAGTTTAACATGGGAATTTCTTGTAATGGTCATAACTTTAATAATATTAACCAGATTTACTTCAAACTTGGTGGGGATGTGCCTTGGGTGGATCTCTATCAAGTGTGTTCAAATGGTCATGCTCTATTGATTTTTGGATTTTTTATGAATTTGTTTGTTCTTTTTTGGGGCAAACCTTCAAAATTCTTCTCCTCTGAAACCGCTCACCCAATTGCTTTGATATCGTTCATAGACACTCCTGGGGACACCTAGTTCCCAATTTGTTCACCAGGTGGCGCTGCAATTTTTTTAATGAATTTTTTGTATGGTTTTGCTATTTTTCACTTGTTTTGAGAACTGTCCCTCAGATTAAGCTGAAATGTGATGGATATGTTGTTATGGAAGGGTCAAACAGTTGTTTAGTAGGTGGCACTGCTTTGGATTCCTGATTTTTAAGGATTTTCAATTACGGTACTTACCAGTCAGTGGAGCTTTCCTATCGATTACTATGTAAGTCAATGGGCATTCTAATGCTAATTCACAGGACAACTGACAGGAAATTTACTGTTTACTTGATAACTTGAGATCTGTTTTGAGTTAGCTACACATGTTAATTATTGTGTATGAAGGTCATGCTGAGACAGTACATGAATGACCTTGACCTCGTTTGTGGGGTCACAGTGCAACATACATGAATTTTACTGTTCATTATAACTTGAGAACTACTTTAACTTTGATGTTGTACATGTAAGTGTTCTTCTATAAAGGTCAGACTTACTCAGAACATGGTGTCCTTGATTCTTTCCCAAGTTCATAGAGCTGCAAGTGTGATGAATGTCAGGATCAGCTGAGGCACGGGCTGTTCACACAGCCCTCTTGTTTGATTTTTAATGAATTTTTTTTTTTTTTTTAAACAAATCTTAAAAAATCTTCTCCGAAACTGATTACCCAATTGCTTTGATATCACACAGGAAGACATGTAGGGACTCCTTGTATTTAATTTGTTCACCAAGTGGCTCTGCGGTTTTTTTTCTAATTTTTTATGAATTTTTGTGTGTTATAGCTATTTTCGACTTCTTCTCCAGAAGCGTCACTCAGATTAAGCTTACACGTGGTTGATATGTTCCTTATGGAAGGGCCAAACAAAGTTGTTCACTATGTGGGAATGCTGCTGATTCCTGATTTTTAATGATTTTTTCAAGTCGGCTCCTTTGGGGTAGATGCAGCTTTCCTATTGATTACCATGTAAGTCAATGGGCATTCTAATGCTAATTTACATTTTCGACTTCTTCTCCAAAACCATCATCCAGATTTACTTCAAACTTGGTGGCAATGTACCTTGGGTGGGTGTCTACCAGGATTGTCCCAATGGTCCTGTTCCAATGAATTTGGATTTTTTTATGATTTTTTTTAAAAAATCTCTACAAAAGTTTTAATAGGAAAGTGTAACATGGGAATTTCTTGTAATGGTCATAACTTTAATAATATTAACCAGATTTACTTCAAACTTGGTGAGGATGTGCCTTGGGTGGAGCTCTACCAAGTATGTTCAAATGGTCACGCTCTATTGATTTTTGGATATTTTATGATTTTTTTTTTGTTTTATGGGGGGGGGGCAAACCTTCAAAATTCTTCTCCTGAAATGGCTCACCCAATTGCTTTGATATCGTACATAGACACTCCCGGGGACACCTAGTTCCCAATTTGTTCACCAGGTGGTGCTGCAATTTTTTACCTCAGCTGACTTGTCAGTCAGCTGAGGTTTTTTGAGGGTCCGTCGTCCGTCGTCCACAATTCACATTTTCGACTTCTTCTCAAAAACCATCAGCCAGATTCACTTCAAACTTGGTGGAGATGTGCCTTGGGTGGGTCTCTACCAAGTTTGTTCAAATGGTCACGGTCCAGTGATTTTTGGATTTTTAATGAATTTTTTTGTTCTTTTTTGGGTAAATCTTAAAAAATCTTCTTCTCCGAAACCGCTCACCCAATTGCTTTGATATCACACAGGAACACTCCCTGGGACTCCTAGTTTTTAATTTGTTCACCAGGTGGCGCTGCAATTTTTTCCTAATTTTTTATGAATTTTTGTGTGTTATAGCTATTTTCGACTTCTTCTCCAGAACCGTTACTCAGATTAAGCTGACACTTGGTGGATATGTTCCTTGTAGAAGGGTCAAACAAAGTTGTTCACTATGTGGGAATGCTGCAGATTCCTGATTTTTAACGATTTTTTCAATTCTGGTACTTGTCGGTCAATGCAGCTTTCCTATTGATTACTATGGAAGTCAATGGGCATTCTAATGCTAATTCACATTTTCGACTTCTTCTCGAAAACCGTCATCCAGATTAACTTCAAACTTGGTGGCAATGTACCTTTTTGTGAGTTTCTACCAATTTTGTTCAAATGTTCATGCTGCAGTGATTTTTGGATTTTTAATGAATTTTTTTGTTCTTTTTTTTTTTTTGACAAATCTTAAAAAATCTTCTCCGAAACTGCGTACCCAATGGCTTTGATATCGTACATAGACACTCCCGGGGACACCTAGTTCCCAATTTGTTCACCAGGTGGCGCTGCAATTTTTTTAGGAATTTTTTGTATGGTTTTGCTTTTTTTCACTTGTCAGAAGGGTCCCTCAGATTAAGCTGAAATGTGATGGATATGTTGTTGTGGAAGGGTCAAACAGTTGTTTACTAGGTGGCACTGCTTTGGATTCCTGATTTTTAAGGATTTTCAATTTGGGTACTTATCGTTGAATGCAGCTTTCCAAATGATTACTATGTAAGTCAATGGGCATTCTAATGCTAATTCACAGGACAACTGACACGAAATTTACTTTTTACGTGATAACTTGAGATCTGTTTTGAGTGAGCTACACATGTTAATTATTGTGTATGAAGGTCATGCTGAGACAGTACATGAATGACCTTGACCTCGTCTGTGGGGTCACAGTGCAACATACATGAATTTTACTCTTCATTATAACTTGAGAACTACTTGAACTTTGATGTTGCACATGTAAGTGTTCTTCTATAAAGGTCAGACTTACTCAGAACATGGTGTCCTTGATCCATTCCCAAGTTCATAGAGCTGCAAGTCTGATGAATGTCAAGATCAGCTGAGGCACGGGCTGGTTCACACAGCCCTCTTGTTTATGAATTTTTTGTATGGTTTTGCTATTTTTCACTTGTTCTCAGAACCATCCCTCAGATTAAGCTGAAATGTGATATGTTGTTATGGAAGGGTCAAACAGTTGTTTACTAGGTGGCACTGCTTTGGATTCCTGATTTTTAAGGATTTTCAATTCGGGTACTTATGGTTCAATGCAGCTTTCCTACTGATTGCTATGTAAGTCAATGGGCATTCTAATGCTAATTCACAGGACAACTGACACGAAATTTACTGTTTACTTGATAACATGAGATCTGTTTTGAGTTAGCTACACATGTTAATTATTCTGTATGAAAGTCATGCTGAGACAGTACATGAATGACCTTGACCGCATTTGTGGGGTCACACTGCAACATACATGAATTTTACTTTTCATTATAACTTGAGAACTACTTTAACTTTGATGTTGCACATGTAAGTGTTCTTCTATAAAGGTCAGACTTACTCAGAACATGGTGTCCTTGGTCCTTTCCAAAGTTCATACAGCTGCAAGTGTGATGAATGTCAAGATCAGCTGAGGCACGGGCTGTTCACACAGCCCTTTTGTACTTGTTACTCCATCCAATGCTATCCATTGACATGGCCAATTTTGATCTAAAATCATATTCACAATCAGAGTTGCAAGAATAGCGATTGCATCTGTGCAGTGCAATGTTGTCACTGAATTGACCCAATCCAGCTTACCCCTCTAGGATGTATTGAGTGAAGCCCATGTTGTGGAGGAGCAGTACCCCATAGAGCACTCAGTTAGATGTTGAGTTGTGTGCACATTTATAAAATAGCACGTTACATGATGTAAAATTGAATACCCTTTAAATAGTTCATATTACATCAAGCCACATCATATCAAAATTTTCCTCTTTTTTATAAAATGCATGGAATAAAAGATATGGGTTCAGATCTATGAATTAAAGCTGCTCCCGTGGGTTGCCTTACAGGGAAAACATCACTGATGTGCATATAGTTGGACTTTCGGTTTCGCACTGCTGCTCAGCGACTGTTTCACTGGGCATTTTTAAGAAGCTGTCTGGAAGCGTCTGCATCTTAACTCTTTCAGTGACAAATTTTGGACTGCGTCAACAGCTTTCCTTGGCACACTTTAGGCACAATGCGCCCAGTGCGCGCCAAGAAAAGTTGTTGACAACGGGTATTCTCTCTGGAACTATCTATAGGCATACCAGTACTTGAATGAAAGGTCTTTTTAAAGGAATACGAATCTGGGATCCTAATTATAATTCAGACTTGTGTGACTCAAGTAGATTGACTTTAGATGTGATTGGCACTGAAAGAGTTAAGTGCTGAAAATGGAGACAAACCCTCTGAGAAAACTATGTGGTTAAAGGTAGTGGCCTGTGAAGTTTTCAGTTCAAACGTTGATTCAGATGTAGTGACAGGTGCACCAACCCTGCTGTTGTGTCGGGTATTTTTGTTTGAACAATTGCCTAGAAATGTTCACTGTTCAATGGACAGTCATAATCACAAAGCATATGGTTGACAAAAGTTAGCATACATCATTGGTTTATAGCATATGTGGCTATTTATTGAAGATGGTGGAGATTGTACATGTTTACATACATATTTTTTCTCCAATTCAAAACATTTTGTCTTGGCGATACCATGGGCGTCAGGCTGTGGTACTGGCCACAAAAATAGATGGTGATAAATAATTGTGGTCTCTGTTGTTATTACATAGTATTAGCTATTGAATTTTCTGTGTCTTTCCTTAGTACCTTGTACAAAATTTTGACTGTGATGCAGCATCTTGAAGTAATCTATACAACTATCGATTAAAACTTAAACAACTTCTGATAATCGATGAAGAATGGAAATGATCCCAGCTCTAGTTTCTGCATGGTAACTTGAGAAGTTTTTGAGCTAAGGCAAAGGATGATTGTTCTCTATAAAGACTTGATCAAGTTTGAAGATGGGTAACCTTGAACTCATTCCCAAGGTAACAGTGCCACATTAGTGAATTCTTCAGAACATGAACAAGAAAACTCCAGAATTTTTTTATAGGGCCTTCATATTGCATGGGATTATAGACCCCTAAAATGACCCCCAACAAGTTCAAAGTGGGTGATCTTGGCACCATTCTAATGCATGATAGTGTGAGAAGTTTTTGAACAAGGGCTTTCATACTGTACAGGATTGTAGCTCTGTAAGGGCTTGGTCAAGATCAAAGATGTTTGACCTTGATCCTGTTTCCAAGGTCAGAGAGCGACATTAGTGAATTTTTCAACATGTCAACGGGATTGATATAACTCCTGAAGTTTTGGAACTATGGCTTTCATTTTGCATAGAATTATGGTATACTATAAGGAATTTATCAAGTTTGAAGATGGATGACCTTGACCCCATTCTCAAGTTCACAGGACTCTTATTTATGGGTCACTGCCATTATTAGTTACAAGAAATTAGTAAGGGTGCAGGGGGAGACATTTGATTTTCTGTTGAACAATCAGCCTGTTCTTGTTTTTTCTTGCCAGTGTATGTCAAGATGAAAGCTAATCTACTTCCAGTCTGTTATCAGATATCAGGGTTCATTTGCGGATTCCAGATTCTCAGACAAGGTGGTGGCACGGGTTGCCAGAGGCAGACTTTGCGCCATTTTTTTTAAAAGTGTGATTCCAAGTTATCTAGGTTTGTCACCTGGTGTTCGGCAGAGGAACAAAAAGGCCTATATTCAGAAAATTAGTTAACTTTCTACCCAAGGCACATTTTAGGCTGGTTTTTTTTTTTTTTTTTTTGAGCAGCAAAAGTGCTAATCAATGTGAGCAGTGAGTAGCAACTTAAAATAATTATGCGGCACTGTGAGCGCCAAAGGTGCAAAACGATACTAATATATGCTCGGTATCCATTAGAATATGATTGTTCTGTTATTTTTAGATTAAAGAATAAATGAAGGTTCCAAATTTTTTCCCCAGAGCTGTGGAAAGCTAGAAGTGATAAACACACAGGTGTCATGAAAAAAACATTTATCATGATTTTGCCATTCAAATTCAAATTTGTCTCGCTAATAGGTCAAATTTGATTCACAAAGTGCGATGCGATACTGCTTAAAACATGGCTTGCTACCTGTTTGTGAAAGGTCTGGAGGTTTGTACTGTAGCAGGCTATAGGTCCGCAATCTCTTCCCCTCCAGATTTGAAAGGTGCCAATGTCAGCTTACGCATGGTACTCAGCTTAGAGAGCTCTTTTTCATGGACAAACCGGTTAGACACAATGCCGTACCTCAATGGGACCTATCAGTGGATTCTGCCAGTGTCCACTCTGCAATTTTGAAACCTACGAACATAGACTCACTTGGGTTAGATTTTCTGTCTTATAAGACAGTCTTTTTGGTTACATTGGCCCCCACAGCCAAAAGAGGTGAAGTTCATGCTGCTGACCATTCTCAGTTAGGTTGGTTGGAGGACCAAAGAGCGCAGGCCACACAGAAATATTTTTGGATTGACATGATCCTGAAAGATTACTTTGCCGGGTTAGAGTACAGAAGTTCTATTTAAAAAGAACAGATCCTAGCAGGAAAGGTAGACACCCTTTATTTCTACCTCTAAAGAACAAGACTTCAGTTTTGGGGGTTCTCCAGGAATCTGTGCTAGCACTCTTTCTAGCTGGGTAACATATGGCAATCAAGTTGGCCTATTTAGTGGCAGACAAGATCCCAGAGCGCAAACAATTGCTCCAGATTAGACTTCTCATTTGGTCGAAGCCATTACTTCCTCCTGGGATGATTATGCATCCTCCGTGCGGGGATGCATATAGTGTTTAGTCCCATTGTCCGCTGCCGTACCATTCGACACATATCTTTTCTTTATATTTCTGTCCCCTCTTGACCTATTGCCACTTAATTTGGTACAGATAATCTATGGATCTGGGAAATTTGTCCCATATAATAATATATTACCTTGATGTCAAAGGTCAAGGTCAAATCCTTGTTGCATTTTCTGCTGACTCAGCATTTTTCACATATTGGCTGATACCGTCTCAATGGTGCATCATAGGCCCAAGGTTACTGTTAATTGTTAATAGGAAAGTACTTATAGGCTTTCAGTTTGCATGGTATATTTTAAACCTGAGTGACCTTGAAAGGTCAAACTGCATACATTCCTGTTGATCACTATGTAAGTGAATAGGGATTGCTGTGGATCATGTTTTCAACTTCATCTTTAAAACCGTCAGTCTCTACTAAGTTTGTTTAAATGGTCATGGTCCAGTGGTCAAGGTCACAGGGCAATTTTTAATTTTATAGGGTAATCCTTATTTTGATTGTATCTGTGGTCACTAGTAACCCATTCCCTCCTAATTTGGTACAGATGATCTATGGGTCTGCAGAGTTTTTAATCATATGTTAATGGATGACCTTGAGGCCAAAGGTCACAGGATGTTCTTATTTTTATAGGGTATTCCTTAATTATATTATACCTTTGCCTCCTATTGACTCCTTATCTTCTGTTTAAGTGCAGATAATCCATGGATTTGGAGAATTTTTCTCTTTTTTTTTTCCACATGAATGTGGATTATCTTCATGCTGTAGGTGAAGGTCACACAGTCCTGAAAAAGTTGACTGGGTAACTATAACTATATAAATTCATAGATATAAGTCAGGTAATCATGCATTGGTGCTTGTCATGTAATCCCAGTGGACAGGTCTTATAAAAATGCTGCAAGTATAAACATTACATTTTTGTTGGTGTATATTGACATGCATTACCAAAAGTTACACTAATGTTGTGCTTGGGGGATGCATATAATGTTTTGCGCAAGAGAAACTCGCTTCTAGTTTTAAAAGCGTATGGTTTTAGCAAAATAATGTTGGCATGCTTGTGAAGGTCCCACAATACTTTCTCTGACTTATTGGAGGGACCTGCCTATGATGCAGGACAACTTCTGTCTCTTACAACATGTACAAGTATACCTACCCCATCAATTTGGAAGCCATGATCTAGCTCAGAATCCTCTGGCTACCGAATCCTCTGGGGGCTGGTTTCTTTAGTAAATACAGTGATTATTCATCTGTTTAGGGGATCTGTTCTTTCAAATGGAGCCACTGTCATGAAGTCAAAATGATCTCCCTCCTCTACTCAGGTGGCAAATATACCCAATGCGGTGGATAGGGAATCTATTGTGACACAAATTAAGGACATAATAATTGCATATTCGTTAGTAATGCTTACCTATCTAATACACAAAAACCCACCCAGCAGACCCCACATCAGGTCTTTCCAAGGTTAGTCTGTCATGAATAATAATGTGATTGGTCAATACTGGAGTTTGAGTACCAGGCAAAAAGGTCAGCTGTAGAGGGCGCCCTGTTGAGTTCCAGTCCAGAAAAACATATATGGAGAAATAGTTTCTTACATCAAATGTAGTGGTTAGGTAAATATTACTAACAAATATGGAAATTATGATAAATTTCCCGGATATATATATATATATATATATATATATATATATATATATATATATACATATATATATAATATATATATAATATAGAGATCATTTTAACATGTAAGTGGCATATATTGTCAGAAACTAGAACCATATCAGCTGAAATTTTCCATTATTATTTTTTTCTTTCCTTCAGGATTAGGAACTGCAAAACCAAAGAACTTCAAATGTGAAACATGTGAGAAAGCATACATTGGCAGGGCTGGTTTGGGCAGACATTACCGTCTGAATCCTGGGCATGGAGTATTGGAGGATGAGCCAGATGATCCAGGTAAAATATGCTGAAAACTGTGTGCAGAGATGTGAATTTATTGTGTCAAGTAACCATTTTAGCATGGTTTGTTACATGTTAAGGTGAGCTTTTGCCATCATTATGTGTGTGTGTGTGCGTGCGTGCGTGCGTGCGTGCGTGCATGTGTGTGCGTACATACAAGTATCATTTTTTACCTCAGCTGACTTTGCAGGATGGTCAGTCATCCATTGTTAATCCACAGTTCACATTTTCTTCTTTAAGTTCTCCAAAATCATTAGTCAGATCCGCTTCAAACATAATGGGGATGTACCTTGGGTGGGTATCTACCAATTTATTCAAATGGTCATGTTCCAGTGAGTTTTGTGTTTTTTATGAAATTTTGGGTTCATTTTTAGCTCAGCTGACTTGTCAGTCAGCTGAGCTTATCTTATGGTCCTCCGTCCGTCCGTCCGTCCGTCGTCCGTCTGTCGTCCACAATTCACATTTTCCACTTCTTCTCAAAAACTGTCTGCCAGATTCACTTCAAACTTGGTGGAGATGTGCCTTGGGTGGGTCTCTACCAAGTTTGTTTAAATGGTCACGGTCCATTGATTTTTGGATTTTTAATGAATTTTTTTGTTCTTTTTTGGGCAAATCTTAAAAAATCTTCTTCTCTGAAACCGCTCACCCAATTACTTTGATATCACACAGAAACACTCCCTGGGACACCTAGTTCTTGATTTGTTCACCAGGTGGCGCTGCAATTTTTTTATGAATTTTTGTGTGTTATTGCTATTTTCGACTTCTTCTCCAGAACCGTCACTCAGATTAAGCTGAAACATGGTGGATATGTTCCTTGTAGAAGGGTCAAACAAAGTTGTTCACTATGTGAGAATGCTGCAGATTCCTGATTTTTAACGATTTTTTCCATTCGGGTACTTATCGGTCAATGCAGCTTTCCTATTGATTACTATGGAAGTCAATGAGCATTCTAATGCTAATTCACATTTTCAACTTCTTCTCCAAAACCGTCATGCAGATTAACATCAAACTTGGTGGGGATGTACCTTGGGTGGGTGTCTACCAGGTTTGAACAAATGGTCATGCTCCAGTGATTTTTGGATTTTTAATGAATTTTTTTGTTCTTTTGTTGGACAAATCTTAAAAAATCTTTTTCTCTAAAACCGCTTACTCAATCACTCTGATATCACACGAGAAGACACCTAGGGACTCTGTGTTCTTAATTTCTTGACCAGGTGGCGCTGCAATTTTTTACTAATTTTTTATGAATTTTTGTTTGTTCTAGCTATTTTTGACTTCTTCTCCAGAACCGTTACTCAGATTAAGCTGAAACGTGGTGGATATGTTTCTCGTAGAAGGGTCAAACAAAACTGTTCACTATGTGGGAATGCTGCAGATTCCTGATTTTCAACGATTTTTTCCATTCCGGTACTTATCGGTTAATGCAGCTTTCCTATTGATTATTATGGAAGTCAATGTGTATTCTAATGCTAATTCACATTTGCGACTTCTTCTCCAAAACCATCATGCAGATTAACTTCAAACTTGGTTGGGATGTACCTTGGGTGGGTGTCTACCAAGTCTGTTCCAATGGTCATGTTCCAATGAATTTTGTTTTTTTTTTATGATTTTTTTTTCAAAAAACTTTACAAAAGTTTTAACATGGGAATTTCTTGTAATGGTTATAACTTAAATAATTTTGGTCAGATTTACTTCAAACTAGGTGGGGATGTGCCTTGGGTGGATCTCTACCAAGTTTGTTCAAATGGTCACGCTCTATTGATTTTTGGAATTTTTATGATTTTTTTTCGTTTTTTGGGGGCAAACCTTAAAAACTCTTCACCTGTGAAACTGCTCACCCAGTTGTTTTGATATCGTTCATAGACACTCCCAGGGACACATAGTTCCCAATTTGTTCACCAGGTGACACTGCAATTTTTTTTCAATTTTTTTTTTTTTTAATGAATTTTTTATATGGTTTTGTTATTTTTCACTTGTTCTCAGAACTGTCACTCAGATTAAAGTGAAATGTGATGGATATGTTCTTGTGGAAGGGTCAAACAAAGTTGTTTACTAGGTGGCACTGCTTTAGATTCCTGATTTTTAAGTATTTTCAACTCTGGTACTTATCGATCAATGCAGCTTTCCTATTGATTACTATGCAAGTCAATGGGTATTCTAGTGCTAATTCATAGGACAACTGACACAAAATTTACTGTTTACTTGATAACTTGAGATCTGTTTTGAGTTAGTAATGTGATGTTGCACATGTTAATGTTTTTGTATGAAGGTCATGCTCAGACAGTACAGGAATGACCTTGACCTCATTTCTGGGGTCACAGTGCAACATACATGAATTTTACTCTTCATTATAACTTGAGAACTACTTGAACCTTGATGTTGCACATGTAAGTGTTCTTTTATAATGGTCAGACTTACTCAGAACATGGGTGACCTTGATCCTTTCCCAAGTTCATAGATCTGCAAGTGTGATGAATGTCAAGATCAGCTGAGCATGGGCTGTTCACACAGCCCTCTTGTTTTTTAATAATGTTTAAAAATCTTGTGCTTCAAAATTGCTTAAAGACACTTCTGAGGACCCCTAGAGCTTAATTAGTTCAAAAGGTGGTGCTGCAATTTTTTTCTAATCTTTTATAAATGTGAATGTGTTTTAGCAGTTTTTACCTCAGCTGACTTGTCAGTCAGCTGAGGTTTTTTGAGGGTCCGTCGTCCGTCCATCGTCCACAATTCACATTTTCGACTTCTTCTCAAAAACCATGAGTCAGATTCACTTCAAACTTGGTGGAGATGTGCCTTGGAGGGGTCTTTACCAAGTTTGTTCAAATGGTCACGGTCCAGTGATTTTTGGATTTTTAATGAATTTTTTTGTTCTTTTTTGGGTAAATCTTAAAAAATCTTCTTCTCCGAAACTGCTCACCCAATTGCTTTGATATCACACAGGAACACTCCTTGGGACTCCTAGTTCTTAATTTGTTCACCAGGTGGCGCTGCAATTTTTTGCCTAATTTTTTATGAATTTTTGTGTGTTATAGCTATTTTCGACTTCTTCTCCAGAACTATCACTCAGATTAAGCTGAAACTTGGTGGATATGTTCCTTGTAGAAGGGTCAAACAAAATTGATCACTATGTGGGAATGCTGCAGAATCCTGTTTTTTAACGATTTTTTCAATTCTGGTACTTGTCAGTCAATGCAGCTTTCCTATTGATTACTATGGAAGTCAATGGGCGTTCTAATGCTTATTCACATTTTTGACTTCTTCTCCAAAACGGTCATCCAGATTAACTTCAAACTTGGTGGCACTGTACCTTGGGTGGGTTTCTACCAATTTTGTTCACATGGTCATGCTCCAGTGATTTTTGGATTTTTACCTCAGCTGACTTGTCAGTCAGCTGAGGTTTTTTGAGGGTCCGTCCGTCGTCCGTCCGTCCGTCCGTCGTCCGTCCGTCCGTCCGTCCGTCCGTCCGTCGTCCGTCCGTCCGTCCGTCGTCCGTCTGTCGTCCACAATTCACATTTTCCACTTCTTCTCAAAAACTGTCTGCCAGATTCACTTCAAACTCGGTGGAGATGTGCCTAGGGTGGGTCTCTACCAAGTGTGTTCAAATGGTCATGGTCCAGTGATTTTTGGTTTTTTAATGAATTTTTTTGTTCTTTTTTGGGTAAATCTTAAAAAATCTTCTTCTCCGAAACCGCTCACCCAATTGCTTTGATATCACACAGAAACACTCCCTGGGACTCTTAGTTCTTAATTTGTTCACCAGGTGGCGCTGCAATTTTTTCCTAATTTTTTATGAATTTTTGTGTGTTATAGCTATTTTCGACTTCTTCTCCAGAACCGTCACTCAGATTAAGCTGAAACATGGCGGATATGTTCCTTGTAGAAGGGTCAAACAAAGTTGTTCACAATGTGGGAATGCTGCAGATTCCTGATTTTTAACGATTTTTTCAATTCTGGTACTTATCGGTCAATGCAGCTTTCCTATTGATTACTATGGAAGTCAATGAGTATTCTAAAGCTAATTCACATTTTCGACTTCTTCTCCAAAACTGTCATCCAGATAAACTTCAGACTTGGTGGCAATGTACCTTGGGTGGGTTTCTACCAATTTTGTTCACTTGGTCATGCTCCAGTGATTTTTGGATTTTTAATGAATTTTTGTTGTTGGTTTTTTGTTGGACAAATCTTAAAAAATCTTCTTCTCCGGAACTGCGTACCCAATTGCTTTGATATCACACAGGAAGACATCTACAGACTCCTTGTTGTTAATTTGTTCACCAGGTGGCGCTGCAGTTTTTTTTCTAATTTTTTATGAATTTTTGTGTGTTATAGCTATTTTCGACTTCTTCTCCAGAACGGTCGCTCAGATTAAGCTTACACGTGGTGGATATGTTCCTGATGGAAGGGCAAAACAAAGTTGTTCACTATGTGGTAATGCTGCGGATTCCTGATTTTTAATGATTTTTACCTCAGCTGACTTGTCAGTCAGCTGAGGTTTTTTGAAGGTCTGTCGTCCGTCGTCCGTCCGTCGTCCGTCCGTCGTCCGTCCGTCCGTCGTCCGTCCGTCGTCCTTCCGTCGTCCATTATTCACATTTTCGACTTCCTCTCAAAAACCATCAGCCAGATTCACTTCAAACTTGGTGGAGATGTGCCTTGGGTGGGTGTCTACCAAGTTTGTTTAAATGGTCACGGTCCATTGATTTTTGGATTTTTAATGAATTTTTTTGTTCTTTTTTGGGTAAATCTTAAAAAATCTTCTTCTCCGAAACCGCTCACCCAATTGCTTTGATATCACACAGGAACACTCCCTGGGACTCGTAGTTCTTAATTTGTTCACCAGGTGGCGCTGCAATTTTTTTCCTAATTTTTCATGAATTTTTGTGTGTTATAGCTATTTTCAACTTCTTCTCCAGAATCATCACTGAGATTAAGCTGAAACATGGTGGATATGTTCCTTGTAGAAGGGTCAAACAAAGTTGTTCACTATGTGGGAATGCTGCAGAATCCTGATTTTTAACGATTTTTTCAATTTGGGTACTTATCGGTCAATGCAGCTTTCCTATTGATTGCTATGGAAGTCAATGGGCATTCTAATGCTAATTCATATTTTTGACTTCTTCTCCAAAACGGTCATGCAGATTAACTTCAGACTTGGTGGCAATGTACCTTGGGTGGGTTTCTACCAATTTGTTCACTTGGTCATGCTCCAGTGATTTTTGGATTTTGAATGAGTTTTTTTTGTTGTTTTTTTTGGACAAATCTTAAAAGATCTTCTTCCACGAAACTGCTTACCCAAATGCTTTGATATCACACAGGAAGACATGTAGGGACTCCTTGTTGTTAATTTGTTCACCAGGTAGCTCTGCAGTTTTTTTCTAATTTTTTTTGTGAATTTTTGTGTGTATAGATATTTTCGACTTCCTCTCCAGAACCATCACCGTGGTGGATATGTTCCTAATGGAAGGGCCAAACAAAGTTGTTCACTGTGTGGGAATGCTGCGGATTCCTGACTTTTAATGATTTTTTCAAGTCGGCTCCTTTGGGGTAAATGCAGCTTTCCTATTGATTACCATGTAAGTCAATGGGCATTCTAATGCTAATTTACATTTTCGACTTCTTCTCCAAATCCATCATCCAGATTTACTTCAAACTTGGTGGCAATGTACATGGATGGGTGTCTACCAGGTTTGTTCGAATGGTCATGTTCCAATGAATTTGGATTTTTTTTATGATTTTTTTTCAAAAATCTCTACAAAAGTTTTAATAGGAAAACTTAACATGGGAATTTCTTGTAATGGTCATAACTTTAATAATATTAACCAGATTTACTTCAAACTTGGTGGGGATGTGCCTTAGGTGGATCTCTACCAATTGTGTTTAAATGGTCACGCTGTAATGATTTTTGGATTTTTTATGATTTTTTTTGTTTTTTCTGAGAAGGGGGCAAACCTTCAAAATTCTTCTCCTCTGAAAACACTCACCCGATTGCTTTGATATCGTACATAGACACTCCCGGGGACACTTAGTTCCCAATTTGTTCACCAGGTGGCGCTGCAATTTTTTTAATGAATTTTTTGTATGGTTTTGCTATTTTTCACTTGTTCTCAGAACCATCCCTCAGATTAAGCTTAAATGTGATGGATATATTGTTGTGGAAGGGTCAAACAGTTGTTTACTAGGTGGCACTGCTTTGGATTCCTGATTTTTAAGGATTTTCAATTCGGGTACTTATGGTTCAATGCAGCTTTCCTATTGATTGCTATGTAAGTCAATGGGCATTCTAATGCTAATTCACAGGACAACTGACACGAAATTTACTGTTTCCTTGATAACTTGAGATCTGTTTTGAGTTAGCTACACATGTTAATTATTCTGTGTGAAGGTCATGCTGAGACAGTACATGAATGACCTTAACCTCGTTTGTGGGGTCACAGTGCAACATACATGAATTTTTCTCTTCATTATAACTTGAGAATTACTTGGACTTTGATGTTGCACATGTAGGTGTTCTTTTATAAAGGTCAGACTTACTCAGAACATGGTGTCCTTGATCCTTTCCCAAGTTTATAGAGCTGCAAGCGTGATGAATGTCAAGATCAGCTGAGGCACAGGCTGTTCACACAGCCCTCTTGTTTCAATTCGGCTCCTTTAGGGTAAATGCACCTTTCCTATTGAGTACCATTTAAGTCAATGGGCATTCTAATGCTAATGTACATTTTCGACTTCTTCTCCAAAACCGTCATCCAGATTTACTTCAAACTTGGTGGCAATGTACCTTGGGTGGGTGTCTACCAGGTTTGTTCCAATGGCCGTGTTCCAATAAATTTGGATTTTTTTATGATTTTTTTTTTTTCAAAAATCTCTACAGAAGTTTTAATAGGAAAGTTTAACATGGGAATTTCTTGTAATGGTCATAACTTTAATAATATTGACCAGATTTACTTCAAACGTGGTGGGGATGTGCGTTGGGTGGATCTCTACCAAGTGTGTTCAAATGGTCACGCTCAATCGATTTTTTTATTTTTTATAATTTTTTTTGTTCTTTTTGGGGGCAAACCTTAAAAATTCTTCTCCTCTGAAACCGCTCATCCAATTGCTTTGATGTCGTACATACACTCCCAGGGACACCTAGTTCCCAATTTGTTCACCAGGTGGCGCTGCAATTTTTTTATGAATTTTTTGTATGGTTTTGCTATTTTTCACTTGTTCTCAGAACCATCCTTCAGATTAAGCTGAAATGTGATGGATATGTTGTTGTGGAAGGGTCAAACAGTTGTTTACTAGGTGGCACTGCTTTGGATTCCTGATTTTTAAGGATTTTCAATTTGGGTACTTATCGTTCAATGCAGCTTTCCTCTTGATTACTATGTAAGTCAATGGGCATTCTAATCTTAATTCACAGGACAACTGACACAAAATTTACTGTTTACTTGAAAACTTGAGATCTGTTTTGAGTTAGCTACACATGTTAATTATTCTGTATGAAGGTCATGCTGAGACAGTACATGAATGACCTTGACCTCGTTTGTGGGGTCACACTGCAACATACATGAATTTTACTCTTCATTATAACTTGAGAACTACTTGAACTTTGATGTTGCACATGTAAGTGTTCTTCTATAAAGGTCAGACTTACTCAGAACATGGTGTCCTTGATCCTTTCCCAAGTTCATAGAGCTGCAAGTGTGATGAATGTCAAGATCAGCTGAGGCACGGGCTGTTCACACAGCCCTCTTGTTAATGAATTTTGTTGTTGTTTTTTTTGGACAAATCGTAAAAAATCTTCTTCCCCGAAACTGCTTACCCAAATGCTTTGATATCACACAGGAAGACATGTAGGGACTCCTTGTTGTTAATTTGTTCACCAGGTGGCTCTGCAGTTATTTTCTAATTTTTTTCCGGTGAATTTTTGTGTGTTATAGATATTTTCGACTTCTTCTCCAGAACCGTCACTCAGATTAATGTTACACTTGGTGGATATGTTCCTAATGGAAGGGCCAAACAAAGTTGGTCACTGTGTGGGAATGCTGCGGATTCCTGATTTTTACCTCAGCTGACTTGTCAGTCAGCTGAGGTTTTTTGAGGGTCCGTCGTCCGTCGTTCGTCTGTCGTCCGTCCGTCCGTCCGTCCGTCGTCCACAATTCACATTTTCAACTTCTTCTCAAAAACCATCAGCCAGATTCACTTCAAACTTGGTGGAGATATGCCTTGGGTGGGTCTCTACCAAGTTTGTTCAAATGGTCACGGTCCAGTGATTTTTGGATTTTTAATGAATTTTTTTCGTCTTTTTTGGGTAAATCTTAAAAAATCTTCTTGTCCGAAACCACTCACCCAATTGCTTTGATATCACACAGGAACACTCCCTGGGACTCCTAGTTTTTAATTTGTTCACCAGGTGGCGCTGCAATTTTTTCCTAATTTTTTATGAATTTTTGTGTGTTAGAGCTATTTTCGACTTCTTGTCCAGAACCATCACTCAGATTAAGCTGAAACATGGTGGATATGTTCCTTGTAGAAGGGTCAAACAAAGTTGTTCACTATGTGGGAATGCTGCAGATTCCTGATTTTTAACGATTTTTTCAATTCTGGTACTTATCGGTCAATGCAGCTTTCCTATTGATTACTATGGAAGTCAATGGGCGTTCTAATGCTAATTCACATTTTTGACTTCTTCTCCAAAACGGTCATCCAGATTAACTTCAAATTGGTGGCACTGTACCTTGGATGGGTTTCTACCAATTTTGTTCACGTGGTCATGCTCCAGTGATTTTTGGATTTTTAATGAATTTTTGTTGTTGGTTTTTTTGGACAAATCTTAAAAAATCTTCTTCTCCGAAACTGCTTACCCAAATGCTTTGATATCACACAGGAAGACATCTAGGGACTCCTTGTTGTTAATTTGTTCACCAGGTGGCGCTGCAGTTTTTTTCTAATTTTTTTTGTGAATTTTTGTGTGTATAGATATTTTCGACTTCTTCTCCAGAACCGTCACTCAGATTAAGCTTACACATGGTGGATATGTTCCTAATGGAAGGGCCAAACAAAGTTGTTCACTATGTGGGAATGCTGCGGATTCCTGATTTTAGCTCAGCTGACTTGTCAGTGCATAGAGCTGTGGGGTCACAGTGCAACATACATGAATTTATACTCTTCATTATAACTTGAGAACTACTTGAACTTTGATGTTGCACTTGTAAGTGTTCTTCTATAAAGGTCAGACTTACTCAGAACATGGTGTCCTTGATCCTTTCCCAAGTTCATAGAGCTGCAAGTGTGATGAATGTCCAGAACAGCTGAGGCTCGGGCTGTTCACACAGCCCTCTTGTTAATGATTTTTTCAAGGCGGCTGCTTTGGGGTAAATGCACCTTTCCTATTGATTACCATGTAAGTCAATGGGCATTCTAATGCTAATTTACATTTTCGACTTCTTCTCCAAATCCATCATCCAGATTTACTTCATACTTGGTGGCAATGTACCTTGGGTGGGTGTCTACCAGGTTTGTTCCAATGGTCATGTTCCAATGAATTTTGGATTTTTTTATGATTTTTTTTCAAAAATCTCTACAAAAGTTTTAATAGGAAAACTTAACATGGGAATTTCTTGTAATGGTCATAACTTTAATAATGTGAACCAGATTTACTTCAAACTTGGTGGAGATGTGCCTTGGGTGGATCTCTACCAAGTGTGTTCAAATGGTCACGCTCTATTGATTTTTGGATTTTTTATGAATTTTTTTTGTTTTATGGGGGGGGGGCAAACCTTCAAAATTCTTCTCCTCTGAAACGGCTCACCCAATTGCTTTGATATCGTACATAGACACTCCCGGGGACACTTATTTCCCAATTTGTTCACCAGATGGCGCTGCAATTTTTTTAAAGAATTTTTTGTATGGTTTTGCTATTTTTCACTTGTTCTCAGAACCATTCCTCAGATTAAGCTGAAATGTGATGGAGATATTGTTGTGGAAGGGTCAAACAGTTGTTTACTAGGTGGCACTGCTTTGGATTCCTGATTTTTAAGGAGTTTCAATTCGGGTACTTATGGTTCAATGCAGCTTTCCTATTGATTGCTATGTAAGTCAATGGGCATTCTAATGCTAATTCACAGGACAACTGACATGAAATTTACTGTTTACTTGATAACATGAGATCTGTTTTGAGTTAGCTACACATGTTAATTATTCTGTATGAAAGTCATGCTGAGACAGTACATGAATGACCTTAACCTCGTTTGTGGGGTCACAGTGCAACATACATGAATTTTACTCATCATTATAACTTGAGAACTACTTGAACTTTGATGTTGCACATGTACGTGTTCTTCTATAAAGGTCAGACTTACTCAGAACATGGTGTCCTTGATCCTTTCTCAAGTTCATAGAGCTACAAGTGTGATGAATGTCAAGATCAGCTGAGGCACGGGCTGTTCGCACAGCCCTCTTGTTTTAACTTTTCTGCAGAACACCTGAGCAAGATTGTTCAAAATTATTCTCTCAGTTATTCTTGTAATGAAAAATACCCTTAGTTTACAAACATGGTTAAGATAATTTGGATACTTTTTTAACTCAAGTGATATTAAAATTAGAACCAAAAAGAAAAGAAAAAAATGCTTCCCGATGATTTTTGCTCATAAATAAAGCCAATCGAAGTGATTTTGTCTGAAAGCAAGTACACAAGTATTATGAGGATGTTTTTCAATGTTTTGGCAAGTAATTTGCATAATATATTCCCGTTTTAAGATCTGTTTTGCTGGTATTATTGCCCATCAAGGAGGTAGAAAACAAACAGGATGCAATGATTTTTTAATGGTGGCAAGCCTTTGCAATGCCCAACACTCAGAATGGCCTCTGTTTATGACTTTTGGTGATCCCAAGCATGGAACTCTGTGTAAATGCACCGTAGCATAAGTAAGTGAGACCAGCCCTAAATAAGTAAGTTTCATATAACATACCCCACCCCCACCCCACCCCACCACCTCAAAAATGCATGAGGTAGGGAGGGAATTGAAACAAATATATATATTGAAAGTGTTGGTGAAGAATTGTTTAGTTTTTTTTTCTTGGTGAAACTAACTGTACTAATGTGAGAGGGGGTACGGTTAGTCTCAACCTGGACACATGCTATGGTTTCAACACTGTGGAGGTGAGAACTCTGGCCACCATGCCCATGTCACAAAAGAGTTACTAGTGTTAAGCCCTTCAAAGGTACAAGATTTTGAAACAAGATGGTCAGACAACACCAGCTCTTTAGTAGGCTTTACACTTTGCCAAGGGGTTAACAACAGTTAGTACTTAGAATTTGTTGCACAATGGTGTCCACAGGAGAGGAAAGCACTGACCCCAAATGAGAGCCAGATACAACTGCAGTGGATTCAAGTATTGAGCCCTCTATTGATCCCAGACAAATCCACTACTGATTTGTCCATTCCCTTCGATGATGAAAACAAATTATATCTGGAGTCAGTAACTTGTTAGTGATACTAGGCCTACTTGCTAAATCCACTACTGATTTGTCCATTCCCTTCAATGATGAAAACAAATTATATCTAGAGTCAGTAACTTGTTAGCGATACTAGTCCTACTTGCTATGGATATACTTAGGCCTAACCCATATTTTAATTACACATGTACATGTTCAAAGAGAGTTAAAGCTTCCAGGGCTGCCAACCGTCTCAGTTTCATTAAATAGTATGTGTCAACACACACTTTTCTGTTCTTTCTTTCTTTCTTTCTTTCTTTCTTTCTTTCTTTCTTTCTTTCTTTCTTTCTTTCTTTCTTTCTTTCTTTCTTTCTTTCTTTCTTTCTTTCTTTCTTTCTTTCTTTCTTTCTTTCTTTCTTTCTTTCTTTCTTTCTTTCTTTCTTTCTTTTTGTCCGACACTTTTCACTGACACTACTATACATAAACTCCAAACTTGGCATGATTGTACCTCCATACAAGGAGTTTGACCGTTTTATACAGAGGAATGAAGATGTTTAAAATTTATGCAAATTAGGGGTATTTGAAATTTTAAATCTTGAATATCTTCAAAAGTATAATAGATAGAGATGTCATTCCAACTTCTTCTGGGGGATTATTGACCAGTGCGCATCCAATGAATTTAAAACAAAAGTTGTAACAATTTAAATTATGCTAATTAGCAGCATTTGAAATTTTAAAACTTAAATATCTTCAAAACTATTAAAGATAGAGATGTCATTTTAACTTCTACTAGGGGGTTATTGACCATTGTGTATGTAATGAATCTAAAGCAAAAGTTGTAGCAATTTAAATTATGCTAATTAGCAGAGTTTGAAATTTTAAAACTTGAATATCTTCAAAACTAGTACAGATAGAGATGTCATTTCAACTTTTACTAGGGGGTTGTTGACCATTGCGCATGTAATGAATCTAAAACAAAAGTTGTAGCAATTTAAATTATGCTAATTAGCAGTATTTGAAATTTTCAATCTTGAATATCTTTAACACTAAAATATATAGAGATGTCATTCCAACTTCTTGTAGGGGGTTGTTGACCATTGCGCACCTAATGTATTAAAGATAAATGTTGTAGCAATTTAAATTATGCTAAATAGCAACATTAAAAAATTTAAATCTTAGATAACTTCAAAGCAATAAAAGATAGAGACGCCATTCCAACTTCTATCCCTGTGTTATGGAATAGTTGTACATTGCCATACCAATATGCTTTGAAGACACACACACTGATTTGCTATGCAGCAAATCATCTTTCCTAGTTATATTTGTCCTAAAATTGTTTAAGTCCTACTCGTTTGAGTCACTAAGATACTTTTGATTAGTTTTGAAGTTTAAATGTTGAATGTCTTCAAAACTATTATAGGTAGACGTGCCATTCCAACTTCAATATATATAGGTTTGTGCTATAGGTGCATCCAGTGAACCTCAAACAAAAGTTGTAGAATTATAATCTATGCGAATTAGGGGTACTTGAAAAGTTTAAATATTGAATATCTTCAAAACTGTTAGAGGGAGAGGTACCATTCACATTTTGATAATCTTCACAGGTTTCTGCTATAGGCACATCCAACTGACCACAAAGAAAAGTTGTAGAATTTTAATATGTGCAAATCAGGAGAGAACAAAAAATTTAAATCTTGAACAAATTCAAAACTATTACAGGTGGAGGTGTCATTTCAACTTCAATTGATAGGTTAGTGAGCTAGCTGCATCCAATGAAACATGATTCAAAATTGTAGCATTCAAATTGATGCTAATTAGGCAAATTTACAAAATTTCAATCGTGAATATTCTGTGTTAAAATTTTTATAGAAAGAGGTGCCATTCTGACTTAAAATTGATAGGTTTGGGAGATAGCTGCATCAAATGAACCACAGGTTTAAGTTGTAGCAGTTTCCTTTATGCAAATGAGGCAAATACACAAAATTTAAATCTTGAATAACTTCAGAACTATTCTAGATAGAGGTACCATTCAAACTTCAGTTTATAGGTTTGTGACGCAGCTCAATTATTTTTGCCTCCTTTGAACACTACAATGAAAATATTGTGAGAGGAGCTAAATAAATACTGAAAAGGCAATCTTGAAAAGTTTAACAGGCACACAGACTGATTTGTCATCCACAAATGAAGGGATGAGTGTGATGGGCAGT
The DNA here is from genome assembly GCA_964020975.1 of Hermodice carunculata. NCBI lineage: Eukaryota > Metazoa > Annelida > Polychaeta > Eunicida > Amphinomidae > Hermodice > Hermodice carunculata. Next base: position 432,963 of record CAXHWN010001941.1, on the reverse strand, counting down.
CAATATATATATGAGGACTCGAGAGCATAAAGTACAACATATGTATACAACTTTGTCATATGGATGAGTAAACTTTCAGTGTGCTTCATGTATTTTTCACCAAAGCTTAGCTTTGTACATCTTGCTAGATCTATGGTCAGCACTGTTGAATATTATTTTGTATCCTATACTATGTGAATGTATCTCGCACACGATAATGTGTCTTGATGGATGTGTCTACTTTTTATGTTTTTGCAGCAAATATTACAACTAATGGCTTAGATGAGTCACAGCTAGAAAGTGGTAACAGCAACAGTAGTACTGGTAGCACCATTCCAGTCCCAGGCAGCACTGTAGCAAGTGCTCCAGCCACTGCAAGGGTACCAGTAGCCTCAGTCACATTAGCAAGCACCACAGCAGCAAAGACAGCGCCCAACCCCCATCCCGTTGCAGCCACAGCACCCAAATCTGTATTGAAGACCAAACAGGCTTACATGCAAGATAACACACCTGCACGTCGCAAGTCTAGGCTTAAAGAGGTGAAACACCTTTTCTGTTTCTTTTCATAATTTTGTTTGTATGTATGTTGTGTTTAATTATGCATCCCCCATAAGGGGGGATGTATACAGTTGTCCACCACTGCCGCTGCGTATCTTATTTTCTTTATAATACTGTCCCCTCCTGACCTATTGCCACTTAATTCGGTACAGGTAATCTATGAGTCTGGGAAATTTGTCCCTTATAATAATATATAACCTTGAGGTCAAAGGTCAAGGTCAAATTGTTGTTGCATTTTATGCTGACTCAGCAGTTTTCACATATTGGCTTATACCTTCTTAACGGTGCATCGTAGGCCCAAGGTTACTATTAATTGTTAATAGGAAAGTACTTATGGGCTTTCATTTTGCATGGTTTATTTTAAACCTGAGTGACCTTGAAAGGTCAAACTGCATACTTTCCTGTTGATCACTATGTAAATGAATAGGGATTGCTGTGGATCACGTTTTCGACTTCATCTTCAAAACCGTCAGCCAGATTCACTTCAAACTTTATGGTGATGTACCTTGGGTCAGTCTCTACCAAATGTGTCCAAATGGTCATGGTCCAGTGGTCAAGGTCACTAGGCAATTCTTAATTTTATAGGGTTATCCTTATTTTGATTGTATCTGTGGTCGCTAGTGTCCCATTCCCTCCTAATTTGGTACAGATGGTCTATGGGTCTGCAAAGTTTTTAATCATATGTTAATGGGTGACCTTGAGGCCAAAGGTCACAGGGTGTTCTTATTTTTATAGGGGATTCCTTAATATAGCTCTGCCCCCTCTTGACTCCTTATCTACTGTTTAAGTGCAGATAGTCCATGGATTTGGAGATTTTTTTTTTCACGTGAATGTGGATGATCTTCATGCTGTAGGTGAAGGTCCCACAGTCTTCAAAAAGTTGATTGGTTAACTGTAACTATATAGATTCATAGATATAAGTCAGGTAATCATGCATTGGTGCTTGTCATGTAATCCCAATGAACAGGTCTTGTAAAAATGCTGCAAGTATTTACATTTTTCTTGATGTATGTTGACATGCATTGGCAGAAGTTACACTGATCACTGATGTTGTGCTCCGGGGATGCATAATGTTTTTCGCAAGAAAAACTCTCTTCTAGTTAAACATTTGTGATAAGCCATTCAATGAGTAGAATGGAAAATTGGTTGAAATCTGCAAAAAGTCAAGCACTTACAAGGCAATTTTTACTTTTGCTTATAATTGAAATAAATTTTTAAACATATATTTTGAATTTGCTACCAAAAAAAAGGTCAGTTTTTTCACTTGTGCAGCAAACCAGTACATGGGTGAACATTTACCACATTTACCTGAATGCCACGAGAAGTGATGACTTCATACGTGTACTATAGCTGAAACATCATCAATAGTGGGGTATATGTTAAAACATTTTCTTATGCTTTTTCTGTGTTCGTGTTGTTTATTTTATTGAGAAAGTACTTTTGACCATGCTAAATACATGGATCTGCCCTGATGCAGGTGGCTCCCTCTTTTGCTCAATAGATGTTAGAGTAGGACCACATTTAAATATGAATACATCCTGTTGCGCCAAGAACATGTTCATGGAGGACGACCAGGAAATCTACTCATATCCAGGAGCAGCCAAATTATTGCGTGGTCTTATTTTGGAGTTAGGAAAAGAAATAATGGACCACCAAATAAGGAAAACCTTGGATGAAAATCATATTGCAGTTTGTTTCATCCATGTTCATATACCAGCTTGGCATGGTCAAGTGCTAGGCTTGGTAGCAAGCTGATTATGTAGAAAGTATTAAATCACGCATTTCAGACTCAAGAGTGAAAGATCTACTTTAAGATTTCTTCCAAAATTTTGTGAATTTGTGCAGTGTGTAAGGGACCAGCCAAAAATGTCAACATGTTCACATTAGTACACAGAGTACGCTTTTGGAAGGGGGGGGGGCGGGTCTGAGGGCAAGTGTACGTTTTTTTTTAATACATGAAAATGTTGATTTTTTTGCTTGCCAATAAATGTCTCAAACTTAAATATTTATGGTAATATTTGCATCAGAAGCTGAATGAACATTTGATGCACAAGTCTTAGGGTCTGCACATGTGGCCAAACAATAGCTTTGCATTTCAGTTTGAAAAATTAACATTTTTAAAGTACTAATTTCAAGGGGGAGGGGGGTCCTATGAAATAGTACTAATATGAAAATGTTGATAGTTTGGCTGGTCCCTAAGACAACAGTAATAAGACAACAGCAGATGTCTATCACCAAAGGGGAAATACATAAACATACATTCATTCATGCAGTAAGAAATTGATTTTAGTAAATCATCATTTTCCACTATACTAGTGTTACTGTTACTATCACTTGGTGGATTACATGTCACATATGGTGTGGCTATAAAGCATTAATGCATGAATCGATTATAATCAATCATTGGTTTACCATCCTCAGCTGATGATTGATGATGAAATTTCAGCCAATGCCCATCACTATCAAACATAAGTACCTTTCATATTTTTCAAGTTATTCAAGATTAACAGGTAGACTTTTCAATTACAAAGTGTGTAATTCTGGATAGCATGGGAATTTACTTCTGACTGCCTGTGATGCAAGACTCATCTGTTAGTAGAAATTACACTATTTACAGTTTGTTTTCAAATGTAAGGAGCCATCCCCAAAATATGATAAAATAAGATAAAAAATTCTCACCTGGAATTTGATGACATCTACTTCTTAACTTGTAATTGTGACGTATTGTTCTTAAACAACTATTTCTGAAAGTAGATTATTTTCCAAATTTGACATACTAGTATGTTTAAGTGACTGAAGACCTGGCTTGTATTTTGTCCAATCGTTATGCTCCCAGCACACTATGAATGATCAATTGCAAGACCCGCTACAAGCAATGTCCTTGGTATGCTCACAGACAGTTGGTTGCATCATAAAAGTAAATGTCACTTCTATTGATGTGCATCAGAATTGATTTTGACAAATTGTCCGTAGGATTAAATATCTTTTCAGCAAGAAAGGCATTAACCAAAATGACCAAAATTGATGTTGACAAACGGTCTGAGGGATGAAATATCTTTTCAACAAGAGAGGCTTTCACCAAAATGACTTTTCAACCAAGGTGATTTTGACCAAATGTGTGTAAGGGAATACTGTACATGACATTATCCCAGCATCAGGGACTGAAGTCTACCAGCATTAAGGACATACTGAAAAATATATTTTTTCAATCATAGTGATAAAATCATTTAGTATCTGATACTTTATATATATTCTTGACCCACTTTATATATATTCTTGACCCATTTTTTTTACATCATTACCTTTCATACAAAAAGTCATTTTTCTTCATATTTTTTTTAATGATCTGGTTTTAACAAAATTGACAGTATGTATTCCATTGTTGACTGGGCATTTCATAATTTAAGTATGTAAAGAACTAAGTGTGACTGAAAAACTTACTTTCAGCATTTTTCATACAAAGTGTATCCCTGGTTGCTGTGGGCAGTTTTTAGGGAAAATGTACGTATTCCTAGTGTATTTCTTTGTAAAATACCCACGCCCTTGCAGGACATCAGGCAAGACCATTGGGACGTGACTTGTGTATTCAGCTATTAACAGGCCAATTAAGCCATTGTTCTTGTATACTCGCATATGAGTTATTTGCACATCAGTAATTCATAATAGATGAACTGAGCAAAGTGAGGGGTGTGACACCAGGGAGAGGGGCAGGTACATTTCTGAATGTAGGTGTTCAGAATGTCCAGTTTAGTGTCAGATCTTGAATGAAAGTCAAAAAGTCAAAGTAATTTTGCTTGCTTTTTTTTCCCCCAATTTCCAGCTTGTACGTCAGAGTGAAGATGAAGAGTTGATGGAAATAGTGTTGCCCAGACTAGCCAAAGTTATTACCGTGTGGGAGTTTCTCATGATGAAAGTGGAGAAAGGAAGGCCTTTGAAACCACATTTTCCAGATGTATATCGTGAGTTTGAGACTCTGCACCGACAGGTGTACAAAATGTGCCAGGAGTATTTGAGACCAGCCCCAGCAGCCCCTGCATCTGTGGAACTTGCTACCCAGGGCGACCAGTCTTCAAATCAGTCAAATAGGCTGCAGGTCAGTGTATCAAGGATTCCCTTCTATTCTTCATCTGATATGTGAATTTTTTAGTAATTTCTGTATTAGTAAGTATACTTACCTCTCGACCACCATTTGCCAAGACCTCCATGTCTGGGTTGAACACCCATGAGATCAAGTTCACTCACTTGATTCCTGAAAACCTGACAGTCCCATGGTGCCATCTCTCGGTTCCTTTGGAACTGGTGGCGACTCCCAGTGCGCATTCTCTCTGTAACCTCCCTATTTTGAAGAGTGGTCAGTTGACATCAGCGGAAAGAGGAAGCAGGGTGGTCAGGTGGGCATCTCTGATGGTCGAGAGGTAACTATACTTATTAATACCAAAATTACTGAAAATTTTACTAATTATTAGGTAGCATTACCCCTCGACCATTTGCCAATATACATGTATGTGGTTTCTTGGGGCAGTGAACTCCTTGGTCAACCAGCAATAGAGCAGGACAGTAGGACAAACTGCCTGATACAGGTCCGAGATTAGGTCAATTTAGCACAATGCCATAGACCCACTAAGAAGTGCACTGACCTATTGATTGCATCGGATCCAAACCTCAAGAGGGCCATAAGCTGGAACACGGTGGCTGCTGTGATGTGATCCGGAAGGCCTGACAGACAAGTATCCGAACCTAAGCAAAGGAGCCTAAGACTCCCCCAAAGGCGCACATACCCTCCTCTTACACTATCATGTCATGCAAGTAGTGCTCGACGCCATCAGCAGGCCCACATGATGTCGACAAGCGAGATGTTACGCAGGGCACACCAGGAGGCATAAAAGGCTCACACCTGGTGAGCTCTGGGTGAGACAAGCTGCAAGGCACCAGGCCTTTCCAGCGAGATCTCGTAGGCCTCAAGGATCATCTGCTTAATCCAGGAAGAAACATTTCTGCAAACTTGCTCCCTACGAGGGTTACAGAAGGATTGGAAGAGGGCGGACCTCTGTCCCCTGTGTCCATCCATGCGTGAAAGGTAGCAGCAAAGGGCTCGCACAGGACACAGAGCTTTTTCCTCTTGGGGAAGAGCAATATTCATAACACGAAGGGTAAAACCCTTGAAGGCAGTACTTAGCTGGATCTCGAGCCACTTGGTTCTTTCAAGGAAGCCCAAGTGAGGCCTCAGGGTCACCTGGGAGTGGTCAGGCAACGATTGGAATCATTCATGAGCTAAAGCATGGATCTCGCTCTTTGAGCCCCCAAAGTGAGTGTTAAAGGAAAATAAGTCTTCCACATCCAGTACTTGAGGTTCACCCGTCGGGGGTCCTCAAGGCACTCAAAGGGCCACTTCTTCAACATGACTAAAACCAAGAGAAGGTCCCACTGGGGTAGGACCTACCTCACTGCTGGCCTGTTGGTGTAGAACAACATGATGAACGCCAACAGATACGTTACATAACTAATAGACCATGCATGGATAACTGGATGCAGGGTGCATCTTTTAAATTTAATAATTTTCTAATCCCTTATGAAGGTGAAGAACTTCAGCTGCAGCCATACATTTTAGACCTTCCTGTTTCAACATGCTCTAGATATTGGTGTTAAAATCAGATAATTTGAAGATAAGCTAGAAAATGTCTGTGCATACCCACCTTGAACACCATGCAGTGTGGCTATATTAAGAATGGATAGCAACTGTTGTGAATGTTGGGTTGCATTGAATGTCATGTGACATGCCATTGTCACCCTATTATATGAGTGTTTGGCTGTGCAATTGTGTTTTGTGACCTTAAACTTTCAAATTTTGATCTTTTCATGCTCCAATTTCCCAAAAATGCCCAGATGTAAAATGCCATCAGCCTTATAGTTATTACCAATACACTCTCTCTCTCTCTCTCTCTCTCTCTCTCTCTCTCTCTCTCTCTCTCTCTCTCTCTCTCTCTCTCTCTCTCTCTCTCTCTCTCTCTCTCTCTCTCTCTCTCTCTCTCTCTCTCTCTCTCTCTCTCTCTCTCTCTCTCTCTCTCTCTCTCTCTCTCTCTCTCTCTCTCTCTCTCTCTCTCTCTCTCTCCTTTTTTGTTTCTTTCTTCCTTCCTTTCTTTACTACCAAATTTGTTTGCCAGTTTTCTCAAACACTATTGCACTCAGAAACTTAAAACTTAGTATCGTTAAAAGTATATACCTGAATTTGTGCCTTTTAATAAAGAGGAGAAAATATGGTGAACATTATGCAAATTAGGGGCATTTTGAAAATTTAAATCTTGGATACCTCCAAAAGTATCATAGGTACAGCTAACCTATCAAACTTCAATTCATATGTCTGTAACACTTCACATTTTTGTAATTTACATGTGACCTCTAAAGATCAAGGTCATTTTGCCATTTGGAATTTTCTTCTAGCCATAACTCCGTCAATTTTTATAAAATTTGTATCATGTTGGGCGTTAATTGTAGATATTGTAACATTGCACATTTTAAAAATTACATGTGATCTCTAAAGGTGAAAGATTAAGGTCATTTGGACCTTTGAAATTTGCATCCAGCCATAACTCTGTCAATTTCATCCAATTTTAACCATGTTGGACCCAAATTGTAGGTATTGCAACACTGCATATTTTGTAATTTACATGTAATCTGTAAAGATCAAAGTCATTCGGACCTTTGAATTTTTCTTCTGGCCATCAGTAGGTTACTTTTCATGTAATTTTAATCATGGTGGACTCAAATTGTAGGTATTGCAAAAGTGCACATTTTTGTAATTTACATGTGACCTCTAAGGGTCATTTTGGCACACATTTGAAATTTTCTTCTAGCCATAACTGGTTCAATTTTTATACAATTTTTATCGTGTTGGGCTTTAATTGTAGATATTGTAACATTGCACTTTTTTGTAATTTACATGTAACCTCTAAAGGTCAAAGTCATTTGGACCTTTGAAATTTTTCAGCTAACTGTAACTCTGTCAATTATCTTCCAATTTTAAGCATGTTGGACCAAAATTGCAGGTATTGCAAGAGTGCACATTTTTTTGTAATTAGCATGTAACCTCTAAAGGTCAAAGGTCAAGGTGATTGGCCTTTTGAAATTTTCATCTGATTTGGTTCATGTTGGGCTTAAATTATATGTATTGCAACTCTGCGCATTTTTGTAATTTACCTGTGACCTCCAAAGGTCAAGGTCATCTGGACCTTGAAATTTTAATGTAGCCATAAACTTAATGAAATGTGAAGTCCCAAAGGACAAAAGCTGTAACATTTAATATTTACAACTTTTTAAGGTGCATAGATTTGCTTTGAAGCAAATCATCATTTCTAGTTTTGATGTGAATTTCTTACTCGTACAAAATACATTTTGAATGAGAAATGTGCAGGCGAGACCCACCTGGTCATCATGCCCCAGGTCAACAGCTTTCCTTGGCATGGGTTGGGTGCAGTAAGCTGTGCCAGGGAAAGCTGTTGACTTAGTCCTGTTGTAACCAGGAAAAGGTTAACAAATAAAATACAGTGACGTATGCTGTAAAATCATAAATTCTGCTAGACAAGTATTCATCCTTTTTTTTTTTTGTGCAAAGGGGTCCATTTTGAGATTTTACTCTGGAATTACTGTCCATTATATATATTGAATCTTACTCATGGCCAATTTCTGCAAAATGAAACCTGGAAATTCTATTTTGGGTCCTTTTAGGAAATTAAATATGTTGGGATATGAATAATTATAAGATTGCCAAGACTTGAATTGCAGTACAACAGCTGCCGTTGACAATGAAGTATGTAGACTTGCACCATATTCAATGTATTTAGTATGTCTCTGTGAAAACAGCTGTTCAATGCCTCTGCTGTTGCAGCATTTTCTTCTCTCGTAGGAACCTATGCAGATTCATCTAAGCCTGGATATCAGAAAGATAATTAAAATACAGTGCCCAGATGCAACATCTTGACAAATTGCATGCTAGAATTTAAAGATGCACAACTGGTATTTACTTTGCTGGTTTGTTTGTTGTACTTGCAGATCACTAACCAGGTGGTTGCACAGTCCCTGGGTCTTTCAGTTGGCTCCTATGTTGTGCGGGATGTCACTCAAGAAGAAGAGTCAGCATTTCAGTATAAATATCTCACAACAGACCCAACCACAGCAGGAACTGTTCAGAACACCAAGCGAGAAATTGAACTGGTCAGTGCAGATGAACTTGTTGTTCACCCTCCAAAACGCCGTGCGGTAGTAGCTGCCAGTCAGCCAAGAGAGTCCACTATGCCAGTACAGCATAATGTCAGTGCATCTGATGAACCAGAGGTGGAGCCACCTGCTATGGAGAGTGTGGATGATGCTGCTCCTGCAGGTAGCCCACACAATGACCAGCAACAGTTGACTGAAAACCAAACCACTGCCATAGTTACGTCATCTGGTCAGATAGTTCAGGTGGCCACACCCACAACTGTCCAGGTCAATGGTATGGTAATTCAAAATGGACATGTAGCCACTGAGAATGAGAATAATGAAACAGTAGAAGGCATGGCAGAGGGCGAGATGGAGGGAGAGGTTATCGGGGAAGAGAATGGCACACAAGTTTTAGTACAAGCAGAAGATGAAGTTACCGAAATGGCCAGTTTAGAACAGGAGCAAATCATCAAACAAGGTGCTAGCATTTTACAGACTGCAGATGGTACAGTGTTTATCCAGAACCCCGATGGGTCCACATTCCAGCTTCAGGGACACAATAATGAGGCCATCTCACTAGAGACGGTACAGGCCTTGCTGGCTATGGAGAGCGAGGGCCAAGCACATGTAGAACACATAGAGGAAACCACAGACCAATAACATTAGTGACACCCCTGGGCATAGGGTACCATATTTTTTGTTATTATTTTTGTTTTAACTAAGAGCGCAATTCTAATCATTGAACATGTGAAAATCGTCATGTTTCATAATGTAAAATTCATTATTTTTTTTAGGTCCACCTGACAAGTTACTGATTAAATGTATAATTGATTGATTATAAAATGAAGCAAGGATCTTCAAGTGTTCCAAAACAAGTACAAACAGCTTGGAGAATAGGATTCTTCATGCTGTGGAGATCTTAAACTTGCTTCTGTGTATATCATATACAGGACAAACTTTATATGGTCTCTAATGTACTTGGCAGCAGAAAAGAAGTAATTCAGCCATGTATGTACCATCTCAATCAAATTATATCAAAGCTGATGTAATTCAGTCATGTATGTACCATCTCAATCAAATTATATCAAAGCTGAAGTAATTCAGTTGTGTATGTACCATCTCAATCAAATTATATCACAGCATGGGATTTCTGAAGGCCAAGTCATGAATAGTGCCACAAACTTCCTTGCTCTACAGAAATCTTATGTCACTAATACACTGAAACTCCAGATACGATAATGCTTACAATGATGATGGACATGCACTACCAATGAAATGTTGCAACCAGTTTTAGAATTAAGACTAAATGAACATATATGGATACACTGTTGTAATTACAAACAAATAGCATGAAGCTAACATGTTCCTCAACCATTTGAGCTCATTATGTATTATTTGCCCTACAATTTTGTACATAGTATTCTGATTTGACTTCAGTTTTTTGTGTTTTTTAAAATTTTTTAATGAATTATCAGGTGCCATTTCATGCAGTTATCAGCTAAATTGTGCTTCATCTTTGTTCATGTTCAACTTTGGCCATGTGACTTTGTAATCAGGTATGACCATTTGCACTGCCATTATTTCTTTTCTTTTTTTTTTTTTAAAGTAACAGGTCTTGTGTTTGGCCATTCCATTATTCCATACAGGTACATGTATATTAAGTCATTTTCGTCCCAGTTTTAGTCAGAGGAAGCATGATAGTTACATCCTTGTCACCATCATCTATCTCATTACCATTATCATAGCAATGACCATCATCATTAAGATCATCATAAACATGTTGTACACTGTACATAAAACATATTAAGGATTGGCTCTATAGATGTATACTACATTATATAAAGCCAGGATAGTGCAAACCCAAAGCCCAGTGGGTTGTCCACTCTGGATGTCCCTGATATCAACAATGTACAAGGCAGCTTTCTCAGGCATTGTGAATCTTAAACAGTCTACAGCATAGTTTGTGCAGCCATGCATGTGTCTGTGTAGTATATAGAACAGATTTAGTATTTTTAAGATTTTGCCATGTTATTCTGTTCCTGTATTCGAGATAAATCCCTATTTCAGGTTCATTGCATTTTAACTGTCAGTCCCAATACTGTAGATACCATTGTGAAATCAAGTTATACCATTACCACAGAATGAAATGGTTATCATAAATATCTATATAGGTGCAGCACAAAATGATATTTGATGATATGCCATTTTTTCAGTAAAAACAATTCTCAGCTGGTCTACAGTTGTGACCAGAGCTGTTGGTGCGACTGATATCTGTTGGAATGGGATATTATGAGTCATATTTTGCTACTGTAACGGGTAAATTTACTGTGGAAAGGCTTCCGAGAGTCCACATTTAGGGAAGCTTCAGTTTGTTGAGCCCTCAAAGTCCATGATATCTTCCCAGTGTGCACAAATGATACAAAGTTGGATACAATAAATACTTATAAAAGTCATCAGTGTTTTGCTTTAATGTTTTTTAAACATAGATACAAATTTTCTAACACAAATTAAGTGAAAATCATTGTGTAGAAGACATCTGAAATCTGTGCATTTCTGGGGTGGTTACTAACGAAGAAGCCCTGAATACTATGTACATCGCGTGCACTTTGGCTTCAGCCATCACTGGTAAAGAATTCAATACAACTAAGCCAGAGAAACTATAAATACACTGATTCTGGGATTCTCAAGATAGAGACCTGTTAGCTCTGGATACCCAATTCTATGTTCATTGGACACCAGCTTGGTGGGCATGTCTTGCATGTAGTCTGGCAGAAACATTATGAAATGACATTCTAAAAAGAGCACTCCACTTCAGTAAGGTATTAAAGTGAAAAACCTAAACATTGGACACAAAACATCTGTGTCAACTTCTGAAGTTAAATAATTTCATAATGCCACAAGTGATTCATCTTATTTGCATCAAATGTTTAACCTCCTCCATCCTGAAGTCTTGTTCAGCCATAGTTACCAATAACAATACTTCCGTTGAAATATACTTCTTACCGGCAGTTCTTACTACCCGAAAGTGCAGTACGCCGATTGCACGCATGAGCACTGATAACCTTTGGCCGAGTTACTGTTGATAAGTGGGACAAGCTTTACAGCAGTGCTCTTGTCACCACGACCTGTGGGTGGAAAGCTCCAGAAAGTTCTGCCTTCCATTCTTGAATATTTCTGAAGATTGTTCACTTTCCTTGAATCTGTGTGCAGCCTCTTACTGCACAATGGTAAACAGGCATTTTTTTCCTTGCAGCAGCAATAAACAGTTGAAAATTTCAGAATCAATTGAGAGGTGTGCTGTTCTATGCTGTCGCTATGGTAACAATAGCTGCTCGGGAATAGATGTCCCACCTGTTGCTAAGGACACTGGGTAACGATCATTGCACTGCAGCGACTAGCACTGGTACTATGTATTTTTCAAGGGAGCTAAGTATTCTCTATAATAAGGGACATTTAGCTTGGGACAAAAACATTGTAAAATGACTTCTTAACAAGACTACTCAACTTGAAAAGATACTAACATGAAACAAGGCTTAAATATGGGGTACAAAACATCTATGTCAACTTCTGAAGTTAAATAATTTTATATTACCACAAGTGATTAATCTTATTTGCACCAAATATTTACCCTCCTCCATCCTGTTTTTTCAGCCTTAGTTACCAATAACCACCTTTACAATAACTTCTAAGGGACATTTATATTAGCTTCAGTGCTGCTTTGGCTCATATCCTTCAAACTGGATATGTAAAGGCAGATCCTTGCATGAAACAACAAAATGTTCTTGCCAGACTAGCTATTTGGATAAAAGTTAACTATACAAAAATCCTTTCATGTTCTTCAACACAGGCTCGAGTCTGATATAAAGGAGTCCTAGAATTGCAATAAGTATTCTTTATTCCCCAAAATGCTAGTACATGTAATGCCCTTTACCCTAGTGGCCAATTGTGACTATTGCCAAGTGACACGGTTGGACATTTTTAACTGCTGACCAAAGGTTGCAGAGCTTATGCGGCTGCTCATGTCTGTCCATCTGTCTCTAAACTTTCGGTAGCACGATACCGTCCACAGTTTTGAAGTTACCCAATACAACTTTCAGGACTTATAGGGTGTATGAAAATCTAGGCAAAGTTCGATATTGGTGGCGCCACCTACATTATGTAATATAGGGGTCAAAATGTGAAAGTCTTGTGAACACTCTAGCATCTTTAATTTTTGGCGGATCTTCAAATTTAGTGGGATTGTGGGGGAGGTCAAAGTCTCAAGTTGCTGATGATACTAGTGGCACCACCTAAAATTTGACAGAAATTATGAGCCAGAATGTGTTTTAAGATGTAAAATTCCATATTTGGGAAAGTAATTGGATTAGACTTGCCAAATTTATGTGATATATAGACCATGGCCAAAGGTAGAATGTTGTGTAATATTAGTGACCCTGAACTATTTTTGTGAGGTCACCATGCCTGTAAAGTTGAAAATGTGATTTTGTAATGGCTGGGTGTAGCTTGGACATCAATGACAAAGAAAATTGAGCCTGCAGATCAAAATTGCACGTGATTACATAATACATAAAAGTGTACTTGGTGACCTGCTTTTTGGGTCACTGTGACCCAGTAATTATGGAGTTTGGCGCTTGTCCCAGTTCATTGTTTTTCCTCCATAACTCAAAAAGTTATTACCTGATTTGAACAAACAGACTATATATGGAAAGCTAGATGTTGGGCGCATATTTTGAACTTAACAATTTTTTAATCCGAGTTGAAAGTCAAGGTCAAATGGCCAGTTTGAACATCGGGTTCATCATGTGAATGGTCTGCACCCCACAATTCTGGAGATAGGCCCATGTAACATTTAGGAGTTCTAAAGTGTATAAAAATCTTTGTCGACATCAATGTTGGCGACCCCACCTATACTATTATGTAATATACAGGTCAAAATGTGAAAATCTTGTGACCACAGTTTTCAAATTAGCCCAACATAACTTTCAGAACTTATAGGGGGTATAAAATCTAGGTTCTTTTCGATATATGTCTTTTCACCTACAATATTATGCAATATAGGGGTCAAAATATGAAAATCTTGTGAACACTAGCATCTTTAATTTTTGGCGGATCTTCACCGAATTTGATTGGAGTGTGCGGGAGGTCAAAGTCTAATTTGCTAATGATGCTAGTGGCGCCACTTATAATTTGACAGAAGCCAAAATGTGTTTTAAGGTCTAAAATTCCATATTTGGAAAAAAATTGGATTAGACTTGCCAAATTTATAGGATCTATAGACCACGTCAAATGCTATTATGTTATGTAATATCAGTGACTTTGACCTATTTTTGTAAGGTCACCATGCCTGTAAAGTTGAAAAAGGTGATTTTGTAATTGCCTAAGGTAGGTTGGACATCAATGGCAAAGAGAATTTGTCCTGCAGTTCAAAATTGCACTTGATTACATTGTACATAAAACTGTACTTGGTGACCTACTTTTTGGGTCACCCTGACCCAGTGATTATTATGGAGTGTGGCAGTTCTCCAAATTTATTGTTTTTCTTCAATACCTTGAAAAGTTATAATCCAATTTGAAGAAACATACCATATGGAAAGCTGGATGTTGGGTGCATATTTTGAACAATAACAATTTTTCAATCCGAGTTAAAGGTCATGATCAAATGGCCAGTTTGAATATAGGGGTCACCTTGTGAATGCTTTGCACCCTAAATTTTTTTAAGTAAGGCCGATATAACGTTTAGAAGTTATAAAGTGTATGAAAATCTTTGTTGCCATCAATGTAAGTGGCGCCACCTATGGTAGTGTGTAATATACAGGTTAAAATGTGAACATATGTTTACGAGTCTGGCATCCTGAATATTTTGTGGATGGGGATGAAATTTAGTGGGATTGTAGAAGAGAAGTCAAATCTCGGTTGGTTATACTAGTGGTCCCACCTATAATTTGACAGAAATTATGAGTTAAAATGTCTTGAAATACAAAATTCCATATCTCAAAAAATAATTTAATTAGATAAGCCAATTTTATAGAATATATAAGAAGTGCATAATGCTAAATATATTATATAAGATCAGTGACCTTGACCTATTTTTGTAAGGTCACCAGACCCGTTAAGTTGGAAGAGATGATTTTGGAATAGTAGGGTGTAGTTTGGACATCAGTGGCCAGAAGAATTGAGCCTCAAGATCAAAATGCACTTGCGTACATTGTACATAAAACTAGTTAGTGACCTACATTATTGGTCCCCATGACCCAATGATTGTGTGACCTTGACCTGGGGGGGTGCTCCCATTACTTAGCATTATGGGTAGGCTCCGCAGGAAAGACCCCCTTTTTTGACCACTTGTTGCTCTCAAAGACCCCCTTTTTTCAAACCATCGATCCTAAAGGCCCCATGTTTTTAAAACGCTCCCAAACCAAAGACCCCCATAAATTGTACTCAAGCTCAATTACAGCTTTTTTCCCTTATGGGATGTGCACTTCTATCCCTGGACTTTGTGAATATTAGCTCCTTAATACCCTCCCCCCCGTTTTCTTATTGATTTGCTCTCATTGGATCTGGGTTTCAAATCCTCAGTGGACATATCCACAGGAAAATATGGGTAGTGCTCCCCCCTCCCCCCCCCCCCCCCGGCTTGACCTATTTTCAAGGTCATTAAGCACTTAAGAAAAAGGACATTTTATTCAATATCTTGATAAAGAATAAGGCAAAAGACAACAAATGTACCACAAATGAGTTTCATGTGGAAGTTTGATATTGCAAAATAAGGCTAACCGAATTAATTTTTCAAGTTTGTGGATTGAACACACTTCACAAAATGATATTTTGGTGATGGTGGTCAGCAGAGCATTAGGCCCATGGGCCTCTTGTTTGAGGTCTTTTATATAAGCTTTAAATTCACTATCTTGGAGAAAAAGATTCCATTAAAACGAAGTTAAAATTTTTTTATCACAGGCGTTTTCTTTTCACAGATTTGTTTCATGAGCGAACAAGGGGAAAAGACATGTAGCAATACAGCGAAATAAAGTCAGTTTACAGAATATGTCAAAATTTGTGCTGAAGGTCATCGTTATAGGATCAATGAAGTTAAAATTCTTTTATCACAGGCGTTTTCTTTCCATGGATTTGTTTCATGAGTGAAACAAGGGGAAAAAACATGTAGCACTACAGTGAAATAGTCAATTTACAGAATAGGTTAAAATTAGTGCTGAAGGTCCTGGTTATAGGATCAATTAAAGCACCAGTACAATATTTGCCAGAATCTTATCTAAAGGACAAACAAAAATGACATTTGCTAAACAAGAGGGCTGTGTGAACAGCCCAGGCTCAGCTGACCTAGACAGTCATCACACTTGCAGCTCTGTGAATTTGGGATAGGATCAAGGTCAGCCATGTTCTGACTAGGTCTGACCTTTATAGAACACTAACGTGTGCAACATTAAGGTTCCAGTTTAAGTAATTTTCAAGTCATGGTGAGGAGTAAAATTCATGTATGTTGCACTGTGACCCTAGAAATGGGGTCAAGGTCACTCATGTACTGCCTCTATAGAGAAACATTAACATGTGCAACATCAAGGTCCTAACTCAAAACAGATCTCAAGTTATCAATTGAACAGTAAATTTTGTGTGCGTTGTCATGTGACCTTGGGAATGAGGTCAAGGTCCAAACATCACTGGAGCATGACCATTTGCACAAAATAGGTAGACACTTATAAAAGGTACATCCCTACCAAGTTTGGCACAAATCTGCCAAAATTATTTAAGTTATAACCATTACAAGAAATTTAACCTTTTTTAAAGATTTTTAAAAAAATTATAAAAAATTAAAAAAAAACCACTGGATGGTGACCATTTGAAAAAACATGGTAAACACCTACCCAAGGTAAATTGCCACCAAGTTTAAAGTGAATCTGATCGACAGTTTCTTCGGAGAAGTCCAAAATGTGAATTACCATTAGATATTAGAATGCCCATTGACTAGCATAGTGAGCAATACAAAAGGTGCATTTACCTAGAAGTACCTGAATTGAAAAAAAAATTGTTAAAAATCAGGAATCCACAGCAGTGCTTCCTAGTGAACATCTTTGCTTGACCCTTCCACAAGGAACATATCCACAAAGTTTCATTTAATCTGAGTAAAGGATCTGGAGAAGAAGTCACAAGTATCAAAAACACACACGAATTCGTAAAAAAAATGGAAAAAATTGCAGCACCACCTGGTGAACAAATTAAGAAATAGGAGTCCCTAGGAGTGTTTTTATGTCATATCAAAGCAATCGGGTGAACGGTTACAGAAAAGGAGATTTTTTAAGATTTGTCAAAAAAAAATCCAAAAAAAAAAATTAAAAATCCAAAAATGACTAGAGCATGACCACTTGACCAAACCTGGTAGAAACTGACCCCAAGTACATTGTCACCAAGTATGAAGTCAATCTGGATGACGGTTTTGGAGAAGTTGAAAATGTGAATTAGCATTAGAATGCCCATTGACTTGCATAGTAATCAGTAGGAAAGCTGCATTGACTGATAAGTACCCGAATTGAAAAAGTCGTTAAAAATCAGGGATCAACAGTAATGCCACCTGGAGGACAAATTTATTTGAGCCTTCTACAAGGAACATTTACACCAAGTTTCAGCATAATCAAAGTGACGGTTTTCGAGAAGTCAAAAATAGTAAAAACACAAAAATTCATAAAAAAAAGGAAAACATTGCAGCGCCACCTGTTGAACTAATTAAGGTGTAGGGGTCCCCAGAAGGTTCCCTACACAATTTCAAAGCAATTGGCCAAGCGGTTTCTGAGAAGATTTTTCAAGATTTTGCCAAAAAATGAACAATAAATTCATAAAAAATCCAAAAATCTCTGGATCGTGATCATTTGAACAAACTTGGTATAGACCCACCCAAGGCACATCCCCACCAAGTTTGAAGTGGATCTGGCCAGCGATTTTTGAGAAGAAGTCAAAAATATAAATTGTTAACCGACCGAGGACCATAAGATAAGCTCAGCTGACTGACAAGTAAGCTGAGCTAAAAATGTTCATAAATTGGTCCCCAAGCTAAAATTGTTGCAATCTTCATATTTTTTATATATAAATGTGTGTGTGTGCGTGCATGTGAGAGAGACAGAGAGCAAGCCTAGTCATCACTTTCAATTTTTTATTGCAAAATCACATAAAGGTCCCTGTTCAAGGTGATGCTGTTGCCTGTTCAATAGACCCAGGTTTCTTAACAATAGGCAAGGGCAACAACAGAAGGTTCAAGAACTGCCTAAAAGAGGGCACTGCAGTCAGTAAAGGGCTAGGGTTGTGTATTCCCATTACTTTACTTGTAATTTACAACTTAATAACTAGAAAACTACTGCACATAGAAACACCAAATTTCAGACAGTAAATCTACATGCATAAGAAATACCTCACAAAAATCATATATCCACAGCTACAAAAGTGACTAGTTTATTTATGGTTACTTTAACATACAAACTAATGGGAATACACAGCTCTAGCCCTCCAAATGTTTGTGTATTCAGTTGTGTATTGGGGGCAAATACACACCTTAGAGCTAATTCTGACCTTTCCTATTGGACAGGGACCTTGAGCCACCAGCCACATACAACAATGGCCTGACAGTTAGCAAAGCAGGAATACCTGCTGTGACCATTGTCACTTGTACAATTGTGTAAGCTTACTTTGCAGGCACACAGAACTTAAACATGCATTTCCCTTAACAGGGTTTGCATGGTGATTATTTGCTTTTTTACATAAAAAGTATTGAGTGATGATTGTTCCATAAAACACTTCAACATGTGACTCTGACTTGATATTACATATATTTCATAGTTAGTGTAAATTATTTTGTATTAATAAAACAAATCATTTTACATTCCACACAATGTGTGCCCCCCCCCCCCCCCCCCCCGCGCACAAGAATATATTCAGACTATTTACATGGCAAAAAAGCTTTAAAATTGCCACATTTTGTTGCATTTGCCAAAAATACTAACCATAAATGCTGAGACTACAGTTTTGTTACTATATGATGTGACTAAACTTGGTTTTCCTTGCATGACAAAATGTATCTCTTTATTGCTAGTGAAAGGATCTCAAACAAATGTATGAGTGGGCAGGCTGGACAAACCATTTTTTTTTTCAATAATTATGAAAAAGCAACGATTTTTCTGCTTTGGCAGATTAAACATCATAATAGCCCCCTCACACCACATACAATGATGTACATTGTGGAGTATTACAAGTATTGCAGTCTCTTAAATTTGCATTTGTACAGAAGTATAGACACATTTGTTTTGCATGGATTGTGAAAGAAGTCAAGCATTGACTTATCGAGTCACTCTCCATGGCACAGATGTTGGCGTATACTTCCTACCTTGCCTAGTGGAGGAAACCGAAGAACTCGGAGAAAGCCACCGTGCACGGTTAAAGTGGTAGGAACTTTTTCCACATGCTGCCCAGGACGAGAATCGAACCCGGGTCGCAGTGGTGAAAGGCGAGTGTCTTACCACTCAGCCAACCGTGCACCCAAACAATTGAATGTGGAGGTGGGCCTGATAGCACGTAAAAATGAACAAGTAGACAGTGAGTGATAAGTTTTCAGCTGCACTTACTACAGATAACAATGCAAAGTAACACACCAGTACTGGTAAAGATATTATGAAGTATCAGAAGTCACAAGATAATGCCAACAATAAAATTTGACGATTCAACATACAGGATACAATGCAGTACGTCTGGGATTGGAGGGATGTGTAAACTCTTTATGAAACAGTACATACAAAAGTACTAAAATTTCTGTTGTGACCTTTTTGTTTAAATTGTGTTTGTCCATTAATTTATCAATTCTCTGCCACTACGAGGGTGACATAAAATCCTTTAACATCCTGGGAATTCATTACAGGCTACCTGTGACCTGTTTCTTTCAGCATGCTCTCCATTGTAATTTTTGAATTGCTGTCAATGTACGGTTGGTGCAGCCACAGAGATGTGTAAAACATCATGAGGTTTCTGTCCGAGGTATGAGCTATATTCTCAACAATTACAGTCTTCAGCTTTATTTCTGCCTTGTACATTTGTAGCAAGTCTTCTGAACACTTATCTGCAAGGTAAAAATAACAGTTACAGTATTAACTGTACAATCTAAATGCAATGAATGTGACCATAAATTACGTGCAATCAGCCAATCAGTCAGCTGAGAGGGGAAGTGGTTGCATTAAAGGCTGAAGGAACTGGTTTAATTTTCATTTCTATTGAACAGAATTATCATTCGTCAAACACTACTAATTTAAATCAGACCTGTTTTATGTCTTCACAGCAACATGTCAAGTTCAGAAAGCAGTTGAAAGTTTGATACTTTCAATAATACACAGGCAGTTGCCTCCCACTGAAATATATGCTCCCTCCCCCCGCAGAGTCATCATAAACGTATGCCTAAAATTAAAATGACATCTTTAAATATTATCTGCAGCAGCTGTGGTAATTTACACTAGGTTGCTTTTTGGCAGTCAAGGCCAAAACCTTATCAGCAAATACGACTAGGCAAGACCGACTGAAACAACGATTCAGTCTTCCAAAGGCATGTTAGTCTGACTGGTTTCAACACTAACGCATCTCACCAGCAGCTGAAGTTAACCACCTCCTTTACTACTCATATGCCAGGGAATAGCATTCACATTGGGGAATGTGAATGTGGACATTTTCTGATGTCAAAGGGATTTGATGTGAATAAAGTGATGTACATTGTATTTGGCTATTGTGGCCCCTTACACGTGAATCTTGCCTGTCACTAGGCAAGTATTAATACATGGACCTGAGCACCAGTGTGCCAGGTTTTAAGGAACTGGGGAAGTGGCAGTTTCATGAAGAAAGAGAAGATGTATCCACTGAAAGCTTAACTCTCGAATCAGAATAATCTGGGAGCCATTGACTTATGAATTGTACGTTTCATGAGTACATGTACAGACATTGTCATAGGGTGATGAACTTAGAATTTTTTTGTTATAATCTTATTAGTCATGACAAAAATTTCATTCAGAAGAGAGAAAAAATTTCCCACATGAAATGTCAATTTGTAGTTTACCTGAGGACTCTCCCTGAAAAACACCAAACATGTCTCCCAGGGAAATTTGAAATACACTATCTCATGCCATACTTTATGATCATACGATTTGCAGCAAGAGACCTGGCACTTTCTCACAAAGCATTTTTAACATTTTTGTGCCACAGAGTACAACCATTTGCCTTGAAAACAGTTCAACTTGTGCCCACAGAAAGTAAAATAGGAGACATTCATATTTGACTGCAATCATGCTCACTTCCTGTGTTGCAGGGGCAACAGACTGATGCTTCCACCATGATCAGGGCAGATGTGTATTATATACTACATAAACATCCATAAATAACACCTTTTCAACCAAAAAAGAGCCCATTTCTAATTATTTGAGCCATTCTTTATGTTTCAAATATATGTCAATATATTTTCCTAAGATTATTGTGTGTATGTGTTGTTCATTTTGTTGAGAAAGTACTTTTGACCATGCTAAATACATGGATCTGCCCTGATGCAGGTGGCTCCCTCTTTTGCTCAATAGGTATTAGAGTAGGACCGCATTTAGATATGAATACATCCTATTGCAATAATTTCTTGGAATAGTGCCAATTACACTCACATTTTAACCTTTCAAGGTGGAAAATTTCAAGTCCTGGGGTTTCACCTCTTGTAATTTCCCCCTCTTGAGGATTTAAATCTCACCAGTGGAAAAGTTATCCCAAGCAAACTTAATGGGAGTTTCCCCTGGTAGGTTATGCTGGATAAAACTTTAAACTTACAAAAATATTCAGTGGGCCATGTCTGGAAAAGAGGATCCTCTGACCATGCATTGTTGTTCTGGTGAAACTCCAAATCACACACCCCTTTCAGTGTTGAGGTCATCAATTCCATTTTATCCACAATTTTTACCTGTTAAAGAAGACCAAGAAAGCAAACAAATTTTCATTGTACATATATGCACATTGTGATATTGGCATGTATCAATTCACCAAACCAAGTATGTGACAAAACAGAGTTGCAGGCCATAGATAAGCCACCACATGAAGGTTGTAATATTTCAGATGCATGGATATTTTATGCATAAACACGTAAAGGCCAAATATTAACCTTTTTGGGATGCCTTTTTCTCTTTCTTTTCCCAGTGCCATGACTGTTGTTTTTCAGCGATGGCTTAAAAGTTGGCTGGTTTTCATCACTACATGTATTTTCATTTCTTTCAGCAACTTAACATTCTGCCTTCATTTTCCTATCACAAGACAAATGCCACTTGTAGTTTGTAAAAAATGTCATGAGGTCCTGAGCTAATCGTGTGCTTTTAAATTCAGACTCACAAGCTGTGAACCTGTGCCCCTGTATAGCTGAGTAACACTGACTTGGTCTGTGCTGTCACCTTTGTCTGTGACACTGGGCAAATGATTGATGTGGGATCTTGGATTAAGCACAAAGCAGGCAAGCTATTAACATCTTGAAAAGTTGAAACAAATGCTGTGTATTTTATGTACACATATACCTTGGAACTCCGATAATCAATGCTTCAGCTTCCAATCAGATCCAGTGCCATGTACAGATGAAAGCAGCTCATGTGCTGAAATATACGTCTTTCTTGGTCAAGAATGATGATGCTCCATTTAGTGTAAAAGAGCTGGTTTTGCGTAGCGCTGTGAACTCAGCTGTGAGACATGGCTCACGAATGACTTAAGAGCAGTAGAATCACCTTATATGTCCATGTTGAAGGACCTGCTCGGTGTTAGGGAACAGACCCCAACATCACATGTACTTTTGGAACTAGGAAAACCAGATGCCAAAAGCTTTGTGCGTGATAAACAGAAGGAGTACTTTCTGAAACTACGAAGTCAGGATAGTTATGTGGGGAGCTACATAAAGAAGGTAATTGAAATGGCCATTAGAGTACATTTTCCAATGGGAAAAGTGCTAGAAAGTGTACTGGAAGCCAACACCAGTTATTCTTTTTCTTTTCTTAACAATCTGGCCATACGTGTTAGGAAACTCCGACCACTAGGCACCAAACATGTCGAGGTAAACCCCTCTCTCCAAAGGCACCAAACTTACAATGATCCAGTCATTCCAGAATGGGCGAGAATTTCTTTCTCGCGTCTAAGATTAAGGTCACACAGGCTGAAAGTGGAAACCGGCAGATGGGCTAGAATACCAAGAGAAGATCGACACTGCCTGTGTGGCCCCGTTACTCAAGACTGAAGAGCATGTCCTATTGGCATGTCCGCACACTGAGACTCTATGTAACGGTTTTGCCACAGCCTAACAGGCCAACTCTGTTGGGGAGCTTTTTAATACTGACTCCGTAAATTTGAAAGATTTGGTGTAATACTGCTACAAAGTTCTGGATACTCTCACAGTATCCCATTAAGCTGTGACATGTTATCCACAGCAAATTGATATTTTGATGACTTTTATTGTTGACCAGTGATATGATCAATTAGCGTAGAATTATATATTTTTGTTTTATTTATTTTTTCATTTAGACCATTGAGCTCCCACTAAGAACATATTCATTAAACAACTGAACTGTTGAACTAGCACAAGGACCGTATATTTCATTAACTTTTCTTTATCAGAGTTATGTACTCTCTCAACGTAGAATGGTGAATCTCAAATTATGGACAGTATATACATGTCTCTTATTTATGGAGTGTGTCACCCCTCCCTGTTTGCTTAATGTATATTTGTTGCAGTCAATAAACTACTACTACTACTACACTACACAATTCCCTTGGCGCCCATTGTATCATTGACAGTGAAATTAATGGGCGGTCTAATGACCATAGCCCAGTTAAGCTATGAATTTTGCCATGGTACTCTACATCAGGCAAGAGGCTCCTGACCAAGTAAACACTTTCTTCCAACAAATGGAATGTTATCATTAACAAAGTGTCTAACTTTCCTTAACCATATATCAGGAAATGTGAACAACACTTCAAAATCAACTCACCATATTTTGATACAATTTATACAAGTCGTCACAAATAGTGGCAAACTGCTCAGGCAAAGCAACATCTCCACTGACATCCACTTCTTCTGCATCACTAAATCTGAATACAGAAGCTCAGAAGTTGGACATGTACTGGAAAACATTGTACAATGCACAACATACTACATGTATTTAAAAATCACACTACATCTATAATTCACATGAAGTTTTATCATTAGTGAGCATTTTCCAAACAAAAATCAAGTACATGTATTCCACATTAACCCTTTCCCCCTAAAACCGGCCAAAACTGGCCGGTGGTCAAATGTCGCCCACTTCAGTGTTTTCAACTAATTTCAACAACAATGAAAAACAATTTTGACTGACAATTGTAGATGAGCCCTATCAAGATCACATGCCCCACATCAACAACTTTCCTTGGCAAGAGTTGGGCACTTAGTACCTAACTCATGCTAAGGAAAGTTGTTGACTCAAGTGTCAATTCAAGGGGGAAAGGATAAATACACAATCCCCATCTGCCCACCCAGCCTGCCCCAGAATAAATACCAAAATTGCACGAAAGGAGAGGGAAACAATGTAATTTCAGGTCTGAAAAGATTATCAGCCAAGGTAATGGAGTCAAAGGTCAGGGTCACAGTGACCTAATTTTGGCATGTGACATAGTCCTTTCCCAGAAGTACCCACATACCCAGTTTGGTATCTCTAAGTATGGTATTGGAAATACTGCTTGCACAGCATTTTCTATGACAGGGTCAATGGTCAAAGTCAAGTCATAATTTGGTATGAGACACACTCCTATCCTAAGAAGTATCCATACACCAAGTCTGGTATCTTTAAAGGTCAGCTTGATTGAATGGGTACCACAAATTAGATAGTTGATGTTTAGGGTGGTTAGAAATGATAAATGAAAACCAAATGTTAGATTTCCTTTTCGAATAGTGTTTTTTTGGCTCCAAAGGTGCACTACAATTGCTACATGAAAGCGCAGGATTTTTCTCTGATTGTGGCCCGATGTAGGAAAGTGTTTGTGGCATCACAAACACAACTCGCTGGCTAGGGTGAATGTCTTATAAGCCAGAGTGCCTTCAGTTAGCCAAGAGTCATGGCAGATACAGCAGAGCATATTGATTCCAGAGAGTCTGAATTGAGTTTTTCATGTACGTAGTCTGATAAGGATGAAGAAGATTTAATAAAAAAAAGCTGTAGCAGCAGAGGAAAAGATCATTCAGCCTTACAGACATCAGCAGGACATCCAGAACCCTGCTGTCACTAGTACTGCAGGGAGTGCAGCCGTGGGACAGCCAGACGATCTCAACTTGCCATCTGGGCAATGATAATTCGTTGCTAAAGAGATATTTCCTATCAAAAATTAGTAGACTTTATTTTACAAGAACAAGCATGCATGCAATAAATTGGAATTTGCATCTGGGCCACGTCTTGTAGTGTTTCAAATTGTAGCATTCACAGAAACAGCTACAGCCTATGCCTACAGTATGTTAAAGTCTGTACAAACAGTTAATCTTCCATCCCATCTGTATGGTCTATGGATGATTAGATATAAGTTTGGATTTATGAATGGCTTTCAATATCAAAACTCCTACCCGGCAATAAACTCACAACCCTTGAATGTCAGTGATTTACCTTGCCGTATACATCTATTATCAGTACATGTGCTTATGATCCTTTATCATGTTTATTTCAGATCGTATCCATTATGTAACACTGGTAAATATTTTTCTCTGACTGCCTTTTTTTCCAGGTCCATATTAACGACAGAAATACTATGAGATAAAAATTTTTACACCCGATTATTGGGAGCTGTCACAAACAGTAGTACATGACTGAAAGAGATCAAAGGCCAGCTGCCCACTGGTCTTGGCAGCTATCCGAACAAGTGTCATCTGGTTGTGGGATTAAACACCTCAGCAATCTACAGTTGTAATTATGTCAGGGTGCCAACCCAGACATTTTGTTTTTCCAAGAATTCTTTCTGAGCAGGCAAGTGCTGAAGGTTTGCTGCCATTTTTTTAGTGGAGTCCTAGCACATGCTTCCTTGGAAAATTTTAAATTCATGACACATTCTTTGTTCCTTCCTTCCTTCCTTCCTTCCTTCCTTCCTTCCTTCCTTTCTTTCTTTCTTTCTTTCTTTCTCTCCATGGCACCCAAATTTGTCCAGACTTTTTGTCAGACACTATTATTCTCAAAACCACCAAATTTGCCATGGTGACTGACCTACCAGTGAAATTGTACATACTGTTTGGAATAGTCATGGTGTAACAAACTGTAAAAATCCTGAGCAATTAAAATGTTAAAAGCTCCTTATCTTCCAAACTATTGCAGCTAGACACAAAATTTCAACGTGCATGTATAGGTTTATGACACCTGTCAATATAATGGACAGTAAATGAAAGTTGTAGAGTTTAAAAAAATATGCTAATTAGGGCATATAAAAAAATTTAAAGTTGAATATCTTCTAAACTATTATAAATAAGCGTGCCATTCCAACTTCAATGTATAAGTTTGTGACAAAGCCGCATCTAATGAACCATGATCCAAAATTGTACAATGCAAATAAGATGGATACATGAAATTTAAATTTTGAACAACTTCAAAACTATTATACATAGAGGTGCCATTCCAACTTCAACTTGTAGGTATGTGACATAGCCCCATCCAATAAATCATAAACCAAAGTTGTAGGCTTTTAATTTATGCAAATTAAACAAATACATAAAAATGAAAATGTTGAACAGCTTTAAAACTATGATAGATAGTAGTGTCAAACTTCACTTTGTACATCCCATCATCACAAAATCACTTCTCCCAAGTTACCAGGTCTGGTGACCTTACAAAAATAGCTCAAGGTCACTGATCGTACATAACATATTAGCATTGGACATGACCTATACATTCTATAAATTTGGCTCATCTAATTCAATTATTTTTTGAGATATGGAATTTTGTATCTTTCGAGACATTTTAACTCATAATTTCTGTCAAATTATGGGTGACACCACTAGTATCATAACCAACCAAAATGTTGACCTCTTCTACAAACCCAACTAAATTTCAGGAAAATCCATCAAAAATTAAGGATGCTGGACTGGTCACAAGATTTTCACATTTTGACCTGTATAATGCACACTATGTTAGGTGGTGCCACCAACATTGATGTCAAAGATTTTCATACACAAGTTTTAAACATTATATGGACCTAACTCAAAAATTGTGGGGTTCAGAGCATTATCGAGATGACTCCTATATTCAAACTGGCCATTTGACCTTGACCTTTAACTCAGATTAAAAAACTTTTATATTCAAAATATACGCCCCACATCCAGCTTTCCATACATGGTCTACTTGTTCAAATTGAGTAACAACTTTTTGAGTTTTTGAAGAAAAACGATAAATTTGGACAAGCACCCCAGTCCATAATTACTAGGTCACAGTGACCCAAAAGGTAGGTCACCAAGTAGAGTTTTATGTACAATGTAATCAAGTCCAATTTTGATCTGGAGGCTCAATTTTCTTTTCCATTGATGTCCAAGCTACACCATGCCCTTACAAAATAACCTCTTTCAACTTTAGAGGCATGGTGGCCTTACAAAAATAGTTCAAGGTTACCGATATTACATAACATTATAGCATTGGACATGGTATATATATCCTATAAGTCTCATTCAATTACTTTTCCAGATATGGAATTTTATATCTTAAAACACATTTTGGCTCATAATTTCTGTCAAGTTATAGCTGGCCCCACCAATATCATTAGCAACTTAGACCTTGATGTTCCCCATAGTCCCACCACATTTTATCTAAAAAAAAAAAAAAAAAAACCCACTACATATCATGCCATGAGTGGTTGCATAACCTCTGGGACTTTAGGTCAGTAGAGCTAACTAAGTTTCAAGCCAAACAACCAGCTCTACTCCCGACTATTTCAGAGGTATCCGCAGATCAGATGCCAGCTATCTTGGTCCACGACCACTAAAAAAAATTTCCAGCAGAATGAAATGTGCATGATGGTGAATGAAATTTCACTAAGCTTCAACTCAATACAGCAAGCCAGGAATGGTGCCAAAAGAGGAAGGAAGATAGGGAGCATGTGCACCAGGAGTCAACACCGGATCCACATGGGACGAGAGATGGCGCCATGGGACCACCAAATTTTGGGACCAATCAAGTGTGTGAACTCAGTTCAACTATTTTGAGTGTTGTACCCCGACACAAAGGTCTCAACAATGGTGGTCAAGAGGTAACATTATGTAACTAATATGAACTTACACAGTTTTTAACTTTATATTTGCAATCTGACTTATCAAATCCAGTGCATTGATGTTGAATGTCTCCCATTTCTGGATACAGTTATACCAGTCTGCACAGCTGTCCTTGACCTTGCGTGCATTTCCAGTCAGGTTCCCTTTGAGTGGACTTCTGCCTGGACTTACTAGGAAGAAAACAAAATATGTTATTTTTGGTTCTCATGCAGATTCAAAAGTATCATTCACTGAAGACTTAACTATTTCAACAAGTATACTGTGCACCACAATGTGTGCATAAACAATGTGTTATAAGCATAATGTGTATGGCAACAAAGTGTCCTTAACTGTTTTAAAAGTTTAAACTGCCTCCTTTTGGGAGCTAAATTGCAGCTCCCCTCTCATCGGATTGACATTTTAAAGTGTATAAATATACATATCAAATATCTTACTCTATTAATGGCTACTTCCTGGTCAGATTTGCTTTTTCATTCTTTTCTGTCAGGTCCATTAGCTCTACTACAAAATTTACTTCTTTACTGCATTAGATTAGGGACAAGACAACAACCAACAACTTTGGGCACAATATTTGAAAACAGACCTTCAAGCCTTTTTAACGAAACAGCCCAATCTCTCATTGAATAAATGGCAAACTGCATTTAAGAAGCAGGATAAGTCTACAGAAATGGTAGCCGAGCCCAGACATGTTGGCCATGATGCAACAGGAAAGCCAATTAATCCAAAACAAGATCACAATTACAGAATGATTTAAAAGCAAAAGTACTAAGTCCAGCCAGACTTTATTTTCACATGTTTACTTTTACCAGATCTGACAAGTCGCCATGCCTGAAAGTACAGTCAAGGGGTTTGAAAAGTACTATATATAATCATTTGTATTCCCAAGCATGCAATTTACCAAATTAGCCTCAAGATATTTTTGAGAGTTTTATTTTCCCGAATTGACACCACCAAAAGAGTATTTTATCATATACGGCTTCTCCATTTGTGTGTGTGCGGAAGCTTCTTTTTATATTTTAATTAAAGTACATGTACTATGTGAAAGATGTTTTGTGTTGTGACTTTATTAGATTTAATCCCAAAATTTGTGCAAGCTTAATATTCCTGAATAGGGTCTACTCACAAAAATTAATGATTATAGAGTAGTTCTAGGACAAGGAAAAGACCAATTCATCTTACTACACTACACTTAACATTGGCCCTGTTTGTTGGTTCTTCTTTTTATGCTCTTTAAATGTCCCTCAATAATAACTGCTTCTCCACTGCATGAAAAATTAAACCAGAGTGCACATCTTTTTTTTCCTTTTTTTTGGGGGGGGGGGTAGGGTTGGCAGTTATAATTGATAATCCTGTATATGGATTGCAGGGGACGCCAACTGCAACTGATGAGGAAGCTACAGTTGTAAATACTATAAATAATGGTCATGAAAGAAAATTTCATTTTGCTTGGGGGTGTTGATGGTATCTGTGTTGTGAGCAAATGATTCAAAGACTCCAAGAATATTTCAGTCATTTCAACTTGTACTCTACCAGATAAAAACCACTATGATTGAGTGCAATAGGTGTACCATGTGGATACATGCAAATGTGCTGAGTTACCAGCTGACCAATATTTCTAGCTGGCAAACACAATAAACAATACATTTTAGCAAACTGGAAGACCAATGATGGTAACAATAAAAAGATGTCCATGTATCTGAAATGATATTTCCAAATCTTGGTAATTTGTTTTAAAAAAAAAAAAAAATCAGGAAATGCTGGCAGCACAAACTTATTGGAGTATGAGTCAATGAGCATACTAACCAAATATGAAGAGGATCTAACATGTGGCTTGGGACAAGACGTCTTAAATATTAGTAAAAACTCATTTAAAGAAAAAAAATAAAAAATCAAAACAAGAGGCCTATGTGCCTAATGCTCTGCTGGCATCATGGCTATATTGCACCTGTTCATTTCAAAGTTGTGAGACCTCAAGTGGCTTCTGAACATATAAAACTTATGTACATTAAATGTAAACATTGTCCACCAGATGGCACTTTGCTCCACATGTAATCATAGCTTATTTGTGCAACACCTGTCATGAATATTGTTGCATGTGCCAAGGCAACAATCAGTGAGTCCTTAACGTTATGTCCTCAGTGACCTTAAGACAGAAGATCAAGGACACCCAGATTATGTAATACAAGAGGCCCATAGGCCTGCCTGGTGCTGTGCTGACATTGCCATTGAAGTCCAAGCTACACCCTGACATTACAAAATCACCTCTTTCAACATGTTCCTTACAACCTAATCTATAAGAGGAACAACATTTTAACCTTATACCTCACACTAAACATGTTTAAATATGGGCCAAAACTCACAAACAACTTTTTGTCAGCGTACACACGGAAGTTGCTTGGTTTTAACTCCCTGAAACTGGGTAAAATGGCAAAATTGTCACCCTATACAACCACATTTACCCCGACTGATGCATCAAATGAGCCACAAGACATCAAGTGCGGTCTGATCTGACAGTGCACGCCCAGTGGAATTGTGAGTACGACGGGGAAATGTGGTTGTAGCGGGTGACAATTTTACGCAGTTTCAGGAGCTGTTACGCTACTAATTCAACAAACTCGATTCAGGATGGAATACCCATTTGAATTTGGCACTGGAATGTCGGACTTATTGCCTGAAATGAATTTTGTGGGACATTTGCAACAAATATAGGCGTGTTGCTGTGGAAATATGTGGATTTCATTTTCAATGGATTATCTGAGTGATATACCTGTGGAAAATAGCTTTGGAATAAACTGTGAGTTACAGCTTGTTGGTGTGTACAGAAACGGAGAAATCATGCCAAACGTGAAGTGGGATGGGGTCCAGATATGACTTTGTGAGCTTCACTTCAAACCTTTCTGTGTAAGAGCTCCATGTGACGACGTTGAGGTTTTAGGCCCATCCGCCCCCGGGGGGGGGTACTTCCTATACCTTGCTATACGGGTAGGCGCCGCGGAAAAGACCCCCTATTTTCGGTACTAGTCGCTCTCTAAGACCCCCCTTTTTCCTGCTTGTAGCTCTAAAAGACCCCCCTTTTTCGCTTGTCTCACCCAAAGACCCCTGTGTTTTTCAATTCCTGTCTCCAAATTGCCCCAAAATACACCAAATTTTATGTAAAATTTCATTTTTTTTTTCAATACAAGCTCCAAAAGACCCCCCATTTTCACATTGGTTCCGCTCCCGTTGGGTCCGGGTTTTGTACCCTCGGTGGAGCCTACCCACCAAAAATTCCGGGGAGTACCCCCCCCCCCCCCCCCCGCATCCGCCACCATCCTATTAGCACAAATAATTGACTGCACAGATGAATACACAATATTTTATTGATGACATGGCCCTATGTGGGTCATTGAACGCATAGATGTTCCAGGTTCACCCTCTTGACCCATTCTGCCCCCTCCCCCCCCCCCCCCCCCCGTATTAGCGCGAAAGGTTGACTGAACGTTGCGAGCGCCTGTGGCCTCAGTGCCAGGCGAGAAGTATGGCCTACTATGGGACCACTAAATAGCTTCCACGCTTACCTGCAACAGGTGAGAATTGCAGATCTTGACTTGCATCTAAACTGGCCTTGTGTGAGCTGCTGCGTCTTTTCTCTCTTTTTGGTGTTTTTTCGTTGCTACTCATCATGACAGCATGACAAAATGGATCTTTATTTTCTCTCACCTAACCTCAACACGCTCTCTCACCGCCATGACACAACATCACTGACCCTGACCCTGACCTGACCCGGAAATGAATGTTCTCCTGCAGTGCTGAATATTTCTCATATTCCAGCCATTTCAAGGTTCTATGTTGAAAGGAAACTAAAATTTATAACAAAAAGTATATATTTTTACTTCGGATATCTCTCAATTCTCATCAAAATTCGACATTTTATGAAGCCAGAAGTGGACGATCAAGGTCAAAGTTCACAGAGGTGTGTTCCAGCACCATGGCCAACATGGATGTTGTTGTCGTTGGGGGAAGCATGGTTGATCTTGTCAGGTGGGCTGCTATCGATTATCATAATTAAAGATTGCACAACTTTACACTTTTAAAAATCAATCAGAAACAATATATTAAAATTAGAATGATCCTCCCCATGCTCTGTAAGCTTGCTGTTAGCAAGCTTACAGAGAGTGGGGAGGTCCCTTGGGCCTACATTGACATGTGCTCATACTCAATAGCACTAGGGCAAACTAACATTTTAGTCGCCTTCACAGCAGCTGTCACGGAGTGTTATAAGGTTGTCCCTTTGCACCACAGACTATTGCGATTGATGGTATAGTCTACCGGAAGCATATGAACATAAGTCTATAAATAATATGCCCATAATGATATGTACAATAGTAGTCAACACCATCAAACTTCAATGTCCACATGTATATGGAACTTTAACCTTGTCAGATGTCTCAGGTAAACGGTATAGACACACACAGAAAGGCTTTGCCTCCAAAGCAGACCCAAGCTGCATATTTTGTCTGCTCCACTGGGGTCTGCCCTTCTTTGACAAGCCACAAGGTCACTGTTTTAGCATTAGAAAAGTGACTGAGTTTCTAATTGGCTCAGTATGGTTACTATGGCAACAGGCTTCAGTACACTAGTGACCAGAAGCTGCTACTGGTCTAGGCACTAATGATGAACTTCCTGATTGGTGTCTCAGTCTAGGGGGACAGTCACAGCATAGTTTTGTTTCCATTACTAGAAATTAAGACAGGTAAGACACCAAAAATAAATCCCACTTTAATCAATCCAAGCTCGAAATGTATTTGCCTTAGGATAACAAATCATATATGTGTGTAATCGTCATACTCCAAAGAATGTATATGTCCTGTATTTGGGTGGCTGTGATGTTAATTGTTGAATAAACAATTGAAAGTTGACCGCAAAGCATCCACCCCATAAATGTCGATATAAGTCACTAATTATATGTCATAAAATCATAATTACACTTGCATCTTAATCCTGACATATTGGCAACAAAAAATTATCCTGCAATTTTTCATGTTTGGTTTAGTTTCTTTGTTATCAATCCTCAAACTTTGACATTTCAGTTTTCCCTTTGATTTCCAGGATGTTCATTTTCTTCATTGCATAGAAAAAGAACAAAACAAAATTTTGAAAATCGCTGAATAGTTTTTGCAGATTGGGAATTACAGAATCAAAAGCCATTAACTGGATTAACTTTCGCCCAGCTGTTTTCTTGGATTAACCCTTCTTAGGTGGGGTTCTCGTCCTATTATCCTTTCTGAGAAAACAAGCTTCAGAGGCCTTTGATGTTGATCATTTGCCTCTGAAACAATACCGTTTGCTCAAGTTGAGCTGATACTTGTACAAAACGTAGTAAACTTCGTCCCTCAACATTTGATGAGGTTGTCAATCAATTATTGGCCAATCGCATGAATAAAAGAGCCTTTGAAGTACGAAAAACATTATTCAGCGATCTGTTAAAGGGCGACAGCGACAATCTGGTTTCAAAGCGTGACGTCATGGAGTCGGCCCTTTGGGCCCCGTGACCTCAAGCCTGACAACGAAAGTGGTGTTGCCTTGCTTCGGTGGGGCAGCCAATGGCCGCTCGTGGTCAGTGGATGGATGGCGGGTTTGGTCTTCCACCCCCACGTGACAGACTGTTAAGTATGATTGACGGGTGACATTGTTCTGTTTGGCTGCTGAAACCCAAAAGAATGACACATGGATGTTCTGATGTTAACATGCCTGTGTGTTTTTTTGCGTTTTTCTCATGTTTCTACTTTAGTTAAAAGCTTGAAATTTTGACAACTCATAGAAAGGACATTTATCTTGTAAAAACTGTTAAAATCTCTAAATCGGCCATACAAAGGTTTTTGGTGTCTTACCCGTCCTTAAGTCCTGTCCGAGAAGGGCAGACCAAGTGTAGTTACACGGAACTTGGTCTGCTCTGCAGGCAAAGAAAGGCCAAACTTCCAGGGTTTCTGCCAGAGGGTAAAACAGGCAAAATAACATACCCTAAACAATTTTAAAGGATACTTTTGCTTACCCTAAAATTTTGGTAAAAAAGTACAATTTTAGCATATATTATCCCAAAATACCCCATAAACCTTCATTGTCAGACTTTTCACTTTGAAGTATGAGTAATTTAGGACCCTAAAATTTCACCCTGGCAGAAAAAAACCCTGACTTCAGAATCAGTTCCCTATTTTCTTGACAGTGAAACCCGATCACTTGTTTCTACATTATAATTAGAAAAAGACATGGTATTCTCAGTAGACTTTGTTCTTTGTAGACAAAGCCTGAGTATTGTGCATTTTACTTCAGGGACTAAAACGCTCCAACAAAGAAAAAAGTATGAAGAAAGACATGAATATATTTACATAGCACATAATGATGCATACCATGCATGTGTGCAGGTGCTTAAATCTGAATAGTTCTATACGCATCTGTTTCAGTTTAAATTGTTCCATACCTACCTGGTTCAATTTCAATCATTCCATACCTACCTGCTTCCATTGAATAAAATTTATCCCTTTCCCCCCCCCCCCACCCCCCAGTCCAAAATCACCTATTTTCTGGAATTTAGATACCAAACCAGAGTGTTATGCTCGCCACTCTTCTTGTCCTCTGCGAACAGCACTATCTGTACTTATATCATTGTGGACATTCACAAACAGGTTAAAACCCTTAAACTTTTAATTGCTGTAATTCAATATTATTGGGCCGTCAATGTGGTAACCATTAGGCCCCCTACTACCCTAGCAGTGATGGCCGCTGTTCATGCAGTCTTTACAGCTCCAGAAGGATGACACCATTATTTTGTGCCAGTACTGGCAGGAATGGGTTTTGCTATATATGATGGAGTTCCTATGCTTCAAATTTCATAATCATGCATGTTTAACGAGTTATTTGCATATGCAGTAAGATTCGTTGCGTCAAACTGGAATATTTGGGAAAGACAAGTCATCCAATGTGTCTGTGCATGTCAACTGCATACGCATAGTTTTACTGTCACAAGCACCCAACCTGAAGCTAATTTCATTCCATAACTTTTGTTCCCATTTCAAATCCTTTCATAGGACCTTTCCACATCTTAATCTATTAATCTGATAAAGAAAATGTCACAATTTTACGTTGTTGTCACACAGAAATTACCAGTTTTGCTGTCCTTTTGCATGGACAGTCGTCATGCTTCCCATTACAGAGCTGGACAGAAGAAGTAATTATAATATTATAATGTAATCCAGAAGTTGAAAACCGCTTTTTCTATTGGTTCATGTGATGATGATCAGCATCACATCATTATTGGACAATCGAAAGGGGTGTCTAAAACAGCAACTTACAGCTTTGAAATATGACCTTTTCAGAATAAATTAGCTGCATTGAAGTAACTTTTAGTCAGTAGGAAATCATCTAACTGATTAGCGGAAATCCAGGGCTTCAAGATGATACAGCACATAGCATGGCATTGTTTTGTCGATTTTCAGCCAACAAAGTATTCAAAACATCCCATGACAGTTACATTCTACATCTCAATAAGTAAAGTTGATATCTTTACAAGGCATTATCTTGGTATGGACTGAAAAATACAGCATTTTGTCAACTATTTATTCCCAAATGACACCTGTTCCGTCAAGGAACTGGCACCAGGTTTCATGTGGACTGCAAATCATCGTAATAATAAAGGGACACAAACAGGAAAATAGTTCAGCACTGAGAGCACTCCACAACAGAATTATTGTAGCTTTTTAAAATCTTTCAAATGTGTTTGTGGGAATTTTATGGATCAAGGATGGTGAATTAACAACCCAACTGCGAAACAGCATTGGGTGCACAAAACTGTTCGCCATGTTTGCATTGACCGACCGGTGTACAGGCAAAATTTCGTCACTATCCGCATTATTTTCACACTGTCTAAATGTGGCTTTTACAGCTCTACATGCTTAAGACAGTGCTCAATTATGTGTTTCCAAAACTTTGGTGACCCTCTGATTTGGGGCCTTGACCCCCTCCCTCTTGTCCAATGGTTTCTCAGAATTTTGGAATGATTTTATTTGAACATGTTCCCTTAAGGACAGGTAAGACACCAAAAATAAATCCCACTTAAGTCAATCCTAGCTCAAAATGTATTTGCATTAGGATAACATATCATATATGTGTGTACTCGTCATACTCCAAAGAATTTATATGTTCCGTATTTGGGTGTTTGTGATGTTAATTGTTGAATGAACAATTGAAAGTTGACCGCAAAGCATCCACCCTGTAAATGTCAATATAAGTCACTAATTATTTGTGATAAAATGATAATTACACTTGGATCTTAATCCTGACATATTGGCAACAAAAATTATCCTGCGATTTTTTATGTTTGGTTTCGTTTTTCTGTTATCCATCCTCAAAGTTTGACGTTTCAATTTTCCCTTTGATTTTCAGGATGTTCATTTTCTTCATTTCATAGAAAAAGAATGAAGCAAAATTTAGAAAATCGCTGAATCTTTTTTGCAGTTCAGACATGAAAGAATCAAAAGCCGTTAACCGGATTAAATTTCGCCTAGCCGTTTTCTTGGAATAACCATTCTTAGGTGGGGCTCTCGTCCTATTATCCTTTCTGAGAAATCAAGCTTCAAAGGCCTTTGATGTTGATCATTTGCCTCTGAAACAATACCATTTGCTCAAGTTAAGTTGATATTTGTACAAAACGTAGCAAACATAGTCCCTGAACATTTGGGGAGGTTGTCAATCAATTCTTGGCCAATCGCATGAATAAAAGAACCTTTGAAGTACGGAAAACATTATTCAGCGATCTGTCAAACGGCGATAGCGACAGTCTGGTTTCAAAGTGTGACGTCATGGAGTCGGCCCTTAAGGCCCCTGACCTCAAGCCTGGCAACGAAAGTTGTGTTGCTTTGCTTTGGTGGGGCGGCCTGCGGCCGCTCGTGGTCGTAGTACGGATGGCATGCTGCCTTATTTCGCATTGCCGCCTTGATACCACTCTCTTTTTACCATGGGCCGTTGCTACCTGCAGCCACGTGACAGGCTGTTAAGTATGATTGGCATGTGGCACTGTTCCGTTTGGCAGCTGGAAACCAAAAGAATGACACATGGACGTTCCGAGGTCCACATGCCTGTGTGGTTTTTGGCGTTTTTCTCATATTTCTACTTTAGTGAAAAGCTCGAAATTTGACAACTAATAGAAAGGACATTCATCTTGTAAAAACGGTTAAAATTTCAAAATCGGCCATGCAAAGGTTTTTGGTGTCTTAAGTGTCCTTAAGCAACGAGGCCATTTGTCAAAACATGTTTGAAATGGATGTTCATTCACATTTTACACATTACATCCTTTGACGTCAGTTTAATTTGTTACTTGGGCTCAGTCAGAAGCACTTAAAATTGTACTTTATGTAATTAACCAGGGATGCATTTTTTTTTATGTCCTTGGAAAGTAATAGTCTCTCTGTGGAGCTTCTATTATTGATATCGACAACATTTTCACTGTTTGGCTTCCAAATTGACATGCCCAGAAAGGGAGTTCCTTGTTTACACTATCTCTAAACCTTCCACTTGCTTGGTGTTTTTTTTTATTACTCAGTTATTAGTTATATAACTTTACAGCTTGACCACCATTGCCAAGACCTCTGTGTTGGGGCATAACACCAAACACAATCAAGTTGAGTTCACTCCCTTAATTGTTCCCTTAAACCTGATGGTCCCGTGGTGCCATCTCTCAGTCCATGTCGACTGTTCTAGAGCTTCACGCATGTTCCCTTCTCTGGAAAATCCTTTCTTAGCGGTCCTGGACTCTTCAGATACCAAAATAGCTGATATCTGATACCTCTAAAATAGCAGTGAGTACAGCTGGTTGTTTGGCTTGAAACCTAAGTTTTCAAGATGGAGTCTTGATGCATGATGTTCAGATCACAGAGAGTGGGAAAACTGCTCACCAGGCAATCGCTGCTTGGCAGCATGCTATTAGTTTGATCTAATGACCACTTCTCCTTCATTCTTGTTGGGTAAAGGTCAGAAGCTGGGCTTATGGAACCACTATATGGCTGCCTAGGATGATCATCAGCACTGCTTTGGTTGTCAATAGCCACTAGGTCTTGTTTGCTCTTGTGAGAAAACATGTCATTTCTGTGCTGACCAAGGAGAAGACAAGCGGATTACTTCGAGCAGGCCAGGAAAAAGACTGACAGAGCGACGTGTAGGCAGCAAACACCCAGTTCACCCCAAGATGACCAGTGCTTCTCTAGCCACTGACCCAAGGGTTGCCTGCACCTTAAAGTCTATAGCTAGGAGCACCCAGCTGCAGGCTGATATGTTGCGAGCACTGATCCCCTCCTCTCAGCCTACCACTTTGGAGTCTTCTCCCAAGAGGAAGGCAAAACACAGGTTGGATCTCTTGAGATCTCTGTACTCCTGGTCCAAGCACTCTGAGTATAAACCACATACCCAGTCAGTGAGGCCTGAATGGAGACCTAGAGGTCCCCATCAAGGCATCCTGGATCCTCAGCAAGTCCAAGCGCTAGGACTGTAAGTCCAAGAATCATGAAGCACCGAAGCCAGAGCAGACTTCCCAAGCTCCTGGTTCCAAGAGCTTGGCTCATAAGTCTAGGCATTCTGGAACATGAAGAAAGGCACCCAAGTCTGTGGTGGTGCCTTCCGCTGTCAGTGAGCCCTCGGCCCCTGTGTCAGTGCCTCCCTCTGTGACCCAAGTGCCACCTCCAAATCCTCCAGCTTCACTATCACCCTTGCCTCCTGCCCTTCCACTTTGTCCACCCCAGCAGGAGCAGCTGGCAATTCCGTTGCCCCCCCAACTTTAAGCCAGGTACTCTGTCTCCCTCCATGGACAGGCAAGTAGAACTTGAGCTCCGCTTGGAACAACACCTGTGTTTGGAGACCTCGTCTTCATCCGCCCCTGCAGGTACTCCTGTGGTGTGTGAGCAGACTCTTTCAGCGGAGCAGCTTGCTGTCTCTCCTTTGAGTTGGCCCCAGGACTTGAGAGCTCTCAGAACTTCAGCAGGACCCCTCCTGCCAGCAGACTTCTCAGTTGGCAGCAGCTGTCGCCCCTGCTTTGAGCTCTTCAGACACTCAGAAGTATTTGCAACTCCAGCAGACATCCTCTGGCTAGCAGACTCTCGAGTTGACGGCAGCTGTGGTCCCCG
Organism: Hermodice carunculata; assembly: GCA_964020975.1. Classification (NCBI taxonomy): domain Eukaryota; kingdom Metazoa; phylum Annelida; class Polychaeta; order Eunicida; family Amphinomidae; genus Hermodice; species Hermodice carunculata. Next base: position 393,780 of record CAXHWN010001941.1, on the reverse strand, counting down.
CACCGAGAACTCTGCAAGCTCCCATTTCTAGCCCCATGTGGGCTCAGCAGATGGAAGCCGTAATGGAGGCTGCATGCTTGGTTTGACAGGTATTCTTCATTCATAATGAAGCTCTGCATTTATAAGCAAAACTTCAGGTATTTAGCTAATTCATCATTTGCCTCATTCATATTTATTCATTTTTATGTGTGTTGTCTTTGCTGAATATTTAGCTTAGGCAAGAAACCCCTACTCAGAGAGACATGTACGGATATAGGCTCCGAAACATGTTCTGAGTAGTTACCCACTGAAGATCCTTTAATTTATTTTGGCTAATACAGTCTATGTCAAAATTCTACAGGGGAACATGTGCAATATGGACAATAGTACTTCCATATGTATATAGGTTAGACAGTGACAGGTTAGCTTATGTAGAGTAAAAAGTTTGGACTGCGGAATAGGGTAATGACTACTAGGAAGTGGTTGTGGACAAATAGACAAAAATACAATGGATAATTTCCAATGCTAATATGTTATTTAATATCATACCTTGACCTAAGTTAGGCCTTTAAAGTTGAAAAAGGTGATTTTATAATAGCAAGGTGTAGCTTGGACAGCTATGGCAAAGATAATTTTTGGGTGATTGTCATCAGATTATATGTCAGTAGAGCATTAGGCCCATGGGCATCTTGTTTTGTTTGGTTTTTTGTTTTTTTTTTGTTTTTTTGTTTGGTGTGTGTGTGTGTGTGTGTGTGTGTGTGTGTGTGTGTGTGTGTGTGTGTGTGTGTGTGTGTGTGTGTGTTTCTAAGTTTGGTGGAATGTACATTTCAGCTTTTCCTCACGTCTTCCCAAACCAGGGGAAACATTACATGGAAACAAGTTTGTTCAAGGTTTTGGTGGCAAGGGGGCCAATCAGTGTATAGTGGCAGCCAGGCTTGGAGCACATGCAGCTATGGTTGGCAAGGTATATGTACAAATACTTTACATGTTTACATTGAATTTTCGTAAAGATATTCTATCATAATTTCTCACCTAATAGTGTAGCTTGTAATGTGATATTTCATGCAACCCTGATTTTCATTTCATTACACTTTGGTGAGCTGAGCACAGGGATATTACTGTTGTCCTATTGTTATATTTCAATCTTTGTGAACTGTGTAGTGGATTTGTTACTACATTTACAGGCTAATATTAATTTATCATTCATCTCCTGTAATGTATTTTTCAATAGAAGATCACTATATTTTTTCTCATTTTGTATCCACAGGTAGGAGATGACATGTTTGGGCATGATTATATTGCAAATTACAAGAAAAACAATGTGAATATTGGTGAGTATCAAGCGTTCTTCTGGTCAATTATAACTGATCCAAAGATACAGTGTACTGTTCAAACATGTAAAAGTAGGCAAAGTTTACCTCTTTCATTGTCCAATTCAACAACAGTCTGTTACTCCGGCATGATGTAACTCAGCAGAACTCTCTGTTTCCCCCCTCGGTGCACAGAGGTGGTACTTGTGATCACCAAGCAGATGCCAGAGTTGTCTGTTGCATTGACAGCACTGCTACTGTGTACTGGGGTGCAAAGTCTGAGCTCAAAAATACATAAGGTCAGAGAGGCAGGTGAGCAGGCAAGTGCTGCAGGTGTGCAGCCCTTTTTAGTGGAGTCCTAGCACATGCTTCCTTGGAAAATTATAAATTCGTCACACATTCTTTGTAACTAGTTTCTTTCTTTCTTTCTTTCTTTCTTTCTTTCTTTCTTTCTTTCTTTCTTTCTTTCTTTCTTTCTTTCTTTCTTTCTTTCTTTCTTTCTTTCTTTCTTTCTTTCTTTCTTTCTTTCTTTCTTTCTTTCTTTCTTTCTTTCTTTCTTTCTTTCTGACTGACTGACTGACTGACTGACTGACTGACTGACTGACCCCCAAGGAAATCTATTGATATGGGATGTGCTATACTGATAGATCTAATTTGCAAATATCAGCATTACATATTTTGAAAGGAATTGTAATTGGCAGTTCATAGCTAAATAGGGCCCGATAGGAGACAAAAGCCGAGACTGCTGATCATACTAGCAGCTCATTTGCGGAGGATAACTGAGAATTTTTTGGGTGGAGCTTAGAGGATTAAGCAATGTCAACAAGCAACCACGCAGAACAACTAAGAAAGAGTTTAATCTGAATTACCTACAAATTCACTCTTTGTATTTAAGGTGCCTGCTCTTACTTAGAGTACATATAACAAAGTGGTACAAAATTTGCTAAGTACTGTGACTCTGTTTTTGGATAAAAGCCCATTGATGTATACATTTTTAGTTTTGTCAATATGTGTAGTTTCTTTGCATGTAACAATAAATATTCTAAGATTAGTTTGTAAAATTTGAGGGGTATTTTATTAAAGGGGTCTGATTTACACTTTGAGAAAGGATCACAACAAGACTTTTCGCATAAAAAGCTTGAAATCAACGGTCATGTAAAGACAATAGTATAACTTAGATAACCTTTTTTTTTGCTCTGTTAAAAGGAATGGTGTTTATGTTATTAAATTTTTAAGCATCTGCACTTAACATTCATACTTTTTCCACTTTGGAGCTCAACAAGTAGCATTAAAAATTGGAATATTACCAAACAGAAAATTGGTTACCTAAGTTATACTCTTGTCTTTACATAGCGGTTAATGTCACAAAGATTAATATTTTTCAAGAAATATGCAAAATTTCACAAAAGTCACATTTTTACCCAAAATGCAGACAGATTTTTTGCAAAGCCTTGGGGTCAATTAAGTATATAGGTTTATTATGGAGGAATGCATATTTCTGTGATCTGCCCAGAAGTGAATTCAGTTTGCCAGGCTGGACATTGTCTTAAGCAGATAAATTTTGTAAATCAACACAATTTTATTTTGTTTCGTTTTGGTTCAATGTAAAAAAAAAAGTCATAACATTAAATTAATTTAATGTAATTTAAACCAAATCAAAACTCTTTGATTCGATTTGTTTTGATTCAATATGATTTGATTGGATTGGGTTCGATTTGATTCAATTCAATTAATTTTGTTGTACATCACCTTTAGTAGATAAATTTGTAAATCAACATGATTTCATTTTGTTTCATTTTGGTTCGAAAGAAACATACTAAAAATAATAATGAAATTAAATGAATTTAATTAAATCAAACCAAATCAGATCTCTTTGATTCGATTTGTTTTTATTCAGTTCGACGATTCAAAGAGATGTAATTTTATTTGATTCAATTTGATTCAATTAAATTAATTTTAGTTACTATTTTTTTTGTATGTATGTGTGTGTGTGTGGCAAGAACACCCAGAAAAGCAGGTGAACTACTACCTTTACACCCACCACACAATCTAACTTAGCTTTCCAAGGAAATTTCTGATCCAGACATGAAATCTGAAATTTATTCACATGATTTTGTCAGAAAAAAAAAGCATGTTCCTCGTACAAAACATGTCAGAAAAGTCAATAGTTAATTATTTTGGTCACAAAGTAGATCATCACAGCTGCAATTTATCTTTTAGTTCATAGTACAATTTTACTTTCCTACCTCCAGAAGCATAGATTTCCTTGTCCAGTTTCTTTTGAATTTTAAATTCTTTACAATATCAAAACATTTGTATAAGGTCTTATCATTGTTTCTAAAAGAATTTAAAAGATTCAATAGAACTTAATTCCTCCACAATGATTAAAAAGAAAACATTTGTATAAGGTCTCATCATTGTTACTAAATGAAGTTAAAAGATTCAATACAACTTAATTGCTCCACACTGATTAAAAAGAAAAAAAATAGAAGAGAAAAGACAGTTGTTCTTTAAATGTTGCATGCATAAATAATGTGAGTCAGGTTTAGCATCGCATTAATGAAGACATGACAGCACAACAGTTACCATACTGGCTGGACAGCTACTCCTTCCTCAGCTCATTTATAAGATAATTGTACAATAGCTATATTGCTACTCTAAATTAACCATACGTTCAATATGTGATCTTCTTATTTTTCATTTTTTTCTTTTATTCATTCTAATTTGTTTATTTTATTTTATTTTATGTTATTTCATTTCATTTCATTTCATTTCATTTCATTTCATTTCATTTCATTTCATTTTATTTTATTTTATTTTATTTTATTTTATTCATTTTAATTTTATTTTATATATTGTTTGTTTTGAGCCTATAGACTCATTGAAAAAGCCTTTGAAGATGAAGTTTACTGCCTCTACTTTTTTTTTTTTTAATTTATTTATTGTTTGTTGTCTTTTGAGCCTTTAGGCTCCTTGAAAAAGCCTTTGAGGATGAAGTTGACTGCCTCCATTGTTATACATGTATATATATAATGCTTTTTGCTGAGTGGGGAGCTGCAGGGTGCACGGTTGGCTGAGTGGTAAGATGCTGGCCTTTCACCTCTGCGACCCGGGTTTGATTCTTGCCCAGGGCAACATGTGGAAAAGGTTCCTACCACTTTAACCATGCACAGTGGTTTTCTCCGAGTTCTTCGGTTTCCTCCACCACAGACAAGGTAGGAACTATACGCCAACATCTGTGCCATGGAGAGTGACTCGATAAGTCAATGCTTGAGTTCTTTCACAATCCATGTAAAACAAATGTGTAGGGCTTCCCATTGTCAATATGTTTGGAAAATGTGTCTGAAGACACAAAAGGACATGGAGGTTTTTGTAACATAGGACGTTATTCTAGATGCTACAAGTTGGCTTTGATGTATTTTTGATAGATCATGTTGGCATGGCTGAAGGCAAAGCAACCGGGGTGGCATTGATCAATGTGGATGAGCAAGGTTAGTTGTTTTGTTTCCTATTAAGCAGGGCTATGCTGTTTGCATGCACTATGTGTGTGTTTGTTGTACAAAACAGGACATTTAGTGGTTTAAATGGCCAATGAAGCCATAGAGTTCCTTAAGTTTCTGTGCACATACAACCCTTAAAAAGTCTGCATTTGCATCATTCATTTCATGTATTGTATCAGCTAATTAAAATACATGTAGCTCCAAAATAAAGAAGCAATTTTCAGTAGTTATTTTTATGCACAGTATCAAAAGTTCTTTGAACAATTTTGTTGTGTTTTGCATAGCTCTAGCTTATGATGATGCTGCTGCTGCTGCTGCTGCTGCTGCTGCTGCTGCTGCTGCTGCTGCTGATGATGATGATGATGATGATATTTATTATTGCAGGGACAATATTTCACAGTACTTGAATATTCTTGTCACATAATAGTAGTAGTAGTAGTAGTAGTAGTAGTAGTAGTAGTAGTAGTAGTGATAGTAATAATGATAATAATAATAATAATAATAATAATAATAATAATAATAATAATAATAATGTCCTGTACTGTAACTTGCAGCACAGAATTCCATTGTCATCATCAGTAGTGCAAATCTACAGCTAATCCCAGAAGATGTGCAAAAGGCCGAATCAGTTATTAAATCTGCCAAAGTTTTAGTGTGTCAGCTGGAGACCAGAAACGACACAGCCATAGCTGCCATGAGAACGGCCAAACAGCATGGAGGTAAAGTATCAATGTATGCATGTTACATGAGTTTACATGGGACTCGTGGCTTGCGAGATTTGTAATTTTGAATCAGCAAAATCAGAGTATGCAAGTTCTGAAGTATTGGTGGCAGAAATTTGCGTACCTGGGAAAGTCTGCCCTGGAGTTGCGTTGTTGAGGTCATGCATGTGGGTTCCTCCAATGAGTGAACACCTGCATTATATGGCCGCTTTTTGGTCTGTGCTTGGGCTGGTCACTCAAAAGAGGGGCCACTGTTTTGGGGTCACAGCATTATCCATTTGCCATTTGTGTTTGGCTTGTGGTGTTACGCTACAAATTCAACCCGCAAAAAATGTAAACAGACCAGGTTGCAGTCTGTACCTTCCAAAATAACTTATAAACCCACACATGTCCTATGCCAAATTGTTCCTTACAATATTCTGAATCATCTGAGAACAAGAAAACCTAGTCATCATTGGGAAAATTTTGAGATATTACCGTTTGCTACAGCCAAAGTACTGACAGCAGTCACGCCACCTTGTGCGGTGACTTGGAGAACTCACATTGTGGCCATGTATATTCAGTTACTACGCTAGGTATATTGAAAGCTGACCTGTCAATAAATACTGCACACTGTACCTGTCAGTTTCAGAAAAAAAGTATGTTACAGTGGTCAGAATTATGTAAGAGACAGCCCCCTGTACCTGTAAGGGTCATTTCTAATATGCACTCAATAATCCTTCTACCCGGAAGCCGGCCGAGTTACTCACGTAATACCTTGTAACATTTTTGTCCTTCTCTGTTCATGAAGCCTCACACAGGTGTGTGCCCCCCCCCCCCCCCAAGTACTAATCTGAACTTAGCTTCTTCTACAACTTGTTCTAAGTTTAGATAAGTTGAGCTGAGCTGAACTTTAATTTGATAGTATAAAGATATCAATGACCTACATACTTGATCTGGGAGCTATTTTTACTAAGATGTGCATTTCATGGGGGGTGGGGGGGTGGGGTAACTTAACACAGGCTGTTCAAACAGCCCTCTTGTGTGGAAATACGTCTATTGTGGATATTTTACAGTATGGGACTCACACCTGCAGAAAAGTTTGCAAATCTAGGATAACTATGATTCAGTTGCACATATTTCTTCAATTATAATGCAGTTTTCTATCATGGTTTACAACCTTGCCAAACTAGCAGATCATGAGTGCAACATGTCCTCAAAAGAATCATTCTGAAGTTTCACAACACAGACCTTGTTATAGTTTTATTGTGAGGCTCAGTTACTGGTTAAGGGCTACTAAATGGGAAGTTCATGTATTTTTCTCTGAGGGAATGGAGTAAAAACAATATCAAAGTACAGTAAAACCTCTCTAACCGAACACTTCCGTATACCGAACACCTCTCTATACTGAACACCATTTCTCGGTCCCAAATGTATGCTTTCAATATTATCAAACCTCCCTATACTGAACACTTTTTTCCGGTCCCAAGGGTGTTCCGTATAGGGAAGTTTTACTGTATTAGTACTGCTTTTCTGTGTTTGGAATTTTAGATTATTTGCAAGATAAATGGGTTTATGAATTCATTAATTAGTAAAAATAAATAACAGAGAGATGAAAGGCATGAAAATTCAATTAACAAAATATGACGCAATCTTTTTTAGTGACCACAATTTTAAATCCTGCCCCTGCCCAGGCACAGCTGGACTCTGAGATGTATACACTGTGTGATGTTTTTTGTCCTAATGAAACTGAGGTATGTTCCAGTTATGTATATTTTGATGGGTTAAGGACATACTTGTGCAAGCTTTTTCGTGCATAAAGTGGTTCAATTAAATAGCAAATAAGTTTTGATGTGGTAACTTTTTTTTAATTTGCCCTTGCCAGGTGAGTTCATGTCACTGAGTAATTTTGTCTGATTTTCTATAGGTCAGATAGATATTATGTAATTGGTCATTTGGTACAGTACAAGGTAATGCAGGCTAGCGATTTAAGCCAGGTTGTGGTTTATTATCTTGGTCCAAGCTAAATTGCCATGCAGCAAAGAGAAGCAATATTTGCATAGCAGACATCACAGTGTGAACAAGTTCTGAAGTATTGCAATGCAGAATAAACATTGCGAAAGCATATGACTGAGAATACTTACTAGTGGAAGATTTATATTGAAAGGTTTAAGTCATTTTAAGTACATATGCACCAAATTTATGACTCATGGGTGCTATTGTTGTTGTCGTTATTATTATTATTATTATTATTATTATTATTATTATTATTATTATTATTATTATAGGTTTAAGCCATTTTAAGTATATATGCACCAAATTTATGACTCATGGGTGCTGTTGTTATTATTATCATTATTATTATTATTGTTATTATTATTGTTATTATTATTATTATTATTATTGTTATTTTATTTTATTTAACAATAAGAAGACTAGGCAAGGGCCAAGACGGCGAAAAATGCCTGTCTGTGAAGGTTTGCCTGGGTAAAGAATTTAGGTTAGTCTGACTGGTTTCGTTCTATATCGAACTCATCAGAGACTGCCCAAAGACTGCTGCGTATAATTTTTACCTTGAATTTTACGTGTCCACGTTATTCATTATTTGTACGTGGGGTGACATAAAACCATGATTGCTTTTTTACGTTGGGCAAGCCAACTGTCAAACTGGTCAGTTGGGATAATGCCGGTCCACGTGATATGGTGTGGATGTGTATATGTTTACTAACACTCCGTTGTCAAGGAGACGTGACGTCTCTTTGCTAGTGTCCCCAATGGGTGTAGACTTCCCCACGGAGAAGGCATATGTTTAGTGTATTAAGCATACGACTTGAGTGTTTTGGGTCAAGGTAAAATTTATTGTTGGTGCATGGATATTCATGGACCTAGGCGGAAAAAGACTATTCCATTTGAGTGAAATGAATTAGCAATCTTTGGTGACAGAAACTTGATTTGTTCTCTTTAAAGCTTATTTTAATTTTATTTATATTTTATTTCATTTTTATTTTATTATGATTTTAGTGGAAAAGGAGTAAATTTAACGAGTCAAATTTGTTTTCAATTTGCTGATGTGACAAAATAATAGACAGAAGTCTATGCATTTTATTGTATCTGGCACATATCCATCTTTCAGCTCTTTGTCAAAAACTGGCAAAGTTGTGACTTTGATACTGGGTATGCGTAGGTGTCTTCTTATCTTGCTATGTTGCAAAGGACTGGTCATTTTGTATGTCAAAAGATCAAATGTAACTAAATAAGTATATAAAAAACTTCCATGTGAGAAAGTAAAAAAAAACTTTATAGTAACATTCTGTTTTTAATGACATTATTTGCAGGCCGAGATATTAGTTGGTCAGCCAATAACAAACATTTCTGATGCTTCAAAAGCCACAGAAATTCTTCTGGACAGGGGGTGCAGCAAAGTGATCATCACCATGGGATCTCAGGGATCCATTTTCGCTACCAAAGACAATCGGACACCCGTTCATGTTCCAGTCAAGAAAGTAACGCCTGTAGATACAACCGTAAGTCCTTGGGGAGAGGGGATATACATGTTCTACCACAAATGACTATTATAAAACTTGGCATGCATGCTTCCCTGCACCAGCATTCTTCATGATCGCGAGATGTGCTTGCATGGGGCACATAGGGAACAAGAAGAATGCCACACGGATATGCACGCAAGCTTGGTTTTATTTTTATTCATACTCCTAGGTTGCTATTTTGTTGATAGAATTGTAAAATAAATATATTACAAAGAGATATCAGAATTTGAAAGAGAAATATTTGATTTACAGCATGCCTGTGACATATTATGTTACACTTCTAATGCACATCACAGCTCAAATTCACCTGGGCAAAAATGGTCTGCTAGATTAAATGTGTGAAAACAACTGTTTTGGTTTCTATAGATCAAATGAGTATGAAATAAAGGTATTATACAGTAGTAACATGCTATTAAAGACCACCCCTACTGCCAGGAAAAAGTGATCTTGTATTACAGGTGGTCTTAAAATACCGACAAATATTTTGAAGAAGTAACCAGTGTCATGTGAGGGCAGTCTTGAGAAAATAGCATTGGTGTCAAAAAGATGTGGAATCTCTCACAATAAGTGGTCTATAGAGCAGGTACCACTGTAGTATGTATGTGTGACACTCGGAACACCACTTCTTTGGTAATAAATTTCCATAGAAGTTTTAAGATTTTGTTGAAAAATGCTTGAAGAAAGTTACACTAAATCACATCAGGTGGTCTGCTATGGCCCAAATATCCATCTTGAAGTCAAAATCTCTGCTACAAAGCCATTTTGGAGCCATTCTTTAAATTCTTAGCCAAAAATTAACAAACTGAGATTTCATTTTTTTTCGCCAAAGGCACTTTTATCCTGAAGACTGGTAAGTTTGAGATGAGCCACACATCCCCACTGAAATCTGAAGAAGTATACCCCAAGGGAAAGTAACAACTTCCTGTCATGTGGCAACCTGAAACAGGACCTCATGGTTGTCACATTTAATGATTTTGTGACAAATCATTCATGAATTTTGTAGGATTATTGCATGGTCACATCCCAGTGGGTTTGAACAACTGAGAAAGTATGCCCATTATTAAAATAAAAGGTAATGAGTCCAAAAATCTACCAGGGAAAGAAAAATTGAGTAAAGGGGGCATGGTTGTGGCACTAAAATGTTTTATTGGATTAAATGTTTAAATATTCTTCAGAGGTGATCATTGCATGCATATCAGGGCTCATGGACTGATACTGTCTCTTTATTGCAGCCTGTGGGTTGAGTGACCTTTTACTTTGCATGCCTAGGGCCAGAGTGATTGATTCTTGAATGGTTCTTGATTAGTTTTGATGGTAAAACTTGCTGAGCTGGCCTAAACACTTAAAATTTTGTTGGGTGTTTATACCTTGAACAGCAAAGAAAAAAAAATTGCAACTGCATTGGTGCTTACGTGAGTCACCCAATCTTCCATGGAGGACTGTCAATCCTCTACTTAACATGTTCGAGTGGCTAATGTACCAGACCTGGTTCGTCGCACCTTTTTTTGTTTCTGTGACAGATTGTGTGTGCAACCAAACCTTTTAATGGGCATACATGTACTTCTTTCCAATTTTACCCACCATGGTGTGACCATGTCATATTTGATAGCAATAGCATATTTCATGATAACCTTGTTAGATTTGACCACAGGTATAATTCTACTCTGTATAAGCACTTGCATCTACCATGTTGCTTAAATGTTGTGCAGCAGTATATACAGTGAAACCTCATTATAGCAATACTCAGATATCTGACATATTCATTATAATGACACAACTTTTGAATGACAAAAGTTCATTTTGTTGTTTGATTAATTTATCTGACATATTCAGGTATCTGACACATTTCTAAGGGAACAGATGGTGTCATTATAACGAGTTTTCACTGTACATGAATATAAATGTCCTATATGATGACACTGGGTCAGACTATGGTAATCACGGTCCAAGGACAAGTGCTCAGTTTAAAAATTGTGCTATTTGTATGTTGCTGCTGCAACATTAAAGGGCATTGCACATTATTTGAAAAAATGCCCAGTTATTACCCATTAGGTCACATTTTCCATGGACATCATCAAAAGTTCATCTTTCCGCAAAGAAAACACCAAAATTGGTATTATGTCATGATTAATCTAAGATTGTAACATTGTAATTAATTTATTAAATTGGAAGTAAAATTTGACATAAAATAGGAAATGGTAGTTCACGTAATTAGATATACAGTTTTGCAGCCGGTTATATAAACTTTCTTTCAAGAAAGAATGTGTACTACGTCTATCAGTGTTTGAGCTATCTTTTTATTGACTCCGAAGGCAGTCAATCAAAAATGTCTATACAGCCAGCTTCCTCTGTAATCAGAAGCATGGCGCTCAGTCTTCTTAACAAACTAATTTGTGTCCAAAAATTGTATGATTTATGCAGTTGACACTGTGGATGGAAAACATTTCCGAATTACTCACTTTTGATTGCATCCTAACTTTGGACCCTAAAGCTACTTTTCATCATTTTAAAGCCATGTATACTTTTTTTGTGCTCTACAGGGTGCTGGAGATGCTTTTGTCGGCAGCCTCGCTTTTTATTTAGCAAAATATCCCAGCATGCCCCTGCAAGAGGCCATCAAGAGAAGTGGGGAGTATGCTACCATAAGTGTAACAGCTGCTGGCACCCAGACCAGTTTTCCTTGGCGTAAGGACTTGCCAGCTTGGCTCTTAGAACAGTAGATGCTTTCCTGAAGAAGCAGTGGCCCGTTCAACAAGGGCAGCAAGACAAATGCAGAGGATGCACATTTGTGTAGGCAACATATATGTAAAGTATGTTCAACATTCCCTGGTTAGAATTTGCCTGTGCATCAAAATGCTTACATATGACATGACTGGTTTGGCCCTTCCTTCAAAGACTGTTATTTTACAGGCAAGAAGAGCACTGTGTCAGATTTCTAGTATGCATGTTGGATACAAAACATACATGAATAGAATCAATGGTTAAGCTACAATGTGTTTCTGTCTAGTGTTAAGTGAACCTTAGTTTCATTGTGTCAACAGAAACTTGAGCTGGAACCCAGATGTACTGAACAAACTTGGTAGAGATATGTCCAAGCCATGTCCCCACCAAGTTTGAACAGAATCTGACCAACTGTTCCAGAGAAGTTGAAAAGTTAAAGTGACATACATTATGGACAATTTATATATGTATATGTATGTACATAATATATATATATATATATATAATCTGGTGTTTTAAAATTTGGATACATGTGGTTGGTTATTTACACATGTATCTGTACAAGATGAGCTGCCTAGACACCAAAAAATGAATTTGTTATGGAGTTTATTGGAGTCATGGGTGTAATTTGGTAGCCGTGAGAAAGGTATCATATGACTTCCTTTTTTGTTACAATAGAGTATGAAAATTTATGAAGCATAAAATTGAAAACCTCTGTAACTCCAGAGGTAGGAATGTCTTTTGATAACTTCACAACCCCAAACTCAAAAATGTCATATGTACATAAATGTTCCAAAACATCATGCAGTTTAATAATACAGTGTTTATAAATCAGGAATTATCATTATAACACTCCATGCTGGGAACACATTATCTTACTTGACTGCATTTTGGGTTCAAGGTTATAATATGAAAAATAAGTTCCACGGGGAAGGTCAGTTTAGCTGTCAAGGAACTTTTTCTGTGCTGCAGGTTGCTAAACAGGCGTTCTTTGTAATATATCTTAATACATGTATACAATATGTGGAGATATCATGTAATGATCATATCATATGTGATGAAATGTGTAACATAAGTACACATGTTGCTCATTGAAAGTCTCTGTTTTATTTGAATGGGTACTTTATTGTGTTTATGTGGTTCCCTGTAAGTCACAAAAATGCACTCTTTACAAGTTTTCGTGAAAACATCATGTAATAGTATGTGATGGAATATGTAACAAAAGTAGGTTATTGAAAGGCCTTGGTTTTTAATGGGTACTTTATTGTGTTTATGTGGCTCTCTGTAAGTTGCATGCACCTCGTATTCATTAGAAGTGATGTGTAGTAGTAGCAGTCAAAACTTTCTGCTCAATTACAGCAGAGTGGGCCCTGTCACCAGAGACCAACCCTAGGCAATAAAAATGTGGTCTGAAAAGACAGATGGTCTCACATATAAAGTGGATTAACATGGGAATTATATGATGTGGGAATCTGTAAAATAGTGTCTTATGATGAGTGGTTTCTCATGACAGGGACTGCTGTGTTGTCTTTATTTGTGATACATGTGTTTAGTCTACATGTGTTTTTATCAATTCTTTGTAATTTTGATTTTACCTACGACTAAAGTCAAACTACTTAAAATGAGCTGTTCTGAATTATAATAAGGATGCTAGAGATGTGTTCCTTGCAAAAAGACTGTTCATTCAAGTACCAGCATGTCTGTTGTTATATAGAATGTAATAGTCTAGGTGACAGCAGCTTTAGTGGGGCACTTAAAGCACACCAAGGAAAGCTGTTGATTCAGTTCAAAATATGGCACTGAAACGAGTTAAAGAATAATACAGTGGTACCTGCTGTGTGCAACCACTGCCATGAGCAGCTGCATTGCTTTTTGTGGTCACTAGGCTCTGACATAGGAGTCAGTTTCTTAGTAAAATTTACCTGTGTTGACAGGTCACCTGTGGTATGTGGCCACTTTTTCTTGGCAGAAGGGGTGGCCACATATGGCAGGTACCACTGTATGCCCAAAACAACAGCTTTTCTTGGCATGCTGTGTCTCCAGAGTGCACCAAGGACAGCTGCCAATCCATTGTCCAGAGGGTTAGTGGATAACCTGTACCTGTACGCAGATACTGCATGTTGAAAAGGTGAGGAATGTCAGCTCATTAGTTACCTTAAATTCACGAGGTTCCATAATTTACATTTCAAGCAAATATTGAACCCAAATTATTGGTACATATATTTATGCACTTGTATACAATCCGTAGTGATTTAGGACTGGAGATTGAGCTTTGTCATCAACCGGGGGTGGGTGGGTGGCGATGACTTTCTGACAGGACATCTTTTGTTCTTTGTGAATCATCTCATCGATACAATCTGTAATGACTTAGAACTGGAAATACAGCTTTGTGGGGGGGGGGGGGGGGGAAGGATAATTTGGATGGAGTAACTGTCAAGGCATGTTTGGTTCTCTGTGAATCATCTCATCACTATCCTCTGGCGACAAACAGGGTATTTTTTTTTATCTTGGGCCACATATTTTGGAATGAAGGCAAAGTAAAGAGAAGAGAAGTATATTAACAGACATGTATACCATTATTTAGTATTTAGGACTGGAGAGGGCCAATGATTTTCCATTTTGTCCGAAACCGAAGCAGAATTGTACATTTTTTTCATCCTTGAAACGGAATTTGATATTTTTTTCTTATATAAATTATATATAAAATTATAGCAGTGAAACGGAATTTTTCCTGATGATGCGGAATTCACCTTTTTTTGAAATGGGAAAATCATTGGCCCTGGACTGTACTTTCTAAGCTACAGTGAAGAAAAAAAAAAAGAGGATGGAGTAACTGACAGGGCATGTGTTGGAGCCTGTTTAGTTATCTGTGAATCATTCATTGCCAGCATCCTTTGACAACAAACAGAGTGACTTTTTTCCTCTCTTGGGAAACTGATTTTGAATTCAATGCAAAGTAAGGAGTAGGAAAATGAATATCCTGTGGGGAGGAGGATTGAAAATGTGAGGCAAGAAAAGTGTGAGACTTCTACCAAATGGAACAAACTACACAAATAAGAGTGATTTTTCTCAGACTGTAATAAACAAGTTGCATGCATAATATGTAAACAGTGTATGAAAGACATATCTTCTCGAAAGTATGTTTTGCTGTTTACCCTACTTAGATACAGGTGAAGCATAGCTTGATTTATTGTTTATGGACAGATTTAATTTTGTTTTGAAAAGTGCATTTAAATGTTGACCTCAGAGTATATATATATAGATTTCATAGTTTATTTACATCAGGTACAAGATGAACAGTAGACATATGCATTAAAATTGTGTTTTTCATTTGACCATCAAAATGACATCAATTCATTTAATAATACATATATATGCAAATAAAATTTGTCTTTTACATCTTGTCATCGTTGTGTTCTCTCCAAGGGTGAAACAAGGCTTGGTCTTTAGCAATGAGCCCCTTCAAGAGGTATGCCCAGCATGCAAGTCCAAGAGACTTTAATCATGTAGTAAAACAGGGTGTTAACAGAGATTTTTCAAGAATCCCATGTTGAAAAATGTAGATTTACATGTTTATTCCAGTGCCACTGACCCAGAAGTGTAACAGATTTATATTTGCCTCTGTACTGATTTTGCTTTGAGTTTTTAAGATTAAATCATATGAACAAAACAAACTAGAAGTTTGCAATCATAAACAACAGCATAGCAAATACTGAGTGCATGCTAGTGCTCTTAATTTGGTTAACCATTGCCTGTTACAAGAAGCACAAATATCACAGGCTTTGTAATGAGTTATAGTAGGGTAATATGGTTAGCGATTATAACAAAAATAAGTTACTTTATTATTTTTTTGATTGCCATCTTGAGCTTCAAAAAGTAAAAAATTAGAAGCATAACATGTCCCCAGATACAAATTATCAATACAGAACTCAATTTTGTCAAAATGTGATTGGAGATTTTAGAGTTGCACGGAAAAACTTGATTTTTGCACAAGTAGATCACAAACTATTAAAAAGTTGGTCAATGAAGTAAATTACCTGATGTTCAACATTAAAATAAAATCATAGAATTTCAGACAAATGACTGTATCAGACCTGTGCTCAGCTGACCTTGTATGCTTAGAGTAACAACTGTGTGTACATGTATAGATCAGGTCAAATGGCTTTAATATAATATTTGAAAGGTAGATTGTTAATTCCCCAAAATTACATGATCTTGATAATATATTGTCACTTGTATTGACAATAAACTGAACTGTATGCAATTGTAGCCTACCACCTACAAAACCAGCATCAAGTTCAAGATCAGTTTTATCCAAAAGTTCCAAATCTATAATCTGGAAAGGCAATTCAATAAAGTTGCCCAAAGACTTTAAGAATGATGTTATTGAAGGTAATTATATCATCACCACCACAGTGCTTCAAAGATAGGCCATCTTTGACATGTTATCATTTCAACTTTAAAACTAGGGTCTCGGAAACAACGGAATCTTAAAATATGAGACCAAAGGGCATAGAGCTTTTATATTCATTCCTGTCCATTCATCTGTCCTTTAACTTTCAGTTGTGGATGCAATACAGTCATTCACATTTCCCATGGTATTGACCTACTATGTATGAGCCAATATGTGAAAATTTACATAATGCAGTTCTTCAGAGTTTTTCATGAATGGTAAAAAAAATTTCGCACATTTCAGGAAATTATTTTAGGTCATAGTCATTATAATTAAGTTGTGTACATATATCCATTATATACCATTACAGGTACATTAAACAAACTAAAGTCAAAGACCTGTAAAGCCAATGTGGTGTTACGGGTGGTATCAAGTGGAACTGCCATTTGAGTATCAAAAACTTGATGGAACTATGAAATTTACACCAAATATGCTTCACATTTTTGAAGCCATTAACACTCAAGGACAAGAATTCAATACTTGGAGAAAGAATATGGCCAATGATTCTCAAATATACCACAAATGTACATGACACAGAAGTTTGATATTCCACATTATGACTGTGATGTACTTTCTCGCGGTCACAGAAGGAAAGGAGTTTTTGTGATGGACATTGCATCTTAACTTGTGCACATATATCCATATACCATTACAGGTGCATGGCACAGACACGATATGGACAGGTATAGTCATAGTGGTGCCACTGGTGGTATTGAGTGGAACTAGCATCATATCATTAACGAAAACACAGGGTTTTTTTGTTTTTTGTTTTGAATGAACTGGAATGAAACTACAAAATAATCACCAAATATGTTGTGCTAGTGTTCCTTCTTGTTTATTTTACAGTTTACCAGAAAGGTGATGTGGATATCCCTGAAACATAGAAATCAAATCAAAATTTATTTTAAAGAATGAACATCACCTGGTTCTCAAAAAGAAAACTGTTGGGCTCAAATGACTGCTATTGTCATATATCCTTGAAGTTAAATAACACAAAGGCTTTATCTGTGGACTGTTTCCACTTGGTTTCCGTCATCCACCATTCCTACAACAATGACAATATAACAAAAAAATGACACTTCCATTTTTTTTTATTTTGAAACAAAAAGGCTAAAAGATGCTGCACAGACAAAGATATATATATATATATATATATATATATATATATATATATATATATATATATATATATATATATATATATATATATATATATATATATATATATATACATATATATATATACATATATATATATATATATATATATATATATATATATATATATGGAAATATACATGCCAAAACAAATACACACAAGTTCTTCCTAGGGCATGCTTTGATGCCACTTGTCCATGTGTATGCAGCTTTGTCCATCACACACACTTCCTACAAGTTCTTTCTCCACAATATCCATGTGTACTTTCTACAAGGTCTTTCTTCACCATATTTACATGTGCACTTCTTACAACTTCTTTCTCTGTCTTTCTCACATGTGCACTTCCTACCTATAAGATCTCTCTCCATCATATTCATATGTGCACTTCCTTCACATTTTTTCTGCACAGCATTCACATGTACACTTCCTACTGGTCCTTCCTGCAGAGTATTCACAAGTGTCCACTTTGTGCAGCATAAACTTGAAACTTGCACTTAAAGATGTTGACAGTAAGTCAGTAACTGTATTTTTTTCTGTGCATTTGATCAACATGGTGTATGTACCACTGGTCAAATCAAAACTTGTACACAACTGCTACATCATTCTGTTGCTATTTTCGTATTGTTTTGATTTTCTTCTTTTCTCGGTATATGACCCACTGCCGCACTGAAAAAGACAAAAGACAAAATTCTCTCATTTTCACCGTCACAAGTTCCTTTTTTCTTTAGTTTAGGATTCCATTTGTCAACAGCACTAATCTAATGCATCCGCATTGTGTTGTAGTTACAGGCCCTTTCAAGCATTTGGACCATTCCAGGAAATTTGAGCACAGTGGACCTACAATTATTGTAGCATTATCTCTGAATCAACATATAAATGATGGTACAGTTGAAAATACTTTGCAAGTGTTCATAATGGTCACCACTATCACGAGAAACAAAACTGAACACTCAGGGGAAGGGATCAGTTAATGTCTGCAATTTCAGGCAAAAACAAGAGGTCCATGGGCCTGATACTCTGCTAGCATCATGGCTATGTTGCACCTGTTCATTTCAAAGTTGTGAGTCCTCAAGTGGCTTCTGAACATATAAAGCTTAATGTAAAAATTGGCCACCAACTGGCACTTTGCTCCACATGTAATCCTAGCTTATTTGTGCAACTCCTGTGATGAATATTGTTGCATGTGCCAAGACAACAATCAGTGAGTCCTTAACTTTGTCCTCAGTGACCTTGGGCCAGAAGATCAAGGTCACCCAGATCATGTAATACAAGAGGCCCACAGGCCTGCCTGGTGCTGTGCTGACATTGCCATTGAAGTCCAAGCTACACCCTGCCATTACAAAATCACCTCTTTCAACTTTACAGGCATGGTGACCTCACAAAAATTGGTCAAGGTCACTGATATTATATACAATTCTAGCTTTGGACATTGTCTATATATCTGATAAATTTGGCGCGTCTAATCCCATTACTTTTCAACATATGGAATTTTATATCTTAAAACACCTTTTGGCTCATAATTTCCATCAAATTATAGGTGGTGCCACTCGTTTCACAACAAACTTAGACTTTGACCTCCCCCACAATCCCACTTAATTTGGTGAAGATCTGTCTAAAATTATAGATGCTAGAGTCTTCACACAATTTTCATATTTTGACATCTAAATTGCATAATATTGTAGGTGGCGCCAGCAATATCGAAAGGGGCCTAGATTTTCATCCACCCTATAAGTCCTAAAAGTTACATTGGGCTAACTTGAAAACTCTGGATGGTATCACGCTAACAAGCAAAAGTTTATAGACGGACAGACATGAGCAGTCACCTAAGCTCTGCCACCTTAGCTCAGCAGAGCTAAAAGAAATATATACTGTATACATATATGTGTATGCATATATGATTTTGTATGGGGAAAGTTTTCACTTATACCCATTGGCTACTCCTGTAATCTCGAGTAGAGTAAAAAATTACCCATGCAAGTTTTATGATGCATTATAACTACAATAATGTCGGGAAATATTTAACATCGTAGTGGTCATTGGCTATGGCAAATGATGTATATGTAAATCATCCTGCTATAGCTTATAATGGTTAGCTGACCATCACTGAGTACATGTACATGCGGGGATATAGAAGTTCACATATACAACCATTTTGATATACCTTTTCAGGGTTTCAGTCAAAGGGGAAAATGGATACAATTTTGTGTCCTAAAAATCTCTGAGGGTATATCTGTGTGTCCCAAAAATTTGCTTTGTAACAGGATGATCTCCCACTCTGCAAGTTTTATTTCCTTGACACTTTATTTCTGAACTTCTGCATACCGTAAAACTAATGGCTGGTGGAAATTCTGCCTTTTGGAGTGAGGAGCTGACACAAAAGAGAACTGTCATATTAATGTTCACAAGTGTGTATGACCCCTTAATATTCTTACAGGAAGGCTCTCATAAACTATCATGTTTGGTGTATCAGTTTTACCATAACACTGTCTTAACAGATGGGAGAATGACGTTTCAAACTTTTGTCTAATTTGTGACATAGAAATCCTGTAATATGTCTTCGTCACAGGAAGTGCAGGCTATATGGAACTTCAAACAAATTCTCAGGGATCATGGGTAAATTTTCAAGGATCATGGGAAAATCCAGAAGTCTCATCAAAGACTGGTCTGTGCAAGTGTTTACATAATAATTTCAGGAAATACAATGGGTCAATGGATACCTAGTTCACATGCCTGAGTTATAATCTGACAGACTTGAGTAGTTGTGACACTTCATTGTGTGGTGGTGTCCGGCAGCTTGTTTATGTTGCATTTTACTCCAGAGTTGCTCCAACAATGTTGTTCACTGTTCAGTGGTTGGCACCATGGATAGTCTGTGAACCTCAATACTGCAACATTTCTATTGGTTAGAATCTTTGTATGGTTTCATTAATGGTGGACACCTTGCTTCTAGAATGTACATTTTATCTCCCTTAAAAAAAACAAACAAAAAACAAAAAACAAAAAAAAACATACCTAGTAACAGGGTGGTGACTATGTTAATAAGGTAGAATTTAGAGTTCATAAGAGCCTTCCTTTAACAAAAATGGATGAGGAGTGCTTCAAGGGTAAAGGTGCTTAAAACTGATACATGTACATGTACTTCAGGCCATTTGTCAGTCCCTGGGTTAGGCAGCCATTGATGCACCCTGTAAATGCTAAAGTGCATTACATGAGGTGTTTTCCACACAGGTGGTTTTAAGATTTTATTGTGTGTTGAATATGCCTTCAAAACTGCATTTCCACAAACTTCTACACAGTGCAAAAAGAACAATCAAAGACTGTGCCCTGACTTTATGGTAATGGAGATGTAAAAGTAAAGAATTATGGCTACTTACAATTCATCTATCAAAACTGTCATTGATGTGGAAAAAAGACGCTTCCAATAATGAGCAGTTCAGCAATGCATTACCAACCGTACACATCCCAAAAAATGCTCACAGTGCTAGACTGTGCTTCATCAAAATGCTAACTGGACAAGTCTGGTCAGCTGAACAAATAAGATATGAACATTTCAATATATTTACCCCAGGGATCAAATCTGTATGCTTCAAGTTTGTCAGCAATCTTAGCTCTTATTGCAGCATATTTGTGTCCTGTTCCAGCCAGACTCTCCATGAGAACCAGCACAAACCTGGGGGAAAAATAGAGAAATTGGTACATTATGTCTTACTACATGTACACACAACACATAACTTGTAGTTGACACTGTCATATAACCCCAGGGGAATCAATTTTAAGTTATTTATCACAAAAATCTGTATGCAAATGACCAACCTGTCTGGACAGCCATGAATGTTCCATGTATTAGAATTTGTACTTCCAGGCAATCTGGTAAATTAACCCCACTTCTCAACTGCAGAACTTTGCGTTGCATTGACCAGGAACGCTGGTTGTGTAAATGCTTCATCTGGTGGACATCATGCAAATGAAGCAGATTCAAACACTGTCTAGAAATTCATCATTTCAGATTATTAAAACCCAGTTATTTTGTACAACATTGCAAAGATGGAATGGTGACTAATAAGTGTTCAATGTACATCAATCATGTTTGAATCTAAATTATGGATGGAAATTCGAAGTAGCTAATGGGCAGGTGGCACAAGAGTCAAACCTCCTTAGCGAGACCACCTGCTTTATGTGACCACTTCCTGGATGGTAATTGGGATGGTCTCTCAAAGGAGGGACCACTGTACATACAAGTCCCTTTTAAAGTAGGGAGTTTCCTTTCAAATTTGCTCCTCCAAATGTAGTATTTTGCAACAAGAAAGATCATATTCAGGCAAACAGCACTAGGGTCGTTTATAAATACCCAACAATATTTCTTCATGAGTAAAAGGTTAAATTCCAGTTGCATGAACATAATAATGGTACAAGTACTCGTCACTGCTACTTACTTGCCCCCTTTAGCCATTCCTTGTGGCCTCTTGTCAGCAGCAGCTGTTACAGTCAGCACTATACATCAAACTGTAATAAAAATAATATTATGTACAACACTTTAATTTTTCACAATTTACCTGTCTCTCCCCGTCTGTGTGTGTGTGTCTAACTATCTGTCTGTGCTTGTCTGTCCTCAGGCAAGTTGTTTTGGTTTTTTATTTGCCTCCTATTCCAACTCACTTGTCTATCCATTTAAATCTTGTATGTTAACACGTTTTTGTTTACCCTCAGGACTGTGTATTACAGTGAAACCTCATTATAACAACACTCAGATATCCGGCATTTTCAATACAATGACACAAATTTTCATGGGAAAAAGTTCATTTTCTTTGTTATTTGATTCATTTATCTGACATACTCAGTTATCCGACACTTTTTTTAGGGAACAGATGATGTCATTATAAGGAGTTTTCACTGTATATATGTGTGAGAATGTTCATGTATATACATGTATATTTATCTGTACTGCAAGGACCACAAACTTTAACTTTGACCTAATGCAATAATGTACAGGTGAATGAAAAAAAAAAACAGCTGTATGCAACAGAAAAACAGAAAACTTACAGAGTAAAGCTCAAATATTTGATTAATTATTCAAGTGATGATTTACCACACAACAACAAATATGAAGAGAAATTTGACATTTTAGTTACAAATCACCCAGTACCTATTTAAAATAAAGTACCTGCTGGTTTTAACTTCAGCCTACATGTAATGTTCTTACATTATCCTCTCATTTTCTTACTATTTTGACAATTTTGTACATGGTACTTCTGCAGCCAGTGCTGGTCCTACTTATTATGGTTATTAAACTTGCAACAAGTCCAAAAAGCATGACAGAGTCAACATAGTTGAAACTCGAAATATTGTACATTCCTACTCTGACAGTTTGCTGCTTCCTGTAGATGTGATGAACTAAAAGCAAGGGTTACATTGTCATCGCTGTATGGCCCACATTACAATTTACAGATTCTTGTCCACAAAACACACAAAATCTTGTTTGTGCCTGTAAAGTGTTAATAATGCATTTCACAAGTTATTATGATTATGACTATAAGAATTATACACCTTGTGTTGTTCAACTAATGGGCAAAAATGTTCTCAAGCATTTAACAAGGTTTTAGAAAAGAAATTGCTCCCTATCAAATGGTTGTCAATACATGTACAGGGCAGTCTCCTATTGTTCCAACTTGTGTCTTCTGTGATGTTACTGTGTTGATAGAAAAATCATCTCCTTAAACTGAAATTTATGTTGACATGATGCTTTTCTGGAAATATGGCATTGATGTTCTGTTCCAAAAAAAGAAAAAAAGGCAGCACACATAATGATCTTGGAATAGGTTGGTTTGAGTGGCACTGTTTGTGAATAAAGCTACAGTAATATTCATCATGTACAGTGGTCCCTCTTTTGACAGACCACTCTAATAAAATACCACCTGCCTTCTAAGACTACACTTACCAAGTCCCTAAGTCTGTCTGTTCCATGTTATTTTACCTCCATGAGAGACCACCTGCTTTGTGTGACCACTTTTTAGACTTGTTCTAGGGGTTGTCTCTCAAGAAAGAGAGTACTGTCAATCACATTTGCTACACTGCATATTTGTTAGAGCCCTAGAAGCAAGGAACTTGCACCATTACACACAAATTGTTCATTGCCTGAAAACTTAAAGCTGACGATAATTAAGTACACCAGCACATGCACTTTTAGGTTCATGAGTTATCATAGAAGCCCCAAGGTTTTCGAATAATGGCAATCTATTGGGTTCATACAGCTTGGCACCTTTCAAATTCAAGGACTATTCCAGGACCTTTTACCAAAATTCAAAGACTTTCCAACTTGATCGATTTTCTTTTTTGTGTCTCGTTGTCCATTTTTTGGGGTTTCTATAGTGGGTGGGGAGGAAGTGATCGAGCTAACATAACTTTTGGAGGAAGGTGCATTAATGGATATTTAAAATTCAAGGACTTTTCATGGATTTTGTTGCAAAAACATTGATTTTCAAGGTTTCAAGGCATTAAAAAAGCAGGTAGTAAATTCAAGTACTTTCAAGGACCTGTATGAACCCTGTCAGAGTATTAATATCGTTCATAAACAGGTTTCCTACATAATCTTCTACTGTTAGCCCTTTGGGTGCTAATCATGATAGGGCATGTACATGTTGTCACACCATATAACAACTCCACCTTCACATTCCCCATGCAAAGGCCTCTCGGTCTATTACATTTTCCCTTTTGAGCACCTCATCTTGCCCTCTTAAGTACTCCCCCCCCCCCCCCCCCCCCGTTCTCTGGCACAAAAATTCTGAAATATTTGAAAATTATATACATTATATGTATAATCTACCTGTAAATACAGCCGAAATAATTCAAATTTTGGTGTACAATTAGAGCCCACTTCAATCAAATTTTTTAAGTAGCCCTAGGTGCTTAAAAGGGATAATACAGTATGTAGCACCAAGAAGGCTACATGAAGCATCCTTGGTAGCACCAACGTGCCTTGTCTAAATTCAGCAGTTCCAGGGAAAGTCAACAGTCTGGGTCAGCAGCTTTCCTTGGTACACATTTGGTGCAATGCACTGATTACTGAGTCTAGACAGAACTCAGAAATGTTTCATTTTTGACCAACAAATTGTATACATATCTCCACATAAAAAAATGTGCTGATTTATCATCACTGGTTTTCGCAAATAAGTGATGATGGAGGGAGTTTTTTTTTTTTTTATATACATACTGTATATCCCCTCCCTTCCATCCCAGTGATTTACTGTATTAAAGCTTTCTGCAAGTCTCCATTGCCCATACAGGTCATTTATTCAATCAGAATGTCACAAGAATGCTGTCTCTTGATTGGTGCTAGCAGTGCTGATCGCTCAAGGCATTAATTAAAGCTTTATCAGCGATTTTTTGCAAATATTTACAAATAAAAAATGTTTAAAAAAAATTGTTGTGGCACAAAAAACATGGGTGCTGATGATAAACTGGGATACTTGTTATGTGGCATAAATCAAGTGCTTGATAATGTAAGGAATTGTCAGTGTTGGTCAAGGGAGAGCGTTACTTTAACATCATGCATGTTGCTGTCACAAGAGCCACTCTTGTAACAAGATTTGTTATCTGTTATGAACATGATGACAAATAAATTCTTGTTTAAAATGCTAATGATGTACAGAACCTTAGAGTTAAGATTAATTGTTTTATTGACAGATGTAACAATCATACACAGTACATTCATTTTTGTATTAGCTCAAGAAAATAATTTTCACATAATGTGAAAAACTCATTAGGCTATGAGAATATTTTATTTAAAATGATATCTTCAGTACAGTTTGTGACCTTCAGAATATAAAAAAAAATCAGACTTTCCTTCACAAGTTTGTTGACTTGATTAATAAATAAACCACTGTTTCTTGTATTTCTGGTGTTGTGACTATGTATATCTCTATTGGGTATAAAGGGTTATGACAGCAGCCTTGTTGGGAGTTTCTCATGCACAAATTTGTTATAAAACTTAAGCCTGGCTTAAGTAATAAATAAACCACTGTTTCTTGTATTTCTGGTGCTGTGACTATGTATATCTCTATTGGGTATAAATGGTTATGACAGCAGCCTTGTTGGGAGTTTCTCGTGCACAAATTTGTTATAAAACTTAAGTCTGGCTAAAGTAAACAAATCTACCTTCAACTGGTTTAAATATTTTACAATACTGGCGTTCTGAGTTAGGGATTTTTTTTAACACCAGGCTTCGCATGGTAGATTTTTGCCCTCCGCGCATGCCCGACATGCCTGGTAACGCAATTCCGCGGTCAAGCTTTCCCGGGGTAATAGTAGGCCATGACCAACACAGCGTGACAGCGAAACCCATACGAGAATCGACGTGCAACAGTGATCGTTCAGTTTCAGTGAACATGGCGGGAAATACGGACAACGGAGGAGCAGCGATTAAGGTGATTAAACAGACGGGAAATGAACTATACGACAAATTTTCAAAGATGAAAGTGGTTGACCTTAAGAAGTTTCTAAAGATTTGCGGAGTGCAGGGGTACAAATATGTGAAGAAAGACTTAGTTGAGGAGAAAGATGATACCATGGACGTGCGGAGAGCTCTATTGGAGTCTACCGATGGGAAGAAGAAGTGGCTTTGCCAGACATATCTTCGATAACCTCCTGGACAGATGATCTGAAAGCAATGCCAGTGCTTGAGATGCCCCATGTCATCGCCTACCTATTAAGCAAATGTGACTGGACACCCAACAATGTTCAGAAGTGCAGCGAATCCAGGGGCTACCAACTTGCGGAACAGGGGCATGTCCATGGGGTTAAGTTACACGTGCTGTCGAACTTTGTTTCATGCAAACTTTTGTATGTGAAGGCACTTTGTACAAGACAAACCTTGCAAGGCGAGGCACCGTACTAGGTCTGGGGAATAGTCACGGAAGAAGGGGCCATCCATACCGGAGGGTGCCAGTGTACAGCGTAAGAGGGCTTTAATAGTAATTATTCAATATTCATTTATTGTTTAATGTCGCCAATCTTAAACAAATAATAATAGCTGATCTGAAAACGCTTGAAGCCCTACAGTGTGCCAGTGATCAGGTAACAAAGTTTGCAGACTGTGTATTGTGAATTTTGGTCAGGTGCTTTACTGTTAATTTCTGATTGCACCCATCAAGTGCTAATCTGGTTTGTGGTCAGCCAAGCGCGAGGATCTTCAAAGCACTGGCAGAAGTGCGCCCCAGGCTAATCCCTTAGAACTCACCAAGTCAATCAAGGGTGACTTAATGCATGGTTAGTTGTGCCACAATGCAGGCCCCGATCTGTACAGGTTTTGTCTCAGGTTTTGTGTCAGTGTTTTTCATAGTGACTGTGTTTTCTGCTATCTGAGGTACATCCTGGTATCTTACAGTTGTACACTGGCATGCTTTCTTGGAGTTACACTTGTAGGTTATTAGAATAACCGGCGTTAAAAAAATGACACCAACTTTCCCGTGTTAACACAATGGGGCAAAATGGCGAGACTTGAAGGTGTCCCCCGAGACTTGCAGAAACGTCCGTGACATCGCGGGAACATAGTAGTCAGCGCCACCGGTGGCAAAAATTGTCCCTATCTCGGAACTAAGCTATTGGTTCACTTCGTGCATTACAATTACACAAATATTCTGCACTTCAGTCGGTTTAAACATTTTGAAATTGGATATACAGTGCACTGCCTTCTTCTGAAGTTTTGTTATTTTATTATTTTTGAACCCCCAGGAAAGTATACCAACATTTATCTGAGGTAATGTCAAAGAATCGTATAAGGTAATTTTTGTATTTAAGGGAAGAAAATATTTTAACTTATTGGTGCCATAAGCTCTTGATATTTTGAAACTTATTCAGTAATATGATTATTTAAGCAAGTCTCTCATCTAAAGTAAGTCCCAAGAAGTTCAAATTGTCTACATGCTCAACTAATATATTATTTCAGGTACACTGAATGATTTAAGATAATGAAAAATGAGGCATTCACTTAGGAGATTTAATGCTTTGTTTTGTAATGGTCTGCGCTTTACTGGTTAGTGTAAATCAGGAAGCAATTTTAGAGCTGCAAGAAGTAATATCTAGTTAAGTCAAGGCAAGGCCAGTAGCAGTCAAAACTGAAATCAGAGTCAAAGGCCAAAAAAATTTGATTTGCTTCTCAGCAAATCAGTCTGTGTGCCCAGAAACACTTTTTAGATTGCCCATTCAGTCTTCATTTAACTCCTACAACACTTTTTTTTCATGTGGCTATGTCAAAAATCTATAAATTGAAGTTGGAAAGGCACTTCAATCTATTATAGTTTTGAAGCTATTCAAGATTTAAATTTTGTGTATTTGCCAAATATGCATAAATAAAACTGCTATAACTTTGGTTCATGTTTCATTGGATGGGGCTATGCCATAAACCTACCTCTCAATTAAAGTGGGAATGGCACCTCTACCTGTAATAGTTTTGAAGTTATTCCAGATTGAAATTTTGCATACTTGCTTCATTTACATAAATTAGAATGCTATAACTTTGGTTCATGTTTCATTGCATGAGGCTATGCCTTAAACCTACAAATTGAAGATGGAATGACATCTCCATCTACAATAATTTGGAAGTTTTTCAAGAATTCAATGTTGTGTATTCACCTAATTTGCATAAATCAAAATGCTACAACTTTGGTTCATGGGATGTGGCTATGTCAAAAACCTGCCAATTGAAGTGGGAATGGCACCTGTATCTGTAATAGTTTGGAAGTTATTCAAGAATTCAATTTTGTATATTCATCTAATTTGCATAAATCAAAACATTACAACTTTGGTTCATGATTCATTGGATGCGGGTATGTCGTAAACCTGCAAATTGAAGTTGGATTGGCACCTCTATGTAAAGCTGTTTTGGAGATATTCAACTTTAAATGTTTCAAGTGCTCCTAATTAGCATAATTTAAAATGCTACTCCAGTTTTTGCTATCTGTCCATTATAAATTGGCATGTATCACAAACCTGTATGCACTACCTTAAATTTTGTGTCTATCTGTAAAAGGTTGGAAGATATGGAGCTTTTAAAATTTCAATTGCCCCTAATTTGCAACTAAGAGAAGTCTGGGATAGTGATTGCAAGTCACAGCTGTACGGTTTACTCCTTTATAAGTGGTACATTGACATTGACTCGTTGACAGGATGGTTCATTGGTTGGAGTCCCAGAAATGTTATCCATCACATTCACAAGTTTGACTCTTAACAACAAGCAGTCATACGTTTTGCATAAATTATAAATAACCTTCATGTTACAAACATGAACTGGAATAAGCATTTGTTATTGACGGTAATGTTTCAAATGAATACTCACTCGCACAGTGTCTACCATTCCCACCTGCTATCACTTTCATTCAACTGGCATGCTTTGCACATGATGATCTGAGTTTGACCTATTTATGGGGTAAACATATCGCACCGAACGAATTATTTTTCGAATTAAGGTAAGAACAGGATAAAATCTCTGCCACTCTTATAGAGTATTTTTAATCGATACAAAATAACGATACATACATACCTCAACTCAATCAAATATTTAATTATAAAACACAAAATTCCATTTATTTGTATTTTAGCCCTACAGTAGCCTTCAAAGCCATTCAACCCGCATCTACCATCCCGACATTGACCGAGTAGACACGAATCACAGGCTTTTCGTGCCACGTTAGCATCAGGGAGAGTAACCGGTACCAGGAGTTATCGGCCCGTTTCATAATATATTTTGATTTTAGATATCGTTGAAATTTGTAGAACTGTACATAAGGGTTTCAAAATGGATTTAACGCATTATTTGTGTATATTCTTCTCAATATGTCTTGTTGCCATCGATGGTTTGAGATTCCATCTGCCCCCCAACCAGAAGAAATGCTTGAAAGAAGAAATCCACAAAGATGTCTTGGTAACAGGAGAATACGAACTGTCAGAAGCACCAGGACAGAAGACAAATTTGCACGTGAGTTCACATAGCATGTGTATGCATAAACATGATGCAATAAGAATCGCAATTCTTATACGTCGACGGTGCGGTCAGCATATGGAATATACGCAAAATTATGGCCAAAAAACACCAACCACTTCGAAAGGAGGCTTCACTACTTCCCTTTGCCAAAGGCTTTGGCATTGCATGTGTGCATGTCTGCTCACACTACTTCAGATCTGGAAAGTCTTTTACTTTTAACATGTGTCCATCAGGCATCAATTAGATATAATGTTGGTGCTACTACAGAATCCATGTCATCCAACATTTTCATTACAAAACACAATACTCTATGATAGGTCACAATCATCAATTTTGTGTATATGATTAATATTAGGCCAAAAAAAAAAAGTCTGTGTTTGGGGTTTCCCTACCGACCCTTGCCCAAAACCCCCTACCCTAAAACTTTTTATTGATTTGCCAAAAAAAAAAAAAAATGTAGGCAGATTTTCTTCATGAAATGCACAATTTATCCATTTTAAGTCACTTTTCTTCTGTTTTTAGAGCAAAAATTAAAAAAAAAAAAAAGCCTACCTACCTACCCTATTTATTTTTGGCATGTAACCTCAAACACACTATTTATTTTCTTTGGCCTTATGTATTCAGCAAGATACACAACCTAATACACAAAATACGGGCCATTCATAATGCCATTTTGGCCCATATTGTTGAACAAGAAAGTACCCATGTCAGGGTGTGAAAATAGGTATGATCCTATTGCCCTGGACCTGTGAAATCCTTTTGAAGACAAGTGACTTTCAAATTTCACTTGGCCTGTGGACAAGTACTTTTAATTAGCAAAATTCACAATATGTTAAATTTCAAAGATTGTTGGCATAATAGACGCATAAACTGACTGTATGACAGTGATTTCCATGAAAACATGCTGTTTCAAACCAAACTTAGGTGTCAGCATTAGAGAGGACAAGTGAAAATTTCGTGTCTTTTGTCCTGCAGACAAGTAATTTGAAAACAATTTTTCTTGCCCTGCCTGTGTATGGGCAGAACTCAGTATCAAGGAGGTCAAGTGGTGTTGCTCTTGCAAAAACTAGTGGAAAGTCATAGTCATATTGTGTAAATACACAATCAGCTCGAGATGAGAAAGAATCAACATCTATTTGGAATAGGTGTTCTTTATCATTACATTACAATTGTTAATAACACAGTTGGTGCATCCACCAATAGCCTAGTATATCATGGGAGAGATTGTCACTATTGCCTGGCAATGGGATCAGAGATTTTGGCGGGAAATTATTATGCATGTCTCACTTGTGAGTTCAAGTTGTGCTGTCTCATTGGATTGTATGTTAAAGTGACCTTGAATTATCTGGTTGCTATTAAGGCTAATGCAGTAAAATTTTCAGAATCATGTGGGCTATACTCCACAATTTACCAGGAGAGTTAACAATGAAAGATTTTCTGTGTGTGCCCAGTGGATTGTATGTTAAAGCATGAACGTAACATAGAGATATTACGTTCATGGTTAAAATAACCTTGGGTAAACTGGCTACTGTTGAGGCTGATCTGGTAAAATTTTCAGAAGCATGTCAGTTTTATACCCAGATTTGTCACAGACGCACAGAACACAGGGAGTGGTTTTTAATTACAATGGAAAATAATGTGAATAACAACCCTGCTGAATGAAGTGCCCTATACCAGAGGGATACAGGGACCTTTCATTCTTGTTCTTCTGTTTTTCTTACTCACACTTTCATTTTGTCTGATAACCCACCAAGTGACACACATAGTCTGTGACTTAAAGTCTTTTTCTAAATCAATGGGTGGTATGCATCTTTAAATAATACCTGGGCCGTAAAATTTTATTGGACATGAGTATTGGACCTGTGGTGGTTAATATGTACAAAACTGTTTCTTTAATCTGCATTGCCACAATTTGCAAATATGCTGCTAGATAATTAAAATTTTTTTGCTGCCTTTGCTTCACTGGGCCAGCTGGTTTAAAGTCTTTATAAAATATGGTATCTGTGCATTATTAGCTGTGTTGAAAGACTACTTTCACTTTGTTTAGAACACTCCTTTCAACATCTGGGGCAGTTCAGGATTCAAAACCTACTTGGAGCAGTTTCTAAGTCACTGTTCGGCAGTCTGACAGCTATCTGCATGAGGCCAAGAGACGTGCTTGTAAAAGCAGTCGGCAACTTCCAGTTGTAGTGTCTTATTTCGGTAGTGTAGGTGGATTTGGGCACACACCATTTTCACCAGAATATAAACTTGTAAGTGACTGATACAGATTGGATTCTAAAGCATACAGAAATGGGAAATGGGGTGGAATATCCCTGGTAAGACCACCCAAGGGACTGAAAAATTGTGGTCTTAATATAGAAATCATGTCTTTGCTGAGGTGATCTTAATTTGATATTCTGCTGTATAAACATTTTAAGGACAAATGTTTGTTTAAATATGCGCAGGTATGTGACATGCCTTTGCATGTTGAAGGACACCCAGACATGGAGCATTCATGGTCCAGCAGGAGAGGATTTCCTTAGCATGAGAATCTATATAAAAAGCTAAATGAGAGTAGATTTATTTGATCCAGGGAATGTGACTTAATCATTCATGAATTTCAACGTATTCCCAGGAGTATATTGAAGTTCATGTAACTTGGGGGTGGGTGGGAAATAAAGGTTTAGTGCACACTCATGTGCATGAGTTGAGTAATAACAAATACCTCTGAAACCTCTATACATGTATATGCATCAAAACTCTTGCACAATATATGTAATTCTAATGCTATCTGCATATGACCAAAGCAGGAGCAAATTAATTAAAAAGCATTTTTTTGTCTTTTTTTTTTTTTTTTTTTTTTTTTTTTTTTTTTTGGTGGTTGGAAGTGGGGCTGGGGTCAACTTACAAATTCAGAAGATTCTGTGACTTGGACAAGTAAAAATTACAAGTATGGTTATGTTTTCCTTCTATTTTACTTTCAGGTTTCAGATTCAAAAGGACATACATTGTATAATAAAGATGATGCTACAAAGGGGAAATTTGCCTTTACTACAGAAGAATATGACATGTTTGAAGTATGCTTTGAAACAAAAATGCCAGGAGGTAAGAATATTACTGAAGGTCCATATTTGTGGAACACGTTTTTAGATTCTTGAAAGTGTGAAAATTATTTGATTATTCTCGCAATAAGTTTTCCAATTTACAATGATAGTATCGCAATAGATGTACACAACTCTGAGAAAACATATCCAGGGCACAGATTTGGTCATGATGCCCTACCTTGTGATAATCATGCAGAATTAGAGGGATTAATATTAAACATTGGCGATTAATGGGTATGAAGATACATATATGTCAATGTTTAATATAAATAGGATACAGTGTAACCTGTCTATTGTGACCATGCCTAGGGACACAAAGTATACGAAAATGTCATGAAAGGA
Source organism: Hermodice carunculata (assembly GCA_964020975.1). Classification (NCBI taxonomy): domain Eukaryota; kingdom Metazoa; phylum Annelida; class Polychaeta; order Eunicida; family Amphinomidae; genus Hermodice; species Hermodice carunculata. The sequence continues at coordinate 361,010 of CAXHWN010001941.1, read as the reverse complement.
GGTTGCAGCATCAGTGGCAAACATGACTACACTTAAAAATGGATCAGCCAAGTAGCAATACTCGGCTGATCAGTTTTTTATGTGTATATGGTAGCAATAAACACAAAATCTTGGCCAAATGGACATACAAACAAGTTTCACTGAGTGCATGCAGGGATGTGCTATTCAGAATAGAAGGCCCCTGATGCATGCAATATGCAAATATAATTTCCCTTTGATCACAGGCGTGTCAGACATCATAATGCAACAGCAGTTGGCCACGGTGGTCTTTGAGGAGGCAGTTTGTGCTTTTTGGGCCTAAGAAATTAAATGGTTTCAATGAAAGCTAAAAGAAATTATTGTCCATGCAGAAAAACCCTACATCTATTATTTATAAGTCTACCCACAAGTGTTGATATTTTTTATGAAATTCGTATACAGGAAGGACATCTTAAAATGATCCCTGGTAGGTGAACACCTAAAGAGAAAATGACTTTTGTCATTCACTGTTGCAGGATGTGCCTGTAGTTCATTGGCCAAAAATTTAGAAAAATCAAAATCAATACTTTTCAAGATATTTATCTATTTATATTATATTAGTAGGGACACATGGGGATAGCAAGAGAAACTGGCAGAATCACGGAATGGACAGTCAGAAATGGAATTTGACCTCTGACACTTGTGTTTTCAAGACATTCCATTTTTACCTATTTGGTGAAAAATGAAAGTTGTAGCATATTTCATTCCTATATGAGATCATTCATCATAAACAGTGCCAAATGCATTGCTCATGTGGTATGCCTCCTATGGACAAGAGCATAACTAAACTAGGCAAAATTAATAACCCTCCGCTTAAATTATTTAATGGTGTACCCATACTTTTTTAGGTAATTTAAAGATACGCACATGTATGTGTAGCATAATCCTTTGATTACATCATGTGCAAAGATGAGCAGAGTTGGAGCCCATGCTTGACTGCTCATGGGCTGAATGTGACACAAAGTCAAAAAGTGCACTTCGCAGAAAGGATCATGTGTGGTCTTTCCTGTCCCTGTTAGGACCCTCCTGACCATTGATTTTTCTCACCATACCTGTGTAATGTGGCCAGAAACTGTGCCAATCATGGGTATAAAGGCATGGGTTTTTTTCTGTCAGTTATGGATTCGCCATCACTGGTCAAACTGTGAACATCACCATGCCAAGGCTATCCAAAATGGACAGGGCAAGAGCCATAGGTCGCATTGAAGCCGGTGAAAGTTGCAGAGCTGTCACACGGGCAATGGGTGTGAACCACAAATCCATCAATGAGTTGTTGAGAAAATACCGAAACACAAATGATGTTGCAGATTAATCACGCTCGGGAAGGCCAAAGCTGACCACCAGGCAACAAGACCGTTTCAGCGTCAATGCAGCACTGAGGAGTAGGAGCCGCACAGGTCCTGATATTCAGAGCCAGCTGGAGAGAGCCAATCCTGACCAAAGACTGTTCGTAACAGACTGCATGCTGCTGGTTTAAGGTCCCGGAGCATGGTGAAAAAGCCGCTTCTTACCCCACGTCACAAGGTTGCTCGGTTGCAGTGGACAAGAGAACATGTCCGTACAACACATGCAGGATGGAGCAATGTTCTCTTCACTGATGAGTGTCGCTTTTCCCTCCACTGAAGTGATGGACGTGTTCATGCATGGAGACGGCGAGGGGAGAGACAGGCTGCTTGTTGTGTTCAGCCCACAGTTGCATACAGAGGGGGCAGCATCATGGTGTGGGCGGGCATCTCTGCTAATGGCAAGACAGACCTCGTCATCATGGAAGGAACAATGACAAGCAGACGGTACATAAGGGATGTCCTGGAACCCCATGTTATTCCTTATGCGGGTGCCATTGGGGACAACTTCATGCTGATGCACGACAATGCCAGGCCACATGTTTCAGCTGTGGTTCGTGATTACCTGGATAGTGAGAGTGTTGAGGTGATGGAATGGCCAGCATGCTCACCTGACCTCAACCCGATTGAGCACCTATGGAGCCATACGGAAAGAAATGTGTACCAGAAGATGGGTCCTAACTCACACTTCGCAGATCTATGGCGTTATCTTCTGGAGGAGATGGACAGTATACCTCAGGCACTTGTGAGAAAGCTCGTCTACATCATGCGAAAACGTTGTCAACAGTGCATGGACAACCATGGTGACTAAACATCCTATTGAATGGACATTTAAAGGTGCTTTATGTGACACAGTGATGAGTCAATTTCTGCTCTATTGAAGTCAGAAAATGCCTTAACTTTAAGTACAGTCTGTGATAACTATTGATGCAACCAAGCAGCATCTGTGATAGCTTCTGATGGGACTCTGCACTCAGTTCATATGCATGTTTGTGCGCTCTACATGTACTCTTGCGAACTTGTGATTCAGACTTTGTCTGCTTTTTGACACTATGCAATGAAGCGTAACTTCATTTGATCAGAATTTCCTCTACAGATCTACTCTTAAGTGTATACAGAATAAAAGAAACATTGAATATATTCAAAATATGTGTGTGTGTTTTTTTTATATAAGAATTGCTTTTAATGGAGGGTTATTAATTTTGCCTAGTTTGTTATTAAGTGTGGGATGATGATTTTTTAAGAGAATTATTATAGCAACGGCAAGCATGAGAAGCTTCGTAAGTCTTCACAAAAATGCTGAAAAAATAGGAGAAAGTCCATACATGTGCTTGAATGTGCAACTTATTGACCAATAAAAGAAGAAGATGGTACAAATTAGAACCTACAGTTTTACCGAAACAGTTAGCTTATTTGTGAAGCAGAATATCAGTGTACCTATATTTAGTACATGCTTTCCATTTGGTTTGATCATATATGTAATAATTTCTGCATGTCAAACTTCCAAGATGTATAAAAGTGGAAGCCTCAGATAAAAGATTTTGATAGATATAACCACAGGAGACTGAAGGCTTAGAAGTCATATATTGCATTGATATGAATGTCAGTCTCTTTTGACAATAAGCATGATTTGTACTGTATTATGTGTCAGGTGGCCATGGAGCAGATCGGGAAATATTCCTGAACATGAAACATGGTGCAGAAGCTAGAGACTACACGGCGGTAGGTACATTTTTCAGAGACCATGTTGATTTCAACATCTATTTTCTGTTGAGAGTTTTCATTTTGTGTGTGCTGTATGTTAGTACAGTGATACCTCATTAAAAGACACCTGCAAAATGTGTCCGTACCTTAATTTGTCAGATAAATGGGGAATCCAACTTTAATTAAGTCCCTCAAAACTTGTGTCATTATGTGAATATGTCAGCCACCTGAATGTCATGATCATTTAAAAAAAGAGAAAAAAATGTTTATGTTTGTCAAATGTACCAACACTATTGCACATTCCAAAAGCACTACTTTCTTGAGCTAACAAGCTGATAAAATCATTTTATTAAGTGGTTACAGGCTACCACACAGCACTTGTTCAGGTTAAAAAACTGCACAGTCATGACAGCCGTAAGACCAGTCTGTGAAGAGCTGTACAGACAAGGAAACCAGTCAGGCTTTGTGCAGATGAGTGAGCCACCACAGATCTGGTCTTTCTTTGACTTTTTTGTTGTTGTGATGATGTTGCACTGTATTTAAAAAGTTAAAATTGAATAGGCAGAATTTTATGTTCACATTATTTAAAAAAAAATAAATAAAAAAATAAATAAAAAAAAAAAAAAAAAGGTTAAAAAAAATCAAACTCTGAACATCCTTTATTTCAAAGGTTAAAAAGTCAAACTTTGAACATGTTGTTGAAAAAAAATAACTCTGAACATGCAAAACATCTTTATGTTCCTTGAACAATGTGCCAAAATCGCCCGAAAGGTGGAATTGAACCACTCCGACGCCAGTCGGCTACAGGTTTGAAGCCTGCACCCCAGACCACTGAGGCTCATTCGGGCACTGAAGTAGTGTATTTGTATGGTATATAAATGGGCATCAGGAGAAGTACAAAAATTCAAAGCAAACAAATTATCATATTAAATGAATGAAATGATTATATAAATTCACAACTTCATTTCGTGCATCTGTTTCTTGCATCACAGGACTGAATATGATTATGGTAGTATTCTGATGGAAAAAATGTGTGATTATTTTACTGTATTTTTACAAATTATGAAGAAAAGAGTATTTATTGTATTGACATATTCATCGGGTGATGGTCAGTGCTCCTTCTGGCATGCACAGTGCTAAAAGGCAAACAAATATTATCATGCAGGATGCCACTGAAAACAGTTACATATCACTTTATATAAAGAGTTCATAGGGAAAATATCAAGAAGCTCTTAATGTGATCCAGTACAAAGGTCAGCTGGCAGTGCATTTGATAAGACAGGTCATATTACCTTGGATGATTCTAGTGGTATAACCCACTAAAAAAAAGGTTCAGCTGACTGCTGCTGACTGTCACTGAACTGTGATTTAGCACATGTAAATGTGTTGGAGCTGGCCTTTTTAAATTAGTAAATTATGACCTTTCTGTACAAATTTCTGTTTGTGTAAATTATGCAATGTTTAACCCTTTCCCCCTTGAATTAAGACTGAGTCAACAGCTTTCCTTGGCATGGGTTGGGCACTTAGTGCCCAACCCATGCCAAGGAAAGCTGTTGACCTGGGGCATGTGATCTTGTTTAGTCTCATGTACATTTCTCAGTCAAATTGTTTTTCATAATTGTTGAAATTAGTTGAAAATGCTGAAGCAGACGACATTTGACAACCAGCCGGTTTTGGCCAGTTTGAGGGGGAAAGGGTTAATTATGTGACCCATGAGGCCAAATCACAATGTTGAGATTCAAGTTAAGGTCTGGTCATGCATTTAGCTTTCCATTGTTCAATGCTTGAGTGACTGTTAAATTGTGGGTGAGCAAAAAACACAAAACTGCAATGCCAGAATTTAAAGCAAGTACTAACTGGTAATGAAATAGTTAACATTACTGATAAGAAATCTTCAGCTGTTAATGATAAAGGTCACTTTGGATAGCACAAGACATTCTTCCAGGTGTGTGTCATTTCAGGGAGCATGTCATTCATTAAATTCAAAATCAGTAAAGTTACCATAAGCTTATATTAAACCCCCTCCAAATTCAAGGTGTCCAGGTAATATCAAATCCTGTATCCCTGAGTTCAGATCAGGTCTTGTTTTTCACATATTTTTATAATTGAAGTGAACATTCATTTGTAAGTGAATGAATGACATATCTATTTCAGACTGTCTTCATGTATTAGTCACTGTGGTTTCACTACAGTGGTTGCTTTCTTTATATTAGCATCTTGTCTGCCACAATAAAAGTGGCCACATACAGCAGGTGACCTATTGGTAAATCAAGAAAGTGTGGTCAGAAAAAAAAATGTGGCCACAAAGAGCAGGTAACCTATCCTTGCAGTGGCTGCATACATTAGTGTGCTACTAATTTATGATCAAAATTGCAAACACTTTTGGAAAAACACACCCTACTGCTTGATTGTTTACCAATAATGGCACAAAACTGAATTTTGACAAAGTTAATGTAGCCATTTTAAAATATGAGTATTTGCTGTGTGTAACTTGAAGTTACATGAGGTATTTTGGCTGACACTAACCTAAATTGTAAAATTGTTTTCTTAAAAAATGTAAATGACTTGTCCTGGGCATATAAATTTAAGTACAATGTACTTTCCTGAAAAGAAAAAGAAAATATTTTCAGCAAATAATCTCAGGTCATTAGAGAATATACCAGGGAAATTCTTATATTCTCGTGTCAGCATCACTGTGATTATTTTGCATATACATATACATGTATGTGTATAACTCTGTATCTATCTCTCTACCTACCCACCTAGTTACCTATGCATATTTATAATGTATGCATATATATATATATGTAACATGTATATTACAGATTGCCAAAGCTGAAAAGCTGAAGCCCTTGGAGGTGGAATTGAAGAAATTAGAGGACTTATCAGAATCTATCGTTAATGATTTTGCCTATATGAGAGCAAGGGAAGAAGAAATGAGGGATACAAATGGTAAGTGTGACAATCCCATCTTCAGCATGCAACTAAGCCCTGAGCATCTGTAACAAAATATGATTGGAGCTGCCCTGTATCATGTTTTTAAAGCTTGTGGTTATAATGCACATGTGGTAACAGATGATATGACTGGAGCAATGCCTCCCTTCTTTTCTTCCATAGCCCATTCTGTTTTGTATAATGTAGTTAAAGACTCCAGAGGTGGCATGCTTGTAGCCCCATTAAAGAAATTATGCAGGTGACAGTGATTTGAAGTTGTGAAGCATTAACAAGAGATGTTTCCTTAAAAAAAAAAAGATATGTTTTCGAACGATATTTCAAACCTAAAATGAAACAGATACAAATGTGGTTCATACTTCAAGATAATTCTGTGTGTGAAAATTGCATCATACGAATTCAAGACTAAACTAAAATGTCTTGCTTTAATATGGTTAAGTGCAATATCAGAATTGGAACTGCCAAAAGATTTTTGTGCAATTTTGAATTAAATGCAGGTGGAAAAACCATCACTATAGGTTTGACACTCCTTCATCAATAATTTGTTTCATATTTATTATTTACAGAATCCACACATTCACGTGTGCTATACTTCAGCATCTTCTCAATGTGCTGTTTATTGGGTCTAGCAACATGGCAGGTACTCTATCTACGACGTTACTTCAAGGCAAAGAAGCTCATCGAGTGAATATGTACATCTAAACATAAAGAAAAAGACTGCCATTATTATCCTCATGCGTTGACCTGCATGCCTTATCCTTTGACCTGGCCTTGACCTGCCTCTGACCTTTGAATGCAGGACTGTCTCATGTCTGAAAAAAACAAGAAAGCAGCACAGAATATTAAAAAAAAAAAAAACCCAACAATTTTCACACAGTTTATCTTGGTTCTTGGTTATGTTATTTTGGATACAAATGCTAGTGAGGGGTGGAGTGGAGGTGCTTATTGGCTTGAGTCCCTCTCCTCAAAAGAAAAGATATAACTGAAATTTATAGAAGAGTACCCGGCTATCCTTAAATGAGCTTTAATCTGACAATCCTATCTCTTAGTCTTTGTTTGGATCTGTGTGTATTACTGTTCCACTACAGTATACTTGTAGAGCAAAGTGTATTATGTAAATAGAACACCATAATGTGGCAGTCCAATGTACTGAAGTTCATAAAATACGATATTCTTGTAAATAGGAGTTGTTAATTTACATAAGTCAGCTTTGCTCTCATAGAATTACCAAAAATTTGTGACTGTATCATTAAATTATTTTCCATATGGTAATTTTATTTCCAGTTATGGGGCATTTGCATTGCACTGATGTTTTGGAATGGGAGTTTCACATTTTTTTTAACATTGTGGAGGGGGATTTTACTCCAGGTGTCAAAAAACTACATGGATATACATGTGTAGGGGAGGGGTAAGGGGGCCCCTGGTATGTTGGTACAAGAAATAAATTTTTCCTGGACAAGGTACAGAAAATAAAAGGTACAAATAATGGTTGGTACAAAGTACGGAAATTAAACGGGGCTTCCAGTATGCAAGTACCACAAATAAAAATGCCCAGTACGCTAGTGCAGAAAACCCCTTACCCCCTTCTATATAATGTACTGAATGGAAAATGCAAAAGGTTGGTATACTCAAAAATCAGATACTAGTATCTGCCAAATTGTATACATGTACTTACTACCCTAAAATGATGGACATCAGTGTTTCTGACAGTACATGTATATCTGTTACAGGAAGATCAGCTCTTCTTTTGTTTGTCATTTTGAAATAAGTTGATCTGTCTAAGAAGCAACAAAATTTGGGCATTTAATAAACATGTCTTAGTCAAGATGAGGTCACTTGTGGCCCATACGGCAACATGCAGCTGCCCATTTTAGCACTGATTGGATCAAGAAAGGTCTAAATGTAAGTGTCAACCCTCAAAGATCTGTGGTATGTAGATTGGCTTAAAATCAAGGGAAATATATTATTTGTGCCATCAAAGTGCTGTTGCTTAAATACATTGTTGAGGTTCAAAAATGGGACCTACTTGGTCAGAACAGAAGAGTTGACAGCTAGCAAGTTACACTATGTCACTGTATCACAAGTGTGCTGGCAAGTCAGTATTGGCACATGTGAAACTGGAATGACTGGTACCTTTCACAAGGGGACTTCTTTGGGATTTGGTCAGCTGTACGTTTGTACACATGCATTCTGTGACAGGGATACTCTTGAGATAAGACTGACAACATTTTCTCTGTGTACCAAGGTTGATACAAGGGTTTTTGATGTTCAATATAAATGTACTTAAAATATGTTTTGGTACAACAGGTGTTGTTCTAAGCTTGTGGGACACGATGGTTATAGCACAGAAACTTGTTTGCCAGACAAGCCCTCTTCCAGATTCAGTGATTACAAAGTCTATCACACTGGGGATACTGGGCCTGCAAAATAAAATTATATCTGTTGCTGTTTTGCAGATTATCATATGCCCAGCTATTGTATTTGAACCCTTCAAAAGGTCCAAAAGAGCAAGTATTTAATGCCTCTTTGTGCAGGCAAGATTTCTAGCACGGTTGTAAATAAATCTGAAAGCAATTTAGAATTTATAGATGTTGGAAATGAAAGGGGTCTTCATGTATATTGATCAAAGGTGTGTCCATAACATAAACATGTTTGTTTTGCCAGCACAGTTTGAGGTAGATATAAATATATTTTATTTTGATTTTTAGAGCATGAAAATTGTTGATTTTGAAATTTAAGATCCGGATCTGTTGCTTTTAGTGTAAAGTGAGCCTGTGAAATTGGCACTTGTTTTTGCTTTTCTCAGTATCTTAGTGTAATAAATAATATTCTGAAGCTGTCACAGTTTGATTTTTTGCAATATTGCCATCTTATTACAATTTTGAAACATTTTTTGTCTTTGCTTACAAAACAGATCCATGTTTTGTAAACACTTCTTGAATATAGTAAGTAGAGATGGAACTTAGTTGTTTAGGAGCAGTCAGTTGTGTGTCATGATTAATGCACAGCTTCCACCCTCCCTCCTACCCTTCCCATCCAAGTCAACTATGATAAGGAATGCCTTTCCAAGGAAAATGCTGAACAGGGAACTCATAAAATGAATAACAATTCTGCTATAGATCTTCAGGTTGATTACACAGAACTTGGGGAAAAGTAGCTTGTGTTACAAAAGTGGACAGTATTTCAGGGTGAGAAAATTCCATCATGGGTGTACTTCTCTAAGGACAAGTGCCTCTTTCAGGTTATTCTGATGAATTTTCACTTGTCCTGCATCAAATTTTACTGGTCCTGAACATCAGCACATATGAATTTTCTCACCCTGTATTTGTTCTTCTATTTGATGCATTTGTTTTAAAGTGCCTCTCCCCCAATGTGATCAGAAGTTACACATCAGAAATGGCTTCTCTTGAGAAGAGTACATTATACATACATTATATCCTTGGTGATTGAATATGTGCCTGGATTTTTTGTCATATTGCATGGAAACCAGCATGTTTCTGCAGACAAATTAAGAGATAGCTTGTGAATGCCACTTTGTGCAGTAAGAGTAGGATAGATCTAAATATGCTTGTTTCCGAGGAGTTTAATGATAGGTCTGCTGAGAGGGATGGCCTGTGTGGAGAGGGACCTTTTAAGACACCAGCACTTCAAAAGTGAATCTTGTCACTTTTTTTTTTTTTTGGCTTTTTTGAAGATCTCTTTTGAGTTTCTTATATCTTATACAGAGCTGGGGGTGGATACTGTAAGGGGACTTATCATTTGGTGTTGCACTGCACATAGTTGGTTTCACTAACTGTGGTATAATGCCAGTACTGCATTGCAATGAGTTGAATAATTGTGGATGTATGTGATGGCAAGATGTATGAATTTAAGGCTGGTTCTGTTTTTCATCTATAGATGGCCCATGATAGCTATGTTCATTTTTATAGGATGGTATTTCTGTGGTTCTCTATTCAGCTAAAACTTGTGTATATTTTCAACAGAGAGAGAGTTAAAGAATCTTTTTACCAGCCCATTTGTACAAAAAATGAGAGAATTAAATAACATGTACCATTCTATGTCACACGTTTTTTCGTTTGTCTGTCTATTTGAAAAATTGATCTCCATGGGTACATATCAGTCTTTCATGTGGCCCTTTTCCTTTTTCTTACTGAAAAATGCAAGATAATATGTGAAATTTTTAGTATTTTCCATATTAGTAAGTATATGCACTCTCAACCACCATTGCCAAGACCTCTGTGTCTGGGGCAAACGCCCAAGAAATCAAGTTGGGTTCACTTACTTAATCCCAAAACTTGACAAGTATACTGACCGCAGGTGGCCACCGGCACTGGCATCTTGGGGGGGGGGGCATCAGTCTGTGTGATGACGCAACGTCTGAAGGGAAATCTTCAGAGTTATGTCGACTTGAGGCCCCAAACAGGAGAAGCCAGAAACCCTCTTGCCAACCAGCATGGGACTGCACTGAACCCCCACCCATAGAACTACCCCGCCAACATGATAGCTGTCCCCATCGTGGATAGATGCGGGCTGTTTCTGCTCCTATACCTGGAGACCTAACAGGACATAGTTGCGAAACTGGCGGGCGCCAAGGGGGTGGGTGGGGTATATTGTTCCCTAGGGCGGTTAACTCTTGGGTCAACCATCTAAGGCCAAGAGAGTAGAAGAAAAGGCTGATACAAGTCTGAGATAAGGTAGATTAAGCAAGTGGCCCTAGGCCCACTAAAAAGTGTACCGACCTAAAGGCTGCATCGGATCTAAACCACGAGAGCACCATTCCCTGGAACATGGTGGCTTCTCTTATTGGATATGGGAAGCTGAACAGATAAGAGCCTTTGATGCTCGCAAAGGTGTACATGCCCTCCTCTAGCACTAGAATATTATGCAAGTAGTGCTTGGTGAAAGTGGTAGACCTGCAGAATTTCCACAACAGCGACATTTCACAGGGCTTACCAGGAGGCATTAAATGCTTGCACCTTGTGAGCTCTTGCTGAGACAAGCTGTAGGGCACCAGGCATGTGCAGAGCAGTCTCATGGGCCTTTTAGGATTGTCTGCTTGATCCGCAAAGAAATCGTGTTTGTGCCAACTTTCTCCTTAGAGTGTTACCGAGGAGTAGAAAGAGGACAGACCTCTGTTCTCCTGGAACCGTCCGTGCATGAAAGGTACCAGCAACGGGCTCTCGCAGGCCACAAGGCTCTTTCCACCATGGAAAGAACAGTATCCATAGCACAGAGGGTAAAACCCTTGAAGGCCTTAGCCAGATCTTGAGCCACTTGGTTCTGTGCAAGGAAGCCCAAGTTAGGCCTCAGTGTCACCTGGAGTGGTCAGGTGAACATTGGAATCGGTCATGAGCTAGAGCGTGGAGCTCGTTTCTTTGAACCCCTGAAACGAATGTTCCAAAAAAATAAAAAGTTTTCCATGTCCAATACCTGAGGTCCACCTGTCAAGTGTCCTTAAGGCACTCAAAGGGCCACAACTTAAACCCGACTAAGACCAACGGAAGGTCCCGCTGTGGTAGGACCTGCCTCGCTGCTGGCCTGTCAGTGTAGAAGGACATGGAGAGGGCTGACAGATAAAGATCGCATGCAATGCAATGTCAAGGATGTTCTCAAGGGTTGAGGAGATGGCTGATTGGAATCCCTCCACTGTTCTTGCCAAAGACTTCCCACTGATAAAGCAGGAAGTTGTCAATGTCTGCAATGCATTGAGACCAAAGGTGAATTCCCTTACTAGCGCACCAGTGGGAAAATACCTTCCAATGAGCCAAGTAAACAGTCAGAGAAGAGAATTGAAGTCTGCCTGTGGCAATTCTAACTGTGACCGATTATGAGAAGCAGATGTGCTGTGCAACAACCACCAAGCGTGGAGGTTGAGCACTTGTGGGTTCCTTTGGGACACGCTCATTCGTTGCTGCAGCAGAAGTCTGGGCCATGCTGGTGAATATAGCGGAGGCTTGATGCTTAATTCCAAGAGGTTTATTGACCAATCTGTCTTCGGGCGCCATGGATCGACCAGGATCAAATTGCAGTCATGCGACCGAACCTTCTTCAGTATTGTCAGGACGATCTGTGGAGGCCCCAACATTGCTCCAGTCCATGGCTAGAGCATTCACCACTAGGGCCTGGGGGTCCGGGACTGGTGCGACATATACAGGCAGTTTTGCATTCTCGCATGTTGTGAACAGGCCCACATGTGGACTTCCCCCATCTGGGCCACATGGCCTGAATGGCCCATGCCTAGAGCAACCACTCCATCCCTACTGGCTGACCTCTTCACGAGAGTTGTTTGGGCAGGACATTTAGATCCTGGGACGTGCCTTGTGTGAGTGTGGACATCAGGTTCAGATCACCCTCAAGGGATGCATCCGGCTAACTCCGTCACCTTTCGAGCATGGGCCACCTTGCCTGTTGAGGTGGGCGCCCACGGTCCTGTTGTCACATTATGAGGACAGACATGTGCTCCACCGGGACTTGGAAGTAAAGGAGCACCAAGCGTATCGCCTCCAGTTTCAACCAGTTTATGTGGCGAGACGCAAAGAGAGCCAGCAAAAGGCTGGATGCCATCTGGCTCTCCACATTAGCTCCTCGCCTGAACTATGAAGAGTATGTGAAAGGTAGCTGGGTCTGAAAGGGAAGCAGCATCTGTCCTGACATGACTTTCTTCCAAACGGTCCACCACTGAAGGTGTGGGTGGTCCTCAAGGAGGACCTGCACCAGGGCATGGTAGCCCTTGTCCCTTGACCATCCTCACCACAGAGAATGCTGCAAGGGGCAATGGTTAAAGCGACCGATTGGACCTGGGAGTCCATCGAGGACAGGGAGCACAACAGGGCCTACCATTGTTGTGCTGAGCAAACCGTGTGAGTCAGAAAGGCTCTGGGCAGGGTCTGAAGTAACGCCCACCTGTCTTCCCAGGGACAACAGATGTAGGCAACCAGGTCAAACCGGATGCTGAGAAAGCCAACAGTCTGCTCTGTTGGAAGGCTTGACTATTCAATTCACTATTGGGCCCAAGCATTGGCAAAGTTCCAGAACGGTCTGTGTGTAATGCTGCGAATCCAGGCGCCAGAGTGTCCAGACAAGCCAGTCATTCAGATACACATGAATGCCAATGGCTGAGTGTTGAAGGTATGCAGCAACTGTCTGCGCAAACAAGGTGAACACCAGCTGTGGCAAGGCAGAACGGAAGCCCCCTGCATGGGTAAACTTGGCCTAAGAATACAAACTGCAGACACTTGCATGGAGGCTCTGTGATTTGCACATGGAAGAACACAGCCTTGAGATTCAGGGATGTCATCTATCCTGTGGATCACAATGTTGTTGCTGCCGACTGGGATGTCTCCATCTGAGGGACTACCAAGAAGGTGTTCGGCGGTCACACGGCTATGACTAGGCACCATCCTCCATCCCGCTTGGGGACAAAGAAGAGTAGGTTGTAGAAGCTGAGAATCTTGATCCTCCACTGGCTCTACAGTGCACTTGCTTTGAAGCTTCTGGACTGCCTGTAGGAATGCCGATGCTTTGGGGGCCGCTGCCAGTGGCGCCAACCCGGATGCATGGCTTCGCCGAAAGACAGCAAGTAGTTGTGTCTCCGGATGTTCAAGACGAACGAATCATCTGTGATAGACTCCCATGGCATGCAAACGGTAGAGAGGCAGCCACTGATAGGGCACTGTGTGGAGTCTGAAGGTGTGGCAGAGGGGGATCCTGAGCGAGATGATTCAGCATGCCAGAGTCAGGTGCCCTGAGGCTTGTCTGATTTCTTGCCTTTGCTGAAGTTCTTCCCCTTCTGTGATCACTGCTGGCTCTTTCCAACGCCTTGCGTCCCACAGGGAGCATGAGCCGAGGGGCAAGTATTCATGGTAGGAGACTTCTCATGCTTCGAAGCTGAGGTGGCCAAGGAAGAAAGTGACCGAACAGAGTCTGTCGACTTCCTTGGTGCTTGTCTGTTTGGTGGAGTGGGCTCGAAGGTCTTGTGCCCAGCGAACAACTTCTGCCATCTCTCCTCCAAACAAAGTTCCAGAGAGAAGATTGGCCCCATTTGAGCTCTTCAAAATATTGGTTCAGGCAGTTTCTGACCCTAGAGTTTGGCATCCCTCCACAACAAATGAAGGTTAGCCTCCAATGTGCAGGTGGTTTAAACCTGGTGACTGATTGGTTGCAACAGCAAAGTTGCAAGGAGTGATGCCTGATCTAGGTTATCCCGCACAGCCTCCATAATATGCACATAAGCACCAAATCCCTGAGGTCATCCAGGAGTAACCTCAATGGGGCCAACGAGACATCAGAGTACAATGCCATAAGGAGGGATCCAATGGCATCATCCTCCAGTGGCTTGAAGGCCTTGGCAGGGATAGGAAGGGAAGATCTGCTCCGGCACAGAATACAATCACCCCTGTAAGTCTGGCTTTATGAGGAGGTGCCCTTGCCTCAAGTAGCTAGACGCCAGCGGCTCTACGGGAACCTGTGTGCTGCGAGTCTAAGCTGTGTGCTGGTTGTAAAACTCAGCCATAAAGGGTGAGAAAGGGATAGAGGTCTTGTGACGCATATTCACCACGGTCTAGCCCTGGCAGGACAACATGCCAGCCCCACGCCTCTCTTCCACTGTTGGGACCACAGCTAGGTCACCAACCAGGCTTAGAATCAGAGCGTTGACATGCTCAAAGCCCTGTAGCAGAGCATTGAGCTGTGTCCATGGGTGCAGAAGGCTATTCTGCATGCCCCACAGTTGCGATTGTGCTCCACCGCTCTGAGGGACTATGGTGTGATGTCTTGACCTCGGCCAGGATCTGCTAAAATGGCACTCAAAAACAGAAGCCTATCCTCCACCTGGGTGTGGAGGTGTGAAGAGTCAAGACTTGCGAGGGGAGCAGTGAGACCCAAAGCTTTGTCGAACGACTTATCATTCACAGGTGAAGGGGTGGCCACTTGTGACAGCAGAGGTCTGTCATCACACCAGGCATAAGCCTAGCAAGGACTTCTGCAGAAGTCAACGCAGACTCAAATGCCGCCTCCTTCTGCTCATCCCATGTCAGGCTGGAGAGGGATGTTTGCAGCAAGCCAGTAGCAGGAGACAAGGCAACTGTTGACTGAGAAGTCTGCTGGCCAAAGCTGAGCTACTGAGTCTCCAGGAGGCTCGGCTTAGGGACCACAGCTGCCACCTACTGAGAAATCTGTGAGTAGGAGGGAGCCTGAAGGAGCTCGGGGCACTCCCGAGCCTTAGTGCCAAGAGAAAACTGACTCCAGGCAGAAATAGCAAGCTGCTGCCCCATCAGAGTCTGCTCAGGCTCAGCATCAGTGGCGGCAACAGTGGAGGAAGTCAAAATCTCCAACCACAGACACTGTTCATCATAGCTCAAGTTTTGCTTGCTTCTCAAGAGAGGAAAGCAGGTTACCCAGCTCCAAGGCACGAACAAGAGGGATTGCCAGCTGCTCACTTTGGGGCAGAGCTACCAAAGGTATAGGAGGCAAAGCTGGCACTGCAGCTGGAGGCAATGAAGGTGGCACTTGGGTTGCTTGAGGGGCCACTGCCGCAAGAGGGAAAGACCCACTAATGGCAGAAAGCACCACCACAGACTTGGTTGTCTTCCTTCAATCTCCAGCTTGCCTGGACTTATGATCAAAGCCCTTGGAACTGGGAGCTCAGGAACTTCATCCTGGCATCGGTGTCTTTTTGGATCACAGAGACCTCTAACTGGCTGAGGTTTCAGAATACCTGGACAGGAACCCATAGGTTTCCAATCTGGCTGCACTAACTTGCACAATTTCTGCTCCCAGCACTCGGACCTGGAGGACCAAGGTCTCTAAAGCTTCAATCCGCGCTTGACTTTTTCGAAGGGGACTCCAAAGAAACAGCCTAAGGCTGAGAGGGGGCAATCAGTGCACGCAACATATCAGCCTGCATCTGTATACTCCAAGGCAAGTGCAACCCTTGGGTCAGTAACTAGAGATGCACCAGTTGTCTGGGGTACAGCCGGGTGCTCGTGACCTCCTGAAGAAGATCTCTTGCTGCCCTGCCGACAATTAGACATCAGCCACTTGAGTCAGTGAGCGAGCCATGTGGGTTAGTCTTCACATCTGATGTTGTGTCGCCGGCGAAAACTCAAAGGAGTCAGCTCAGCATTTGGCAGCTACAACCCGTCACCTACACCTCGCACAAAGACTCCTCCCCCGTGCCTGCTCATACAGCAGCCATTTATCTCCTCTCCAATCCTCACAGTACTTGCAAGTCTGTTTGTGAGAACAAACGAGACCCAACTGGAGGCAACAACCATAGCAATGCTACCAGGCTGCCATATAGTGGTTCCGTGAGTCCATCTTCTGGCCACAATTCAACAAGGATGAGGCCAAAGTGGTCACTGGATCAATACCAATGGTTTGCTGCCAAAAAGAAACAATGGCCTTATGTGCACTGTCTTCCCATACTCTGCAGTCTGTACATCAAGACGTCATCTTGAAAAATTAGGTTTCAAGCCAATAGGCAGCTCTACTCTGAACTATTTCAGAGGTATCTGAAGGTGAGATATCTACTATCTAGGTCTCCAAAGAATCCCTGACAGCTAAGAAATTATTTTCTGCAGAAGGGAGCATGCATAAAGCACTGAAGCAGTGACTGTGATGAAATGTTCACAGAGCTTCAACTCAAAAGAGCAAGCCATTATTGGCACCCAAAAGAGGAAGGCTTATATGGGGCGCATGCGCATCAGGAGTCGCCAACAAGTCCATAGGAACCAAGATATGGCGCCATGGGACCCTCAGGTTTTTGGAATCAACCGAGTGAACTCAACTCGATCTGTTTGGCATTTGCCCCAGACACAGAGGTCTTGGCAGTGGTGGTGGAGAGGTAACGTCACGTAACTAATACAAAGCTTTTTGGTGGTGCAAAGACTGTCAAATTTTCATGCTGCGACTCCATGTATGGAACAATTATGTTGTCAACGTATGAAAGCATTATATCTGCTGTGGGCCAGTGGTTTTTGGAATGTGTTCTATGCCAGTCCTGTGGAAACTTGTTGTTTAGATGGCAAGCATTGGTTTTTTCTGAATAAATGATCTACGGGGGCAATACATTGCCTGCTCCAGTAACCGCAAGTAAACATGTAGTTTCCCTCTTGTGTTCAAGACCAATGAAACCCACTTGTGTGCCACCAGTTTTAGCTATGGTCCATTTACTGCTAGGCATAATTTGCATGCCTATCAAATCACATTAAACAAGCAGATTTGCAGATTTAAGTTTCGGATTTCAGATATCATGCCATGACGGTATGGGAGACAGTATCCAAAAAAAGTACTGGGTGGAAAATAGTCGAAAAAACATCTTTTATTGAGCCGAGTAAACAACTAGAGAAGAAGGTAAAAAACCCCTCTGACAATTCTATCACTGACTCCAAAAAACCTCTGTCATGGATGTGCTGTGAGATAACTGCCAAGCATGGAGATTGAGCACTTGAGGGTTCCAATGGAACATGCTCGTCTGCAGTTGCACAAGAAGCTTTAGCCATGCCAGTAAATGTAGTGGAGGCTCCACACTCATTTCCAACAGGTCTACCGAGCAATCGCTGCGGGGCTGCCAGGGGGTGACCAGGATCAGATTGCAATTGTGGGACCAAACCTTGCACAGTACCCTTGGAAGGATCTGTCAAGGTGGAAAGGCTTATGCCCACAGGGTGCTCCTGTCCATGGCTAGAGCATCCACCGCTAGGGCTTTGGGGTCTGGGACAGGTGAGACGTAAACTGGTAGTTTTGAGGTCTCATGAGTGGCAAACAGATCCATGTGTGGAGTCCCCAAAGGAGCCCACATGGCCTGAATGCCCTTGGGGTGGAGTGACCACTCCTTCCCTACAGGCTGACCTCTCCTCAAGAGTTGAGGAGACAGGACATTCGTTTGTCCAGGGACGTGACACATGCGTGCCGACGTCATGGTCGTAACACCATCTGATGATGCGTCTGGGCAACTCCGTCAGCTTCCGGGACCACGTTCCACCTTGCCTGTTGAGGTAGGCTGTCGCGGTCCTGTTGTTACGTATTATTATTATGAGGTCATGTTTGTGCTCTACCAGGCCTTAGAAGGTTTACACTAACATTTTAATTTCACTATTTTGAACAAAATCCCTATTAGACCTATGTTAAAATAATACTTCACTGTGCTTTTATTTTCACGGTTTGGTGCCATCAGCGAAATAAGCGAAAAGAAAAACAGAGCGAAGTAAAGTGAATTCACAGTATGATTACATGTGGAGCAAAGTGCTATCTGGTGGTCAAACAAGACACTAAAATCACACGACTGGTGCCAAAGGTTGCAGGTTCGAGTCCCGCTCGTTCCGAACATAAAATATAAGCTTTATATGTTCACAAGCCACTTGAGGCAATATTGCCAAGCATTAGGCCCATGGGCCTCTTGCGTGTGTGTGTGTGTGTGTGTGTGTGTGTGTGTGTGTTCACACACATGTATGTATGTATTTCACATGATAATACAGCATATAGATTAGATTAGACAGAGCCTATCAGATTAGACGCCGAGAACGCATTTCAGAGTTTCTGCGAATGCAATTAATTTTGGAGCGAAACGAGATATACTCCACATTAATCTGTTTGACATTGTTCAGAGTTCAAACGTTACCTGGCTTCCAAAAGTTGTACTCTAAAAGAAGGCATAATCACATTTATAACGCAGTTTATTTTGTAACATGTTATCATCCGGCAGGCAAAGAACGGTGCCCTTATAAGTGTATTAATTGCTAAACAAATAAATTAAATAGATTGCCAGATTAAAAAAAAATAAGAGCACAGAAAGAAAGAAAGAAAGAAAGAAAGAAAGAAAGAAAGAAAGAAAGAAAGAAAGAAAGAAAGAAAGAAAGAAAGAAAGAAAGAAAGAAAGAAAGAAAAGCTGTGTTATCAGTTAGGCAGGGACACGGTGTAGACAGTGTAGTATTGTATTTCAAGTACAGTATGACTGGATGATCGCACACGACAAAGCGATTATGACAAATCTTCTTCCTCCTTGCAGGTAAGAAAACAGTTTCTTCCTTCATGCTTAAAGTATGAAAGCTGCGGCTTTGATCCTGTATTGACTGCATCGTATTAGTAGCATTCCTATCGTTTTTCTATGAATTCTTTCTTTGTTTATTTCTTCTTTACAGGCATTCTGTCCGGAGTTCTGCAAAATGCACCAAACTTGCCATGATGAATGACCTGGTAGTGAAGTTGTCGACCTGATTCGAACATCCGTGATGTTCATATTTATGCAAATTACGGGCAATTAAAATTTTTAAATCTCAATATCTTCAAGACTATTACAGATAGACATAAAGCTGTATACTTGTGACACCTGCCAATCTAACGGACAATCAACAAAAGTCGTAGAATTTTAAATCATGCTGATTAGTGGCAATGAAAACTTGAAAAGTTGAAAATCGCCAAAAACTATCATAGATAGAGGTGTCATATACAAGATATAGGCACATCCAATCAATCATGAACCAAATTTGCAGGATTTTAAATTATGCAAATTAGGGAATACACAAAATTTAAATCTTGAATTGCTTCAAAACTAGTATAGACAGGTGACAATAAAACTTCATTTCATAGGTTTGTGCTATAGGCGCATCCACCGAAACACGAGCAACAAATTGTAGAATTTTAATTTATGCGAATCAGACACTTGAACAAGTTAAATGAGGTAGAAGTGTCCGTCATTCCTTAAATTCTTAGGTTTGTGCTACAGTAGCATCCAACTAAGCTTTGAAAAGCACACCCATTTGCTTCTGTAGCAAATATTATTTTCTAGTCATTAGTTTAGATTACTACGATTTGTAAATTCTTACTTCCGTCAGTGATGAAGATGCGGAGATAAGTTATTGGTGCATGAGCAGAAGTGTGGAAGGACCAGAAATTATGCTCACGTCACTTTTCTTTTTCTTACATTTTACAAGATTCCTATTTTTTGGGGAAAAAAACACTTTGAAAATCATTTTACATTGTTTTTATTACTCTTTATCTGATTATGCTATATATTGTGATGTACACTGCTGACCCGCACTTTGCCAGGAAAATAAACCCATCCTGAAACCAAGAAATGCCTTCAACACGTTACCACTCCAAACCATGTGTTCTCTCGGACAGTCCTGCTGTTACCAACAAGAGTATCAATAATAATGTTGTTCACGTAATTTCTCAAGTCACTTTTACCTGTAGGCCTATGCTTTCATTGCCTTGCATACTTACATGTAAGCTGCGATATATGATTTTAGATGATATTATCTTATGCTTGTGACCAGGTACAACTCGGTTAATCAGCCTTCTTATAGCCATTTCCACACCAACCTGCATTGGAACAACCGTCACCTGTATATACATTGTACTAAACCAAAATAAAACCCTTGTTACTATCATTGCCAGGATAATAATGGTTTAACACTAAAAAGTACACGTGTGGCACTACGATATAACGCAGTTTCACAACACGTGATCAATTGAGTTTGGTCCGACAGTATTTCTGCTTATCATGCCTCGGAAGCTTCTCGTAAAACATTAACAGCCACCCATATGTATTCGTCCTGTCACAAAGATCTCGAACTTTGTTTTCATCTACATCTTAAAGCTGCTGCTTCTCCATCGATGTTTAAAACAATATGTCTGTACCGTAGATTCTTGAGCTAGGATCGACACCAAAAGAAATGTACTTTATTTGAGTTTATCAAAGTGTCATCTGACACTTTGCCCCCAAAATACAAGACATTCATACATACAACGAAACAGAAAATACTGGTACAATAATCATGACAACTAATCTTGTTAAAAAGAAAAGAAACACGGGGCGCGGGTACAGAAAAAGAGCTAGAAGACCAATGAGAGCAAACCTGATTACTTATAACTGCACACACACACACACACACACACAGAGAGAGAGAGAGAGAGAGAGAGAGAGAGAGAGAGAGAGAGAGAGAGAGAGAGAGAGAGAGAGAGAGAGAGAGAGAGAGAGAGAGAGAGAAAATGGTGTATAATTGTGTCAGTGAATGATTCGGTTTTGTTTGCATGATAAAGTTTTCGGAGAGACAAAAATGTGGGGGATATTTTCTCGACGGACAGGGGTTGATCTTTCGCTTAAAATTTGTTACATTTTATCAAATGTCGCTCGTCCTCAAGTGTTTCACAGGTTTCACAGGTTTGATCTTCTATATATGGCCTTCTTGCCTCTGTCGGTGCGACTTCAAGATTATGGGCACAAAGTTGAAATCATGGTTTATCTTTTTATGGTGATATAATCTTTTAACAAATATATATGGTGCCTTTTCAGATCCGAATTGATCGCGGCCATATTTGGACGGGTCACGACCTTGTTACGGTGCGACCTACAGGGCACTGCCACAGAATTGTGCATTTTCATTGGATAGAAGTTGTGATGAGTACTATATTAGATATTAATATTATTCACGTGGCAAACACCTATTTGCGAGAGCTAATAGTGGTGGCATCATGTCGACCAGAGGTTGATTGCGCAGCCTATTTTACAGGATTGTTTTGACTCAGCCATTTTATATGTGAACATTCCGAAAGCATAGAAATCCTGCACTAAGTCTACTGAATAATAACTCTACAGTTTTATGTCAGGTTCGTTGTAACAAATTAAAATTTTCTGCCTTTGATTTTTACATTGTAACCACTTTTATCAGTTTTGCAGGAAAATGAAACTAATAATAACTGATTTTTCTGATTATGTATTGGAATAATTACAAACATAAACATTCATGTGACACTGTGCATGTGAGCTCGTGGATAATCGATAAATCCAGCGAACATATTACTGTTACACAGAACTTGTGTATATTTGTTCAATACATGCATGGTCACTCTATATAAATATTTCGTTTACTTGTTTGTCTTTCTTGTGTATTCAATTTGGTGTTCGTTCATGATACTTCTTTAGAATCTGATTTATTAGTTGCGAGTCGAAAGAGCACAAAACGCTTCTTCTGATATACTTTTGACTCTAAATTTGTTTTCCTCAAGTGCGGAGAAGACCGAGAAGACTATAGCATTAAAACGTTTAGGTATAATAGCTGCCTATAGCCTTTTTTATGCGTTTGAGCATCTGACCAATGATCATAGCGTTCCTTGGTGTTTCAAGAAATACTTTTATTCATTTGTTCTGACAGGGACGTAGAAGTTGCCGCCTTTCCGATCCCTCTCTACTTAAACGTCCATGGTTCTAAGTTCCTTCTGGACATACAGGGGCTTGTGCATCCTTATGGCAACCCCTGCCCATGATGTAGTCTCAAGTTGTGTAACAATGACTCACATGGAACAGGATGGTCTCACAACTAATAAACAGCGGCGTCTCGCATTATTCTGAATTAGGGAAAGTTGAATGAGCACATTAGCAAACGTTAGTAATGAATCTTGCCAAATCGAATCAACCTTTATTTCATCAGACCTCCAGTGCAGCCACTCTCACTTGGCGACTCCGACGTGTACTACTCACTTAACTCGCCGACAATGAACGCCCATTAACATCCAGTGTAAATTCCATTTGGCACCCACTGTTTATGAATAATGATAATAATTACTTATTTTTTGCAGAGGAACCCGTTGCTTTATTTATTCATTTATTTTCTACATGCGGCAGTGTGAAGGTATGTGTTGGGAAGACATATAATTGTTAAAACAACAAAGAAAGGCACCAGGGAGCTTGTATGGGTAGCATATCTCTTTTACTATAGAAAGTATAAGATGAAAAAGCTATCTCCCAAACCGACTTCAACGTGTTACTATTGGAGGACAGACCTCACCTTGGCTCCCTGTAGAGGCTGGAGTGCCCCAAGGTTCGATCCTTGGTCCCCTACTTTTCCTCGTTTACATTAACGACATCACTGTCAACATCACCTGTGACATCCGTTTATTCGCGGATGATACCAGTATACTTGAAATTGTCCACGAACCAATGGCCACAGCTGAAAGCCTTAATCATAATCTTGCACAAATTCATCGTTGGGGCAAGCTCTGGCGGATGACATTTAATGCCATAAAATCCATCTCAATGACCTTCTCAGCTAAAAGACATAAGCCAGATCATCCTCCCCTACTTCTTGGAAACACACCGATACCTGAGGCCACTCTACATACTCACCTTGGAGTTACACTCTCAAGTAATTTGTCATGGCACCAGCATATAACACGTATTGTTAATAAAGCCAGTCAACGGCTTGCTCTTTTACGCAGACTCGGTTGTATAGTACAATGATTCGTCCTATCCTCGAATATGGGTGTGTCCTGTTTGACAATTGCACTGAAAACCTGTCACAATCTATGGAAGCTGTGCAGCATGAGGCAGCCAGGATCTGCCTTGGCGCAACCAGATACACTCCACGTGTCTTGCTTCTCGGAGAGCGTGAATGGCAAACTCTGGCAAATCGGAGGAAATACTTTAAACTTGTTCTTTTCTTTAAAATGTACAATAGGTTGACTCCACAATACCTACATGATCTCGTTCCCCGTGACGTTGCATTCACTACTGGGCACCTTTTGAGAAATCGTACTGAAATACGCCAAATTAGGTTCACCACCAATCGCTTCGGCGATTCATTTTTCCCGTCTGCTATCAAACTATGGAATAACCTCCCGCTTGATGCTCGTCTCACCAATTCCCTGCCGCAGTTTAAATCTAAATTAAATCTATTACTCTTAAGTGTTGACAAAAAGCCTACATACTTTAAACATGGAAGTCGTTTCCTAAACATATGCCACACGCAGCTACGTCTTAACTTCCCTGTTTTAAATGCCCATCTACATCATGTCAATATCCCTCCAGCCTCAACGTGTGCATGCTCTCATACTACTGAAGATACGAAACATTACCTTTTGTTCTGCCCCAAGTTCACTGTGCAAAGGGTCCGTCTACTGAACACTGTGTCACTTACTCGCTCCAGGTGTAAATCCGACTTTAATAGTTCAGTGCTCTAGTGACATTTTACTAAATATTCTCTTGAAAGGCAGTGCGGACTTGCCAGACACTGAAAATGTATTCATCTTTGAGGCTGTTCAGACATTCTTATCAGAATCTAGATGTTTTATCTACTAATTTAGTATATGATCTAATTATAAGTCTCCATTATCTCCCATCAATTGTATTGTACAAGCCGTTGATTTAGTCTTCTGTTCCCGTCCAGAGTGTATTGTATATATTCCTGTGCGTCCTTTTATGTACTGGAGAGCCTCCAAATTAGTCTTTGTGTACTATTAGGCAATCCAGAGAAAATAAATATGTTTATAATAATATCCCTGTTACCATGTGAAGCACTTCCCACTGCACATGGATGATATGCTTGTCGTGGGCAGCATGGTGTGGAACGCGACATGATTAGTTCTGTGTTGTTGGCAGTTTTTAGTATCAACAATTCATTAATAAGGCAATTTAATGACTTTGTGTAACACTTTATAACGCTATTTTGCGCTTAATCCATTTACATGTGCACACATGAACGGTCACTTGTTGTCTTTACTTAGATCAAAACTGAACGTTTCCCAAACTAAGGCACAAACATGCAAGCGATAAGAAATTGAACATGAATTAATTCATTTAACTTTAAAACATGCTTTGGGTACACCACAAAAATTCAGCCTGATTACAAAAACGCACAGGCACTCGTTCAAGTATTATACCAAACAAGCCAACTGAATTGAATACGGGTAACTTAACAAATGAAAGCGCATTATAATGACAAAATCCGTTTAAAATGTTGATAAATTAGTATTACGAGGCCACTTTAAATCTACAAATTCTTTGCAATTCTAAAAACTTGTACTGAATCGCACACTGCTAGTTTATAAATATGCATTAAAAATAAATTAGTCTCAGAGTGCACGTAGCATTTCACACTGAGAGAGAGAGAGAGAGAGAGAGAGAGAGAGAGAGAGAGAGAGAGAGAGAGAGAGAGAGAGAGAGAGAGAGAGAGAGAGAGAGAGAGAGAGAGAGAGAGAGAGAGAGAGAGAGAGAGAGAGAGAGAGAGATAGATTACCATGATGTTTTATTCAGTGACCAGGTGACACGTATTCGTTCATTTGTGCCCCAAGCACTTTCAATTGTTACGAGTTTTAGCTCTTAGCTTCACGTTGGGGGTTGGGGTGGGACAAATATGTCAGGCCAACTTACGGTTTTTATTTCTTTTGCTGTTTAGCCAAAATTGCAAACACTTGAGATGAAATTAATCACATGGGTCAATGATCATGTATCTCGTTAGACCTTGAACTGAATATGGCCTTCCCAAGAATGAAGTGGTGTCAGTAGATTTGCAGTGAATTAAGTTAATTGCCGGCTTGCTGACGAACATCTTCCAAACAATCACACGACATAAACCTTTTTCTTCTCTCCTGAAAAGGCTGAAATTGTAAGGTGTTTGGAGTACTCTGGTTGACAAGACTAAAAAATAATTATTACTGATAATAACCTATGGTTGACTACATTTCTGCTCGTTGCTCTTTGGGTGTCACATTAAAGGCCCATACATATGTAATGGGTAGTTCACTGGCGACGCGTGCCGATATACAATATCATAGGACGAACCGAAAGTGTTGAGTGTTTTGTTTGCAAATTGCAGTATTGGACAATGCATTCACTGGACGTTCTCAGGCTCAGCATCGTACCATATTGCAGCTGTTTTGTGTCCTCGAGATATGGTTCGTGGAGCCAGGTACGCGCAAGGTCAATGTGCCGTTGGCTATGGTAATTTGGCTATGGTAATGAGGAACACCAAGTTCAGTCAACAGACGTGTTATGAGCATGTGTGTTCACGTCGACGAAACCAGCGCAAGCGTGTATGGTCTCCTAGCGACCTCTCCCAGGCTCCGAAGACCAGCCAATCAGAAAAGCTTGCAACGTGGTTAGCCACTATTTATAGCACCATTGACTATATTTTGGTTTGTGAGCATATGCGTGCATATCTAATACACTTCACTAGCCATAGGCCATCGTTGGGACTAGACGCATACTGGTTTACTGCATGCTACTTCCGTGACGCACCAAATATGGGCAAAAGAGGGAATGCAAGGAGGAAAAATTTTCCAGTTCACACATATCGAGAGGGTATTACCTCCAATATTGATTATCACATTGGTGCTGATAAACAGGACAGATACACAGGGGTTCATTATTTTCTGGACGCAATTCGCAAGCACGATTCGGTGGAGACAATAGAAAGACACCGCATATGTATGAACAAAACATGCGACGTTGACAATTGCTACAGTTACGCTGATGCCCTCAGATTTTCTGTCATACACGGACACACGGAATACTGCAAGTATCTCTTGGAAAATAATTTGGAGGAATCATTATTGAAAGAAGCTTGTTGTCCAGTTTTATTATTATCAGTGCGCCGTAACTGGCCTGAGATAACGGAGTATCTATGTCGATATGGCCGACACAAAAAAGACGACACAGACTGTTCTCGGTATATCGATGCGAGGGGGTGTGTCCCCATGGAGTGTGGCAGGACCGCTTTACACCTTGCTGTGGAACTCGGGAATCTTCCGATCACCAAAATTTTGCTGAAATATGGTGCCAATGTTAAAAGCACAGATGATCACGGCTTTACACCTCTTCAACGAGTGCTACATCGTCCAAATCCAATTCACTTTAGCTACAGCGTGATCGAATGTATATTTGAACTGCTCAAATGCGCGTCCTTCATGAACAAGGACGACGCAGATGCCCTCAAGAGCACCATTGAAAGACAAGGCAGCTGGGCCAGGCGTGTGCAACACACCTGGGGAATTCCAACGTCTGGACCTTTTACCTTAATGCATATAGCCAGGTGCGTCATCCGATCTCACATTGGTCACCCAAATCTTCCTGAAAAACTGGAGGGTCTCACACTGCCAAAAATTTTACAGAATTACACGAAAATGGAGTCTTGATGGCAGTGAAATTGTGTATTATAGTGGTCTAGAGTGGATTGCCAACTGAATGCATGGAAGTGTGGAAAGAAGTGGTATTTAAATGTAATGTATTCACAGTAGATGCAAGAGTAATTGAATTATGTGGTGTACAAGAGTGGTACTATTAATTGTGTACATATTGCAAACATTGAGCAAGTATAATGTATTGATTTGAGATTTTAGTATGTATGAGAAGCATCATTTTAAACCCATGTTTTGGAGCACACAAAGAGAACTGCTGGTCACAATTATGGGTGCATGGGAACTGGGAAGCATTCTTTTAGACCCACATGTGATGTCATGCAAAGAGAACTGCTAACAATTTATAGCGTGTGTGAGAAACTTGATTTTAAATTTGGGTTTTGTGTAAATGAAAACTGCTGGCTGTAAGAATAATTTATACTCAGGAATGGTAAATGGTATGTGCATTGTGAAAAGACTATGGCATGGCTATGGGCTCACCGTCAAAGAACAGCTTACCAAGTCCAAACTATGCAAATACGGAGCAAGTGCCCACTTGTTTTGTATGAGCTATGGACCCTGAACAAATGGGACCAAGACCTCAGTCAAAGCTGAACTTCTGGCTATGTTAAACAATGCATAGCCATTACATGTGAAGTACAAATGCGGAAAACAACACAAGTGAAATCAATGTGTCCCAAGGTACTTCTGTTTTAAACATGCCTTTTAACTTATTGTACCCCAACTGTTTAACTGTTTACATCTATATGCTTTTGCATCCAAGGTCAAATTTTATGAATAAACAGCATCTGTTGGAGATAGAATAGTTTGTTGATTTGACTCGTTTTATCGCTTGTAAATGTATATGGCTCACACACATAAGTTGTTAGTAACTTTCTGCCCATTGGTTAAAAATTGCAACTCTTTCAATCCTGGTCAAACTTACTCTGGCTATGC
Organism: Hermodice carunculata; assembly: GCA_964020975.1. Taxonomy (NCBI): domain Eukaryota; kingdom Metazoa; phylum Annelida; class Polychaeta; order Eunicida; family Amphinomidae; genus Hermodice; species Hermodice carunculata. The sequence goes on along the minus strand of CAXHWN010001941.1, from coordinate 333,144 downwards.
ATCCCAAAGAAATGGTAAGCTACCACAAACTTTGTTTTGCAAAGTAAAATGTACTCAAACAACCAAACAAAAGTATGCATTTCTGGAAAGTGTATCATCCAGAGATACTGGATGTACTGATATTGCACAAAAATGATTGTAATTGCTGTATAAACAAGCAGTTCTATGATAAGCAATATGTTTACTGTGTCAACCAAATTCTATCCTGTTTGCACACAATTGAAGACTACACATGTTCATCACAGACTTTTTGATATCAGTATTTGTTTTCTTGGTATAGCCCCTATAGTTTAATGACGGTACATGTGTACGTAGGGGCCATCCATATTTGGGTCTTATGAACTACAAAACCAAGATTAAAAAATAATAAAATAAACAATAAATAAAGAAGACTGATATTAGACAAAAGTGATAGTCATATTCTCTAAATACACGCTGAACTTGAAACCATCACGTTCAAAGAAGTGTTCTTTATTTCCAGACATGCTAGTGCCACGGCTGGTGTGTGGATCAGAGTGTCTGCCTCATGGCAAATGCTCATCACTGTTGCCTTTGACAGGAAAAGTGGTTTTGATCGGAAATAATAATGCATGTGTCATATTCACACTGCAACTGCTCTTTGGTAACTTACACAGCAGATGCTTGGCATAACAGAGATCACTGATAAATGACTGTGACTATGCATGTTACAGGAATGAAAGCTTTTTTTTTTTACATCAGGGACATACATATACACATGTAGGTACATCCCCGTTTGAATGAAGAACAGACATACTGTATACTCACATATTTATCAAAGGGATAAATATTCCTGATTTTTTTTCTCTGAAAAGCTTAATTCTGGAATAGTTGACACAGGAACTTTAATCTATGTAGATCCAACAATAACATAATGTTTTTGGGAAATGCTGGAAATTAACTTGTGGTGAAAATAAATGACTGTACAGTATGCAGTTTGAGTTTAAATCTAGATAATGTAAAACCTACTTGTGACAAAAAACAAAAAATAAAAAAAACTGTCTCCAGAGACTCAAATATACTGGAAAGTAAGCAACTGGTGTGATGGAGTAAATGGCATGATTTCAAAAGGATCTGACGGAAAGAGTGCATTACACAGTGGCATCAAGTTGACAAAGATAAATGGAGTGACCCATACTTTGAAGTCAAGATGACGAGTGTCCGGGACCAAAGATCAAGGTCAAATAAGCCAGTGTAGTCTCCATGATATGAATCTTCCCATCTGAAACTTTCACACTTATTTGCTAATTCTGCCAGTGTAGTCTGAACCTTCCAAAACATGAATTAGCTGATTCACAAGGCTTGAACAATGGCCTCTGTGACAACAAGTTACTTAATAGGTCAGGTCAAGATCAACTGATTCATGTGGGTTCTCAGTAGAGGGCTCTCTGGGCAGGCAGGCTAGATTTGTGTATTTCCATTAGTTTCCATTTCAATGTGAAACTATGTATCTTTAAAACCACTTAACCCAGAAACACCAAATTTCTTGTGGTAGATGGTTGTATATAGTTAAAATACTCCTGTAGATTTGAAAAATTTTGGCTGCAGAACTATTCAAAGTATTGAACGTTACTTCAACATAGAATCTGATGGGAATATACACCTCTGGCCTGCCAGAGTTTTGTGTATTGGGTTGTGTATTCAGCCAAATACACATAAAATTGCCAATTGTGATCTGTCCTATTTGTGGGATAAGCTTCTGTATTCTCATGTCTCTGTATAAGCTGCAACATAATAACTAGAATGCTGTTAAGATCAAATTGCTAGAGGGAAGTCCAAGCGTACTATACTGTATCTGAAGAATAAATTTAAGAACTGAAACTGCACAAGTAATCAGCTAACTGACCATTTTATTGGCTGCCAATCCAACTGGACTGTACACATCTCATTGCCATCAGATTGTTTGTGCATTCAGTTCAACAGACCTCCTGTTCACAGAAGTGGCAATGATTTGTACATTCATCGGAATACATGAACTAATACACCATTTTTAATAAGACCAGTTCTAGCCTCCTTGATAGGACCACGGATGTGAAAAGAGATGGATATACCACGGGCTCAGGGTGTCAGCAGTGTTTACATAGGTCAAACAGAAGTCTTGCAAATGGAATCAATATTTTCACTGTCCAAGAAAGCACTCCAATGTTATTTTAAGTCAATTTGTTGCATAGAGTTTGCTTTTGTCTGACAAAATAGTGAGCGGTGACCTTGGCCGGCCAAACATGGTCGCATCACATGAACATTTGAGTGATGGATAATTGCACCATCGTGTTAGTCTTGTGCCATGGCTTGTAAATATCATGTGTCAGTGGGTTCTTCACCAAGGAGTAGATGGAAAGTTTGCAACAATGACGATAACTGGGGCGGGGGGGGGGGGGGGGACAAAAACTCGTTTAACCTTCTGACCACTGCTAATCAGTGATGGTCTGACTATACTGAAACTATTATGAGCCTCTTTAGTTCCGTTTATAAAATAGGCATAGACAATCTTTACTTAAAGATTTACAATAACTGAAAAACAAAAAAATTGTGAAATAAAGAGAGCTCAAACCTGTTATTTGAGTATATAATACATAAGGATTAAAATAAAAGGTCACAGACCCTCCCCCCCCAAAAAAAAATAGCTACTATGTTAAGAATTACTGGCATTTTGCCCCATGTTCAGTTGGGCCTCTGTGTTTTTTTTGCATTTATATAGGCCATTAAAAAATTTGTTTCTCCTAAAGTTGACAGAATTTATTTTTGTGTAAATCATGCAACCAGTTAAAAAAAACAAAAAAGTGTTTTCGTGGACTACCTACTCGTAATTTTTAGGTGGTGTACACCCATAATACATTTTAATTTGTCAAGCATTACATAAATTTCTCAAAATTATGCAAAGTTTGTTTAAAGAAACATGCAACAATACAAAATTGAAAAAAAAAAAATTCAGTTTAACTTTCCATTTTGTGTATTTACCATGTTTTGAACAACTTGTTTTGAGAGAAAAAAGAATTCAGAAGTTACTGTACTACACTGCAAAGTAAATATGCTGATGATATATCTTTTGTTGCAGCAGGGATGTGGAAAGAGATACATCCCTGGTTGTACAGATCTTCAAGCATTGTAGTCAGAGCCTGGTAATGTTGTTTCAGCACTCGCACCGAGCACTTGAGTCCACCCAACACACCCCTGAGCAATAGGGGCACAATATGTGATATATCCATCTCTTTCTACATCCCTGATAAGACTGAGCAATGACTGTCCATATATCTGAATACACACAACCCAATACACAGCGCTGCTCATCCAACTGGGCAGTAATTGTGCATTAATCTGAATTTAATTTTGCTGTGTTTTTTTTTCTCTCGCTTATTTCGCCGATGCTTCAAAACCGTTAAAATAAGAATCCTGTCAAAAAGATTTTTAACATGGCATTAATAGGAATTAGAACAAAAAAATAGTGAATTTAAAGTTTAAGTGAAAGGTCAAAAATGCAAAAAAACATGAAAATTAAAACCCATGAAAATAAATGTATTCACAGTATACACAAAACCTAATACACAATACTGTTCAGAGGCTAGGGCAACCATTTGTGCATTCATCTGAATACACACAAGCCAATACACAATGCTGCTCACAGGTCAGGGCAATGATTGTGTATTCATCTGAATACACACAACCTAATACACAATGCTGCTTACAGGTCAGGGCAATGATTGTGTACACATCTAAGTACACAAGCTGTTGCATAATGCAGCTCACACAAGGTATTGATTGGTGCATTCATCTGAATACACAAACCAAATATCTCACCTGCAGAAGAACATAAAGAGAAGTATCTTGTGCCTATCCTAAGGATGGCCAAAAATATGATGAAAGGAAAAATTGAAATCTGTAGAGTGTATTGATATCAGCGATTTTTTATCCTTTTTTAATCAATAGCATGAGCCCATCTCATGAGCTTAATGATATAAAATTCAATCGTGACTTGAAAGTATTTTCATAAAAGTGAGCTTATAATAATCTGTACAAGAGACATCAACCAATGGTATCATGGTTTGCATTTGGGTAAATTTTATGAATATACCCAGATAAATCATGAGAATATTCATGTATTATGAATATAACCAACCAAACAATGTGTAACTATGAAATATGATGCTTGTTATTCATTCACTTGTCTGTATTGACCAGTCTGAGTCTCCTTTCAATCTCCACTGTGTTCCTGCATCTCTCCCTCTGTACGCTGCACCTCTGTGGTATTCAATATTCCCTGCAGCTCATTCACCTCATACTTTTCATAATCCACAGTGTCATCCTCATCTCGTTTTTTACTCAAACTGCCTACACTTGAAGTCCTTGAAGAAATATTTTCAGGAGTTTCATCATCAAAGTAACGTTCCTCCTCATCCTGTTGCCTGATATCCAGGGAGTCATATTCCACATTGGTATCCACATCACTGCAAAACAGGAACAAGATATGGACATACAGTTTATGTAGTGATTTAGACATACAGTATATGTAGTGATTTAGACATACAGTATATGTAGTGTCTTCTTTAAGTTGGAAGATATGAAGCTAGTGTACAGTGAGACGGGCAACTTTGGAACCATATCACCCATTTTATTATTTTCACAAGTACATTAAACCTATATATTTTCTGATTCCTACATATCCATAGGTTTTTTTTATCTTTTTCTTTCTTTTTTTTTTTTTTGCAGGATTTCAATTTTTTGAGATTTTAATGCATTCTTTCTGACTTGGCAGGATTTTCACATTTTTCATGCAGAAGTCGCACAAAACTCTTTTCTTTCAAGTTGAAATCAGAAGAAATTGAAAATATATATCTATGTCCAGGATCAAATTCAATGATAAGTCCTGGAATAGCATAAATAAAAAGTTATAGAATTCTTATGCTGGTCCTAACAGGTTGTTTATTTTCTTTGTGAAAATTGCTCCAAAAGTCATGGAAGGGGTAGTCAGTAAATAATTTCCAGGGATCCTTTCCTGGATATGATATTTTTCTTTTGATGTCCGTTGATTTTAATGTGACAGGGCAATTCATTTGTTTGTGAGGCTAGACACAAACTGCATAGGTTGTACAAAAACAGTTCCAAGAAAACTGTGTTGAAAGAAAATATTGCCAATTTTTATACATTTATGGCTGTAATATGACACATACTCACTTCTTCTGTCCTGTGTTTTTTATTATTGTATGAAATAAACTTGTAGCTTTACATTTGTGATGTCATCCAAAAAGTATATTTTGCAGCTGAAAACTTGACTTTTTTAACTTGGGAACATCGTACATAGCCACGCTTGGCCTTGTTTGGGTGTGGGTTGACATGTGTCTTTCCATATTTGGGGCCCAGTAAGTGGATTGTGCTAATTTTCTTTACATCAATAGGGAACTTCAAAGTAAATGAGAAATACGAGGCAAAGCCAGAAAAGCTGGCATGCTAGCTGTAGTGTTTTCTTGTGCGACGCGTTTCGCCCTCCGTTGGGCTCATCAGGCATACTCTACAACTGTGCAAGTTCTAACTGAAAAGCTGACGTATGGGTTCTTTTATATGGCAGGTAACGTTGCTAGACACACTAGTCAATGTCAACTATCATGACGTCACAGTCATGATGACTGCACTTAGTTTGAACTGGTTGTTCTGGGTCTGCCAAGTGGCAGGACATCAAACAGACTGTAGATTCGTTCTACACATGCCCAAGTTCAAAGTGCAAACTGGACCTCAGAATAACATTTTCCTGGGGCCCTTCAGGAGAAAGATCCCCTTTACTGTTGAAATGGTTTGTCTAGATGTATTAAAAAAATGTAAAGGAATAGACTATGTGTGTCATGTGACAGCTCTTGTATGTGTGATTGCAGCTGTTTCCTTCGTGGAGATCCTGATGGATCTCAGCAGATCCAGGTGGATCTACTAAGGGATGGTTCAACATTATCATCATTTTTGAATTAGTACTTAGGGTACTAAATTTCATGACCCCCCTCCCTCCCCCCAAATTAGTACTTTAAAAATGATGATTTTTCCCCCAAATCATAGCAAAATTGCACAAAACAGGCCCAAAATTGACCATCATTTTCCATATCCTGTGAAAGTGTACAGACCCATTTAACCCCCTCCCCCCTTGCGTACTGTAAGTACTAATTCAAAAATGATAAAAATGTTGAACCCATCCCTAAGAACTATAAACAGTTGAGCTAGACTGACAAGAAGACTCTGAAAAATAAAAATTTAGCATAATACGTCTCCCCATCTCTTAGCAACATCTGTTGAGGCATGGAAAAAAAAAAAAAAAAAAGGGAATTTCAAAGTAGTCAGAACAATGGTCGTGATAAGTCTGTACTGGCCCATTCTTCTTGCATGCCTAATGCTTTCCTGTTCCCTATGAGTGACTCTCGTCAGTGACTCACCTGGTTTCCAGGGGTCATGGACTGACTGTGCAAACAATGGCATGGTTAATTATCATGCCCATGCAAACAAAGCCCATGTGGTCAGTACTGCAGAAACTCTTCAGTGTAAACAAAAGTTTTGAGGTAAATTTTCTCTTATAATTTTTTTTGTTCACACATCTGAGTTTTTCAGAGCATGTAGTTTAAGTATCAAACTATCCAATAATATTAACAAGTGATAAGAGGTTATCCAAAGGTGCTGGCTTCAGATCTTCCACCTTAAGAGATGCCCCTAATGATGGTCCAACAGTTGTCACATAAAGCAGGTGGTCTTTCAATGGAGGTGAGATAACATGAAAATATGGTACATTGTACCATGGGCATAATAAATACAGTTTTAGATTTCAAATAAAAAACTAGAAGGCCCTAGGAGTGTTCCTGTGTGATATCAAAGCAACTGGGTGAGCAGGTTTACAGAAGATTTTGTAAGATTTTCCTGAAAAAAAAAATCATGAAAAATCCAAAGATCACTGGAGCATGACCATTTGAACAAACTTGCTAAACAGGTATATTGCCACAAAGTTTGAAGTCAATCTGCATGACTGCTTCAGAGAAGAAGTCGAAAATGTAAATCAGCATTAGAATGCCCATTGACTTGCATAGTAATCAATAGGAAAGGTGCATTTACTCACAAGGACCCAAATTGAAACTAGAGATACCTTCAATGCAAAACTTTGACTGAAGGGTCCGGCAGGAAAAAAATCACGAATAGGATGTCATCATTTTGCAGACATCAGCCACTTAAAGCAGCCTATACTGATAAATTTAGTCCAAAGTAACTGGATGTGCTGTAACAGTAAATGTGTTCATGCTAGCAAGCAAGCACTAACTACATGCACACATTCATACTGGCAGGAGGTATAAGTATGCATAATTGAGATATTGCTCTAATCATTCATATGAAACTCTAATTAGAGCAAAGTACATGGAAGCATTCTGGGGATATAATGGCATAGGCCCTAACAAACATCTAATCAAGCTGGTATCTGCTCAAATTAGGTCATGATGAGACCAAAATCTAATCAGTTCATACTGTCATGCAAGATAATTATACTGCAAAATGTGAACAAAATACATGAAGCATTTTGGAGCGATTGTGGTAACAAGTCCTATTGAACATGTAATTTGGCTGCCATTTGCTCAAATTAGGTCATGATGACACCAAAATCTAAAACAGATCATCCTGGCATACAAGATAATCATACTATAAAATTTGAGCAAAATGCATGGAAGCATTCTGGAGATATTGCGGTAGCAAGCCGTAACAAACTTATAATTAGGCTGCCATTTGCTCGAATTAGGTCCTGGTGACACCAAAATCTAATCAGTTCATTTTGGCATATTAGATTAGCATACTGCCAAATTTGGGCAAAATACATTATAGCATTCTGGGGATATTGTGGTACAGAGCCTTAACGAGCATGTAATTAGGCTGCCATTTGCTCAAATTCGGTCATGGTGGCACCAAAATCCAATCGGTTCATCTTGCCAGGTAAGACAAGCATATTGTCAAATTTGAGCAAAATACAAGAAGGCATTCTGTAGATATCACAGTAACCAGAATGTGCACATCCGGATGCATATCCCTACAGATTGACAACATGGAAACATAAAGGAAGGGTCCCCCCATGGGGTGGACCCATAAAAATCATGAATCCAAAGCAGTGTCACCTAGTGAACAACTTTGTTTGACCCTTCCACAAGGAAAATATCGACTAAGCTTCAGCTTAATCTGAGCAATGGTTCTGGAGCAGTCAAAAATAGCAAAAACACACAAAAATATCATAAAATATTAGAAAAAATTGCAGCAGCACTTAATGAAATTAAGAACTAGGAGTCCTTGGGAATGTTCCTGTGTGATATCAAAAGCAACTGGGTGAGCATATTCAGAGATTTTTTAAGTTGTGCACCAAAAAAGGACCAAAAAAATCATAAAAATAAAAAAAAAAATCACTCATTAAAGCGAGACCATTTGAACAAGCTTTGGTAGAGACCCACCCAAGGTACATCCCCACCAAGTTTGAAGTAAATCTGGCTGACGGTTTTGGAGAAGAAATCGAAAATGTGAATTTTGGACCGACGGACGACAGATCATCCGGTAAGCTCAGCTGACTGACAAGCTGAGCTAAAAAAATATTTAAAAAATGCAGCACCACCTGGCTAACAATATAAGAACTAGGAGTCCTTAGGAGTGTTCATGTGTGATATCAAAGCAATTAGGTGAGCCGTTTCTGAGAAGTTTAGAGATTCACCCCAAAAAGGTAAAAAAAATCATTAAAAAATCCAAAAATCACTGGAGTGTGACCCTCTGAAAAAAACTTGGTAGAGACTCACCTAAGGTACATTGCCACTATGTTTGAAATCAATCTGGCCAACGGTTTTGGAGAAGTCAAAATGTTATTGTGAAAGGATGGACTACAGACGACTGAGCCTCCCAAAAGCTCAGCCTGACTAGCAAGTCAGCTGAGCTAAGAATAAATTGCAGTTTCTGATGTTGCTCTATTACCTTAACAATAAGTCCAAGGTCACTAAAACTTGCTTTTATTAGGGTGCATATCAAAATCCTGGCTCGAACAGTTCTTATCTTATCATTCTGAAACCCAATTCACTCTGTTGTGATCTTGGGAAAGAAGTCAACATAATCCACAATGTGGAATCCCAGCCTATTTAATATATCAAACTGTCAACCAAAATTTTTAAAAAAGTAAGTAAGTATATAAATTAAATAAATAAATAAAAAATACATACATACATACATACATACATATATACATTACACAGATAAATGAATAAATAAATAAATAAATAAATAAATAAATAAATAAATAAATAAATAAATAAATAAATAAATAAACAAACGAACAAACAAACAAACAAATAAATAAACAAATAAGAATAATAATAATAAAAATGTTTATGTGCCATTTTATAAACAGATCCAACTGAAGCATATGCTCACCAAGAAAATGTGATAAATTGGTTCCAAGAACATGTAAATGTACACCACTGATAGATCAATTCTGTAAATTGCTTTATTTTCACATGTATAAATTTTCACAATTTTTGACATTCCACTGTAGTTTTGATTTTGATATTTACGACATAACTCCAATTCAAACAATGTTGAAATACTATTTCACTGTGTTTTATTTTCACCGTTTTTGTGCCATCAGCGAAATAAGTGAAAATAAGAATACAGCGAAATTAAAGCAATTTACAGGATTGTATTTTCTGTCACAATAGAACAAATAATGAAATAAAGCAATTTTAGGCATGCCTCAAAAAGGAAGGGATGCTTATTGGTATTAATAAGTTACACATTCATCATTATCTGATGCCCTTGGCTGTCATTCAGGTTAACAATTTGTGGACATGACTTATTGCAACTCACCTGTAATTGAATTCAAAATCTTTCCCATCAAGGAAACGCAGTTCCATGGTCCGCTGGAATTCTTGTCGAAGCATCATTTTTTCCTCTTCACTTGGGACCCACTTTTCACTCTCTCCTTTTTGGTCGCTTGAAACTTCTGGATATTCTGGGTATTTCACAAATGAAAACAAATCAAACTTACAAAGCAGTTTCTATGGTTATCTTACAAAATCAAGAATACATTTTGCAATTACATGTATACTCTCAAAACTTAAGTACATCTGTGAAATTGATCACATATCTCTATAACATCCTTTATAAACATCAATTTATATGTCACACCTCCATGACAGCAAACTATGATAGTCTAACAAATTTAAGCATAATGGGTTGATATAACAAATTTCAGAATAAAGGGTTGATATAACTTTTTCATATACAGCATGTATATGTACACAAAGAGGCCCATGCACTTTATGCTCTGCGTCATCTTCCATATTGCATGAGGTTACACCCTGTAACCTTTTGTAACTGAAAAAGTGAGCCCAGGTCATCCATATTACACAACATGTATAAACCCGAGAAATTAACTATAATTCATTCAAGTTTACAAACTCTGGCTCCATTATATCTGGATTTGAAGCTGTTTTTATGTTTATTGCATGAATTAAGTATCCAGTAACCTGGAGTATTAAGTCAAAGGTAATCATGGTAACCAACATTAAAAAAAAAAAAAAATCTTTGACTGAATGCATTTTTTGGTAGCAATTTGTAAGGCTAATTAAATTTATTTCTAAGATTATGAATATCACATATTTTCCACACCTAAATGCTATTTGTAAAAAGAACACCACCAGTACTCTACATGTCATGCCCTTTTGTCTTTTTAACTTGTCTGCAGTGTTAAATGCACCAACATTTACAATTAAAGCATGCTGATTTTGATCCATCCTCTTTGTCAAATTGAAGTCATCATCATTGGTGTCATTCTGCCCAGTTCAAGATTCTCTTCTTCATATTACCATCACATTTCATAAAGATCCATAAAAACTAAAGATACTGAAGATACAGTTCACAACTCATCTTACTGTTTCACATTTTGGCCAATTTATTATGGTATACTGAAAGCGGTACCACCAAATTCAAACTACACCCACATTTTTAATCTGTATAGTTAGTCCAGAAAATTTCATGCATGGTTTGCGACCATTCTTTCTGTGTAGTCCTCAGGGAAGCTTTTTTTTCTTTTTTCTTTTTTTCTTTTGTGTGTGTGTGTGTGTGTTTGGTTTTTTTTTCTTTTTTTTATATTTTACTCATCCCCAATTCTAGATTCACTCATTTAAGTCCTTGCAAAAGAAAAATATTTGATAGCTCCCAATGCACATTGATACTTTGAAATTTTATTTGCCCACATTGGCTTATCGCTCGTCCCAGGCTTGAGAACATGGGAATTGGTGTATCCTTTCATGAGGCTACCATGAAAATTATAGATGCTTTCATGTACAAACAAACTGTTTAAGGATGGAAGAGTGGATGGATGGCCAGACATGAACGATTGCTATATTTATGTAGTCAGCAGAATTTAAAATACTGTGCACAGCATTAAACATTCCTCAGTGCCCTCAGTCCATGGCATATACCCTCCCAGCAAATTTGTTGTCTAGAAACTAGTCTCTATTGACTTTGATTTTATCTTTCAAGGTCACTCAAGGTCAAATATGACACCTCCAAATGAAAGCAGGTGTTTTTTCCTATACATGTTTACCCCTTTCCCACTTAAATTACTGAAAAGCACTCAGATGTAAATTGCTGACTTACTATGAGTTTCTCATTACTAGAAAACATTCATGATTGCATGTCCTAGGTCAATTTCTCACCAGGGAAAGCTACTGACTGAGTCATTGTCTGACCAGCAATGGTTCAATACTGGTGAAAATGGTCCCAAAATTAATTATTTTCCAGATATCAACCAATATAATAACCTGACCTTTATTTGACCTTTACATATCACCCAAAGTGAAATATTATACATGTAGCTCCAATTGAGAGCATGTTATTTTCTACTCATGTTTTATAATAACCATGATCCTCAAATGCACTGTTTGCCACTTATGCGCATGATCTTGATTTAACCTTTCAAGATCTGTCAAGGTCAAATGTATTAACCCCAAATGAAAGCATGCCATAAGCGTCCCTTCCAATTCATGTTTAATAGTAATTATGGTCCTAACATACAACATTTTCCAGATATGCTGATGTTACAGGTACAGATATGCAAACATTTAGCTTGTGTGAAATTAAGATGGCCAGCTGCTTCAGTTCATGAGTGACAAGTGATGAGGACAGACAGATGGAAGGACAGGTGGACACTGGACGTAATGACAATACCCTTCAGCCTCATAGGCCAAAGGGGTAAAAATTGTTGCAAAACTTTATTTTGTTGTATCAGAATCTGCAGATATAAATCTAAACAAATGTGCATGTGATGGATCGTGTGCCATTTTCTGTTTGCCTGCAATAAAGTGGCAATACTGTGGGCTTTGATGTTTCTCTAATATAGTTAGTACATTTCACAACTTTGTGTCTTCCTTGTACATAATCTGAAAAAAAAAAGTTAAGTTTATACTTAAATTTGAAAGATCAGATATTATTGGCTTAAATGTTTTATACTAAATGGTATTGTTTGAAGGAAACATTTCAAATACTTAGAGCAGATGAGACCTATCAGGTGAGCTGCTGACTTAGGTTGATTCCAAGACTGGGATGCTATGGATGAACTGATTAATAATCCTTGCCCCAAACTGGCTGGGGGTCCAATGTCATCTGCCAACTTCAATATTTCTGACTAATTTCAATAGTAATGAATAATACTTTGAATATGAATTGAGGCAATCCCTACCAAGATAACATGCCCCTGGTGAACAGCTTTCAGGAAAGCTGTTGACTTAGTCTTAATTCAAGGAGGAAGGAGTTTTAAGAAAATAATCTCACCTTCATCATCTTCCATTTCCTCCTCCTCTTCCTCGTCTTCCTCCTCCTCCTCTTCTATTTGACCCTCCTTTTCAATACAACATAAACTTTAGCATATGCAGATAAACAAATAATAATTTGCACTCCAGCCAATCCTAGCAGAAAGTTGTAGCTGCAGATGTCAATTTTGTTATAATGAAAGTGTCAAGAAAGAATTACACATATTGTAAAATACTTCATTACCATCCAAGGTTGAGGTGTTGCCAGAGTGTGCGAGGTGGTGGTAGGATATCCCATTTAGCCATGATGAGGCATGCACATTAATTTCCCGCCACAACTGTATACCTGGTGGGGTTGCTGGGGGGATATTACTAACATTTTATTACTATTGGAAATAAAGAAAACTTAGTACGGACAAATGGAACTTTATTCTTCCAACTAATTTAGGAAGCACTAAATGACCATTACTTTGGTGTTTATAAACTTAAATTTCTCTGAAAGGTACCAATTTTGTGAGAAGGGGTTAGCAAGCTCTGTCTGTGACAGTGATACATTTGTTCACCTGTGTGTCCTCCGTGATTGACTGGCATGAGCCCCACGCTATGTGGTGGGAAATTAATATGCATGCCCCATGTATGATACTCTTCACCTTATGATTAATTAGTTCCAGTCCAAAGTGATTATTTTTTATGCATCAAGCAGCTGAGTCAATAATTTAAAGAAACTTTACAGGAACTCATATAAACGACTACTCTTATCAGGGGTTAAAATAAACTCTGAGGATCTATCAGCCCACAGGACTGACACTTCCTTACACTTGCCAGTCCTTCAGACTCTGGTCAGTCCTGTCTGTTTAATAATTCATGACCTAGTATTGTTTAAAAGCCTAAATGAAACAATGTTTTCTATACCTATGTTAGCTGTATATTTTTGGACAAAATTGAGAATATTGAACTGTTAAACAGTGATGAAAGCTTTCACTATTAAGTCTGTCATCTGATCTTGAATCAAAATGTTTCTCAGTACGTCCAGTCAGTGCATAGCAGATCATTCAAATTGTCAGTCCTGCCAGAAAACTGGCATAATTTCGATCCCTGCTTATAAATCATTTTCACACCATTTACCTAAACATACATGAACATGTACATTGTTCATATCTGGACTCAACAAATGGAATTTATTCAGCAGACTGTGTTAGTCCTGTGTTATATGGACCTTGTTAAAGGTATACTGACCTTGGCCTTCAAACTTGGGTTTATCTACCTTTATGTCAATCCATCTAACTGCATATTGCAGTTACATGGACCTTGTTACAGGTATATTGACCTTGGTCTTTTGACTCGGTTTATACTTTTACCTCAATCCATATAACTGCATATTGCACTCATCACAATCTAATAGTTCTAAATCATATTATTGCCATGGCAAGGCAGGCTGAATAGTCCAATCTTGTGTTGGTTTGGGTGTGTGAAATCTGAACTGATTCTCTTTAAATTTATGTGGTACCTTGGACAGGTCTTTTAAACTAAGTTTGTTTTGGTGAAGGACTTAAGATTGAAAAAATATAAATTGGTTTTTCTTTTAATCAAAATTCCTTTTTCCAAAGTGAAATGTTCATTGCTTGTGTTGGTAAAGGACTTCAGACTGAATTTTTGTACCCAATCTAAAGTCCTTTTGCAAAACAAAATGGCTAATTTGGTGTATGTGACAAATCTATCAGTGAACATGGTGACAGAGACCAACAGAGGGTCCTATATAAACAAAGCTTTGTAGGCAGGGGAGTAACCAATATACACATGCAGTTTGCTGCACAGATAACAACAAAAGCATTGATCTCTGATTTTCTCACCTCAATATCCTTCTGTATATTGTAGATGGCATTATTTCGCTGCATGTCCATGTGAGACAAGATGATACTAGAAAACCTCAAGTCAGTATTGTCCACCTGTGACTGTATCTCCTCCTCACTCAGGTACTGACCAACCATTTGTTCATATAACAATGGGTCTCTCCTTTTCATTTCCTCATCACTAAAGTATTCTCCATCTGCTAACATTTTCTTCATTGCTTCATACCTTCTATTCCTCACTTTCCTCTGATTCTGTTTATCATCCAAGTTTTTCTGTACTTCTTTCAAATGGAAGTCAATCACATAGTCACCTTCAAATTGTTCAAAGTTTTTGATATCATCTTGCACTAAATATTTGCCAAATCGTGACAGGAAAATGGCTGGTTTGTTGTGAAGCAAGTCTTTCACTATTGCATGTTTTTCTTCAAATGTTAAGTCTGGTTCCCCTCTTTGCTGGTGCTTAAAATGAGCCTCACTTTCTGCTACTCTTTTCAACATTATCTCAATAGAATTAAATGCTTCCAGTTCTGGCATAGTTCCACCCTCACCATGGTCTTCAGCAGCAACACAGTCCTCTACACTTTCATTGCTTCCAACAACTTCCGGAGAAGCCATTGCGTATTTCAATACAACTGAAACAAAAATAGTATGTTTCAAGACATGGGATATGGGCACAATGACATAAAAGATTATGACATTTGAATACGTCTCCTGACAATACTGTGCCACACTTTTAAACACTAAATTCCATCTTCTTTTTTCTTTTTTTAATGGACACTATGATGATAAGTTTGCAACAGATCCAGGTCACAGTGACACCTCCCTATCCCATGAAGTGTCAACATACCAATTTGGTACGTGTATGTGTAATGATAAAGGAAATATATCCCAAACAAGCTTAGTCAGAAGGATGGATTGAGGAAAAACATAAGGACTGGTCCACTAAACAAGGTAGCCTCACGAGAGATGATGGTCTTTTAAAGGATAAAATGGGGAAGGGGGGAAGCAGTAATTACATACTTGTGCGACATGTACTAACTGATCCAAATGACTGGATTACCTGTATGCCAGGCTTGTGAACATCAGGGTGCAATATATATATATATATATATAATATACATATGATGATTCCCTCATCAAGTTTTTTTTCCCCAACAAGTTTATGTTCTATATCTGTCCGCCATCTATAATTCGGCTGTCGACAGTCTAGTATACTGTGTTACTTTTCTAAACAAAACATAAACATCTACATGTGCACCTTTTTATATCTTCCCATAGAATAAGTTTTGAATATAATAAAATAACATAATAACAAAATCTTATCTACCCATTTACAGTCTTTGTTTCTAAATATATAACAGTTTTAAGCGGTATTTCAATTTAGATTTTTATTTCCAAAAAAATCTTGCCCAACTTTGTTCTGAAAGAAGTTTAGTCTTATACATTCATCAAAACATATGTTTGTATTTATCCAGACTATCATCCCTCATCAATATTTGTACATCTTGTAGCGAGTTGCCCAGGTCTCACTATGTCTGTATACCAGTACATGTAGCATTAATCATTTTTGGCTTGAAATATGTATACCCTTCTATGGACTTTTAATTCCCATAGTGACATATTTTCTGAATACAGCTTATTGAATACAGCCTTTACCCACTTACTGTTCTGTCTGTAGCTGAAGAAGTTAAAAAAAAATGGTGGCCAAAGGGGACCGTCCGACCGATCAGATACGCTATCAGAACACGGCTATGTCAGTATCGGAGTTTTGAATGAACACATCAAAAGATGTCTGCACTTTCCTTTGTCTGTCTTTATGAGGTCCCTGCTATATAGTTGAAAGGGACAATCTACCAATCAGCAAATATTGCTCAAAGAAAGAGGACAAAGGGCCTAATGCTCTGCTGTCACACATGTGAAGATGACTGAAAACAAATAACAGAAAGATGAGCTAAACGACAAGGCAAATGTCGAAAATGACTGGAGGCTTTTGACGTTCAAAATAGTTTGACTAGTTTGGTGTCTAGCTGACACTCATCAGGAACAGAACTGGGTAAAAACTGCCGGCGCCTGGTATATATACCCAAGGTTAGCTAACGTGTGTTGCAACGTGAAACACGTGCTTTTGTTTACGTAGGACAGTAGCTCAGTGTGAATGACGGTGTCATCTTCACTGTGATTCAAAAAGCCCTTTTTTGAATGGGTCTGGTTTTCCAAATATGGGAATGCCAGGAATTCTGCCAGTTAGGTCAACTGGTACACAAAATTAGGCTTTGATGGATCAGAACAGCTGGGTAGCTGTGGTGATGCCCTGACTAGGGGCTCCAGGGGTGTATGTTACTCCCCTGTTTTATGGGTTTGGCAATTTTTAATTTTTGAGCACAAATGTGGTCAAAGAACGGATAGCAAATAACAGAAAGGGTGCGATTTGATTGTGTCTTCTAATGTACATTTAGAAGATAAAACTTACAGGAAAATTGTAACACAGGTATTGATATCAAGCTGTACTTAGTAAAGAATAGTCATTATCATGTTTAAGATGACATTCAGAGAATTATATGATACAGGTGACAGACCTGTGGCTTCATTTGTTTTGTTGTAACTTGTACTTGAAGGTACAGGGATATGATGTCAGAAATTCCACTTGAATATTAGGCATCCACATGAAGTACCAAGTGTTTTTCGTAGTCAAATATAGGTGAATCCTGCAATATCAAACTCTCCCTTGATTTTTTTCACCCTTTATCAGATCTGAAAGTTGTATACTGTAAATTGCTTTAATTTCGCTGTATTCTTATTTTCGCTTATTTCGCTGATGGTACAAAACCATGAAAATAAAAACACAGCGAAATAGTATTTTAACATTGTTAGAATGGGAATTATGTCCAAAACAGTGAAATTAAAACTACAGTGAAATGTCAAAAATACTAAAACCGTGAAAATTTAAACACGCGAAAATAAAGCAATTTACAGTAATAAAATAATTATTATTTTAAAACCTACTGCGTCAGCGAACTGTATTGTTGTGTGTGTTTTACCAGAAGAATGTGCTGCGCCATCCATGGATTGTTGCGCTATCCATCTATGTGTGTGCGAACTGTAGATCCATTGAATGCGCTGCACAATCTGTGGATAGTGCAAATCGGTAAAATGCGCACAATACTGAAATTCTGAATTTACTGTGCGTCACTAAAAATTTCATCATGTCCTTGACAAATATGTCAAAGTCACCAAAATTTTATGCAACTTCAACTTCGGTTTGAAACATGAATGGTATGATCTTTTTGATAGTTTCAGATCAATAGCAAATTTTCAGTGACACTGTGACTAGAGTTTAAGATTAAGAACAAGTGATTGGTTTCCTCCTCCTCAACAATCATTATCACGTCACCGACTGAAAATAAGTGATATGTCACTTGTCTTTTTTTTTTTACACTTTACATGTATTTCATGCATGTATGCTGTTGACATCTGAATCAAATCAAATCACACTAACTCTTGATTACCTGTAAGTGCGGCCCCAACTCAAACATGCTGTTGTCTGTATGCGGCCATGTTACTCCCATTGTAGCCAATCGGTATTGAGAAGGCAAAAGATAAGACATTTTGTCCAATCACGGTACACGTTACATGGTGCTAAGGAAGCGTGGCTTCAAATCTTAGAACATTTCGGCAAGCTTAGAAGATTTATCCATTTAAAACGCCTCCTTTAATCCGATTCGAAAAGTACGATGACCGAGGATTCAGAAACTACAGAGAAGGTATGAACGAGTATTTTATGAAGCTTTGTTTGGTGATTATTTACGTTTTAAATCTTATGCAACAAGAAAATTCCCTATTATCGCTCCCCCGTGCTGTCAGAAGTTTGAATGACAAATAAGTCGACTGGCACACTTAAGTGATACCGTGTGCATACCTGTCAAGTCTCTCCCATTTGGCGGGAGTCTCTCACTTTTTGACCGTGCTTTTTAGAATTTTCAGTGCAAATTTGGTTAATTTTGGACAATCTCTCCCAGAAGAATTCATTTATTTCTTCTTTTATTCTTTGTTAAAAATCAAATTCCCCATGCCGGGCAATGGCATGGGAACAAAAATGTCCTTATTTCGTGGCATAGAATGTTGACAGGTATGGACATGGGAACCACAGTTTTAGACAACATGCTGTTTGATGCAGTAAACTGTGTTCCAGACAGATGCCGGCATAGTTATATGGAGGAAAACCCCTGTTCAGCAACATATTTGTGAACTCTGCAACTCGGGTGATATTGAGGATGAAATTAATTTATCCTGTAATACATGTAACCAACTGCAGGTGCACAGCCACAGAGATAAACTATACATGTATTCATATTTTCATAGTATTCCAGGTCTGTATATCCCTATTTCTTTCAAATGATAATTGATTGAAACAAATTTGATATTATTAATACTATGGCAGATTGTAATAGCCAAGTCTGTTTCTCCATTATGAGGTTTACTAAAGCTGTATTCGAATGTCGGTTTGATGTACAATGTTCTTGAATATATTAGGTTTGATGTACATGTGTACTTGGATGATATGGAAGTAAGTTCAACCTAGTACATGTAGCGAGTGGAGCATCTATGAAAAGCCTCAACGTCATGATCTACATGCAAAAAGCCACCCCTGGATAGCTACTTCACACAGTGATTGGCATTCTGAAACTTCTTCCATGCGCAGTTGTTACCAGACTAACCGGAAGTTTCAAATTCCATGGAGGGAAAAAATGGCAATAATCGGAGAAAATTGTGACCTGGGATAAACAAATATTCACCCAAATGATGTTAAATCTTGGAAAACTAGAGATGCCAAACTCAGCGTATAAGAGAACTGAATGTGAATCAATGATCCATGTGAATGGGTCCCTAAACACTGCACTGGGGAGCTACTAAAGGTTGATGATGATAATTTGGATGTGACCACGTTTTTCAAGTTGTATAGACTGTAGGTTTGGATTGATGAATTACCTTACTTTTAAAAAAATTTCATGTGTTTTATATAGAGCTTGCTCTGCTCAATGATTAATATCACATTGGTGTGCACCTGGCAGTTGCTAGGTCAATGCATGTATGTGTCTGCATAAAATATATGTGACTTTTTAGTATTTATAATTTATACTGTTTCTGTATTGTGTTAAGCTACACATTTTATTAGGTTTTGGCCAAAAAATATTCTTCGCATATTTAGCAATATGGACACTTCTATAACTACATGTGTTGTACAGTAATATGAAATGGTTTGAACCTGAAGAAGAGGACAAAGCCATCTTAAAGACCACGTTTGATTTTTTTTTTCATCCAATCATTTAAAAGTACAGTCTGGGTTTTTAATGTTGTAATCGTGTCTTTTTGGTTTTAAACTCTTAGTATAACCAGGGATACATGTCATGATTTAAGGACAGAAAAAGCAAGTATGTGTTCATTGAACCTTAATCACTACAGCTTCCCAATGAGCCATGTAAAACTGCTTCATAATATTGATATTTTTTCCTGTCACAGTGTTCACTACACTTTTCTCACTGCAGGACTTTCTCTGCAAAATTGTAAATTTTTTCCTCTGAAATTGTCTGTACACTACAGTATTCGCACAATGCTTTTTATTCGATTTTCCATTTTCTGCGATCAAAGTGCCGTTGACTACAATTTTCTCACTACAAAACTTCATTTATAATTTTTTTTCCCCTCAGAAATTTTTTGTTAGATGGATCCTATCAATACCTATTCAGGGTAAAAATTACCTTCTTCATCAAGCTGCTCATGGCCAACTAGGACATATTCTCATTCAAGTTGTCCTAGGACCTCAGAAATTGTTCAGTTTCTCACTGCAATAAGAATTCTTATATTGAGTTGCACCCTTAATTACACACAGAAGTCTTCTCGTTTTGTTTGCTCATTACTCCCAATTAAATTTTTGGTAGAAAATGGATATGATATATGTCAGGTACCACTGGTGCCATTAGGCAATTAGCCAAAAGTTTCATTTATTTGGTTAAAGAGATTTGCGAGTGCCTAGTTTATTTAACATGAATTTTGTAAGAGTTAGGTCAAATTCTGCAGTGATAACTGTTTTATTACCTGATTTGGCTACAAATTTTCAAGACCTAGATCTGGCCCTGTATGTATGTATGTATGTATGTATGTATGTATGTATGTATGTATGCATGTATGTAAAAACTGGGCCTGAGCATTTTGTTGTTATCAAGTAACAAGCATAAAAAAATTAAAAGATAGCACTATGTTCAAATAGCTATGGTTATGACATGTGAATGGCTGTCCTGACAAAATTTTGGCAAACTTGCAAAAATCTGGGCCTTGACACTATACATATAACAGCGGATTTGTGTGTAGTCTGAACTCTTTTTTTTACAAAACTGGGAGTGTTGAATAGCTTCAAAGTTTACTGATTGTCTTTTTGACAATCTTGAGAAAACAACCTTCAAAGAAAATACACAGTACTGTGTTCAGTGGTATTCAGACACTGTCCACTAGGCCTTAGTGTCATTTGACAGCATGTATCTTCCTATTTTCAAACTCTAACCTTTGATATTCAGCTAGTTAACTTGGCATTATTATTAATGGAAAAGTACAGAATAACTCAAATTGGTTTCAGTTCTGCAAAAAATGAAAAGTTTGCCCCAAGGGCAACCAGTAAATGAAACAAGATTGGCCGACAAATTTTAAGTAGCTGTGGGCATGCAGCCACCCACTAATTTTAACTCAATACATGTACATGTACTATTGTTTCTGTGCTGCAGAACTGCATGCATCAGAATATACACTGTACTATTGATGGAAGCACACAGCTTTCATGCCACAAATGTATTTTAGCTGATTGCAGTGATAGATGTGACAAAACACAACACATTCACATGTAAATTTGTGTTAGCAAGTTATATTGAAGAGTTAATTTTGCCTGTGGGCAGCATGAGATTTTGTTGATAGATTCATTTGATTTGTTTCCATGAGGTCTTAAGGCTCACCATCTGCTGCATGAGAGGGGTCACAAGTTCAGCTGGATACACACTTTTGTGTGCTTAAGTTTTGTATGCCTTGTTAAATTTGCATGTTAAAATAACCTTGAATAAAATGGTTACTTTTGATGATGTAAGAAAAGGGAAAAATATATATACACTTTACAGCTGCACACCTTCATTTAACATTAGGAAAAAATTGAAGTTTGCACATTGGTATTAAAGTTATTGAGTTGTAAATTACTGTGGGTGGTAATCAAGAAATCACATCCCTAGTCCTTCTGAAACAAAGAAAGTTTGCTGTCCTACTTGTGCAAGAATATGCACATACAGTGGTACCTGCTGTGTGCAACCACTGCCATGAGGAGCCTTATTGCTTTTTGTGGTCACTAGGCTCAGACATAGGAGTCAATTTTTTGTAAAATTTACCTGTTGTATGTGGCCATTTTTCTTGGCAGAAGGGATGGCCACTTACTGTAGGTACAACTGTATCTGGATCAGCCTCTCTTTGCAACCCTCCTGGCATCCTAGCTATCAACAACACACTAACACACACATCTTCCACCTCTCCACCCCTTTCAGATGTCAAGCTCAGCAGGATTGTTCTGGTCTGCACATGAAATCAGGTCCTATTTTCACTTATATCCAGAGGTTTGTCAGACTAAGGAGGCTACAGTAGCTTACTGGGTCAGACAATTGGTGTTATTTAATACCTACACACTGCAAAAGTTATTTCTTGCTTCAATGATGAATGACTTTTAACTGCATAAATGTTTAAATAATGTTTCTTTTCCAGTCTTTCAAATTTTTCCGTCGAGACTTGAGCAAAATTCCATGTTTCCGGACTTCACTTCTGTCAGGAATTGGAAGTGGTATTGGTGTTGGACTGGTGTACTTTATGTTCACAAGTAAGTTTTTATTTGGGATACATATACCTCCATGTGGTGTGTATTAATTTGTCAAGACCATTGTGACTAGGGGTTGGTCACTGATGCATATTCCTGCTTATATAAACATGACAAAACATGATGAAAATTCTCAAAGAGCAGCAGGATTGCGTAATGTAGCAAAAAATTTTAAAAGTCCCAACCTCCCATTTACTAGCATGGAGAGACCAACTATAAAGTTCAAGAATTCTGGGGTTATATGGCTTTTGGGGAAAAGCCTAGAAAAATAAAAGGTAAATTTTCTTATTTGCGTCTTTACAAATGTACAAATTGTCATGTAGTGTTTTGTTTTGTTTTTTCTTTCTTTCAGATATTTAACTTAAGTTTTAATGTCGCTATTGGGGACATAGTTTCTATTAAACCCAAGTCAAAATGCTGTTTTCAAGTGTCTTTATTTTTATGGTTTTAGGAAATATACAGAAACAAAAATGCAGCGAAATTAAGTGAATTTACAGTATGCTTCAATAGAAACCTGATATATGAATCAACAGTGCTTTCTTTAATGGTGTGCTGCAGGTTAATTGATGAGATGATGATGTATTATTTATAGTTGGATGTACATTTTTATTTTGTTGTAAGGACATGCGTACTTCATTAAGCTGTGATTGTTTTTTAACATATTGAACTCGGTAGAAGCTGGAGTCACATCTCCACATACCTGTTTAAGATATTCAAGCTTAAAAGTGTCTTAAACTATCATAGTTTAAAATGCTACAATTTGTGTATTTACTTATTGTATGCACAGTGATCAATAACATATACACAGAAGTTGGAATGCCGTCTATGTTAGTGTTTTGAAGATATTTAATGTTTCAGACTCTGATTTGCTTATTTTTGAAACTCATCACTTTTCTACATAGAAAGGCAAAACTGAATGTGCCAAACTCATGCTTTTTTTTTTTTTTTTTTTTTTTTTTGGTGTCAGAGCAAAATCTCTCAAATATGCTGGTAAAGAACATAACAAGACCAGAAAGTAGGGTCAATGTAAACTACAAAATTTGCTCAGTAGCAAATCTATATGCATGTCTACAAGTAGAATTAGCTGCAAGTTGGAATGGAATGATTTCTTACCAACTGCACTTTTATTTGAGGTATTCATTCCAAATTTTATTTGCCTTATTGAAACGTAGGCTATATTCACTAGACGTGAAAAGGCATAAAAAGGTCAATGGCATATACACATTAAGTTGGAATGACATTTCTATCCAGTATTCTTTTAAAGATATTGAACATATGAAATCTAAAATCAAGGTGCCACAACTTTAATCCAGATCCACAAGATGTGAAATGGTCAGTAACATGTACTGTATTCATTCATTGATTTACATGCTATTGTCAATGTTGTTTTTAGTGTAAATAGGTGAAAAAGTAGAAGGATGAAAGCAGATTACCACTGTAGGTGTGTCTGCCATATGACTGCCTCAAATATTGACTAAAGTACCATATCAAAAAATCTAATTTGTCTTTCTATAATAACACTAACTCATTCACCATGTTCCCAGTCACATGCAAGCACACATACATGTATGCATCAGGTATGTGACCCAATTACTGCCTATAGTCTGTGTGGTTTATGGTCCACACACAACCAGTAGCCAGAAAAGGTGTGAACTCCCATGTTTATTTAGCAACTACTTAGGATTAGCTTGAGTGCAATCAATGTCCAAACAGCCAGGCCAAAAGGCCTTCACCCCAGGGGAATGTGAGGTTTGTACACAGGCCTTTAAGGACATGTGACCTAATAAAGGCACAACTCAAGTGTTCGTAGAAAAGAATCATTGACTTCCATTGACTATGTGTATTTTCATTTTCAATTCTAGTCCATTGCCTGTTTTCAGCAAATCTTACATGTTTTTTCAGCCACATTGCATAATATACCTTTCCTAAGGACATTGTGTGCATATTCAAAGGATAATGACACACAGAAGTTGGATAGGCATCTCCATCTATTATACATTAATATATATATATATATATATATATATATATATATATATATATATATATATATATATATATATATACAGGGCTAGAAATAGGGCTTATCCGCTTGTCCGTACTAAGTGAAACTTGTGACGGACAAGTAAAGTTGCCAAGGCACTTGTCCAAAATTTACATACAGTTCAATTAGAATACGACTCCACTTGGTTGGCGGACAATATATATTGACAATGTAAAGTTTGAAATGCCCCCAATTAGCTTAAATTGAAATATTACAATTTTCATTCTGTATTCATTAAGTGCACAATGGTCATTACTCATTGGGTGAATGGTTGGCTGCGCTGTAAGATGCTCGCCTTTCACCTCTGCGACCCAGGTTCGATTCTCATCCTGGGCAGCATGTGGAAAAAGTACCTACCACTTTAACCGTGCACTGTGGTTTTCAATATTCAATTATACAATCATGAACAACAGTACCACATCTTTTGTGTAATGCAAAGCCCCCCCCCCCCATACTATCCAATCTCACTATGACCAATAACCAATGTGTCTCTGTCTAAACCTATTACCTTAAGTAATCACATTCAGTGCAAAAAGTTTGAATATGCAATGCTTCAACAGCCAAATAAATTTATCAATAAATCATCAGTCAGTGGCAAACCATCAAGCATGTTTTGCATCCTTAGATTAATTTCCAGACACGCCTTTTTGTGATGGCAGCTGCTTGTCTTTATCTTATATTTGGTTGAAACAGCCCACTTGATTTAGAAGAATGTAAGAAAACAAAAATAGCAACTAACTAATGGACTGACTGACTGACCAAGCAAAGGTATGGATGAACAAACACATTCTTGCTTATAATGACAAGACTTGGTAAACTTACATGAAGTAGTGTATGCACTGGTATACAGGAAAAAAAATAACAAAATTCAAATTTTGACTAACCTTGAGAAAAGGATTGCATATGTATGTATGTATGTATGTATGTATGTATGTATGTATGTATGTATGTATTTATGTATGTATGTATGTGTGTATGTATGTATATATGTGTGTGTGTGTATATATATATATATATCCATGAAACTTATCAGAGGTAGAACGCCAAATGAGATTGACTACCTGAAAGTTAAGTATAGAATGACTGCCTTGAACTTGAACTTACACAAAGATGTCATAAACTAACCTGGTCCTGTGTTTGCAGTGAGAACAGTGAGAAAAGAACCAATCAAAATATATTCTTAAATTGATTGTTTTACTTAAATTGAAGGCCTACATTGTTGCATAACAAATAAAGACTGAGTCAACAGCTTTCCTTGATATGGGTTTTGCACTTAGTCCCAAACCCATGCTAAGGAAAATGTTGACCTGGGGCATGTCATCTTGACAGGTGTCATCTACAATTCTCAATCAAATTGTTTTTCATTACTGTTGAAATGAGTGAAAAACACTGAAACAGATGACATTTGACCACCAGACGGTTTTGGTCGGTTTAAGGGGGAAAGGGTTAAATTACTACATTGTTGCATAACAGTGCTATATGTGGAAGCTGGAACGAGAGACACATTTTAGTTTCGGAACCTAGTGAAATGTCTCTTTTGAAATGTCCCCAGTTAGCCTAATTAGAATGCTGCAAGTTTTATGAAATATTTATTAGCAGTGCAACAGTTGATAACATATGTATGGGCATTGAAGTGAAATAGCTTGCTAAATAGTTTTGAAGATAGTCAGTAAAATATTCTGAAATGCCTCCAGATGAGCATAATTTAAAATGCAACAAATTTCATTCAATATTCATCCGATGTGGAATTGTCATTCAGATTTTGATAGAAGTTGGAATGCATCTCTGTTTTAGGTTTGAAGACACTCAAAATTTAGAATCTTTAGTCCTCCAGATATGCTTATTTTTCAACATTTCTACTTCACATAAGAAGATTCAAGTTATTATCCATTAATCACTATCTGAGCTGGAACTTTGATGTTACATATGATGATAGTTGTAGTGCTCTTTAAGGGCTAGGCTGTGATTTCTGTTCATCTCATTACATTTTTGTGTTTTATTTTTTGTCTGTAATCAAATTTAGGTGACAAGTCTTGAACTGATTGTTAACCCTTAAAGTGCAAATCACAGCTATAATTGTTTTCTCGACTGTTAGACAGAGAATGGTTTAAAGATTCAAATTCCTCATGAAGATCCCTTTCATCCAAATACCAGCAAGCCTAGTCTAAAGCAAAAATAGTCTTATGGTCAACAGCTTTCCTTGGGGCACTTTGTGTGCAATGCACACAAAGTGCCCCAAGGAAGCTGTTGACTGTCTTAAATCAGAGATTTAAGGGTTAACATCATGGGGTAACTATCAAATTTTGTATCTGGAATTTATCTTGAACCCTTTAAGTTAGGTCTTTGATATTGAACTTCATGCTGGTTCTCACTAACAGCTACATTATGATAGTATATGGGGACATTAATGATATCCATATGGTCACAGAGCTTATATCCTAGACATCAGATAGTTTTTTGTTATAATGGTAGTTCAGCTAAAAATATCATATTTTTTATCGTGTGACTATTACATGACAGTTTATGGAGTGATTGTCTGTTGTAGGTAAAGTCAGGAGCTCCACAAACATGGGTTTCTTTACCTACCTAGGTGTTACCTTAGGTGTTTGGTAAGTAAAAGATTGCTTACTGGAGGCGTAGTGGCTTGCATCTTGTCAATTCATTTGTCAATATATGAAGTGTTTGTGGAATTCAGTGTGCTACTTGATACATGAACCCTTCAATGTCAAACATAAAAAGAAATAAACAAATCAGGATAATTTTAAAATGTTAAATTGATAGCTTTGTTTCCTTGATTTTCAGTTACCTTGGAAAGATTAGATCAAAAATGTTTTAAAATGTGGTATCAAAGTTACTATTTGTGTATAAAGTTTACCTGTCTGCTGAATGACAATCCCATTTGCCACGTAGATTTAAAATACACCATTAGTGTGCAATGCATGGATGATGATCCTTGGCAACCAACAATTGTCTTTTTTTTTTTTCTTTTTTTTTCTTTTTTGGTAAGAATAGGACAGCACAATGTGATGTTGAACTGGCAAAACCAATATATTGTGTGATGTACAGAACTAGACTTTGAACTACTGCAGTAGCATTATTCCCATGAACATTTTCACCAAACCTCCATTTCAAGTTTTAAAAACTCATACCAAAATTAAAAACAAAAGTGACCAGAGGAATACAGTTTTATAGAGGGGTTTGGTCCTTTGTAAAGTGCATCTGTAACACAAATATTGTGATGCCACCAACAACATAATATCATGGTTAAACATCATTCCTCTGTGTGTCACCCACCTTATCTAATGAAAAGTTTGAAAAATCCCCCCCCCCCAAAAAAAAAAGGAATATAAATGAATAAATAAATAAATTCATTTATTTATTTTCTTTGTTGCAGGACATACTGTAGATACAAGTGGTCAGTGAACCAGTTTAATGAGCAACAATTCAAAAAAGCAATACAAAGGAAGATCTTAACAGAGGGAACAGACCAAGACTTTGAAAGAAGATTGGAATCACAAAGCAAGGAAGTATGAGTGCCAAAGTAATAAAAAAAAAATCATGATAAAAAACAGAATTTATCTGCATACACTGAAGTCTGTGACTACAAGCTGAAGAAGTGGATGCAAGTGTGAAGAGTGTTCATGATGGCTTTTCAAGTGTAGCATATTACCCCCCCCCCCCCCCCCAAAAAAAAAAAAAAAGGCTTCCTTGTATTGTAACGCAATGTGCTGTAACAGCTGTATTGTACAATTCTAAATGAGATGCCATGGACTGGCCTGTCTTGCTGCTTTTTACCCTCTGAATGCCATATATCCCTTTTCAGACCCAGTGGCACTCCTGTGTGAAAACAGTGGAATCCCAAAGGGGGACAAATTTACATCTGTCGCTAGAGAAATTGTGACAGTTCTGTTGTTGAAGACAGTACATCAGTGCTGGGGTGGGCAGGAACAACATCTGCCACCAGAAAATAAATTATGTGTCAGCCCTTGACTTTTTGAAAATTAAAAAAAAAATCTATACTCTCTTTTCAGGACAGGTGATCTTCAAACACACACCATGCTCAAAATTGAAGTGTTCTCCATTCTATATTGATTTCAAAGATTTTACGGAATAATGATAAGGAGAGATATGGACATAATAATAGCTTACATAAATATGTAAGTTGAATTGAGCACATCTGCAGTGCATGTGATGCTTATGCTCAAGACCATGTGGAAAATTTTGAAGTGACCAATTTTGAATGAGGGAGGGGACAACAAAAAGTGTGCAATGACTTGTAACTCCCCCTTGAATTAAGACTGCTCAACTGCTTTCACACCACGGGAAGTTTTCAGCCATATTATCTTCATACATCTCTGCTGCAATTCTCATTCAAATTGATCCTCATTAAAAACAAAACAAAAAACAACATGAAAGCAGACAACTTTTCACCACCGCTGAGTTTTGGTTGGTTTAACCCTTTCCTCCTGACAGCGACCAAAACTGGCTAGTGGTCAAATGTTATCTGCTTCAAGGTTTTTAACTGATTTCAACAGTACATGTTATGAAAAACAATTGGCTGAAAATTGTAGATGAGACCTATCAAAGTCACCTGCCCCAGATCAACAGCTTTCCTTGTCATGGGTTGGGCACCCAACTCATGCCAGGAAAACCTGATGACTTGGGCTTAATTCAAGGGGGGAAAGTATAAAGGGAAAAGGTTGAACCAGACCATGTATCTGTCTGTAAGGTAAGTTTAATGAAAATTACAAGTTGACGTTAAAAATACCAATGTTGCTCTGTAAACCAGGACTGGAATGTTTATGAGATTGTCTATGAATACATCTGGTGTAAGCATTTTACTTTGAAAGTATAGACAAGGCTGGTTATTTGTGAAGCATGGGTGCCAGAATGCATCTTGCAGTACAAAGTCTTATTACAGCGGATGGGAAAATTCAATTTGTGTAACATGTAAAGGAAAGGTGACAATGTTTACTTGTAAATATAAATTGTATATATTTATTAAACAGAATAAAAAAACAACTATTTGTGTTTTATTTAGTTACAATACACCTCCATACCAGGAACAAAGAAACAAGAAGCAAAACAGACTAGTTTTTGTCAAACCATATTGTCATACCATAGGGAGAGCCAAAACTCCATGGATTGGTCCCAGAAAGCTGGTGGCACTCACATGATGGGCCCACTGCTGAGTTTATGGAGATTAGACTCCATAGCATCACAAACACAGGTCCAATCTGCATGGGTGAGGGGTCAAAGTGAAGTCTGAAACTGGTACAAGAGTATATGATCTAACTTTTGCTTCCATCGAGATTCACATTTTACTTCTTTTTTTTTTTAATCTAAAGTACATGTGTATGATCATAAACTCTTGTCTTCATTTATTCAATCTACCCCAAAAGAGTGTGTTGCAAGCGGCAACGGTGAATGCGACCAAGTGGGACCTGGGAGTCTATTGAGGACAGGGAGTCCAATAGGAAATGCCATTGTTGCGCCGAGTGAACCGCACAAGTCAGAAGGCTCTAAGCAGGGACTGAAGCCTCTCCCACCTGTCTTCTGAAGGGCGACAGGTGTAGGCAACCAGGTCAAACTGGATGCCAAGGAAAACAAAAGTCTGCTCCTGCTGAAGACTGGACTTGCTTCAATTCACTATGAGGCTCAAGCATTGGCAAAGTTCCAGTACGGTCTGTGTGTGACACTGCGAATCCAGGTGCTGAAGAGCTCGGATAATAAGCCAATTTTGCAGGTACACATGAAGGGCAGACTGGTGAAGATAAGCACCAATTGACTGTGTGAACTGTTGTGAACACCAGGGCTGCCATGGCAAGGCTGAACAGAAGCACCCTGAACTGGTAAACTTAGCCTGAGAATGCAAACCGGAGAAACTTCCATGAAGTCTCTGTGATTGGCATGTGAAAGAACATATCCTTGAGAACCAGGGATTTCATCCACTCCATGGGCCACAGGGCCACTGCCACCGACTGGAGGGGGTCTTCATCTGGAAAGATGGGACATTCAGGAAGGATCAGGTGCTCAAGCACCTGGACAAGCCAATCGTCCATGTACACACGAACGGGAGACTAGTGAAGGTAAGTGGCAACTGACTGCGTGAACAACAGTGGTGCCACCGACTGGGGGCTCTCCATCTAGAAAGACGGGACTACCGGTAAGGTTTACAACATCAACAGACCTATCCCCAGGCACCATCCTCCGTCCCGCCTGGGGACTAGGAAGAGTAGGTTGTAAAAGCATGCTTGCTCCCAAGCGTCTGAACCGCCTCAAGGAACGCCAATGCATTGAGTTCCACTGTGGGCGGTGCAAACCACTGGGGCTCCCAGCGTAACAGAGGCCTGTCTTTGCCAAAAGCATAGAGTAGCTGTGTCTCAGGATGTTTAGGAAGAAAGCATCCTCTGTGATAGATTCTCACTGTGCGCGAAAGGTAGAGAGGCAGCTGCCGACTGGGCACTGCACGGAGTCTGAAGGCATGACAGAGGGGGATCCTGAGATGAGCACATCCAGGATGCCAGAGTCAGGAACCCTTAGGCTTGTCAGATTTCTTGCCTTTTTCTGAAGCACTTCCCCTTCTCTGATCACTGCCTGCTCTTTCCATGGCATCGTGTTCCAGTGGGAGCAGAAACTGAGGGGTGAGTTGGTGCAGTCTGCGATTTACCACACTAGGGGGCAGAGAGGGCCAAAGTAGAAAATGACCGAACAGAGTCAGTCAATGCCTTGTTTTGGTGCGGGTCTGATTGGAGGAGCAGGCCAGAAGGTACTGTGCCTGGCAAACGACTTTGCCGTCTCTCCTCCAAACAAAGAGAAGAGCGGCTCCATTTGGGATTTGCAAAATATTGGGTCTGATCCTGAAGGTAGGCATCCCTCCACAACAAACTAAGGTTAGCCTCCCAGGTGCAGTCAGTTTGAATGTTGTGATAGACTGCCCAACAACAACAAAGTGGGAAGGAGTGACACCTGGTCAAGCCAATCCTGCTCAGCCTCTGTGATATGCACAGAGCCCCTGAGATCATCCAAGAGAGACTCCTGAGCAGCCAATGAGACATCGGAGTATGATGCCATAAGGAGGGATCCCCTAGCATTTGCCTCTAAACACTTGAAGGCCTTGGGAGACATGATGGATTTTGGCTACCGAGCATCAAACTCCTTCCAATCCAAGAGTTGATGGGAAGGGAAGATCTGCTCCAGTGCTGAACACCATTGCCCGTTGATCTCTGGCTTTAAGAATGGGTCACCCTTGCCTCAAGTAGCTAGACATCGGCGGCTATACGGGAGTGCCATAAGGATGTATCCCCTAGCATTTGCCTCTAAACACTTGAAGGCCTAGGGAGATGTGATGGATTTTGGCTACCGAGCATCAAACTCCTTCCAATCCAAGAGTGGATGGGAAGGGAAGATCTGCTCTGGTGCAGCACACCATTGCCCATTGATCTCTGGCTTTAAGAGTGGGTCACCTTTGCCTCAAGTAGCTAGACATCGGCGGCTATACGGGAACTCATGTGCCGTTAGTCTTGGCCTTAAGCTGGTCATAAAACTTGGCTACAAAGGGCGAGAAAGGGATAGGGGTACGTTGACACACATCTTCCAGAGACAAGCTTCAGCAGGACAATGGGATGGCCCCGCACCTCCTCTGGTGGAACCACAACTTGTTTACCAACCAGGCTCTGAATGAGAGCTTTGACTTGGTCAAAGCCCTGTGGCAGAGCCGGAGTGGTGTCCATGGGTGCAGAAGGTTCTTCCGTGCATCCCATGGTCGCCATCGGGCTCGGCTGCTCAGTGACTTGCATAGTAATATATGCAGTTTGACCTCTCAGGGTCACACAGATTTAAAATAAACCATACAAATTGAAAGCACATAGGCACTTTACTACTCATGTTTAATAGTATTCTTGGCCGTATGATGCACAATTAAGAAGGTATAAGCCAATGCATGAAAACTGTGGAGTCAGCAGAAAAATGCATCAAGGTTTGACCTTTTGACCTCAAGGTTCTATATAACTATATGGGAAAAATTCCCAGACCAATAGATTATCTGTACCAAATTAGGAGGCAATAGGTCAAACAGGGACAGAAATATAAAG
Organism: Hermodice carunculata; assembly: GCA_964020975.1. Taxonomy (NCBI): domain Eukaryota; kingdom Metazoa; phylum Annelida; class Polychaeta; order Eunicida; family Amphinomidae; genus Hermodice; species Hermodice carunculata. The sequence goes on along the minus strand of CAXHWN010001941.1, from coordinate 300,460 downwards.
AAAATAAGATATGCAACTGCGGATGATGAGACTAAACACTACATGCATCCCCTCTTATGAAGGATGCATAATTATGAGCCAAAATAATTATAGGATTTATAGACCATGTCCAAAGCTAGTATTTTATGTAGTATCGGTGACCTTGGCCTATTTTTTTAGGTCACTGGGCCTGTAAAGTTGAAAGAAATTGAAATAGACATGCCAAATTTATAGGATATATAGACCTTGTCCAAAGCTAGTATGTTATGTAGTATCAGTGACCTGACCTATTTTTAAGTCACCAGGCCTGTAAAGTTGAAAGATGCAATTTTGTAATGGCAAGATGTACCTCGGATATAAATGGCAAAGAGAATTGAGCCTCAGATCGAAATTGCACTTGATTATATTGTGCATAAAGCTGTACTTGGTGACTTACTTTTTGGGTCACAGTGACCCAATGATAATGGACTTTGGCGCTTTTCCAAGTTTATTGTTTTTCTTCAATTACAATGAACTCAAAAAGTTTTTACCTGATTTGAACAGACAGACCATGTATGGAAAGCTGGATGCAAGGCACACATTTTGAACTTAACATTTTTTTTTTTATCTAAGTTGAAGATCAAGGTCAAATGGCCAGTTGGCATATAGGGGTAATATTGTGAATACTTTGCACCCTGCTCTCCCCCCCCCCCCCCCAGTTTTTAAGTTAGGCACTTGAATGTGACCTGTCCAGCATTCTAATCTTTTTATGGATCTTCATGAAATTTAGTGGGATTGTAGAACAGTCAAAATTTGGGTTCCTTATGATACTAGTGGTGCCATCTACACTTTGACCAAAATTCCGAGTTAAAATGTCTAGATTTATAAAGTTTCATATGTTGAAAAATGATTGAATCAGACATAACAAATTTATAGGATATATAGATCATGTCCAATGCTAATATGTTATATAAGATCAGTGACCTTCTTAATGGCCTGAGCAGATGACATTTGTGAGCTATTCAAGTCAGCAAATCTCCTTGGTTATCTTTGAGTTAAACATATTTTTTTCCGAAGAAAGCAATTAAGAAGTGAAGGCAGAGCCCTATACAAATCCTTGCAAAGAAGAGACGAGCACAGGACATACTGCACATCTTCCAAATTTACACCTCTTGCCTCTTCTTGGGACTCAACGAGGGGCGCATGGAGGAGACGAGTGGAAGGGTGACACCGCTCAACTGAGCACACATAGAAGGGCCATGATGCGATAGCCATAGACTGTGGACTAAGTTACTGTTTCACCTCGAAAACATGTATTTTTTTGCAATAAAATCTTGCACTGATAAAAAGATACGTATGTTTTCCAGTAAGGAACATTTATCATGACAATACAAGACCGTACTAATTGAAAACGGTGCTACTGAACTGATAGAAGTGTGGAGGATATCACGGGCAATGACAGGTTAGGAAATAGTGCCAAACACTTTCGGTGATGGTGCTGCATCTGCAGCTTGCACATTCGACAACGCCCATCTTACTCAAATGTTCATTCAGCTGACTGCAGCCCATATGCAGATGGGAATGCAAAATGGACCAGTACATGTATCTCTTACTTATATTTGAAACTTCTGGATATATAATACAACATGTTTCAGGATTCGAAATTCTGTTTAAATTGTCACAGGGTTGGTAAGTTTCTGGTATCTGATGGGAGTAAGTTCCATCAAGTAATAGCAGGTGGAAAGAATGATTTCTCAAAAAGGACTCTCCTGGAGTTAAAAGATGGCATGTCAGAATGTGTACTAGAATCTGAATGTCCTCTGGCGTTTGGACAATGGTTTTCATCTGCTAATGGAACTTCGTGTAAGGCAGCATACAAATTAGACTGGCTGTAGTCGAGTTCGCAGTTTTCATCCATTTCCATGCTGTCTTACTGCTGCCAAATACTGACCAGAGAGCTGGCGAATATTAATCTGCGAATACTAACCAGTGAGCCGGCGAATTCGCCTGCTCTCTGGTCAGTATTTGCCATAATTTGGCAGCAGTAAGACAGCATGAAAATGAATGAAAACTGCGAACTCAACAGCAGCCAGTTTACATACAAATAACTAGGAGTAAGTTTGTGTACTTTTTTATACATTGTTGCGTATTTAGATCTTTCCCTTCCCCTTGACAGTGGCCCCCAGCCAGTTTCTTCGTATAGCCTTTTGGGTACTTTTCATAGCACCTGTCACAATTTGTGCTGCAGTCAACTGAATGTCTTCAAGAAGATCTTGATCAGAGTGGGTGCAGCCATCCCAGGCCATGCTACCATATTCCATAATAGGAAGGATGAAAGATTTGTAAATTAATTCCAAGGTTTCATGATCAAGACAGTACTGAATAAATTTCATGATGTTTAACTGTTTGGATGCCTTGAATGCAATTCGTTTAATGTGAGAACTCTGATCTTAACGTAAGCCCTAAGTGCTAATGTTCGGGAACATTCTCCAGTTTGGTGGAGGGTGATCAGGGCTGTTTTTCTTCAGAGAAATAAACATAATATCAGTCTTCAGCACATTCAAGGAGACAATCCACTCCTTGGGCCATTCATCTAAGGAGGTGAGGTCACTATTCAAGACCACAGCAGCATGAACTGGATCGTCGACAGTAAGATAAAGTGATGTATCATCAGCAAATAGTTTGACATTGGAATTTACCACATTAACTTTATCAGTGATGTAATTTGGAAATAATCGGGGACCTAGTACCACAGGCGTTCATAACGTTCAGTCAGTCAAGCATTCCTGCTAATATACATGGGGTGGGGTGGGAATGGGGCTGGGGCTGGTAGAGAGGGTGAACCTGCAACATCTGTACATGCAATGCCCCACACTGGGCCTTATCTGCAATAAAGTATTGAGTATATATCTGTGCAGTCAATCATTCATGCTAATAAGATGAGAGATGGTGGGCCTGTTCCAGGGTTCTGTATACTTTCACTCTATTTCACTGTATCTTTATTTGTGCTTATTTCGCTGATTGCACAAAATCGTGAAAAATATAAACACAATGAAATAGTTTTTTAACATAAGTTTAATACAAACTAAGTCCAACATGGTGAAATTAAAAAATCACTTAAATGCCAGACATGCGAAAGCCATGCACAGTAATACATGTGCAAATAAGTATATTTACAGTAAATACACTATTTTACATTCTACAATTCAAACCTAAATTATACAAAAAGAATGACATGTCAACATTTTTTTCTTTTCTTTGGGGTAGACACTGTTACAGTAGTACCTGTAATTTAAGACCACTGCCATGAGAGACCACCTGGCTTTTGGGACCACATTTCTGATCGCACAGCAATCTATATTTTTGGTAACTTTACCTGCAATTTAAGACCACTTGCTGCATGTGATCATTGTGCCCTTACATGGAGGTTTCGCCAAAGAAATACTGCATAGGCTGAAAAAATTTAAGGAAGGTGCACGCACCATAGTAAAATATTTTCTTCATGCCGTAAAGCTGTCTGTTTGAAATTCAATCCCACTAACAAGCAGAGCTGCAGCAAAGACATGCTTGGGTGAATGACGTACCGGTGTGTTTCCATTTGGCAGCCAAGTGTCTAACTAGGTATCCTGTTTTACATTGATCCATCAATTGTATAATATTCTTGTTTATTTAGACCTATCAATTGGGTTTGCACAGGACCAGGGTAAACTCTGAACTGTTTGGAATTTGATCCCTCTAGGCTACACAGAAGCATTCAAACATGAAACATTCTATGTTGGGTTTGTTTCTCATGAGGCTGTGTTTGCTCAACAATACTACGTGCACGACTTGGAGGGGTATGCACTCCAATAAAATAAACTCAACACTATCCAGCACTGGCTATCTTTCTGGAAAGAAAAATGTTGACATCATGTTCCATAGTTGCATCTATCCACTGTAACACCGCTTCACTGCCAACCCATGTGTTCAATGTTTGATGCATGACATACTGAAAGTGTTGACAGTGGCACTTCAAACCCAAGAACCTAATGTTGATGCCACTTTTCCTGTTAGAAGTGGTCCAGAGTCATAAATATGAATGTGTTCTTTTTTTTTATGAAGAATGACATAGACAATTGGTCAACAGTTTTAGTCCTCAAAGAGATAAACCATGTCACTCCTCCTTTTTGCTGACAATTGTCCAAATGAGTAATCCCAAGCTGCTAACTATGATCATCTGCTGTGTTGCCTGGGCAGTTGTCTGTGAGGTCTTGCTTGTCTGCAAAAAGTTATATAGTTTAACATTAAGATTTATATTGACAAAAAGCATTTCACAGTATGGCCAGGAAAAGAAAAAGACCCAAGACATCATGGTCACTAGGTTGTGCCCATAACAAATGCCTATCAATGTTTAAACGATGAGATTAGTTCTATTTAAATGACAGCCATATCTATATTCCCTGGTTGAGATGGCCAGAAAGTGTAGCAGCAGCAATCATCTTTCCATCACAGACCAGAATTAGGATCACTAATTATTATAACAGCATAGACAGTGCTTACAAGGGATCACAATTCATATACACATTTAAACAACAACAACAACAAAATGAAGTGATGTGAAGTTTGTCCAGTAACAAAATTGATGTAGAAAATGTTTACTTTTACTTACTTACAAGATCTTCATGATTGCAATTTAGTGCATATTCTATGACACATACTAATTATAGTTTCTTTTTAAAAAATGTCATATGATGGTTTGTACTTTATTTTTATGAATCCAGTCAAATTTGTGGCAACAATAAAACCAAGGATAACTAATTAAACTAATTACAGAAATAAACAGAATAAATAATATGATCCCCACCCCACCGCCACTGGGGTATTAAAAATTTGTGAGAATGGTTTTGAACATCTAGGAATCCAGGGATCTGTGGGTGTGATATTGAACTTGTGGGCAAAGGAAAGAAATGAACAGTTGCAAGTCCCCTCCACCCAAGAAGCTTGGTACTGATAGAAAGTTTACTTGCCATTGTAGGTTGTTCCACACCACACACAGTAGTGATGTTTGTTTCTTAAATACATTGTCAAGATCTCCAGCTTCTCTGTGGCCTGCAAGAACAAAAAAAAAAAAAAAAAGAAGAAATCCAGTCATGTCAACATAAACAACAGTTTATTCCATTATACATGTAACAGTAATCAATCACTTCATGAAAATATCAGCTTGATAAAGAGAAATATTGTTTGATATTTATGTTGTTGGTAATTTTGATGGGAGTAAGTTGACTATCATGAGTAAGCAATAAAGTGAGAGAGTGATATTAGATATCCTTGAAAGACAAAACTGATTTACACCAGGGGCCATCTGATGTATCATTTGCTTTACACATATTGAATTAATGTATAGATGGAAAAATCCATTTAAATAATTGCTTTGAGGTGTGCATTGCAGAATCTAAAACTTTCCGGCAGGTCTGCACCCAAAAGTGAAGCCCTGTGATCAACATCATACTATTACAGGAACAGATCAGGTAGGGCTAATATTTGTAAAGGTCAATGGATAAAGAAGTTACCACAATATGACAGATAAGGACTCTATCTGCCTCCAGATGGACTTGTGATAAGTGTCCTTCATCGTAAAGACATAATACATGAACCACATATACCATGCCATATTAATCAAAAATTGTCACACTATAACTGAACTGAATATTTAATAATGATTATACATATTTACATACGTATGCAGTAAAACTGATGCTAAGTGGTCACGTTTAGAACCTGGCCCACATGCCCACTTTAGACAGGTGCCCACCTAGCCTTACAGTGAGGTTCATGTTCCTCTGGAACTGCACCGAGTATTCAATTAGAATAAATTAAGAAAAAAATTGGTGACACATGAGGCTGATAAATTGTATGACGTACATAGAAATGTAAAGCAAAAAACAAAAAGATCATAATGATCCTGTGCTCCTCTGACTGGAATCTGCTGCTTCTGCAAGTGCTGATTTTTTTGCTGCAAACATGTACTGTGTTAGTGTTTGCCAATAGTTGGCCAAAAAATTTATATCATCAAGATACATGTATATGCCAACATGTCAAGTTGACCTCTCCAAGTCAAAATTGACAATGCAATACAAAGAACCAGGCACTTTCATATTAATGTTTTATAGTAATCATAGACTTAGGATATTACCAAGATATATGCCAACATGTGAGGTTGACCACTCAAGGCTAAAATATCAATACTGTAGTTCTAGAAATTTTTGCGCTTAATTTAAATATGCACTTTTCGCACTACCACTCAAAGTGCGAAATTAAAATGCGGGAAAATAAGTTGCATTGTATTTCACTACATTGTATGGCATTGGATTATGTGAAAATTGAGTTTGCATGAATTTAAACATGCACAAAAATTTCTAGAACTATAGTACCTACAAAAAATGCATATGCACTTTCATATTAATTTTATAGTATCCATAGGTCTAGGATTCACCATTACCAAAATATAAGCCAAAATGTCAGATTTGCTGAGTCGGCACAAAAAAATTTTGAATTCTACAAAACGCTATACATACATTATATATACATATCCTGTCAGAGGTTGCATATTTATTGCACCATCATCTCCTTAACAAATTTGGTGAAGGTCCACCTGGGGAACATCGAGGTGTAAAAGCAAAGCATTCCATGCAGCACTTTTCACAACATTGCAATACTTGCACTCTACTGCTGCTCTACACTTGAACAGTAGTAGCACTTACTGACACATGGTTTAGTGTCCCATAACTTTGTCAAAAATTTTCATCTCCCCATCACTTAATCATTTTCAGTCAGATCATATTCTTTAAACAAATATGTCAGGCCATGCTGCAGAAAAAAAAGTATAAAATAGCCTTAACGCACACAAGTTCATTAGAAATCATAAAAAATTTGCAGCACCACCTGGTGACCAAACTTTAAATTATGTGACCGTATGTGACCCTCTTTGCAACATCAAGCAATTGGCCAAGTATTCTTCGGAAGAAAATTTGACTTTCCCAAAAAACACCCAATTTAAAATGAATGAAATATATATATATATATATATATATATATATATATATATATATATATATACACATATATGTATATGTATATATATGTATATGTATATATGTATGTATATATGTATGTATGTGTATATATATATATATATATATATATATATATATATATATATATATATATATATATATATATATATATATATATATATATATATATATATTGCATCATTATCTACTTTGTAAACTTGATAGAGGCCCACCTGGAGAACAGCCTTTTGCAAAATCAAAGCATTCTCTGCAATATTTTGTGAGGAGTTGTTTAGTCTTACACACAGATGGACAATGGATGCCAACTGATTTTATAAAGTCTACTGATTAACAAGTTAGCAGAACTAAAAATATCTGTAAAATATGAAAAATATAAAATGCATAAGTTAACCTCACAAATTAAGATAAGCTTGGGTCAAAATGATGACTTCTTCATATGTATTTCCACTTGTCTCAGTCACAGTCAGGTACAGTTGTGTAAGTCTTATTTTGTATTTCTTTTATTCCGTGAATGATTTTGCCTTGCGCGGAGTGGCTTTTGTGCTGGGGCTTGCCATAGTTGTGAGCTTGTAATGCGTGTGTGGGAAAAAGAAAGGACACACAGGTTTTAGTGTCACCACCTGTGAGAGCATGAGCTCACGTGATGACCTGCCACACCTTGTCACTGCCGTGAAAATAAATCACAGTGTGAGGACCTTGCATACCGCATCCAAACGTGAGAAGCTTATCCAAACTGATCCCGAACCGATCCTGAATCATGTGAATCATTAATATTGGATTAGGTAGTTCGGATTCGGTCAGGCTCTGAATAATAATAATGATAATAACATCAAAATAATACTACAATTAATTCGAGATGGCTGAAGAATCTAGTTAATGACAGAAAACTTACTGAAAATTCCACCTCCTCCTCCTCCTCCTCCTCTTCAGTCTCCTCATCAGAGTCGTCATCAATCACCTCATTGACATAATCACCACCACACTCTGTAGTTTCACTTTTTTGGGGTTTGGCTAGCAATGCCGCTGGCCAGAAGAACCGCTCACTTGGCTCTGTTATTCCCTGAAAAGAACGATATCACTTTGATGAATGTTTGATATCTCTTGTCCACTTGTAAGACTATCAAGACACATTCATTTTTCATACACAGTTGTTCAAATTTCAAATTGTAGAGCAGATCTGCAACCTCAAATTTTGCTGCCTCAGTTGTACTTACCTAATTTTAGTACTTGATTTTCTTAAACTGCTCAATAAGTTTGAAATTGATTACTTATGGTCTTTTTGGCACCCCAAAATTGTCCAAGTGAATTGTGTCTTGCAACTATTGCCTTATTTCTGCATGCAGAGAGAATGTGAGGGTTACAGACATCTCAACATCTGTTTGGAAAAAAAAAAAAGGAATGTTCATAAGATTTTGTTGCTTAAATTTTGGAATATACATGTACTGTAATTTTATGGTAAAATATAGGAATAAATTACAAAATCATTTGTTTCTGTATCATCTCACCTAGCAAATATTGTGTGATGGGAAATAGTGACTTTTCGTAACTTAAACTAGACACAGCAATCATGACAGATGTGCCCTGGACATGCTTCATACTTCAGAATTATAAAATGGATGCTGTACAACTTTTTCTGTAAGTATTCCACTTTTTTTTTTTTTTTTTTTGTATTTTCAGAAGCACAATATTTTTGTTTCAAATAAAGGAATATATGGGAAAATGTTGTAGTGCCCTGGTATGGATGAAGTCAATTTGGATTTCAGGTGGCCAGTGACTTGAGATACTGTGTTCACAAACAAATGGTGGACAGATGGACAACCTTAAAGCATAATGGATCCCCCTCATCCATTATGCTTTAAGGTTGTCCATCCATTGCATAAAAATTGTAAGTGCACCAAGTCAACATTTTCACGAAAGATAAAGAAAGCAAAACTTTTGTAGTGCCACCTGGTGACAAAACTTTGTGATGTGTTACCCTATTTCCATCCACCAAGTTTTAACAGGATTCAGCTGGTATTTTTTTATTCCCATAAAAGTTGAAATTATCTGTTCTAAAAAACCTGGACATATATATCTACTTATATATGCCAAGAGGCGATGAAAAGAAATAAAGCAAAAGTATACTCTGTTTCCAAATCAAGTTGCTATAATCATTGGAACCTTAATCTTCACCGAGTACAAAAAATTGTTGCATACTTGCCTGCTAAATAAACCTCCATGTTTTCTACAAACCACTATGGAGTTTGGTCTGTTTTGGAGGTAAGTTGAATACAGATAGGACTGGAAAAATTTGTTGGTTGCTGAACTTCTCTTCATAAACATGTCAGGCATTAAGATGCAATAAAGTACCACAGTTCAGGACCTACATTTTGAACATTATACATGCTACTTTGAACCTCAATTTAAAATGTCCAGCTAACTGGGGGACAGTTGGACTTGTCAATGGGGAAGGTAATGTAATTGTGATGACAAAAAATGTGCAAGACTACAAAGAAAATGGTTTAGCAATAAGTCTGGTCAATTCTATATGTTTGAACCATAGAGTATAAAGTATCTGCAAACAAGATAAATGAGTGAATATATGTACTATGACTTGGTTTGGTTTAAACATGGAGGTAGAAAGGGGTGGAGGAACAACTGAGGACTACACACAAGTTTTATCAGACACTATCCCATTAAGTGCCCTTGAACTTCAAAGGCGTGCTGCCTGATAAGCCAGCCCTCTAATGTCAATGTGCGTCGCCGCTTTAGCGGCCGAAGCTTGACCAGAAACCCAGCATACTTTGCGCTCGTTTTATTTTCATCAAAAGTAGCTCTTCATTAGTCGAGGTAAAGAAAATGATTCCATGTGCATGGTGTTTACGTATCCATCTTCCTCTTTAGGAAAACTTTCTACTGGTGTTTGAATGGGAAAAGTCAGATGGATTTGACCCAAATTATGATGATTTTGCAGAAATTGTTTACTTTAAATAACTGCGAGAAAAATGCAATCATCTGAGAGTTTTTAGCCATCAAAAGTCTAAAGAGGAACAGAAAGTGGTCCTCAACCTAGTGTGTTGAGATCGTCCGGTTCCAGAGAATGGAACTTGTAGATCCAGTGTCGTTCTCTTTTACGTCGAAAAATGGTCGAGGATTCTAGCGACGGGTCCTTATGGATGTCTTCTAGGATTTGTGTGAAAAGGTGTCGCTGGCCGAATGCCCGGCATTGACCCAGTGGTGGTATAAAGGACTTGTTTTTTTGAGTCTGATGTTCCTTTCGTGTTCGAGATACCTCTCGCGGATTGTTCTCTTCGTTTCTCCGATGTATTGGATCGAGCATTTGAGGCATGTGAGAAGGTAAACGACATTGCGGGATTGGCAATCTGTGCCTGTTGGTATTTTAATCTTTTGGCCAGTGTGTGAGATTGTTTACCCAGACGTCACCATGTGACGTCACAAAGTACACCTTCAGAAAAGGACCAGCACACCACGTTAATTGGTGGCATAGCCATAACAGACACGACGGAGACCAGTCTCACCTGCCGCCACTGTGATAAAAGGTTCACCCACAAGACCAGCCTTTATCAGCACATGCCTTCGGCCCACCTGGCCATCAGGCCGTACAGTTGCGACCTCTGCAACCAAGCGTTTAAAAGGCTAGAATGATACAGAAACCACGCCTTCATCCATCACCCAGCATACGACTTTTGGATGGAGGGCCGCAGACCATATCTGTACAAAGAGGCCACCCCACCTCAGCTTAGAGCCAGTCAACGGCTGTCAGACCTTGAAGAAGCAGAGGAGGTTCTATTAGTACACCACCAGCCCTCCTCCCCCATTGTCCAACGCGTGAGAGAAGCTCAACATGAAGCCGCGATCCTAGCAGGCCTTTTACCCGACCCTGCCACCGAGGACAGTAGGGTCTTCAGAGGTGAGCTCACCCCTGCTCCATACAGCGTCGTCCATGCCATCCAATTCGCTGGGGCGTCTACTCCCATTTTAGACCACCAAGCTGAGACCCAACGGAAGATTCTCTCAGATATGGACTTCTTCAATATACAGGAGGAGCTTGATTCCGCACAGACATCCACCCTGGAAGACGATCGCTCCAGAAACTACCTGGAAATAATGGCAGCTCACACCACACAGGACCCGCCGACCGAACCAGCCTGGTCCACACCTCAACCAGGCCCATCCCACCAACCACCCCCCATTCGGAGGAGGATGAAATTACACCACGATGATGGCCTCCCGATCCCGACTGGACGGAAGCTTATTCCATCACACCGGGCCATTACGCCATTCTGGGACTGGCACCCTATGTACAAGATGTGACACTTACAGGTTCTCCACGGCGTCTCCCCATACAGCCTGGGCCATAACTCTCCATAGACTCTGGTCACACCTATTCCACTTTTCCACAGTTTCCAGCAGACAATAAATTGATGACCTTAGAAACTTCTTTCTTATCTTTCCTTGTTGCTTTTCTCTCGGGTTCAGCTTTCCACTTTTTTCTAAATTCCCGACACCCGTCGGGAATTTGGCCCGCACCAATTTCGGACCAGGTTGTCCTTTGGACAACAACCACAATCCCTTCTAGTTTAGAGTCACCCTGACTCTCTTTCCCACATACGTCCATTTCATCTATGGCCACCAGAGATCCGCCGTACGTCCCGCGACCTTGGACCCCCCACAGCTCAGTCACCTTGACTCTCGTTGTCACACACACCCAACACCATCTGTAACCATCACAGATCCATCGTACTTCCCGCGACTTTGGGCCTGACACACCATTACTCACCTTTCTCATTTTTTCTTGGTCCTCACCACATACCTTCCTGTTGTGTACGCTCTCACCTTTCTCTGTTTCTCTCAGCCCAATGGCACCTCATTCCCATCTGACAACCCCTTCGGCCATACTACCCTACAAACGGGTTGTCACAGCAATTACCAACGTACCCACGAACCACCCAAACGGTTCATATTCCAACACACACCCCTCAAAACCACCGGCTCCCACCACCCGCTTTTTCCGGTTCACAAAGGACCGCCCATCTGGTATCCACTGGCTCACTCGAACCGGCCCATAGAGCCACAAATCCGGTTCACATCGAACCAACATTTCGGCTCCAAAATGAACCTCACTTAACAAACCACATACGGTCCACAAACAATCTCCTAAGGAACAGTTCACACTGAACCAACCTACCAATGGTCCACAGTGAACCGTCAATTTGGACATCTGACCTCACTGTCCGGTTCACATTGAACCGACCTATACTTTTAGGTTCACCTAATAGGAATGTCAACACTGAACCGTCCAAACGTCAAAACCATTGGTTCACAGTGAACCGACTTATGACCACACACCAGTCCACTAAGAACCGACGTACAAATCCCCACAGACTGCTCACATTCCACATCACACATACCACCGCCGGTTCACAAAGAACCGACCAACAAAAACCAACCCACGTTCAATGATTAACAACTGATCCACATTGAACCGCCCCATGACAACCCTTTGGTTCACCACGAACCGACCTACAGTGCCACACAGACGGTTCACATTGAACTGCCACTAACTACACTTCAGGTTCACATTGAACCGAGCAACCCTTTCGAACCGGCCCACTCCCCGATACCCAACCGGTTCACATTGAACCGTCCTAGGAAAACTCTTCAGTTCACCACGAACCGACCTATAGTGCCAAACAGACGGTTCACATTGGACCGCCATTAACTACACTTCAGGTTCACATTGACCCGACCCACCTTCTTGAACTGACCCGCTCCACATTTACCTACACTGCCCCACAGATGGTTCACTTTGAACCGCCATTGACTACACCCCAGGTTCACTTTGAACCAACCTACTTTCATAAACGGCCTACTCTACACCTACCTACACATTCCCACAGACGGTTCACACTGAACCCTTCAGTCTACAGTCACGGTTCACAAAAAACTGACCTACAAATTACACAGCAGGTTTACCCCGAACTTTTTCAGAGAGCCCCATAGACGGTTCACTCTGAACCGCTACATACACCATTACCGGTTCACATTGAACCGACCTACAACTACCACCGGTTCACTCTGAACCGAGCGTCAGAGGCACCACAGACGGTTCACTTCAAACTGCCAGACATACAACAACCAGTTCACAATGAACCACCTACAGTTCAACCTATACGGTTCACAATGAACCACTTTCAGGACCTAACGAGCGGTTCACTGAACCGCCCCCACACTGAGTAGCCCCATCCGAACCTGAACGTTTCACATTGAACCGTCGGACACATTCAAAACAGTTCACAATGAACCGACCTACGGTCCCACAACAACAGTTCACACTGAACCACCCAAAAGCCCAAAACGGTTAACTCCGAACCACCCCAAACGTTCCCTGTCTATAGTTTGTCACCAGCCTACCAACAGTTCACATTGAACCGCCCTGTAACCACACAACGGTTCACACAGAACCGCTGACACCAAGCAGGAAGTCCCAATCAACACTAACATTCCACGTGGGCATCCCTGTCATGCCCATGCACCCCCACACAACCTTTGAACCCAACAATGATCTGTCATTGTCCAATAAAAACCACAGATAAATCCACAACCGATAACCCCACACAAGACTACTCCAATGGCATTGGCCCACACGATTGACGTCACAATGCACCTCTTTCAAAAAACCAATCAAGTTAGAAGTACACCCCGAACACTAGGGTATATAAAGGCCTACTACCCTCCTGATTCAGTTCGACTTTGTCCTCTGAGGAAGCAACACAACTTGCGAAAGCGCACAGGACTTTCTCAGTAGCAGTTTTCGGCAATCCGTTTTTGTTCCCCTTGATAGATCAAAAATCTACTTTCCGTTATGTTGCTGTCCTCAAAACTTGGCAAGTGGGTTCTTTGAATCATACAGAATAAAGATATGGAGTACAATTATGTGTCGGTTAGTGTCAGGAAGTCAAATTTTAATCCTGAAAGTATGGTACTTTCGCATCTCAATGCAGGCATTTCAGCATGGGTTGTAATGGAAGCTACCATGACGTGCCAGTCGAGTAAAGGCCAAAGTAGGTCACTGGCCATTCTGCTGTATGTGTCAGCTCTGTGTATTCCACTTAGCATCACAGGCTAGCAAGGTGTGATAATCCGATCTTTATCAGTGGCGGCGATTAATATGTGACTTAACAAGTGCTCCAGTTGTTCCTCCACCCATTTCAACCTCCATGGTTTAAACATATTTTTATTGGCTACAATTATAAATCATTGTTCACAGTGACTATATAGCGATTGGGAAAGAGGGTTGAACCTGATTTAAATAGCTCTCATTAGAAAGACAATGGCACAGGACAACACAATACTCACTTGAACACATTGCAGAACACAACACAGTGGCAAGACATACAGAGGGGCTAGTAATAAACTAATTAACAAACTACGGTGTCAGTAACGCCATTGCTGTCAACATGATTTGATAGATTTACCTCTGACACAAGAATTTAAATGATTGGCCACTACATGTATAACAGGGACAGGATTTCCATAGTTGAGCAAATCCAAGGGCACCCACAGGTTCACTGACCAAACAAGAAAAACATTGCCTCTTTCTTGCCCGAAAGCAGACAATTTTACACTTAGTATCCACCTAACACCAACAGTATCAAAACGAGCAGTCAAAGAAATAAACTCATGAACTGCCAGAAAAATTGTTATATTTTCATCAAGAGAGCACTGAGGGGAACCATAAAGCAGAGTGACTATGACTTGTGGGAGTGAGATTAGACCATTATCTGTTTCACCTTTTCCCCCTTAAATTGAGACTGAGTCAACAGCTTTCCTGGAGACATATTATTGTTAAAGGACTTCTCTGCAGCTCTCAGTCAGTTTTTCATTAATAGTTAAATAAATAAACAAATTAATTGCAGCAGACCACAGTTGATGCTCATGCTGTTTTGGCCAATTTAAAGGGGTAGGGTTGAATAGTTGACTGTCTAATTGTCACAGCTTATTTGTTGATAGGCATTCTTAAAGAGGCCACTGCACCACCTGGTATGCCTTGTGGTATAATGACCCTGGCCTAGCTGCTGGGACAGCTTGGGGGCACTGACAAAGGTGAGAGCAAAGTGTAAAATAAACTGAAACATTACAACTGTACACTAAATGTAAAAGGGATTAGATATGCATGGGCCACCTAATAGTAGCCAATTTAATGGTTCAGTTTATGTAATCAGTCTTTCTCTTATACATTGTAATGCATCTCTGTACCAAATCTGAGAATTCATCCTTACTGTGATCACACAGTCAAATTAACAGTAAACAAGTCACAGTGACCTGAAAATCTTATATTAAACTTATTTTTGTGCCAAATTATAGGGTCATGGTAATATGCGGAACGGAACGCCGTTCCAGCAAATATATGCCGGAACGGGTGCTCCCGTGTCCTTCGCGCTTTTTCTTCACTTCTTTGGTCCTCTCAAACCTTCCCTACACTTACGTCCTTCTTTTCTGAAAATATGGTCAGCTTTAAATATGTATTGAATAACATCTACCGGGTTAACCACATATCGCTCGATTGTAAGATCGAGAGGTCCGCCATTTTGGATGTTCATTGACATCCGAATCTGTAGGTTGAGTTAATTTTACGGTTCAAGTTTGACATATCACATGAACAAATTTTCTTTTGTAAGTTATTGTTGTTAAATATAATGGAGGGATAAACAGACACATGTAGCCCAACCATTTTTGTGAATACGAACTACTTTTGTAGTTTCTTGTATGCTGAACCCCTGGCTGGCCAGTGCCCAACGAGGTTTGCCAATATGGCCGACCTCCCGTTCCGGCGATTGAGTGATGTGCATTTACCTTATATATGTCTTTTATTATATACTTCAAGTACTCTACATTGTCAGACAAGAAAGACAAAAGTGTGAGGTAGGTCTTGGAGGGCGAAATATGCTCCAATAAAGCGCAAGGGATAAGCGGGGGCCGTTCCGGCGTATAATATGCCGGAACTGCCGGAACGAGTGGTTCCGGGCAGTTCCGTTCCGCATATGACCATTACCCCAAATTGTACAACCAAATTTCTGAAGAATTTAGGCACTGTTAAGATTTTACAGTAACAAACTCAAACGGACTGTAAATAGGTCACAGTAAACACACAACAGGACACAGTGACCTGAAAATATAATATGCCAAATTTAAGCTCATAATACATCTCTACCAAATTTGAGAATCCATCCAAGCGCTTCAAAGATTTCCTGGTTTCAAAGTCAAATTGATAGTAAATGTGTCACAGTGACCTGGTAGTCTTATCAGCGTATCTTTGTTCCATCATGCCATTCAGGCACTTTGAAGAAATTACAGTAACCATGGACCTATTATCTGATAGTAGAGGGTCAGAAAGGGGTTGCCCATACTCCGTACTGGGTCTTTTTTTATTTTTCGTACAGCATAGAGAGAGAAAATTAGTCACCGTATAGGGTACTGACAGCAAACCATGTACTCTGTGCTGATCAAAATTTATTATGCATAAAGCGTACCAGCAACACGTGTAATATTCGTACCCGTACTGATGAAAAATGAAAAAAAAAGTCAACCCATTATTGAGACTACATGCCACTTGTGAGAAACCGATATGCCTGACTAATTCAGTGTTTGAAGAAAAAATATTTAACTGGCAGTTGATTTTAGATAATGAATTAAGTTTTCAAAGTGAAACTTCTTGTGCAAGTATACTGTATTTTATTTGTCTCAACATTGTGTATAATTATCATATATGTTTTTTTTTTTCTTAATTAGCTGTTCTTAATTACAAAATATCACCCAACCATACCACCCCTTAAGGAGATCATTCAAAACAACTGGGACACCATACGGGCTTCGAAATATGGCCCTATCTTAGGGGACAAAGAAGTGATCATGGGATACCGCAGAGCCACTAACCTCACAGATTTATTGGTTAAATCTCGCATCAGGTACCCCCGAGATCAAGCGACCCCATCAACTGGGGATGACAATGATCATCATATATGCAACACAAGAACATGCAGATATTGCCCCAACATGGATGTGACAGGCTCAGTCAAGAGCACACACACAGGGCGAATATATAGTACACCACAAGGTGGCTCATGTAAGAACAACAATCTCATTTATCTCTTAACCTGCGGAACCTGTAATAAACAATATGTAGGGCAAACGTCTAGGATGCTACAAAACAGGCTCCGGGAACATTTCTATTATCAACAAAAGAGATCTACAACAATGTCTGGGCAGACATTTCGCCAAACAGGACCATGGGGTTCTTGATCTCAGTATCCAAATACTGGAATTTATCCCCCTGCCTCCTAAGTTAAAGAGAACAGAAGCATATAGGCTGAAAAGGGAATATTTCTGGATCCACCAGCTTTGTACTATGGAACCGTTTGGTCTCAATGTTATGGGAAAGTGAGCATACTCGCTCTGTCTTATGCTAAATTTTTATAGGTTCTATGCTCACTTTCCTATGACACAAAATACAGAATATGCTGAAGATAGGAACAGTTCTGTCTTTGATTAACAGCTGCAAACTAACAAATGGGACACACCAGTGATGCCCCATCTCTATGTTTATTTATTTTCATGACATAATCTTTGAAGTCTACAAATTCACATTTCGGACAATACTGCAATCAATCAAATGGGTTGAGATAGGACAACACAATGTTGAATGTTGTGTTTCCCTCTCCCCTTACTCAAAATTCTTTTCCATCTTTATTCCACAAATAAAGCAAAAGAATACAAGGGACCAGATAAGACAACACAATGTTGGGCTTGCTTTCTGCCTAGTCTGAGCACTTTATCTCAACTTCATTTCTAAATAAAGTAAGAAAGAATATACGATTAGAAGCCCCTATGACTTCTAAACACGTATTCCCCCTCCCCAGGGAGTAGGATCTATCTAGTCACACACGTGCGACCAGCACGTGCCTACACTACTTGTCGCCATGCACAAGTGACTGGTTAAAAACATGGCGTCATCACCATGACCCACTCATGACGTTGACTGTTTACATTGTACTATATAAGACGTAACACAAACCGTTTACGTCTTGAGATGTACGGCGTCGCAGCCGTTATCCTCAGTCCCTGAAGAGCCACCCTACTGGCGAAACTGGTCGGACTACTCACAGCGGGCATTACAGGGAGTTCTGCCCTCGCCAAGTCTTTTTCCAATTATCATATATGACCTTTTCCTGTTGGATTTCAGATGTAATATGTTCATTTTCTGATGGACTTTAGATGTCCATGTTGTCAACTGTTTTTAAATATGGCCTTTTCTGATGGACTTCAGGTGTAACAAGGTTGTCAGATGTAAATTTGACATTTTTATAATGGACTGTAAATATGATATTTTCTGATGGACATCAGATATGACAGTGTTTCAGGTAGTAAACTGTTAATGTGATGGACCTCAATTTTCAATGTTGTAGACTGTAAATATGACATTTTTCTGATAAACTTCAGAATCAGTTGTAATGATGTTTCATGTTGCCAACTGTAAAAATGATATTTTGTGATAAACTTCAGGTGTAACAATGTAGTCAGCTGTAAATAGGTCATTTTCTGATGTACTTGAGCTGTAGCAATGTAGTCAACAGGAATTTGGCCTTTTCTGATGGACTTCACATGTACCAATGATTTGTGTAGTCAACTAAATGTCATGACAATATTATGATTTTGTCTAATACAAGAATCTTGAAAGTAAACAATTTGTGAGCCTATGGCTTGTCAGCTTCAAATTGCCGTCAAGATGAACACTCAATCTAGAGCCAATCACAATCAATATTGAAACAGTAACCATTTTGTAATGTTTCATCCTTTCAGAGATGCTACTTTTCAGGATTTGACATGAATTCAGATGGTTTGCTTTTTGCTTGAAAAAAATCAATTTTGTCTAAGCAGTTCAAATTTGAGGAGAATGACAAGGAGGTACACAAGTTTCAGGTAAAATTGTAACAATTCAGGTTAAAATATGTAAAATTCTGTGGCATCTTTGTTCTTACAGGTTGTATAACCATCTAAAATTTGAAAATGTATATTGTGGATGTCTTATTTTCTGTACTCTGTACTGGTAAATTTTATTTTCTGTACCAGTGTACCAAGACCCCCCTTACCCCCCCACAGTAGATCCATGCAGTAACAGTCAAATAGAACATAAATATATACCACAGAATTGGTCACAATAACCTGAAAATCTAGTAAGCTATTTTCTCTCTTATAATCAATCCAGGCACTTTGATGATGTTGTGGTGACAAAGTCAAATTGACTAGATATGTTGCAGACCAATACCAGCGTGCTATTCATATTATGGATTTCTATTGACATTGGATTTGCCTTCGAGCAGGGTTATTCTTTTTCGCCTTCAATTGGACTGCAGAGAGAAGGGTCTGTCTACATAAACAATAAATAGGTCACAGTGAATCT
This sequence comes from Hermodice carunculata, assembly GCA_964020975.1. NCBI lineage: Eukaryota > Metazoa > Annelida > Polychaeta > Eunicida > Amphinomidae > Hermodice > Hermodice carunculata. The sequence goes on along the minus strand of CAXHWN010001941.1, from coordinate 280,969 downwards.
CTGTACCCAATTTGAGGAGAATCTATGCAAACACTTTAAGGACAGATAAGACACCAAAAATAAATCTCACTTTAAATTGATCCTAGCTCAAAATGTATTTGCATTGGGATAAAAATCATATATCTGTGTAATTGTCATACTCAAAAGAATTTATAGATTCCGTGTTTGTGTGTCTTTGAAGTTAACTGTTGAATAAACAATCAAAAGGTGACTGCAAACCATCCACCCCATAAATGTTGATATAAGTCACTAATTATCTGTGATAAAATCATACTTACACTTGCATCTTAATCCTGACATTGGCAACAAAAATATGATCCTGTGGTTTTTTATGTTTGGCTTAGTTATTTTGTTATCCATCCTCAAAGTTTGACATTTCAATTTTCCTTTTGATTTCAAGGATATTCATTTTCTTCATTTCACAGAAAAAAGAATGAAGCAAAATTTTAAAAATCGCTGAACCGTTTTTGCAGTTAAGACATTACAGAATGAAAGGCCATTAACTAGATTAAATTTCGCCCTGCAGTTTTCTTGGAATAACCATCTCTGGGTGAGATTCTCATCCTGTTATCCTTTCTGAGAAAATGGCTTCAAAGGCCTTTCATGTTGATTATTTGCCTCTGAAACAATACCAATGTCTCAAGTTGAGCTGATATTTGTACAAAATGGAGTCAACACCATCCCTTAACATTTTGGTGAGGTTGTCAATCAAATATTGGGCAATCACATGAATAAAAGATCCTTTGAAGTACGGAAAACATTCTTCAGTGATCTGTAAAACGGCGACAGACAATTTGGTTTCAAAGTGTGACGTCATGGAGGTGGCCTTCAGGCCCCATGATCTGAAGCCTGGCAATGAAAGTTGTCTTGCCTTGCTTTGGTAGGGGTGGCCTACGACCGCTCGTGGCCAGTAGATGGGTGGCGGGTTTGGTCCTTCGGCCCCCATCTCTTCATCCCACTTTTAGGATAGTGTTTTGTTGTATGTAGGCCTACTCCTACCTGTGTACTTTTTTTAGTTAGCTTGTTAGACTTGTCTGTTTACTTTATGTAGTTACCATGTCATTATTTTGTAACTGTTTTCTTAGGGAGTTTCATTTCTCTTTCCAACCTCTGTTGTGTATTGCTATTTAGCAGGTTTTCTCTTGTGTTCACGTTTATGCTTATTTCAATGCATTTATTTGTGCTTTTATGTCCTCGACCTTGGAGGGTCGATAAAATATTATTATGTACATGGGTATTGCTGATTAAAGTTCCATTTTTTTTTTCACACCTGCCTTTGACGATGCCCCATCAAAGGCCCTGCCATTGTTGCAGGGCCTTTGATGGGACATCGTCAAACGATTCCCGCTACTCCTGAACATTTAAAGTCTTCCTTCATTTGAACGCAAAACAAGCAAGACAACTATAAAGTAAACCACTATGGCTGTCACATGTTTGCATGTTCACATCATTTCCCTGTCCACAAACACACTTTCGGCATGCCGTTTGATCCTTTTGACCCTCCCCCCTTCAAAAAAACAAACAAACCTTTTGACTGTCCAACTGTTCACAGACTTTCTGACTCTTGTACAAGTCCCTTTCCGCCTGTCTATCAACCTGCTGACTACTGACACGAGATCGGTAATCACGCTGCTGCCTCTCCATCATTCTGGCTCTCTTCTGCATCATTGTTGCTCTCATGGAGCTCATTTGAGCCTGTTTCCTCTTCATCTCCACATCTCTACCCAGACCACTACGTCCTGCCTTGACCTCTATAGGGACAGGCTCTGCTCTACCTGTTCCTGTTAAATGCAGTACAGAAGATTTTTGTTTCTATGGTATCCAGCTAAAACAAAATTGAACTGGTGTGTTTTATTGTATGGAGGAGATTGAATTTCAAATATTGTAATGGGAGGGGGGGGGCTCAACTTTTTGTACAGTATAGTATTTTAATATGGGTTTGATAAATAAGATCTATATCCAAAATAGTTAAATTAAAACTGCAGTTAAATGCCTGAAATGCAAAACTTGTTAAAATCTATACAGGTGAAAGTACATACATTTTCACTTCTTTAAAATCAACTTTCGCTTCCAGAGCCCTAATCTGATGGTTTTAATAGAGAGTATCTGCTTTAAGGAGTTTTTTTTTTGGGGGGGGGGGGAGGGAGGGGGTGTTTTTTTGATTTGACTACAAAGCAGAGAAGTTGACAAGCTTCAATTCCTTGCATTTCTAAACATGAACACTTCTGTTCAACCTATGGTCAATCATTACACATAAGTCCTTGAAGAGTCCAGTCAAGGATGAAATGTGTGAGGCTTATTTGACATACTGTGTCCCTGCTCTTACTCAACACTTGTCTTGTGGCTCTATTACTTTGAGGGCATGTCACAGCAAGCTTGTGACACTGGTGAGCATGCAAGACTTTTGCCATCACAGCTCAATTCCTGGCTTTCCCTTAGTCCAGATGGGCTTCATCTAAATGGAGCAGAAATTATACATTAAAAAAAAAAAAATCCTCCCACATCAATCTTTTAAAACTCCTAATAATAATAATAATAATAATAATAATACTGTGGCTCTCCGCTTATGCGCCGCGGTCCTGTGTGACACAGGTGGCCTAGTAAGGAAGGAAGGAAAAAAACAAAAAACAAAAAAAAAAAAAAACAAAAACAAAACAAAAAACAAAAACGAAAAAAAAAAAGAGATGATGAGGTGGAGGAAACCATGATTATGCTAATCAGCTCATGCTGCCATGTTTACCAGGACCAGAGCCGAGGCTAAGAGTCCACCACACACTCTCACACAGCTGTGGTGGGCCCCTGGCCCTGGATATATCCCCCAACACTCATCGCTTGTAGCCCCCCCCCCCATAAAAGGACAGAAAAACCTTCCCTCATACACCCTATCCCCGCCTCTAAGGCTCAGGCATTTCCCATGGGGGATCCCATGGGAGCCCTTATAAGGGCTACCACCATTCCCTCTCCTCCCTGCATCTAAGATTCTAATTCACCCTGTTGCTATCAAGCCCTATCAGTTCATTTCTTTTCTCCCAGCACCCTACCAGGTAGTCCTGTACGCTTTTAGTGCCTTTCCTGCCTCCCAGAAAGCCACCCTTCAAACCTAAAACCCATGCTACACGTTCCTCTTCCTCTAAACACTGAACCTCTTCTAGACCCTTGTTATTATAGTCTTCCCTGTGCCACTTTCTGAAAAATTCTTCTCTTATCTCTCTATATGCATCACACCACAACAGCCAGTGATCCACTGTCTCATCTGCCTCTTGTCTACATACCTTACATTTACCATTACTCCCTGTTGTCCACTTCTGTTTTCTCTTTTCTAGATTGATTACTCCTGCCCTACTTTGAAAAAGAAGCTTGGATCCCTTCCCTCCATCCCAACACACACTTTTCTTTGGTTTTTCTAGTATCTTGTATGCTTTTAGTGTACTCTTTTCCCTGACGCCTCTTTTCCAGTCTTCTTTCCAGCCCTCTGTAACAGTCCTACCTATATACACTTTCCAGTTTTCAACCTCATCATATCCTTTCAATTCGTATCTCTCTGCCAACTTATTTATATCTTTGACCCATCTTGTTTGTTCCTTGACTATTTCATTGTAAACCTTCCTGCACCACCTGTCTTCATTTACTGATTGTAAATATCCCCAGTACTTAAGCTTTGCTTTGGCAATTCTGTCTGTAATTTTATTCCATCCTAACTCTCCTAGGACTGCTTCTGTTGCTGCACATGGTGGTGCTCCCAGTATCCATTTCCCCATCTCATTCTGTACTTTCTCCATTCCCTGGATATCTCCTTCACTTATTGAAATCACATCTAAGCCATATATCATCCCTGGTATCGCAACTCTATCCCATAATACCCTTGCTGTGTATGCTCTGTTGAAACTGTTCAGTGCAGTAGCTTTAATCATTCCTTTTGTACGGTTCACTTTCTGTTTAATCTTCTCAACCTGATATCTGAACATGCCTTTACCTGTTGTCTTTATCTTAACACCTAGGTATTCATACTCATCAACCTCCCCAATTTCAATTAATTGTTCATTACCTTCTGGAATTTGGAACTGCCCAATTTTCCATTTTATATTCCAATCTGGTTTCTTCCCAAGAGTCATCACTTTACTCTTATCCTTACTAAATTCTAACCTCCATTTATTCCCGTATTCCCCTGCTATGTTCAGCATTTCTTGCAGGTCTTTCTGGGACTCGGTCATGAGTACAATGTCATCTGCGAAAAACAGACCTGGAATTTTCAGGTCACCTACCTTTATTCCCTTATTACACTCCATTAACTGGTCCCGTTTTACGTCGTTTTATGTTTATTATTTTACTCCTCGCTAATGAATTCAAAATGGCGGCTCCCACGCTAACTGTCCTATTTCCGCTCGCTCAAACTTTCTAATCCAAAATACCTAAAAATAGCCCGAGTTTATCACTAACACTTTCCCTACGATGCCTCTATATATTCATAAAACAAATCTCGTTCCAATTTGGTCCAACTCGGTCTAAAATTGCACAAAATCTGCTACTCTTACACCAGCTTCAAAACCCAACCTTCTCTCGCGAAATCCTGTGTATGCAGTCCTAATAACAAATAAGGATATTATTCTATGTGGATTTATATGCATGTAGAGTTCCACATCCCCATACCAGAAATCCTAGTCTTTTGTTACAGTCAACATTTAAGTGAGCTCCCCAAAGCACTAAATTGAACCTTTGATCCCATCACGATCCTAGGTTTAATTATTCAGCAAACACATCAGATACAAATAACATAATAGTGTTCAGTTACTGTACCTTTTTTACCAAGAGTCATTCCTGGTTTGAAGCCCATCTTTTGCAACATGGCAAAACCCTTATTGTCAGCTCCTAGTTTTTTCTGTAAACCTTCTGTTCTGTTCTCAGATTCAATCTGTTTTCTGGGTTTGGTTTTATATTTCTCATTTGCAAGTTGTATCTTTTTCTCTTGTTTGCGCTGTCGTGCCACAGTCTGGGACACCAAACCTGGGCGAGTGTCTTTTCTGCAACAAGAAATTATTTAGCAACACATTTCATCACAATTTACTTTCTACAACTGAACAAATAAAGACTATGATTTACCTCATTATTACATGTTTTGGAAGACACAGTCAATGTGATTGGTAGTTTTATCCTGGTTAGATTTATAAAGACTAATTTAACTGCTTTCCTTGACATGGGTTGGATGCCATATGTTTCAAGTATTCATTTATGTCAAGTATTACAGTTGAATTTGAGTCTTGATTTTCAACTGATTTAATTTGTGAGTAGCATATATTGTCAAACTACATATGTACCCATAATTTGATTTTGACGCAGTGTTCATTAAGGTAACTGTCACAGCAAAAAAGGCAATAGTTAGCCTATAGGCTGCTCTTAATGTTGACAGTACACCAATAAAAACACCTTAAGATGCTTTATGGTCACATAAATTTTGACGATTTATCCAATGTTTATCTGATCAACTTTGAAAAGTGTTCACTGATGGAGTTGGCATAGTCTATGGGAAGCATATTCAGTCACTTACTATTCTTTGAGAGAAAAACTGTTATGTGTACATGTTGACCCAACAAATCTCCCTTCCAATCTTTGCTGCCCTTATCCATTTTGTCAATGATGAGAATATCACTTCTTAGCATTAGGAATACTCTCATTTGGCCCAGATTCCGATACGGCTCACAAAATGACAGTCACAGATTGCATTGAAAGGTGGCTTTCTGAGAGGCAGGAAAGGTACTTAAAGTGTACAGATCTACATGGTAGGATGCTGGGAGAAAAGGAGTGAAATAATAGAGTTAGAAGGCAACAGATTAAATTAGAAATCCAGAGTACATGGAGGGAAGGGAATGGTGGTAGCCCTGATAAGGGCTCCAATGAGAAAACCCTGAGCCTTAGAGGCGCAGGGCTTAGGGTGTGTGAGGAGATTTTTAATTTTTTTCCCCCCAGAAAGTACAAGCGATGAGTGTAGGGTCCTTTTCTGGAGTTCGCCGTGACGTCACACACCGTTGAGAACTCGGTGAAAGTTCACAGACTTTACCATTCACTTGCATGCTAATCTTGGCTACTTTGCTGATTAAATGTCGCGGAACTTAGAACTATTTACGAGTTTAACTTGTGGTATTGAAGAAGTTGTAATCTTGTAAAACCAGCTGCAAAATTTCGTCAAAATATCTTGACAAAAAGCTGAACTTTGAGCGGGTTTTTGTTGGTCTTTTTTAGCAAGGAGTATGCAGGTGGTCATGCTGAATGGTCACCTAGCTCTTTGTGGCTGCATTACTGTTGTTCATACCTTTTAGTTTATGTGTGGTTGGCCAGTGCCGAAAGTTCCTGGATGTGCGAACTCAAGAATACCCAGGACCAGGGGCCCATCACTGCTGTGAGTGTGAGAGAGTCGGTGGTGGGCCCTTTGCCTCGGCTCTGGTCCTGGAAAACATGGCAGCACAAGCTGGTAATGATTACAATGGTGTCCCCCGCATCAGCTACTTTTCCTCCCCCACCCTTTTTTTTTTTTTTTTTTGTAGGCCACCTGTGTCACAGTGACACAGGACCACGGCAGACAAGCGGAGAGCCACAGATTGAGTACACACGTCAACACGACATGCATTTATTATCGCTCAACTATATTTTCAAGCAACTCTTACAAGCCTTGTAGAAAAGCATCCGACATATAGTCCTCTTCTTCGTCACTTTCATTTGAAGCCATTTTAAACTGACCAAATGGGCGCCAGACAAAAGGCTACGTATCACCAATTTAGTGAGTAAAATGTCAAAAATTTATAAATGGCTCAATTCTTATTTTATGGGCGCCGACATCTTGGATGGCGTAAATGTGTCACAAGACCGCATGCGCACCATCCACATCCGTCATAACCTGAGGCAAATGTGTGGGATTGACTTGCTGAATGTGTTTGACATTCACAAGAAGATTATGAATAACTGAAGGATTGTAATTCAATGTGACCATGTAAAAATACTGACTAAACGAGTGAAGAAGACATAGACGGAAAGAGAAAGGTAAGATGTGGCTTCATTTGTTAGAAATATCGTATGACTGCTGAAGGACTTGCCACACACGAAGAAGTGCCTCATCTTCATACATTATCATTTGCAATGTCTCTCAGAATTTGCTGCAGAATATATAAGATGGGATCTGTCCTTTTGTCATAGTAGTAGTACCAGAGACAGGATCACAAAATTATATTAAGACGAAATAGCTACTGTTACTTGCGCCTTTTATTTTCTGTATATACGCTGGCCCAACTTGTGTGTCGTTTCAAATGAAGTGAAATGGACATGGTCTCCTCCTGGTCAAGCCAAGGTGTTTTATGTTCGAATTTATCACTTCCTGCATTTTGATCAAAAGCAATGAATCATCAATGTTTTAAGAGACAGATGGACAACCGAATCCACTTAAGGTAAAGAATTTATGTGTTTTGAATTATTGTTTATATGTTAATTTTCTCATCAGTTTGACTTTGAGTTTGAAGAGTTAAATTGGTGATTATTTTCTTTATAATGCCAGCTATCTTCTGACAGTCATAATCTGTCAGACCAGGGAGGTGGAGTGAAATACCATACACAGGCATTTTCACTAGATCATTTACATTTTCCGCCTCCCTGATCTGACTGATTCCTTGAATCGTGGGGGCTGCTTTACAATCAATGTCCCGCTTTTGCCCACATGGAATACAGCCCATTGACAATACTACAGTGTCCCCTTCACACTTTAAAGGTTAATACACAGTTGGGTGGTAGGGTATCACTGCCCACAAAATCAGGGCATAGATTAGGAAGAGTGTCAGAATCTTGGTATGACTGTGAGATCAATTGATAACACAGTGGAAATACAGTAAAAACCCCTGTGCTGAACACCCTTGGGATCAAAAGAAAGTGTTCAGTATAGGGAGGTTTGATAACATTGAAAATATGTATTTGGGACCGGAGAATGGTGTTCAGTATAGAGAGGTGTTCAGTATACGGGGGTGTTCAGTTAGAGAGGTTTCACAGTACTGATGATGTTATTTTGTGTGGGGCACTCAGATTCCCAAATCATAATAATCCTGCCTAATAATAGCTAGATTGCAGAACAAGTATTTGACATATAAACTTTACAAACTTTTGTTGGCTGGTATGATCAAGCCCATTCCAAACCAGAGAAAATCAAAATTTTTTATCTTTGCTGTCCTATTTCATTCTGTAGTTACTCATGTGTCCTTTGCAAATTTGAAAAGACTGAGTCACTAGCTTATCTTCATCCCCAGGGAATGATGTTTACATCAATAATTAAAACTATTTTGATAGGTCTTGTCCACAATTGTCAAGCAAAAGGGTATTCATCAGTGCTGTATTTCAGTGAAAACTTAAAGCAGGTGACATTAAACATGTGAGCAATTTAAGTGGAGCAGATTCAAATCAGTCAAATTAATTATGCTTATTGATCATGTTAATCATATTTGTACGCCAATTGATGATCTTGATTATTCAAAACCACATTCATTCCAGCATCAATGCTAGCTACCAGCAGGATTTTTTGTTTAGGTCAGTGAAAAATGAATGATATGATGTAGAATTGCAATGTTCATGTTTTCCTCTGGATGCACTGTTCAAAAACATCTGTGCTTCCCAGGCGGTGCTTGTAAGGTCATGGTCATATTAATGATGACAGTACATAAATCTCTGTGATTGGACACTGAACTTCATAACTGTACTACTGTCACTATGATTTATTTATCAGAAATGAACAAAAATGTCTCTTGGGATGAGTGACTTTCAAATTTCACATGTGTTTAGATACCCCATCAGCCTGTTGATGAGACAACAAACTTATATGTTCATTATTTTTATGCTTGAGGATGTAACTGGTATGTCTGTCTTCCATGTTTTTGTGGTTGATGATGTAGATGGTGTGTTTTGTGTACTTGATATTTGTTGTTCATGGTGTGGCTTGTGTGCCTATGTATGTTAATAATATTTGTGGTTGATGGTGAGGCTGGCGTGCCTGTGTTCATGATGTTTGTGGTTGATGTGGCTGGTATGTCTTTGTTCATGATATTTGTGGATGACAATGTGGATGCTACAGTCCTTCTGAAAAACTTTTTTTTTCCTTACCAGACATTTGGGCAAGCAAACTTACAACTTTTGTTGTTGCAAGACTAAATTTCACTGGCCCACGTAATCTAGCTTTGTTTAATAATTCAAAATTCTGCTGGATATTTGGGTCTGCATTTCAGAAAAATGTACTGGTCGTCCTGAAGTTTTACTAGATAATGGCCTTGGACCAGTGACTTTTCAGCAAGACTGGTGCTACTCTTACATTCATGATATTTGTGTTTGACAGTGTGGCTGGTATGCCTATGTCCATAATGTCTGTGGTTGATAATGCAGATGCTGTGTTCCAGGTGAGGAGCCATGGAGCTGGCACACAGTCTATTGCTCAATGAAGATGCCTTGGCGAGGATATCTGACTCCAAGAAGCCAGTCTTCGTCTTTGAGTGGCTGCGCTTTTTGGACAAGGTGCTGGTGGCAGCTCAGAAGGTATAATGGCTTGTCATTAGGCCTACTATTTATATTGTAGCAGGGTGTAACCACAGGTGGATCAGGAGATAGTGAGGGTGCATTTATTTCAACATTCTTCACTGTCAATACAGTAATACAGCAGAGGCAAGTAGATGCAAATACAAACAGCTTGCAAATTTATATATGTATGCATGTAACAATAACATTAACAGGTCACCACAGTAAGTTTCCAGCTTTCTGTTTTGTCAAAGTCAAATTGAAAAATAAAAAGTTCAATGCCATGTTCAATTTTTTGTGCCTGAAAAAGTTCTATGACTAGGTACAGATATATCACAAGAAACATGAAGATTGTGTTTCCTTTGCCTTGTGTTATAATGGTGCACACCAAAAGCCACAAGAGTTTGAAAGATATTGGCAAGATATGGTGGCATTAGATGGTTCCACATTGATATGTGTACCAAGTTACATACTTGGGCTTAATGATCAGAAAGTTCATGTACTAGTTACATGAAGCACAGAATGGCACATGCCTATTATGATCACTAACAGAAGTGCCCCTGCTCTTGAGTGTATGTTTTTCTCCAAAAAAAAAAAAAAAAAAAAAAGTTGTGCTCATTCTTGAGTGTAGATTTCCATTTTTGTCCCCCCCCCAAAAAAAAACAGTTGTGCACATGTATTTACACAAACTGAAGCCACTGGGAACACAGCAAGACGAACTCCTTTATTAACAAAGTTCAAGGGGGTATAGTGCAGTCTTCTGCAGCTCAAAATAAAGGTGATATTTACCTTGCCATTTTAATTTGCTGCTGACTATTTCTCCCACTCCCTGCCTTTGCCTGATTTCTTTGTTAAGATGTCTCATAGACAGTCTATTTTGATGTTGTTGTTTTTTTTTTTAAATGTAAAGCATATGGCTGACACCAATTTAGTTAACCTTCAAAGATTTTTTTTTATTATTATATTGTAAAATGTTTTGGTCTCCCTTTCCTGTAGCTGCTGTGGTCATTCAATATTTAACTTTTATTGTGCCTAGGCAGTAAGTTGCCTGTCTGCTTGTAAAAACTGCAAATATCACTTTGTCATAGTGACTGTTGATTTATTGTTGTCAGGTGTCTATTCCTTGAATTATTTTACACATCTCCCTAAGGCTTTGTGTAAGTATTGTTTATCACTAAAGGGGTCTAATGAGGCAAGGAAGTTTTGCTGCAATTATTTATGTTGTTCATTTTTCAAAAAAAAAGCTTATCTGAAAGGACTCAGCCAATTGCTTCAAAATTGCACATGGGTTACTTCTGGGTTCCCATATATTCTTAATTTATTCAACTGGTTGTGCTGTGATTGTGATAATTAACATGTCTTCCCAAAATGCATAGTAGATTGTCTTCACACCAGATGGAAATTTATGTTTACTCAGGTCTCCACTAAATTTGTTCACCAGGGATACTGCTGTAATTTTCTTATTTCTAATGATTTATTTTCTCACCAGCATAAGCTTTTGTCGAGATGAAGCACTCACTTTTTGGATATCCGTCAGTCTTTTCATCCACCAACAAAAAAGTTCAGAGTGGCTTTATTTCACTAACGACACTGGGTAGGATTTTCACACTGGGGTAAATGATTGATAGTGATAGTACAGATTTGTACCATCACTGTCACACTTCATTGGTTACATCATGCTTGAGTGAGCATTGTAGAACTTCGGAGTGGCTTGAATTATGTTGGCGAGACATTCATGCCCCCCGGGCATGGCTCTGGGTTTTCCTTTTTTTTTTTTTTTTTGTTTGTTTGTTTGTTTTTTGCCTGCTGAGACAGTGAGCTACGCTGTTGCACATGATGAGACTTGGCATGCGACACTGAGTCCTCAAAATAGTCCCAGAACAAGAGTCTGTCTTAACAGGAAATGATTTTTTTCTTTTTTTAATTATGGAAAAAAAACAAAAACAGAAACACTAAAAGATATGTGTAGTGTGGGGAATCTCAATTTGAGATATCAGTGTACATGTATGTAATTTTCTCAAATCATTACCTGCACTATGATTGCCCTTTGACAAGACCCTTAAATGCCATCCCACCTTTCAGGTCATCAACTTGTGCATAAATTGTGTAATTTTTGTTGTTCTCTTCCTCTTGAGATATATTACCCTTCTGATATGATCGTCTGTGTGCTGTTTATTTGGGAGGGATAGCTGTATCCAAATGCTACTTAAGGTGGGCGGGGAAGGGCTAATGTTTCCCCCTTTCAAATAATAAAGAAAAGTAAATAATAACATGAAAAATGAACGGGGAGAGCAGGGTGCATTCGGTTGCTCTGGTTCTTTCTGTGAACTTAAGTAACGATTAATGTTGAGTGGGCGAACAAATTGTTACAATGATCTGGTCAGGAAATGAAAGTGAAACTATTTAATTACGTTGCTGACAGTCTATGTTGGGACTTCTTTCTAAGGTTACATGTTAGAAGTGTAACCTTTCTGTTCTGAGAAGGGATGTGAGGTATTTGTTGGTGAAATTTCATCTATGACCTTTAAGTTTCCATTGTTGAAAACATATATTGTGTGTACATTTGTTCTGTGATGTCATTCAGATGATACCCTTAAATTTTCATAGAACATGTTTGCTTGATTGTGTTTGTTCAAACCATTTATGCCTTAGTAATGATACTGTGTATTTACAAGACACCTTTTTATCTAAAGTAGAATCCTAGCTTTGTATCAAAACACAGTGCAGCTGTTTCTGGTGGTTTGTATCCAAGTTTGATTGCATTGTTGCTCATTTGAATTAGCATTTCATTTCTTTATGTAAGGTCCCATAAAAAATTGTGTGTTTATCATCACCGCCTGCCCCTTTATTTTCCGCCAACCCTACTTTTTATTCATGTTTTGTTTTTCTTAATATCACACAAGTTTCAAACTTTGAGGAACAAGGCCGATGTTCATTTATTTCTGGTTCAAGTAAATTCATATTTTATTGCTGCTCTGTTACTGGAAGTTTCAGCATAATAGATGCCCAAACTGCAGACAAGTGATTATTTTCTTGGTTCTTCAAATCAAGTGTGTCTCACACGTGATAAAGCTCTGGATGGGGCTCATAGTGGACAAAAGTAAGGCTTTTCATCAAATATTTAAATAAATCATAGATAAAAAATAAAAATAAAATACTCCCTCTCACCCCATAAAAAAAGTTGAAAAGAAAGTTATGATAAACAAGATATTTTCAATGGTGCCTGAAGTGTAGCATTTTGTCTTTTCAGTCTGACATCAAAGAGAGCCAGAAGAAGCTGATAGACCAACTGACAGCCCAAATATCAGAGAACCCAGGCCCACCAACCCGAAAGCTGCTGGCTAGATGCCTGGCTACCATTTTTAGTGTGGGAGACACATTTTCCCTCTTTGAAACCATCAATAAATGTAATGACATTATTCGCAACAAAGATGATTCACCCAGCTACCTGCCTACAAGATTGTAAGTGTTGTTTCTTGTTACTTAATTAAACAAAACCAGGGATGAAAGTCTTCCTTTTTTTCTCGAAAGTCAAAGATTTTTTTTTCTTGCAGAGCCTTAATCTGTTAAAAAATGAAGGGGTTGGGTATGGTTTCAGTTTATTTCTGCAGTCACTTTCATCCCTGAAAAATACAAAGCACAACAGAAAGCTACTCTGTAGCATGTCTTTTTTTATTGTCTTCTTTGAGAAGGCATAATGTTTTTGATTGTCATTCTTTCTGTTTGGTCAGTTTCTTTCATGATACATGTATCTCACAAATATTGGTAAAGGTGAAGATGAACTGATTGGATTTTTGACTGACTTGGACCAATGTAGTGATAAACGTGCATCAACTTTTTTGAGAACTATTTTTGATTGTATGGCTTTCAGCAGAGACAGATCTAGGCCTTCAAAATGTGTAGACAAATTGGGAAATAAACGAGGGATCACTGCAGAATTCGACCCGACCCTTGTCTAATTCATGTTAAAATAAATTAACCATGGGAAAACTTCTTTAGCCAAATGAATGAAACATTTGCATTTGGCTAATGGTACCAGTGGTCCCTGGTTTAAGGTGGGAGCAGGGACACCTGAAATGGGCCACATCTTTATATTTGACAAAATCACTTTCGATCATGTTCATGAAGTTTTGCATTTGAAGTTTGTGGTCACCAAAATTCAGATTTTAAAAGTGATTTTTATCATAGGTGAAATTTAAGCTTAGAAGTCTGGAGGTTTCAGCTGTTATTGACAACATGTGGCATTTGTTTAGTTCAGTAGGCAATGCTCCATAGTAAGTGTTTGTAAAGTCATTAGCCTGAGTCTCCAGTACAGGCCAGGCTGTGTACACAGGTGGAACTAAGCAGAATCTAAAAAGATACTACCTTATAGACCTTACTGGCAAATTAATTTGTAGCATAGAGTTACACATATCTCTATTTGAGGTCTGCTAATTATGGTCAGGAATGATTTATCAAAATGAAAAATACACAGTACCATTGATGGCAGACCAGTAGCTGTGACAGCCATTTTGGTTTAACTTTTCAAAGATTTCCATTTCACACAAATGTTCTCACTCAGTTGGCACCGTGAAACCATTGTGAGGTTATGGAGGTATGGCGGAAAACAATAGGCACACTAATTTTTGTTATTGTCTCAAGTCACTTTGATCGTTGGCACTGATGCAAGGTTGTTTTCTTTGCAATGTCCCTACTTGCTGGTGAAACTGCAAAGTAAAACTGACATTTGACTGCATTTGAAAAAAAAACATGATTTTTTAAAGCCATGTAATGGTACTACACTGAATAAACTGTTAAATGGTAAAGTTTCAAGTGTACTTTATACCCTCAGGGAATCTTAGTATGAAGGAGTGAGTATAGTTCATGCAAAAGGCAAAGATATATGAGAAATGACACCATAATCCATTATTGTGATTTTCTCAGAACTTTATTTGTGCTAGATCAACAAATTTTGTGAATGCCCTTACATAAAAATGAGTACCTGCATGATCTTAAATAAGCAAGCATTGAAAGAAAAACACTTAATCTCTAGGAACAATTTTCTCCATTCGTTTCAATCACATGTCCTTTCATGACTTGTAGTTTATCAAATGAAGAAAATGTATAACCGTCCAGAACCAACTTTGAATTTCCATAACTTTTCATCAAAGTATTTTTCATATTTGTGAAAAAGCTGCTAAAAAGGTGTAAAACATACCTACTTGTAAAATGGCCCAAAATATTTTATAAATACCTAAATAATGTTTGTTTTTTACTTGAAACAGGTCTTGACATCTTTAGCATCAAGAATCCATAATAGTTTTAGTGTGTTGATGACAAACTTAGATGAATTAGAGGAGGTCAAAGTCAGCAGTCTCAGTCTGCACTCCCACCTTGAAAGGTTACCTTGCATCATAAAAATACACTCAAACTGAAGTTGATAGCCTGATATTTTGTTTGTGTCTGTGACCTACTTGGCAGCAGAGAAGACAATAAGCTCAAGAGAAATTATTCACTTACGTGTACAGTGGTACCTGCTATTTAAGACCACCCCTACAGCCAACAAAAAGTGGTCTCATACTGCAGGTGGTCTTAAATTGAAGGTATATTTAACATGTAAATACAGCAGAGGGTCTTGAAAGAGTGGTCTTAAAAAGACATAGGGTCTTAAATTGGAGGTGGTTTTTAGAGCAGGTACCACTGGATTGTCAAAGCATGCAGGAAGGTTGTATGTTTAGAAATTGTATTTTTTTAGGGAGAAAAAGTTTCATTTCCACATGATTCTGTAGCATTCCCTGCATCACAATGGAAGCATAGCTGTGTAGCCTAGCAACCAAGGTTGGCAGAGCAGACCCGTTGTTAATATCAATATGTCCTTTTGAATGTACCTTCAACACAATCCTTTGAATTGAAAATTGATGGCCCCATCATGTATAGTAATTTCGAAATTTTCAAACATGCAAATTTGCCAATTGTGCCTAGGCCTAATTAACATAAATTATGATGTCACAACTAACATTGAGATTTTTCACACATATTAGAAAGTTTGCTGGCATTTGATTACAGTTGCCTGGTTGTCTCAACTTTAAATGATTAATCAGTGAAAATGTGGAAAGTTTAAGTCAAAAGAAATATGTTAAAATAACTACATTAATGTCACTCTGTGGCAATGTGTTCCTTCTGTTGCCCTTGTGGGCACATTAACTTTTGAACTAAATGAGCTACTATCCTGAAACTTGTCATGTAGAAGCATCTAATTAGATGGTTGAGTTTGACATTCAGTGACCATGGCCTATTTTCAAGGTCACTATGGGTCATTTTTATGCTTGTGGAAGCAATAACTTTTTAACAAGTTGAGCTGTTTTCATGAAAGTTGTACTGTAGAAGCATCTCATTCAAAGCTTAGCTAAGTTTGACATTCAGCAGCCTTGACCAATTTTCAAGGTCACCAGGAGTCATATTTTTCTTCTTGTAGATGCAATAACTTTGGAGCAAATTTTGGGTACATGTACTATCATGAAACTTGTACTGTAGAAGTATTTCATTGGGAAGCTTGGCTGAGTTTCACATTCAGTGACTGTGACCTATTTTTAAGGTCACCAGGGCCCATCATATTTGTTACCCTGACCAAGGGGATCTTATTAAAGTTCTTTCAGCCATTATATTTATTTGATTGGGTGCACCTATGTGGCAAACCTGCGAATTGAAGTTGGATTGACACTTTTCTTTTTCCAATACTTTTGAAGATATTCAAAATGTAATTTTTCCACATATGCTTTATAAGCATAGATTGAATTTCGACAACTTTCATTTTCGTTTCATTGGATGTGCTTGTCATGCTCATAGCACAAACCTATTAATTGAAGTTGGATTGACACTTCTATCTACAATACATTGGTAGATTCAACTTTTCCAAGTGTTTCATTTGCATAAATTAAAATTGTACAACTGTCATTTTGATTTCATTCGATATGCCTTAAAATGGTGGAATTGGAGTTGGTAGGATACCTTTGTCTGTCATATTTTTGAGGATATTTAACATTAAAATTTTAAATTGCTTGTAATTTGTGTTATTTTGAAAATATTAATTATTCTTAATCAGAATATCAATTTCAAATATAGGGGTATGACCATGCAAACATTTCAGATTTTGATGTCTAAGAAAAATTCCAGACAAAATTTAGGCAGGAAGAAAGGTTGGAAAGAAAGAAAAATAAAGGAAGGAAAGATAGAAACTGTAGCCTGGGACCATGGGTCCCATTAAACTAAAGGAAAGGTACTGAAACCATGGAAACGAATTGCCCACAAAGAAATGACAAATGTGAGAAACCTTACCCCTGTGAGCGGAAGGCTTCATAACCATTTAGCTGATGGGCTGAGGGCTCAAAGTCTAAACTTATTAAAGATCTTAGAGCGCTTATTCATTAATACAAGAAATTTCATTGGATTTTCTAAATAACCATGGTAACAAGCTATGGATCAATCATGATAAGTAGAATGAAGTACCATTGAGGACAAATTGGTCTTTTTTGTGCACCCATTGTCACTAATTGAACCCATTGATGGCATGGGGTCTGAGGCTTTTAAAAGTGTGGTGTGTGTGTGTCTTCATTTGTTGCCATGACCTCTGTGTGAATGAGACAGAGAACTTGTGGGGCATGTGGCACTTGGTGGAGAGATACCAGTCCCAGAATTATTGTGTTGTGGGTGACTGTGTACACCAGGTGCAGGCGCAGGCAAGTAGAAAGCCTCGCATGTCGGCGGGCCCACTGGCATTTCACCTGTGTTGTGCATCAGTATATGAGAGTCTCATAGAAGACAGCACCAGCTTTGATATCACCTGATAACGCGATTGAAACCTTACTCAGCATTGATTTGGCTACATCAGCGTTTGACCTTTTGGTGTTCAGAGTAATCCATTTACAATATGAATCTGTGGGCAGACTGCATTTGTTAAAAGGAAACCTGATTTAGAGTTGTTCAGACAACATGTTGGGATAGCACAGCCGACTCAGTACATATACTGCATAACCGTGTTGATATAGTACTCATGCATAACTACATCAGTTGTGAGAATGGGGATTCGGTCGAATGGATATGTGCGTTTCCAATTCCAGCTAGGCAACTGGTGCCAAACGTTGCAAGTTTTAGTCTCGCTCGTTCCGAACATAAAATATATTTTCGACACTTCCTTAATGCTGGTGGATTTAAGTCCCCGATTCTGGAAATGAATTAATGACTCAGCACATATCCTGCATAACCATGTTGATATGGCAGTCACACATAACTACCCCCATTGAACCCTTTTTTTTTTTTTTTTTTAAATGGGGATTGGGTAGAGTGGATATATGTGCATTTCCTATTTCAGCTGGGCAACTGGTGCCAAAGGTTGCAAGTTTGAGTCCCGCTAGTTCTGAACATAAAATACACCAAATCAAGAGCTGATTAAAATTTACAGGGAAAATGTGTCAGGATGGCATACACCAAAACCGCAGCTTAATGAGATTTACAGGGAAAACCTACCAGGATGGCATACATCAAGTCAGTAGCTTAATGAGATTTACAGGGAAAACCTGTCAGGGTGGCATACATAAGGTCAACAACTTATTAAAATTTACAGGGAAACCTGTCCGGATGGCATACACCAAAACAACAGCTTAATGAGATTAACAGGGAAAACCTGCCAGGATGGCATACATCCAAGTCAGCAACTTAATGAGATTAACAGGGAAAACCTGCCTGGATGGCATACATCCCAGTCAGCAACTTAATGCTCAGATTAACAGAGAAATCCTGCCAGGATGACATACATAAAGTCAACAGCTTAGTGAGATCAACAGGGAAAACTTGTCCCAATTGCATACATCAACTCAACAGCTTAGTGAGATTTGTAGGAAAAACCTGTCAACAAAGAGTGTAGGCATTTTTCTATCAAGAAGTAATTTTCAAGTCAAAAACTTGGTGTTGTTGTTTACTTAATCTTTAATTTGAAAAGAAATAGGCTTGCTTGTGTGGGTGGTCTGTACATGCAGGTGTCAGTGTATTGTTGTGTTTGCTGATGTGGGTTGGAGTATTACAGCTACCGGGTTCAGCAAAAAAAAAAAAAAAAAAAAAAAAAAAAAAAAAACCCAGTGATTTACAGATACATTGTGATGTGTGGGTGTCTCATGGTTAGCAGCTTATCATGGTGAATCCAATATCTATATTCATGGTTCTTGTGTGTTGGTGCCTCTGTAGAACAATAATTAAAGGATGTGTATCATTAAAACGACATGGGAATGGAAAATATGATTTCAAACAATGGCAGTTTTGATACTGATGTTACTTAGATAAATGTCTTCATGTCATGGAAATTAAAAGGTGTATTGATAAACCACAAATACTTTTTCATCTTTGTTATCAGGTTTCATAACTGACATTACATGTTCATGCTCAGTGTAAGTATGTACAAGTACTCATGTATAGTCATCTAAGTATATGACAATCTCTGTTTTTCAACAAAGGAACATCAAATACAAAGTGTGAAGATGATAATTATTCTAGTAATATCTTCAGCAGATGTCATCAAATTTCATCAGGATTTTGCCAAAGGGAACAAGCAATGATGTTAGTTTTTTCTTTCCTTGGGCAGGCACTTGGGAAAAAAACAGTGTCTTCTGACCAACGCTTGGCCATCTTTTGCAAGACCTATCATTTCAGAGCTATCTGAAGTGAACAAGCCATACTCTTAGTTTTCTTGTAAGCAGAATTAACAAATTAAAAAGTTGATTTGACAGCTTTAAATCTATCTAAGGGATGGTTCAACATTTTCATCATTTTTGAATTAGTACTTACAGTACACAAGGGGGGGGGAGGGGGTTAAATGGGTCTGTACACTTTCACAGGATATGGAAAATGATGGTCAATTTTTGGCCTGTTTTGTGCAATTTTGCTATGATTTGGGGGGGGGGGGAAATCATCATTTTTAAAGTACTAATTTGGGGGGAGGGAGGGGGTCATGAAATTAAGTACCCTAAGTACTAATTCAAAAATGATGATAATGTTGAACCATCCCTAAATAGTTCCATTTCCAGAATGCTGGGTAATATAAATCCTAAGCTTCCAGTTTTGAGTGCTTCAGCGAAAAATGTGCTGAGGCTCAAGTGGCTCAATTGTTAGGCAACCATGGCTAATAAACACTAGCAATGCCTGGCCAATATATTGGGTGTGTTGCTGGCAATATCCTGTCCTCCCTCCCTCCCAATATATATATATTGCAGAATCTCCAATTAACACCACCTCCATAAGGAGACCATTTTTGTATCAAGGCAACTAATTTACCAACCTGTTTTTGTTGATCAGGAATTAAATTATATTTCCCACTAAGACCACTCCCCTCTTTAGGCCACATTTTCAGTCCCTTAGGTGGTCTTAATAGGGAGATTCCATTGTATACATATATGTGTTATATATATATATATATATATATATATATATAATGATCAGTCTCTTTGGCAGACTGGAGAAATTTTGGAGTATAGTTTCTGCTCGTCATTCACTGCAATCATGAAGCTTTTTTATTAGCTCTGCTTACCAAAGGTTGCAGAGCTTATGCAACTGCTCATGTCTGTCCTTCCGTCCGTAAACTTTTGCTTGTAAGCATGATACCATCCACAGTTTTCAAGTTTGCCCAATATAACTTTCAGGACTTATAGGGTGTATGGAAATCTAGGCCCTTTTTGATATTGGTGGTGCCACCTATAATATAATGTAATGTAGGGGTCAAAATATGAAAATCTTGTGAACCTGCTAGCATCTTTGATTTTTGGCAGATCTTCACCAAATTTGGTGGGATTGTTGGGGAGGTCAAAGTCTAAATTGCTAAAGATACTAGTGGCACCACCTATAATTTGATGGAAATTATAAGCCAAAATATGTTTTAAGAAGTAAAATTCCATATTTGGAAAAGTAATTGGATTAGACTTGCCAGATTCATAGGATATATAAACCATGACCAAAGCTAGAATGTTATGTAATATCAGTGACCTTGATGTACTTTTGTGAGGTCACCATGTCTGTATAGTTGAAAGAATTGTTTCTAATGGCGATGTCAGCACAGCACCAGGCTCATGGGCCTCTTGTATTACATAATCTAGGTGACCTTGATCCTCTGTCCCCAGGTCACTAAGGACGTAAAGCTCAGGATTCGCTCATTTTTGTCTTGGCACATGCAACAATATCCATCACAGGAATTGCACAAACAAGCTGTGATTACATGTGGAGCTAAGTGCCATCTGGTGGACATTTTATAACTAAATTTACATAAGCTTTATAATTATGTTCAGAAACCACTTGAGGCCCAGATGTAAAGTGTCATCTGCAAAATTTTTTAATTTCTTCTACATGAGAAATGTTTTGAATGAGAAATGTAGATGAGATCTGTCAGGATATTATGCTTTGTGCCAACAGCTGTTGACTCAGCCCCAGTTTTCTCTCTCTCTCTCTCTCTCTCTCTCTCTCTCTCTCTCTCTCTCTCTCTCTCTCTCTCTCTCTCTCTCTCTCTCTCTCTCTCTCTCTCTCTCTCTCTCTCTCTCTCTCTCTCTCTCTCTCTCTCTCTCTCTCTCTCTCTCTCTCTCTCTCATCATGGCACAGTTGACTGTTCTTCACTGTTGTAACTAGTGAACACAGATCAAGTGACCAGCATGATAGCCTGCTGCAGCTTGCAGCTGTCACTGTGCTGACGGAAACCATACACAGATATAATGCATGTCTAATTTGTAACCTTCTCTGCCTTGTTGGTGTTCATTTTGTCCGTCTGAAACTAAAGCTGCCTTAAAGTTCAGGTCATGTCTCCGGCAGTGCACATGTACCAAGAAAGATGCGTCTCTTGGCCTCATATACTTGTGTTTATTGGAAGGTGTATCCAGCAATTGATTGCAAACATTGACTAGAAATAATACCAGCTTGATTTACAGATTATTACCCCAGGAAAGGGATTTTTTTCTTGTTTGCCTACACGGTATATCAGATTCACTATTCCTGCATATGTGTAATTCATGTGTACAACTTACGGCCATTTGCAGACAGCAGGATTTTAAAGCATTTAATGCTCCAAACTGGGAATAAATACCATGTGATTTATGTATGTGATTAATATGTTTGCCATGGCATTGAGTCCAGTGCTGACAAAAGAAGAGATAGTCTTCCATTATGCATGTGGCCATTAATGGTATGGCTTGAGTGTGGTTCTGTCTGGGCAGATATCAGTGGCCAAAAAATGTGTTACCATGGATACAGTAATACTAAGTAAACTTATCTGCCATAAACACCTCAAGCCATGTAGTGTCTGCACCTGATTCTTGCTGCTTGTTTTGTGTGAAGTCATTGAGAAAGCATGGTTGACAAAATGTGTCTGGATTTTGGTATTTTACAAATGATGCCTAGGTACATAAAGATCTTTGTTGCCAAAGGAGAGAGGAAACGTTTTGCAACACAAACCCTGTCATCATTTGTTGAATTTTGTTGCAGTTGTCAGATATGTTGTATATTGTATTTGTATTCTCTTGCAGTGTAAAATAAATGTGTGTCACAAAATTTAAAGGAAAAAGTGTCTGAAAGCGCAGATGTTTTCATATATGACTAAACAGAAAGTACAAAGTGTGCTTCTTAAAATTTGGTAGGAGTGCTTATATGTAAATTGTGAGGCTACCAAAATCCTGGTTTCTAATTTCGTGTTTACTCAAGATTTGGTACTTTAAGCCACTTGGGGTCTAAAATATGTTTGGTACTACTTGTTTTTTTGCTTAGTAAAGATAGGTTTGGTACTCTGTAACATTTTGGGTGCTAACAGTAGCTTGTGTGATCTATCCTAATTTAGTATAAAATAGGCTTCTGGGCTTGCACTGGGAGTTTATTTTGTTACCCAACTTGGCTAAAATCACTTAAATCTTTTAGCCAAAGTTCAACTTTGTAAGCCAGAGTCACCTCACACCGTCAAATGTTTTACATCAAATAGGTGGCAGTTTGATGATAAAACAGTAAATCTGATTATGAGGCTACGTGTACTAACAAAAATTTCTTCAGCCAATTTGGCTAAAAGGTTGTAAAGCTGATTGTACAAACATTAGTCTTTGACTAATGGCTAGTGCCAGCACAGGGTTTGGTACTGCGTGCTGTGTCAGTGATTTATGCTATTTTGAGTACAGGTACTCAATTAGGTTTGGTACTCTAAGCTGTCTTGAGTACCAAAGATAGTTTTGATATTGGATGCCATTTTAGGTAGTGATATAGATATCGTACAGCCTTTTGTTTGAAAACTGAAAATGTTTTGTTACTTTGTGTCATTTTGGGTACTGAAATGGGTTTGATGCACAATGCTATTTTAGTCTCAAAATTAAAATCTTTTGAGTTCTAAAATAATGTATGGTGTTTTATGCTATTTGGGGTACAAAAATAGGTCTAGTGCTCTAAGCTGCTTTGATTAAGTGGATGGAACTGACAATAAATTTATGTTTCAACATGCTGCATGAAGTGCAGCAAATTACTGTCAAACAGGGAAAGACTGTCAGGAGGAGATGGTGTCCAGATTGAACCCGAAAATATGAAATTGTTATACTGTTGTCTCATAAAACACACACACACACACCCATATATATGTGTGTGTGTATTTATATATACATTATATTATACTACCAGATTGATCTGTGCACATTCTACATGACCTGTTTATTCAGTAAACCTTATTTATAGCTACTATCTTCATGTTTCTTTTTACATATTGATGGTTTGACACGAAATGGGAGAGTCAGTGATTGTCCGCCATTGTCAATATGAAGGTCACTTGCTGTCACATACAATAGTATAAACATATTTATTTTCTCTGGATTGCCTAATAGTACACAAAGACTAATCTGGAGGCTCTCCAATAGGTGTACATGTACCTACACATCCTGTAGTGCTGGCAACCTTGTAACTTCAGTAATAGATTTAAATTTTGTTAGTACTCCATGGACAATATACGAGTGTTTTGTGAAGATTTAAATTTCTAAAAGTCTCAAAAAGTCTATTTTTTTTATAAATACATTTGTTTGGACTTAAAGGTCACCAGGCAGCAGCATAGTTCTGAAAGTTTTTCATCTTTGGGAGACACAGTTGCCTGCCATCATCCTTTGGGGAACCATGGCATTGAGTATACCCCGATAAGTATGATAAGCAAGATGGCCCAATGAGTATGTCTGCAAAGTGATACCAGCATCTTGTACCCCCTTCTCACTGTACGTGAATGCCAGTGAATCTAAGACTGACCACTGAATACCTCTTGTACTGACACTACGCCCCAGTGTGACACATTTTCATATCCATGAATAGGGAAAGTAGACCAGGTGGGAAAAGATTTTGAACCACCTGTCCCCAGGACAGGTCTGGCAGTTACTTTAACAATAAATGTCGAAATAAACTTTCCACTTGTCCCACTCCCGTACCATGATGGACATAGATATAGATAATAAACAAGATGTAAGCTGCTATCATGAATCATTTGTTCTTTTCAAAAATATGATTTGCAGGTCAATATATAATATATTGAGCTTTACGTTTTTATACATGTACTCGGTTTGGGCAGCCAAAACTGAAGAGAATAATGTACACACTACAATGATACATTTCAATTTCAAATATTATGATGTAACAATTTCCAGTATAAGCATTTTAAACAAGAAGCCAACAGAACAAACAAATAATAAAGTTCATTCAGAGTATCACTGTGTGTATATACGAACATATATCTGTATGTAGTCATGCCAGCTAGATCTCTGAATCATTGTTCTCTGTTGTTGATGAGCATCCTCTGTTTATATAATAGAAATAAGCTTCCTGTGCCAACAGCCAA
The DNA here is from genome assembly GCA_964020975.1 of Hermodice carunculata. Taxonomy (NCBI): domain Eukaryota; kingdom Metazoa; phylum Annelida; class Polychaeta; order Eunicida; family Amphinomidae; genus Hermodice; species Hermodice carunculata. The sequence goes on along the minus strand of CAXHWN010001941.1, from coordinate 256,596 downwards.
ATATTTTTTCATGCTGACAGACCAGCCATGGTTACTCTTTTCTCCCCATTTGTTTTTAATAGGTGATGCTGTTTTGTCTGCTCGTAGAGTTTTCTTACTTTTGCAGTTGTGCACGCATTACCTGCAAACATGCAAATGTGGAGTCTTGATACTAAAGGTGGCATAGGGTAGCAAACTTTTTAATTGATACAATTCAAATTGAGCTTTGCTATTCCACTCCAATATTCCTCTCCTTGATAGTCAGAGCACAATACAATGTTCATACCCACAGTGTCCACCCTGTCTTCCCCTGTTAACTGGCCACTCTCAGGGACAGGTAGTCAGAGGGAGCTGGTGCTGATGCCACATGGAGGTGTAGTATAAAAAATGCAATGTTCAATACCTTAACAACCCACTGAATTTTACCAGTATGGTGAGGAGCTGAAATGGGATGGGTTATCTCATCACCCAATATAAATACAGAATTTGTCAGAACCCCCACTCCCACCCCCAACCTCATGCCCGCTGAGAAACAGAACAAGACAGGGACCAAGTATGAGGGGTGGGGAATGGGTAGGTGAGAGGATCATAATAAAGCTGACATTTTGAAAACACATTTATATCAAAATATTTTATTGTACAAGATGCATTGGACTTACATAAAGTCAGGATAGCAATTTTTGAGAAGACAGGATGAAAATGCGGCAAATGTATTAATATATTCTTTCATTTGGGTACCTTTTTAATGACATTTTTGTGTAATATGTTTTTTAAAAAAAGAAAAAAATAAGGGTTGCCAGCACTGATACAATAATAAAAAGATAATTTTGAAATGAGATATTAACCCTTTTCCTCTTGAACAGAGACTGACTTTAAGACTCAACTTGAGTCAACAACTTTCCTTGTGGTGGGGTGGATGGATACATAGGGCTTAACCCATGCCAATGAAAGCTCTTGACTTGGAAAATATTGTCTTAAAGACAATGGTCATTCAAATTGTGCATCACTCATCAGCTGGTTTTGGCCAATTAAAAAGGGAAAGGGCTAAAACAGGGAAGTATGACAGTCGAATGGTAGGCCAGCATTGTGATGCAGGAGAATGGTGCTTGTGATGAGCATTCACATAACTAGACAGAGTGCTGTGCGTTAGTTGACTATGCTAGTCAGCACAGTCTGGCTTTGTCCGAATACTGAGGGCATTAATCAGACTTGCCTTCTTGGAGCAAGATCAATAGGACCCTGGGGAAATGATCCTCACTGCTGCCTCCCTGAATTAAGAGCACCAAATTTACTGTAGAATTGTCAGCAATTCAGCGGAATTGGTGGAGAGTGTCAGAATTTTGGCATGTGCCAGGAAGAGCTATATGTTAGATGTCAGCGCATGCAGGCAGTAATAATTGCTGTACATGTTTTCCTTGTCTCTTGCTGCAAAACCTGTCATCGAGATGACCCCTTTTGTCAGCTAAATGTTGTCTTCAGTAGCACATCTGTGTAAAATAGCACAAATTTAATTTGGATCTGAGACGTGGTCTTGGATGGATATATCAGATAACTGCCAGTGGCTGTTTATCTTGGTGTTATGAATCTTCATCTGATACAGAATTCAGATTACCTGATTTTAGTTCAGACATTTTGGTCAAGTTATGTGTGAGAGTGCCATTTGCGACAGGTAGTCACTAAGCATAAATAGAGTTGACCCTTTCCTCATTGAATGAAGACTGAGATAAAAGCTCTCCTTCATATAGGTCGGGTGCCAAGTGCCTGGCCTTTGCCAGGAGAAAGCAGCTGACCTGGAACATGTAATCTTGATAGGTTTCATGTATAATTCTCATTCAAATTGTTTTTTATTACCATTGAAGTACATCAAAAACGCTGTAGCAGACATCATTTGACTACCATGTGGTTTTGGCCAGTTTGAGAGGGAAACACTGTTCCTGAAGTCAGGTGCACAGCTCCAATATAGGCACATCATGCTGACATGATTTGCCTGTTAGCAGGGAGAGGTTACTAATGTATTGCAGTCACATCCCTTTCCCACTGAGGAAACAAATGATTCACATAGACATTGCATTAACAACGGAACACAAGCATCATTCCAGTCTACAAGCTTGCAATAACACACACAAACACGCACACCATTGAGGTTACAATTTCTCAAACAAATTGAATAAAGATTTCATGACAATGTTCCTTTGTAAAAAATTATAGAGTAAGTTCCATTTAATGTATTTGTTTATTTTAATAATAGGGATCAAAACATTGTACTTTTAATGTCATAAAGTAGAACAAATTTTCATTGTAAAATTCAAATGAAAATTTCCAGATTTAGAGTTAAAAATTCTAAAATCTGAATGTTACATAATAGCATGGTAATCTTTATCAGCTGTTAAAGCTACACAATGACCAACAGATTTCTTATTTCTTAGTATTTACTCCCTCCCCCCCTCCCTCTCAAGAAAGTTTGGACAGTACATGTTTACTCTTTTCAGGTTGTCAGACTGGCTGACTGTTAGTCCATTGGACAATCCTTGCAAGCAAAATATTGAATGTTTCACAGACCATATCAAACTCATATTTATCTTATGTGGACTTTGACCTCATTTTCAAGGTCAAAGGACCCATGTGTGAGCAAAGAAGGGGATATCTAGGTGTGTGTGTGGGGGGGGGGGGACTGTTTTTGTTTGTGTCAGTGGCATGCCCTTTTACATGAAAATTGCATGAATGAGGTTTGGGCATTTTGTGCCGGCAGTATACTCTTTTGCATGAAAGTTGTGTGAATAAACTTTGTTCAAGGTCACAATATGTTGAAGGAAAAAAAAGTACCACAGTACCGTTTTGTTCCTTGGAAAGCTAAATTAGAAAGTTTGTATCGTGAGTAGAACATTCACTTTTTGGGGAGATTTTTTTTATGAATTTGCCAGAGTGACACTTGCCTTGTATCTCAATATGAATTAAAGTATAATTTAAACATGTGGATTTACACACTGTTTGCTGCCATGACTGAAGGTAACAAGTTGATGTTAGATATCAGCTTGTTGCATTTACCCCTTTTTAACTCATTCCATACTAGTCCCTGATTTTTCTGTATATTTACCTAGATTTAAGACAAAAATTAGCTATTCAAATTCTTCATTAAAAGAGCTTAGTTCAAGTTCCAACATGCCTATAGTCTTAAGTCAGTGGTTCTGGTGCTATCTGGCAAGTCATGCTGCAGATGTCATTAGGGCAGCTGCAACATGACTTGCCAGGCAGTGCCAGAACCACTGACCAAGGCATGTGACCATAGTATGGACTGAGTTAAGTTTTGTTTTGTTTTTTCATGTACAATAACAAATATGTTGAATTAGACATGTTGATAAGACCTATCATCATAACATGGCCAAGGTCAACAACTTTCTTTTGGCACATTGTGCCAAACTCATACCCAGGAAGACTACTGACTCAGTCTTGTTCTAACCAGGAATTGGCAAGGAATAGAAGCCTGCTTTATTTATATCAACATTTGTGGATATATAAAGATAGATCACTGGTACAAAATGACAAGAGAAAGCGTAGGTCATGGGGCTGATTTCTTTGTGTTGCAGGGCAGCAGTGGCCTGCATTGGTGGCATGTATGAGAGGCTTGGACGTATGGTTGGGCGCTCCTATGAGGAAACGGTGTCACTTCTTATCAAGTCACTTAGAAATGCTGAGGTGAGTAGAAAACTTCAGTTGAAATTCAAGTGCCAGGGACGGCACATACATATTTTATTTTATTTTATTTTATTTTATTATACTGTATTCATTCTATTGAGTGCACAATACGCTGAGAGAGAGAGAGAGAGAGAGAGAGAGAGAGAGAGAGAGAGAGAGAGAGAGAGAGAGAGAGAGAGAGAGAGAGAGAGAGAGAGAGAGAGAGAGAGAGAGAGAGAGAGAGAGAGAGAGAGAGAGAGAGAGAGAGAGAGAGAGAGAGAGAGAGAGAGAGAGAGAGAGTATAACCATGGCAATAATCTACCTATAAATTTCAGTGACAGAGAGTATGAACAGCCAATGCACTTCACGATATATCACAATGCAAAAAGTGAATGCTTCGATGGGATTAACATGGAGTATGACAAATATGATGTTTTATGTGGAATTGGATGTACCAGTGTAATTTTATGCAGTATGGTCAAGGAACACAAGAAGATGCACTTTTAGGCCAACATGCTGCGACATGCAGATCAGTGGAAGCAGGTTTCATGGTGAGATGGGGGGAGGATCGTTTGAATGATAGAAACAGGCCTTATGTAGTATGAAGTGGCCAGGAGGATACATAAGCACAGATTGCCAAACTGGTGGACAGTCTGCCCAGGGGAGTCAAAGTCTACCTGCAGAAATGCAGAAATGTGGAGGACACAATCGCAACTAATCCACCAATACATGCCTTCAAGCAAAAGCAGAAGGGATCACCACACTACCACCCCTCAAAAAAAGAAAAAACATTGTTTTAAATCACACCTCCAACAGGCCAATACTTTCCGTACCTTACAAGCTGAACTGTCAAGAATTTGAGCATTTGGGAGGCAGAAATCTCACTCACAAATTGAATGCCAGTGACTCCACTATGCTTTGGGAAAATAAAGACGGAAGTGGTTTAAATATTTAATTATCTCCTAACTCTTTCAGTGCCAAATTTTGGACTGAGTCAACAGGTTTACTCAGCATGCATTGGGCACAATGGGATATTTTCCCTGGAACAAGAAGCATGCTGATACTTGAATGAAAGGTCTTTTTATGAGGAATATGAATCTGAGATTCTAATGATAATCAGACCAGTTTAACTTTAGTTGATCGACTTTAGACGTGATTGGCACTGAAAGAGTTTAGAGAATAAAGCTGATGCAAGTACATGCATATTGTATTACAAATCTCATACAGCACAGATTTTGATTGCCTTTCTCAAGGTCACAAACTGCAAGCGTGGACTGATGGATAGTGTCAAAGATGGTTTAACATTGTCATTGTTGTTGAATAAGCACTGAGTGAAGGGGGATCAACGAACCTGTACATTTTTAATTACAATCAAAATGATAGGCATGTTCAACCCAAATGTAGCAATATTGTGGAATGTTTGCGAGAAAGTCGTCATTTATCATGAGCCACTTTGGGGAAGGGGTGTAAAGAAAAAAAAAGTACCCAAAATAATAATTTGAAAGTGATGAATGCAGCCTGCTCCATATTGGGTTATATACATATTAAAAAACTGGTCTGTGTAGCCACTTTGGCAGGAAATTGTTTGACTGCTTGAGTCACTCCAGGACACCAGCTGCTATAAATATGTCTCATTCCGTACAAAGGTTTTGATGAAGAATGCCTCAAATCATTAACATCACTCTAGAAATTCCAGGAAGTTAAACATGGGACTTTTATTTTTGTCTGAAGATGACAGGTTTTTCAGTTGTGGTCCACATGACAGTTTAGGCTGTGGTCTTGATATTAGCACAAACACCAGTGTAAATAAAAATGTAGGCAACTCAAGAAGTGCAGGATTCATGGAATGCACTGTCTTGCTATTTTCCATTTTGATTTTTGTGGTGTGAAAAGTAGGTCAATGTGACCTAAATACTCATACCATCAAATGTACATCATATCTTTGACCAACTAGTCAAAATGGATTGCTCTTTACCCATCAGTGTGTATTGTGTGACCTAGATATTCATTCCACAAACAACAGGTAACATCTCATATAAGTATGCAGGTATGGCATGACCTTTGCTAAACAAGTTGTGCTGATGCATAGAGGACTCATTGTGTGTGTGTGTTTTGTTTGTTATGTCCTGGGTGCCCCAGACATTTTCTTTTTCTTTCTTTCTTTCTTTCTTTCTTTCTCTCTTTCTTTCTTTCTCTCTCTCTCTCTCTCTCTCTCTCTCTCTCTCTCTCTCTCTCTCTCTCTCTCTCTCTCTCTCTCTCTCTCTCTCTCTCTCTCTCTCTCTCTCTCTCTCTCTCTCTCTCTCTCTCTTCTCTCTCTCTCTCTCTCTCTCTCTCTCTCCCTTCTTAACAACCAGATTTGTCCAGATTTTTTCTCGGACCCTACTATTCTGAACACCACCAAACTTGTCATGGTGAATGACCTAGCAGTGACATTAGGCACCTGACTTGAATAGTCATGATGATTAAAATCATGCAAATGAGGGGCAATTAAAATTTGAAAAGCTCCAAATGTTCCAACTATTGGAAATAGACACAAGTTCTCACTTGCACATAAAGGTTTGAGACAACTGGCAAATCCAATAGCATACAAACAAAACTTTGGGAATTTTAAGGTACGCTAAATTCACCAAATTTCTCCCCAATCCACATACACTGGCCTTGAATTGCTTGCTGTATGGCCTATTCCTTGACGTCCATAGTGCCAGGCAACCATTTTGCATTCATAATTAATTAGCTTGAACCTGACTCACAGCTTTCTATCCATGCATGCTATGTGTGCACTTTTGAAGGGGGGGGGGGGGATCCTCCAACAACTCTGTAATGAGGCTCTCAATAAAATACAGAGTATGTCTTTCTGTTCATGCAGGAACAGATTGACTCCATGCTGCCATATGTGCCAGCAGGCTTTTGTTTCCAACTAGTGCAGAACAGACCTGTCAATGCGCCAGACTGAAACTGCTGTCCTAGCTGGCCTGTTTTTACCTGAGCCAATGTCAGTCTGCTGAGCTTATCAGTCCTAAGGGAACTCAGACTCCAGACTTCTAGGCATAACAAGCTTGAGTGTACCCTCTCAAGAGAGACTACATACAGACATAGAGCTGAGTCGGCCAGACCAAGAAGGGTAGAATTTGTGTCATCTCAGTGGACACTTTCATGTCTTTGTTTTCTTGTAACCAGTGAGATGAAGCCTGTTCTTCATAGCCAATACTGAGACAGTATAGTTTTGTCTTGGTTTACAGGTACACGTTTATGTAGTTTCTTGACAGCTTCTGTTAAAATTTGTTTATGTACTAAAGGAAGAAAGACAGTTTTGTATATTATGTATACACTGTACATATATATGTGTGTGTGTGTGTGTGTGTGTGCATGTATGAATAATGTACATATACTGTAAATTGCTTTATTTTCGCGTGTTTAAATTTTCACGATTTTTCTATTTTTGAAATTTCACTGTATTTTTAATTTCACTATTTTGGACATAATTCCTATTCAAACAATGTTAAAATACTATTTGACTGTGTTTTTATTTTCACGGTTTTGTACCATCAGGGAAATAAGCAAAAATAAGAATACAGCGAAATTAAAGCAATTTACAGTACATGCACACATACTCATCCATACTGCCCAGAAGGGCTGACCCTCTCAGGAGAGGGCACTTTTCTCTGGTCCCATGGGTGACTTTTCTCTGGTCCCAAGAGTGTGCACTTTAGAGAGGTTTCACTGTGTTAGTGAACCCTGGAATTTTATTTCTTTCTTTCTTTCTCTCTCTCTCTCTCTCTCTCTCTCTCTCTCTCTCTCTCTCTCTCTCTCTCTCTCTCTCTCTCTCTCTCTCTCTCTCTCTCTCTCTTTCTTTCTTCTTCACAACCAAGTTGGTCTGGAGATTTTCTCAAGCACTAGTTTTCGGAAAACCACCAAACTTGCTATGGTGACTGACCTAACCAGTGAAATTGTGCATCTCATTTGGAATCGTCATGATGTTTAAAAGTATGCAAATTTAGGGGCAATTAAAATATTAAAAGCTCCATATCTTCTAAAATATTGCAGATACTCAAAATTTCTATTTGGCATATATAGGTTTGTGACACCTGCCAATATAATGGACAGTATAAGTTAAGAAGAATTTCAAATTATGCTAATAAGGGGCTTTGAAAAGTTTCAAATTTGAATATCTCCAAAACTATTATACATAGACATGCCATTTCAACTTCAATTTGTAGGTTTGTGGCAAAGCGGCATCCAATGAACCATGAACCAAAGTTCTAGGATTTTAATTTATGCAAATTAGATAAACATGCAAAATGTAAATCTTGAATAGCTTCAAAACTATTATAGATAGAGGTGCCATTCCTACTTCAATTTATGGGGTTGTGGCAAAGCCCCATTCAATGAACCATAAACCAAAGTTGCACCCTTTCAATTTTTGCAAATTAGGCAAATACACAAAATTAAAATGTTGAATAGCTTCAAAACTATTATAGATACTAGCTTCATTCAAATTTTATTTAATAAGTTTGTGACATGGCCACATCCAATGAACCAAGAACCGAAGTGTAGCATTTTACTTTGTAAAAATTAAGTATTAACAAAGTAACATTATTGTATATATATTTATATAAAAACTCAGCAAGACCAGTGATGGAAAACTCCTGTTTGTGAGGGTCCTGACCGGTTTTGTTTGTACTTCAAACTCATCAGGGGACAACTGAAAGCAATGTGATGTAACGTTGCTTATATAGCAAACAGTACCGGTGCTATGGATTTGTAGACGTCAGGTCAAGTGACCCCAAGGTGTCAAGAAGATCCACCAGTCTAACTGCCTGAGCTGGCATGTTAGTCAGACGTGCAAAACATTCTGTCACGTCACTATAGATCTTGTATACCCTGCACGAGTGACATATGGTTGACAACCCTGAGTCAGCCTAGAAAAGGTCAACATCTGAAGCTTAAGCTATCAGATTAAAGACTCATTATCCATACCCCCCCCCCCAAAAAAAAAAAAAAAAAAAAAGAAAGAAGACGAAGCCAAAGTAACATTCAACAATACACATAGCTGTAACAGTGTTTCTTGTGGCCATAAAAGTAGGTGCAGATTTTTCTAATGTAGTTGGCATGGCAACATGCTGAATTCAAGGAAATATAATAAGTTACTGTGTACATGTTCCATTATTTGATCATCCTTATGAAATCTTGTTGACTTTAAACTTGGAGTACCCCCCAAAATGGCCAACTACTTATGGTTGTGCCAACACATTAACCCTTCCCAGTCAGAATAAGACTGAATCAATAGCTTTCCTTGGTGCCAAGCAAACCCATTGACTTGGGATGTGACATCATGATGGCTGTATCTACAGTTCTAAAATTCTCACCAGAACTGTTTTATCATCACCTTAAATTTAAGTACAAGCATTAAAGCAGACAGCAATATCCTGGGGATGTTAAGCAATGTGAATAGGAAAGGGTTTCACCCATAATGAGGGGATTATCCAGGGTTGGCTGTAGATCAGGTGACACTAGGAGCAGACTGCAGGAATTCCAGGTTGAGCAAAACAAGTTATTTCGGTGTATGGGGCCAGTGCAAATGTTTTGTTGCTAGAACTGTACATATGACAGGAGGTGTTGTTGATGTCTGATCCTGTGTCACACAAAATAGTCTGCACTTCATTGCCAGTTCATGTCAAGTCAAGTTACAGACCACATTATCACGATTCACGGTTGCACGTCATGTTTTCTTTTTCCCCATTAAACCAGCTCAATCCAGCTTGTGATTAAACATTGTCTGCTTTGGTGTTACTAATTTCAACAGTAATTAAAAACACATGCACACACACACACACAATTTGCTGCAGACTCATTTTTAATTCTTGGGGGAAAAGAGTTAAAGGTATGCATCATAAAATAGCCATTTGCATCACTAGCATGTGAGCCCTGAGCCCAGGAGAAGAATGACTGGCCTCAGTCAGTGAGATAGCTGTCACCTCTGGCTCAGAAAGCTGATGATCTCAATTCTCATAATGATGGTGCCTGGGCATAAAAGGGGGTGCAGTGGGGAGACTTTTCTGTTTCTGAGAGAAATTGTGGATTTATTGAGCATTATGGGTTGTAGTAGCTTTTGTATTTTAGGTCATCATCACTGTTTCATAGTAAGGCTTGAAATTTCGAATATCCCTGTGTTGTTTGTTAGCTTCTTTGGATGTTGACTTGGTGTAAAGGCCTGGATTTGCTCTTTATTGCCTTTGATCCCAGTTGTTTTGCTCACAAGAAAAGATACAATGCATCAGTTCCCATATTAACAATACTATACATGTAGGTGTCACCTTAGTTTATGGGGATTAGCCTTGTGTTTTCCAGTAACGTCATTTAAATTTACAATTTAGGAGCTGGGAAGCTACAGGATGTGGAAATTGCAAAAAAATAATAGTTGGGTAAATGATGGTGCTTTGTTAAGGGATTCATGTATGACCTTGAAGTAGTGTAAATTGCTTTAATTTTGCTGCACTCTTATTTTTGCTTATTTCACTGATGGCACAAAAACGTGAAAACAAAAAGTATTTCAACATTGTTTGAATAAGAATTAAGTCCAAAACAGTGAAATTAAAACTACAGTGAATTATCAAAAATACAATAAATATGAAAATTTATGCACGCAATAATAAAGCAAGTTACAATATGTTCTTCAATTATGGACAAACAATTTCTTCACCTATGTTCATGTAATCATTTACAAACTTCCTGTCTCCATGTCCAGTGTAGGCCTCGGTATTGTGCTTGTCATATCAGAACAGTAATAATGAAACACTAAACAGTTGAAAGGTTCAAACTGAAACATAATAAAAAGAGAGAGAAAAAAGGAGAAAGCAGTGTAAATAGCAAGTGTCATGTACAAATTTCCTGTACAGTGGAGAAGTATACTTCAAACGTCACACTGTGTAATCAATCTTGCTGTGAAATAGAGCCATTCTTTTCAGGTGGCATGATTGTACATGTCTGATCACATGTATGGGTGCCTGTAAATTAGCATTGATATGATGGTTGGTTCAAAACCAACTGTGACCGTATCTCAATCCAGTGAAAATTAGAATTGCTATGATGGCTCATTTAAAACCACTACTGATGGTGTCTCAATCCAGCAGAAAGTAGATGAAAAACCTGCAGAGACCACTCATTCAGTCAAATAACAACATCTGTCTGAGGGTTGACACCACTCGTCTTCTGTATCTGGACCTTAAGTGACTCCTTTGAGGATCAGACGGTTTACAGGGCATCACTTTCTTTGCCTTGACAGAACAGAGACCATCTTTAGCCATCAGTGCAGCCATGGAGGGGGGGGGGGGGGGAGATGCAAAAATGAATCCATGGTCAGTGTCAGTGGTTCTTGAACCATCCATTCCCATGGCAATCTGGGAAGAGTTCTGTCAGTGTAGTCTCGTTGGTGAAGTATTGGCAACTAGAAAAACAGATTTTCCTGGTGACAAATCTGCCTGTGTCTGCAAATACATGCTAAGGAGACCTTGTACTGTAAAGATACATATTTTCATGGTAAAAATCTTTCAGGATTTTTGTATTTGTTACATTTATTCAAAGTTTTGCTGTCACTATTTTTGATAGAGTTCCTATTAAACATATGTTAAAATCTAACTTCATTATGTTTTTAGCTCTGCTGACCATAGATCCTAGAGCTTATACAATCACTCATGTCTGTACATCAGACCGTCTGTCTGTAAGCGTTTGCTCGTGAAGATGATGCAGTCAACAGATTTCATCTTAGCCCCACATAACTTTAATGACTTATCAAGTTATGGAAATCTAGATCGAGTTTTGTATTGGTGGCACCACCTAAACTATTATGCAGTATTTGGGCCAAAATAGAAACATTTTGAGAATGCTGTTCTTATGAAAAGTTTTTTATGAAGCATCTTTAAACATGGTAGTAATGTTGATGAAACAAAAAGATGAAAATGTAGTGAAATTTGGTACAGCATTACAGAAGATGAGGAGCAAAAGGTGCTGAAAACACATTAAATTTGTTATGTCGAGAAAGAAGAAGGCTAATGATACCAAACATACTAAAATGTATATCATATGTAGAAGTTACATGTTGCATAATATGGGTGACCTTGACCTACTTTCTCAAGGTTGCAGAGGGAAAATACATTTTAGGAAATGATTTTTAGAGATTTAGTAGAACTGGCATCCTTGGTATTAAAAGTACAAATGGTGAATTAATTATTTTGATTGTGAATTGAGATGGAACTTAGGCCGATGATCAAATTTTGTAAAATTTTTGGTGACCTTAACCTATTTTTCAAGGTCATAAAGGATGTGGTAAAGAACACTTAATTTGACATGTTGTGAGAAATAAGAAGGTTAGCAATACCAAATGTACCACAAATGTGTATTGTATATAGAATTTGGAGCAAATATGACTGGGCAAGACCGAATGTGGACAAGGATTCAATCTTCCAAGGCGTGTAAGCCAGACCAGTTTTGATGCTAACACATCTCCTCAGAGACTGAAGTTCATGGCCCCTGGTACGTGCTTATATACCAGGGTATAACATTCACGTTGGCAATGTAGACGTGAGCGTTTTCTAGTGTTGAAGGGCTTTGATGTGAATGGGACAGTGTAATTAGTTGTTGTGCCCCTTAGACATGAATCTGGCCTGTTGCTAGGCAAGAGAAAATGAGTAGACCTGAGCACCAATGTGCCAGATTTTAAAAGAAGCTGGAAAACATACCAGGTTTTTTAATAAGGAGAACATGTATCCACTGATAGCTTAACTCTCAAATCAGAATAGTTTGGGAGCTGTGGACTCATAAATTGGGCATTTCATGAGTACAGACATAGTCATAGGGCAGATGAACTTAGAAGTAAAATTTATATATATATATGTAAATAGAATTTTGCACTCTTCATTGGACTTGCAGTTGTCACAAACATATAGATAGAAGCCAAAATAATATCTTGCCTGTTTTAGTTTTTGTGATAATAGAAATAGTGTTCTCAAAATAAGATATTGTAAATTGCTTCATTTTTGCTGGTATAAATTTTCACAGTTTTTGCATTTTTGATATTTCATTGTAGCTTTAATTTCAGCATTTTGGACATAATTCCTATTCAAACAATGCTAAAGTACTATTTCGCTATGTTTTTATTGTCACGGCTTTGTAAATGTTGTACCATCAACAAAATAAGTGAAAATAAGAGGACATGTACAGCGAAATTAAAGCAATTTACAGTATTTACCTGAATGTACCCGTATACCATTCGATGAAAATAATCAAATCCTGGCAAAATCTCAAAGGATAGATGTGTATGTATATGTGATTCATTTTTATATACATTTTCAGTCACAAGGAAGGTGTGAGATTATGTTGACACTGCAGAAAGTGGTGGCTGGTCTGGGATCGGCAGGCAGTAACTGCTACAAGGACATATACAAAGCTGCCAAGTCTTGTATGACAGATAGGTCCATGACTGTGAGGTCAGCTGCAGCAAAGGTAGGTGTCAACAGTTTCTTCGTGAAGTAGCCCTAAAATGCTGGGATGAAAGTGTTGTCTGCTTTTAATAATTTTACTTAAATTTCATGCAAATAGAAACTGTTTTTACCCCTCTGCCAATATAGGCTCAGGGTATGTTGCTTTCATCTGCATCTCTGTGTGAACCATGCGTCCGTCCATCCGTGTGTGCCTTTTTCTTGCACGCAACTTCAGAAGAGCTAGATAAGCCGGGATCCTGAAACTGTTTTAGTTGATCATCCTTTTTGAAGTTTACGTCAAGTTCAAAGGACAATGACTTTAATGCAATTTTAAGGTCACCTATGTCAATTTTCTGAATTTGTTGCACGCATTATCAGAACCAGAATTGCTAGGATCGTGAAACATTTACAGATAATCACCCTTGTAAGGGTCTGCGTCAAGTTTGAAGGAAGTGACCTTGACCTAATTTAAAGGTCACCAGAGGCAATTTTTTTTAATGAATGTCTTGTACAATGTACATGAAATCTTAATAACTGGATAAGATAGGATCATAAAACTTTTAAAGTTAATCACCCTTGTAAGAGTTAAGCTCAGGGTTGAAGGACAGTGACCTTGACTGATTTCAAAGTCACCAGAGTCAATCCATTAAAAAAAAATTACAAGGAATATCAGAAGAAGCAGATAAGCTAGGATCACAAAACTTTTACAGTTGATTTCCCTTTTAAAAGGTGAATTCATGTTTGAAGGAGAATGACCTTGACTCAATTTGAAGGTCACCCAGGTCAATTTAAAGGTCACTAGAGGTGAATTCAAGTTTGAAGGAAAATGACCGTGACTCAATTCTAATGTTGCCCCGGTCAATTTACTTTGAATGCTTGCACATGATATGAGGAGAACCAGATGTGCTAGGATCAAGAAACTTTCATAGTTTATATACCTTTGATAGGGTCTGCTTCAATTGACCCAATTTCAAGGTCACCAGAGACATTTTGGGTGCATGGATCCTGGTGTCTCTTTTTTCATTGTTTGCGCATGATATCTGACGATTTGAACAACTCAGAGTCATTCTCTGTGAATTTTTCTGCAGTGTTATCTCATGATAAGACACACTTGAATCATTAACTTTGTTGTATTGTATTATGGCACCAAAGCTAAACAAAGGTTACCTGGAAATATTTGAATGCATGCCATTACATACCTGTCATGTCTTTTCACCTTTCTTAGTATATAGTTTTGCATGAAATATGGCTTTCTGGATTATTTGCATGGAGTTTAAATTTTTGTTCACCATCTCCCATGAAAATATAATTGTTACCTTCAGCACATAAAGTAATGTAGGGTATTGTCATCCCCTGCATCGTCCTTCTGGAGGTCTTGTCAATGTTACCACAATATCTCAAAAAAATATTCACTGTAGCTTTATCAAATTTTTATCAGAGATCCACCTTATAATTGACCAGGTTCCTGTGTAAAACCAGCTTCCTCTGATTATTTTAAAACTTTTTATGAAACTTTTAATGTATTTATTTGAAGGCCATCTGAGTGGTGTCAACCTTGACGATGTTACCGCCATATCTAAAAAAAATATTCACCATAGCTTTATGAATTTTTATCAGAGGTGTGCCCTATAAGGGATCAGGTTTCTGTTGAAAACCAGCTTCCTCTTTTTATTGTCAAATTTTTTTATGAAATTTCAAGTATTCATTTCAAGGACGTCTGAGTGGCGCACAAGGGAACGATGTTGTCATAATATCTCAACAAGGATGTATTGCAGCTTCACCAATTTTTTATCAGAGATGCACATTATAATGGACCATGTTCCTATTGAAAACCAGCTTCCGCTTATTATTTTTAATCATATGAAAGTTTTGAAGTATTTATTTGAAGGCTGTCTGAGTGGCACGCAAGTTGACAATCTTGTTACCATGATATCATGATAGAAGGATTCATCACAACTTCATTGATTTTTTTGTCCAGTTACATACCGTATTAAGGCACTTGTGAAGTCTCAAAAAAAATGCAGAATTGAGGAAAAAAAGATTGTGGGCGCAGAGGCTAATCTGTTCTCTGACTGCTATTTTTTTATTATATTGTACTAAAAGATGAAAATCTCTCTACTTCAAGTCTAGGCTATATGCTGACAAGTCTGATGCAATTAAAATTCATAAACTGTGCAGCTTTAATGGGTACCTATCTGCAATGGCATATTGAACCAGCTCACTCTTTCTTCCATTAAGAAACCCTCACTTTGATGCTTCTTTAAGTGGGTCTCTAAGTGTGGTAAGCCTTAACCTCTGTTACTGATAGATGACATGAAACCCGACTTTGAAATTCCAAACATGATAAAGAAAACATACATTGTTTTGCGAACTGTGAATGTTGTGGCTTCCAGAAATAATTTCTCTTGGTTTTGCATTTCGTGCAGCTAACCGTCATGGATTTGTGAGAATCCATGACTTAACTGATATGTTTCATCATGTTCATAGTTTATATACCACGGCCGAGGTGTTTTAAGGCATTAGCTGTTATGTTTTCGAAAATTTTGCAGATCAGCCTAAAATGGTGGCATGTTCAAGGTCAAAGCTTTCCTTGGTGTGGGTTGGGCCTATCGCACTCAACCAGCACCAAGGTTAGCTGTTGAGTCAGTCTTATTCAGACCAATGAAGGATTTAAAGTCACCTGTTACATCTGCATGTCTGACATGCCATGTTCAATTGGATAGAGGATGTAGAGAACAAAACATGTGAAGACTTTGTATACAAATGTGGCAACAGATGTAATGTTTATATTGGTTTGGTGAGCGTCCATAGTTATACAAGACCACATGGTACTCAGTGTATTCACAAGAGTTGCAGTCAGTAGAAAAATCACTGTGAGCATTCTGTAACTTTTCTTTACGTAAAAACGGACCCTGCCAAGTACATGTAATTTGCTATGCTGAACTTGGTCTAGATTTGGGTTGCTCCCTGGAATTGCCTTCAGAGAGCAGCACGAAAGTTTCACACCATGGTGACATTCAAGATGTTGTTGTCCTTGGAGTTTTGCAAATATAATGGGAGAAAAGTTAATTTAACAAATAATTTCTTTCTTTCTTTCTTTCTTTCTTTCTTTCTTTCTTTCTTTCTTTCTTTCTTTCTTTCTTTCTTTCTTTCTTTCTTTCTTTCTTTCTTTCTTTCTTTCTTTCTTTCTTTCTTTCTTTCTTTCTTTCTTTCTTTCTTTCTTTCTTTCTTTCTTTCTTTCTTTCTTTCTTAATTTCAGGGTCTAAAATTATTGTTCTCATGAAAAATTTTTGGTGTAGAATCTACCATGGATGTTTTATGGTGCTGCTGAGTCAATTTTTGGTACATTGTTTGTAGAATTTTTGAAATTGTAAAAACATTTGAAAACTGTTAGACTTGATATATTGCCAATGTTTTGTATTGCAGTTGTGTTAAAATGAAAGTCTATGCGAATTCCAATTTAATGGTTCCACATTAACCCTTCCCCCATAGTTAAAACTGGATCAACAACTTTCCTGGGCATGGTTGGGTGCTAAAGTAACCAACACACAGCAAGGAAAGCTGTTGATTTGGGGCATACTGTCTTCTATTATTCGTATTCAAATAGTTTTTGTGAACTGTTGAAATGAGTAACATTGAAATAATGAAGCAGACATTTGACCACAAGCCTGTTTTGGCTGGTTTGAGGGGGAAATGTTAGATGTTGTTCTGGGGGGTCCATGTGCAGGTTTCTCTTTTTAGTTGGCAACCAGAGGCCAATTGTTATTTTTTAAAAAAATTATTTATTTATTTATTTTTATTTTTTTTATTTTTTGAACCACATTTTTTAGATTAACTGGGTACATGTGTCTGTTGATTCAGGATGTTATCCTTCTGGCACATTCTGGCAATTTACTAAACAAGAACAAAGAAACACACATTTTCTTGTTTTCCATATATCCGCTGTCCCAATGCAGTGGAAAGGGATAAAATATTTAACATTGCCTGGAAATTTGCCGTTTTATTGTATATGAATTTTAGGTTGCTAAATGTTGAACTTTCCAACCTGGGAATAAGAGAAGTCTACAGTCGTCCCTGGGGTCGGGCATGTCATCTTGATAAGTCTCATCTACAATATCTCATTCAAATTGTTTCCCATTACTCTTGAAATCAGTCAAAAGTATTGAGGCAGACAACACTTGACCATGAGCTGGTTTTGGTCTCTTGAAGATGGAAAGGGTTAATAGTACATGTATCAAGGGTAAACAGGTAAAAGCAAACTGAGATGTTGGTATTAACTACAGCACTGCTTTGACCCATAGCTTCCTCTATGTGCAGGTAGTTCTCTTTATCACATGGGGCAACATGTATTGCTGTTGTAAAAAGTAGCAACTTGGAAATAATTAATTGTTTCAACAGTCATAGTCACATTGTGTGAACACATGTCGAATGCAATATACAAAGCAACACCCCTGGTGTAGCCATCAATATGCCCTTATCATAGCAGCTGATTGTCACCATTGCTGAGAGCCAGGGTCAGGTTTTTGTGGGAAATTAATATACATGTCTCGTATTCCTACTGTTACCTGAATGGGGTATGCCCTGTCACTTCCTCACTGTTGGTGTGGTAATGACAGGGCAGGCATTCAGGATAAACGTGGACAGCTGATATGATGTATGTATGTGTACCTATACAGTGTATGCTGGAACTGGTCAACGAGGCAGCCTTTATGTACACCACAGAGCTGGACAATGTGCTGTCTCTCAGCTTTAGGGCACTGGACGGGTCCAGCTACGATGTGCGCTGTGATGTAGCCAAGTTGCTGGGTGCTCTGTTGGCAAGCACACAGAATCCTAAGCCCCCACAAGGTATGATATTCTTCTGTGCATTCCTGTGCTTCTCTTTCTGTGGTGGTGTTACAGTGGGGTGTGTTCTCCTAGATGGCAACACTGTTCGTAGGAACCCTGCTTGCTGGCACACACCAGTGTAGACACCTGGCGGATAAACAAACTGGACTGTCCTTATTGGCCAGTTGTTTTTTATGAGGAAATGATGTGTTATGAAAAAATAGCCTCTGAACTAGTACTGCCACCTACAAGAACATCCCTCGTTAATATTAACTTTGTGAAATACAACTTTAATGTATGCATGTAGATTATATATTGAGTCCACTGATTGCAGAGATCTATCTACCTTGTTTAGTTCACCTCTCCATAAATTATTAGATTTTACAGATTTAAACATACAAGGGTCTTTTGAAAAAGTGTTTACAGAAAATGCATAAGGGCAGTCCCAATAGGAGAAATTTAATTTTTAACTGAGATCCTGTTCACTTCCTATGTTGTCAGGGCAATAGACTGATGCTTCCACCATGACCAGGGCAGATTTGTATTATATACTACATAAACATCCACAAATAACACCTTTTCAACCCAAAGAGAGCGAATTTTTAATCAATTTAAGCATGTTTTATGTTTCAAATATATGTTAATACATTTTCTTAAGATTATTCTGTGTTTGTGTTCTTTATTTTATTGAGAAAGTACTTTTGACCATTCTAAATACATGGATCTGCCCTGATGCAGGTGGCTCCCGCTTTTGCTCAATAGGTGTTAGAGTAGGACCGCGTTTGAATACGAATACATCCTATTGACTGAATCACCACTTTATCTGTGTTCTAGGCTACAAAGGCAAGCAACCCAAGGTGGAAGATGTACTTAACATGTTGGGCAATGGCTTCCTGCGAGGAGGTAGTGGCTTCCTTAAGAGTTCAGCCGCTGGGGAAATGATCAAAGGGAGTACAAGTGTCAACCGGGAAATCAGAGTGGGCATAACACATGTAAGTACATCAAATGATGGCTAATGTTGTGTGGGGCCGTTGTGGTCTTATATTGTGACAATAGTGTTTGCTTAAGTCTGATCATGTATGGTGACAAAAGCAAAGTCATCTTTTCAAGTGTTATATTGGACAAATATAGATAACTCTTTCAGTGCCAATCATGTCTAAAGTTGATCCACTGAAGTCAGACAAGTCTGAATTATCGTAAGGATACCAGATTTGTATTCTTCTTAAAAAGACTTTTCATTTAAGTACCAGTATACCTATAGTTCCAGAGAGAATACCCCAGGTCAACAGCTTTTCTCGCAATGCGCCCAATGCGTGCTGAGAAAAGCTGTTGACTCGGTCCAAAATTTGGCACTGAAAGGGATAAACATACCATATTCTTCCTGCTGAGCACCCTGGGTGCTTATAAGATTGTCAAAGGACCCTCCATTTGGACCTATGCTTCAAATACGTTATGCGCAATACCATAGAAACGAAGTTAAATGTACAACACGATTAGTTGCCTTTTGTCGGGTTTTCCTATTCCCAGTCAGGTGGAGTGGTTATTAAAACATGGGTGCTTATTTGGGGGAGCATGGTATGTCATAAATATGTTAATTTATCTTTTTAAAATGGCATCTTTGCTCTGGTTGTTTTTCTGGATCTTAGTGCAATCCACCAGTAATCTTATTTAATGACAGTTTAGGTGGGAAACTTGAGAAAAAGTTTCAGCAATTGAATGTACCTGTGATGTAAACATACATTATGGTAAATTGATATGTACCTGCAGTGTAATGCACACTGAATTATCTTTTACCAATGGCAAAACAATCTAGAACTGTTTACAGTGGTTCCCCTCTTGTAAGGCCACCCCAAATGCAGCCAAAAATGGCCTTGTAAGATGGCCTCTCCTGAGGGGAACATAATGGAAATGCCATACTTTCTGTACAAGAATGCTGGCCTTTCAAGAGGGGGTGGCCTCTAGTGAGAGGGGCCTTATAAGAGGGGACCACTGTACTGCGTGATTTTTCCCTCATGGCTAAGGACAGTAATGCTCATATCTTAACACTTGGCAGAGCCAATGACTGGCAAAAAAGAAGAAGAAAAAAAGAAAAGACTAGGTAAAAAGGACATTTGTACTTAGTTTTAGGCTTGGATGGGCAAGGGATGTTTTTTCAGATTGTTATGTGCACTTAATTTAATCATTGTCTACTGTATTTGCAGTCTTACGTCGAGTTTGTCCGCAGCATGGGTGGAGTTTGGTTTGAGAGGAACATGTCTGAGTACATAAACCATGTGTTGTATTTGGTGGCCAACCCTAAAGCCACGCCCACCCACGTGGATGCCGTCTATGCCAGGAAATGTGTGCTGTTCATCCTACGCACTGTCATTGGCAGTATCCTGGGGGAGAAAGCACAGATCAGTGCAGCCAAGGAGATCTGCCAGGTCATCATTAAACAGATGAACGTCATGGGTATGTCTCACTCACAGCTCTCTGTGTTGTGCAGCTTTGACTGAAGACCACAGGTGACAGACCCAGAGACTGCAGCTGTCTGGTATTGAGTGGGAGGTCTCCTCTTTTTGTGCTTGTTTTCAAAATCCCCCTTCTCTCACACTTAATGAAGCATTTTCTCCTGTTTCTTTTTTTCACTTAAGTATGGAAAAGCCACCACAATAGAATAATCTTTAAAGTCCTATGTGGCCGTAAGTTTGATACATGGAAGCTTTACATATGTTTAACAATGCACCATTTCAACTTTAACCCTCTGAAGACTGAGTCAGCAGCTTTTCTTGGCACAATTTGGCATTGCACTCATTGGGTGACAGGGAAAGCTGTTGGTTAATGGCATATTATTCTAACTGAAAAAAAGAAGATATTTATGACATCAGACATCACTGGTTATTTTCAATGGGAAAACATATGCTGATAAATCATCATGGGGTCCCTGAGGGTTAAACTTTGAGTTCTTAGGAGAACCTCTTAGTACAGGTACTTTAAGTTGGAGTCTCCCGAGACTGTCCATACAGTAAGGTGGTTCTTGCTGACCCATATAAACCATATTTATGTTGTAGGAAGACTAGTCTTAGGACATATTTGTGTACTTTATCCAAGTTCAAGGACATGAAAAATGCCCTCAGTGTGTGTCCACTGATTCACACCTTGTAGAGGAAAAATATAAGGGAAGTTTTTTTGTTTTTACTAGGAAAGATCAGAATGTAATAAATGTTTATGCATGCATGTTGAGTTCCTTGTGAAGCAGAATATAAAGATGTATAAAGCTTAAGAGAAGACATTTTATCAAAGATCAGAACATTTTTAAATTGTATTTTTCATTGCAAAATGGGTACATGTATATGGATTTGAAAAGATCTTTAAATCAATATAAAGATATATAAAGTATAAGAGAAGACATTTCGTGGAAGATCAGTGCATTTTGTAAATTTTATTTTTAATTGCAAAACAGTTACACATGCTTACATATGCAGAGTAAAAATTTATTCTGGCAGATGTGAAAACAATAAGTGAAAAATATGGACCTACTATATGTACATACATTATTTAATGCAAAGAGAAACTTAACAAACCTAATTCTGTAAGCCCATGTACCGTTTGAACACTATAAGTCCGATATTCTGAGAGCAAAGTCCTATTCCGTACCATTCACTGAAAAACTGTATTGTTCTAAATCATAATAGCAAATTAATCTATGAAAGGAACAAATCATATTCATAAAATTTGAAATTTAGAAGAAAGTTTTAGGCATTATTAGCCTTTAAAAAATCGGGTCATCAGCGGGGAACCAGCGCAAGACTTGTTTCGGTGCCATTAATCCCCGGACAAGTCATTCTGCTAACTGGCGGCACCATGTTTGCATTTCCAATACAAACATCCCGAGCTGATGTATTACGGAATAAAGCGAATATGATGTTCCTTAGTTAAAAAACTATCTAATTGTTCATGTACATGTATATATCATATTTTCTACTTCATATGGTGCAGATTCCTTGGGTGAAATAGACAAGAATCAGAGCCAGGAGGTTGGGGCCAGTCACCATGTGTTGGTGTGTGCGCTGCAGGAGTTAGGTAGTCTGGTCCAGAGCCTGGGCACAGCTGCCACACCCCTTGTCTCAGAGCCAGCCACGTGTAAGTTATAGCCAAAGTCTGATACTAGTGAACAGGTTTGATCCACAAAGTTTGTGTTGACGTTTTTTTTTTTTTTTTGGCAACATGTTAACATAAAATTTAATGAATTATAGTGATTGGGCAATCGGAGGAAGAAGGTTAAATTCTAAATGAATATAGCACAGAATAAAGTCAACAAAAAAACCACTGATATTCCTTGTGAAATGCAACATGTCTTTGATAGAGTGTACATGGGAAAGGTATCTTGAGAGCTTGTATTACCTTCCTTATTGTTTAATTTTAATCATATTTTGTCACTTCATCTAATTTCTGAAGTTCACTTTGTGCTTTCTTGACATAGACAAATGGTTACTGCAGGAAAGGGGTAATATGCCCTTTTAAGACCACAGAGGGCAGCATAGAGACTGTATAGTTTTGCTTGTTTGCATGACAATTCCCTCGGAAGCTTTCATTAAGTTGATAGCGAAAGTGACTTCTGCATTATTCCTGTATCTGACTCCCTTCAAAGGCGGACCATGCTGTAGGAAAGGCGTAATGGATAACAGATAATGACATTCACAATGATCTCTCATCTGACTTGCTCGCAATGCAGACCATGTTTTCTGTGCTGCAGGATCATGTTTGGTTGAGTCATCAATAATTCTTGTTGCGCACACTAAGTTCACAGGGCCTCAGAATTCCTTAACAAAAGTCCTGTTCATTTTTCAGCTATCCTGGAGCCAGTGGTGTCAGTGCTTATCCACCCAACCCCGGCCGCCCGCCTGTCTGCCGCATGGTGCCTGCGGTGTATCGCGGTGGCCCTGCCCTCTCAGCTGACCATGTTACTTGACCGCTGCGCCAGCCGCATGCACCACCTCAAGGCTTCACCTGAGGCTGTGTCTGGCTACAGCTATGCCCTAGCAGCACTGTTGGGGGGTGTATGTCATGTGTCCCTTGGTATACCCCATGCCAGGGGAAAGGTATGTTATACAGCTACATGACAAATGTCTTTATGCCATGATACACAAAAAGACGTTTTCTAGTCAACATAGTGCAGCAGAGAAAGCACTTGGTGGGCAAGAAATGTGGCATGCTACTGAATCACTGCATGCTTTCCATATACACAGAGGTGTATTATTAACTAGGAGTGATTTGGAAATGTGTTATAGTGCCAGTATTGTTGAATGTCCCATTTGCTGTCCTGGGGGTCTTTACTGATAATTTTGATAAACTATCACAATTAACTCTTTCAGTGCCGATCTACTAAAGTGAAAATAGTCTGAATTATCATTAGGATCTCAGATTTGTATTCCTCGTAAAAATACCTTTCATTCAAGTACCAGCATGCCTCAAGTTCCAGAGAAAATATCCCAGATCAACAGCTTTTCTGGATGCACATTGTGCCCAATGCACGCTGAGCAAAGCTGTTGACTCAGTCCAAAATTTGGCACTTAAAGAGTTAACAGACTGCTAAGATTTGTTTGTCAGATGTCCATGCACTGTAAATGAAACCACATTTCCGTGAAAACATGTTTCACTTTTATAGCATGTATTATTTTGACAAAAACAAAAGCAAAGATGGTGATATAGCTGTGTTCTTTGTCACAAATATAAGTGCTGTACTCTGTGTAGTTGAACTTGTGTATTTGCCTGTCAATGAACAGTACCAAGTTTATTTTGTTTTTAATTGTAGCAAATTTTCAACATTGCCGAGGAACTGCTGCGGACAGCCACACAAAACAGTCGACTGTCTCTACAGCGCACTCAGTCTGGATGGCTACTTCTTGGTGCACTCATGACACTGGGTAAGATTACTGTGACTTTTTTGTTGTGCGGTCCTGACAAGCACCAAGTAAGATTACTATCACTGCCATTTGGTGCACTCATGACATTGACTGGGTAAGATTACTGCTGTTGCTTGTAAGTGCACTCATAACACAGGGTAATATTACTGTTGCTGCTTGTGGGTGCACTCAGGACACTCAGTGAGATGACTTTTACATAAATTTTGGCACCAATACTACAACGGTCATTAGTCTATTAAACCCATTGAGTACTAGCCATGGCAGTAATCCTGCTTATCTGGATTATTCTAAGGATTGCGCCTGCAAAGTCCTCATGTGAGGGCCTCTCATTCAAGTATCGGCATGCCTAGTCTAATTTGGGCAGCCATCACTAGATTGCATCCTGACCAGAGAAAGTTCATGGTTTCAGAAAGGTGTTGACTAGTCTAGAAATTAGCGCTGTAATTGTTAATATCATGTAAATATGGATTCCAACAGGAATACAGATCAGGATGTTGCAAGAGTATCTGTATATTGAATTTGGTGCTCAATTGAGGACACATAATTACAAACTGTGACCTCTCTCATTGGACCAAAGGCTATTGTTTTGACAGGGATCTAACCCATGGATTACATCACCTCCTGTCTGACATCATTTTGTGATCATACATTAATCAATCTTGACTACAGTTGACTGCAGTTTACTGGTTGGGATAATTAATACAAAATGATTCCATGAATAGCACAAATTCAAATATTTCAAGATATACAGAAATACACACTGTATTTGTTTAAGTGAAAGGTATACATGTAACAGCACTTTGAAATTGAAGAATGTAGCAGGAAGGGTTAATGTTTATGCCTGTAACATATGTGCTTCGACAATACAACTACTGTTCAGTTCTTCTTGTAATCTTGGAAATATGGATGATCACTATATAGAAGTAGAAGATCAACCATGAACATTTGTATTTATTTGAAATGATAATAGACAATATTTTAACGATGGACAGGTCCTCCAGTTGTACGCAATCACCTGCCACGAATGTTATTACTGTGGAGGAATGCTTTCCCGAGATCGACCAAGGAGCTGGAGTCCGAGAAGGCCCGAGGTGATGCCTTCACATGGCAGGTTACATTAGAAGGCAGAGCGGGTGCACTGGGGGCCATGAACAGTTTTGTCAAACACTGCCAGGAGTTGGTGACCGAGGACGTCATTAGGCGACTGCTGCCACCACTAGAGTGCGCTCTCACACTTACAGCACAGTGAGTACATAAAAGTTTACCCACCTACATGGGTCAACATGTTTCAGAAGCCATTTGCGTGACAATCTCATATTCCATCTTGCCATTTGAAGTGTGGGAAGAGGCTTTGTACAATGATTGATGTAATCACACATGATAGAAAGCTGTGGAATACAGTCTACTGGTCTTGAAAAGTAATGTATTTGCATAAAATGAAACAAATTTACATCAGTTTTATTTTGGGGGGGGGGACAGGGGGGGGAAATACTCTTGCAGAAGGGCAAGTTGTGTTACCTCACTCACTGACTCAACTAATTTTAATTACAATTTATCCTTTTTGAAAACTTGCAGCTTACCCAGTGTGATGAAGATGTATGGCACTCACTTGAAAGCAGCGGCTGCTATGGTCAGGCTGCGCCTCTATGATGTCCTGGCTCTGCTTCCTCCAGAAACATATGAAGGTGAGGATGAAAGACACCTGGCATAACCTTTTACTGGAACTCTCTGTCTTGCCCAAGCATGAAGCAATAGCAATTTTTTGGCCCATAAGCTTGGTGGTGGGGGCGTGGAGAGTCCAAAAGGGAGAATTTCACAGTACTTTCATTACCACAGCTGAGTTGTCAGTCAGCTGAGGTTAGAAGATGGTTTGTCATCCATTGTCTTTCTGTTGTCCATTCACATCTACCTTTCATCTTTTCAAAAACCGTAAGTGAAATTCTCTTCAAAGTTGGTGGGGATACACCTTGGGTGGATCTCAACCAAGTTTGTTCAACAGGCCATGGGCTAGTGAGGCTTAGCTTTTTAAATGTTAATTTTTGCTTCACTTTTGACAAATGTGTCAAAAATCTTCTCCACACAGCTTGGCCAATTGATTTGAAATTGCAACAGGACCATTTTGGACACCACGAGACCTTCATTCATACAACATGGGTTTCACTCAATTTTTTATTCTGTTTATTTATGAATTTTTATATTTCTGTCTTTTTGTAAATTTCAATGACATCTGAATAACAAGCATGTTTCTCTTCAAAGTGTTAGACATGTAGCTGGACTTAATCTCCACCAAGGTTGATCACCAGGTGGGAGTACATGTACTACCATTTGCTAATTTTTAATGAATTTTTTAAAATTGCTTATTGATTAGTAAGAGCACATGTTAATACAGGCAAACTAGTGTACATGCATGTGTATGTAATTTTCACCAAAACTGTGAACTGCATCCACTTCAAACTTGATGGGGATGTGCCTGAGGCAAGACTCGATAAGTTTCTTCACATGATCCAGTAAATTTTTTCTTGATCTTTATGATTTTTTTATTCATTTTTTGGTAAAAACCTTGAAAATATGCTTCTTGAAAACTGCTAAGCCAATGCTTTTGAAACTACAGACAAACACTTTTTGCTACCCTTAGACCCAGATGGGATTTATTGTTCATACGGCCCTCTAATATTGTTCCATGAAAAATGTTAACTGGCCCTTGATGAACTCCAAACTAGCTGTTGCTTGACATGTTATTGTGTAATGTACAGGTGCATTCAGTGCTCTGTTGCGAGAGCTGGTTGCAGAGTTCACACTGACCGATAACCCAGCCAACACCACCACGTCACTGTTACGATCCATGTGCCACGTGGATGATAGTGTCATCCTTGGGTCCTGGCTGCAGGAGACAGATCATAAGGCTATTGAGGACCAGGTTAGTCACAGCCAAATAAAAATACATATATATATATATATATATATATATATATATATATATATATATATATATATATATATATATATATATATATATATATATATATATACATATATACATACATACATACATACATACATACATACATACATACACACATATATATTCGTATATATACATATACATACATAAACATATATATATGTGTGTGTGTGTGTATATATATATATATATATATATATATATATATATATATATATATATATGGGATGATTTTCAAGTACACTGCTGGCATTGTTGGGAGTGCTCCTCAGGAAAAAAAAATCTTACTTCGGTCACTGGTTCCATGTAAAATCCTTAGAATGAATAACTGAACAAAAAAGCCTTATTTCTTAGAAACTTGTTTGAGAAGTTGAGTGTGGTACATTATCAGATTAAAACAATTTTTTGACAATATTGAAGTTATTCATTTAACTTTAGTGACAACGTTGACCAACAGGCAACATGAACTGCTTCTCTACTGACTAACAGTTTCGCCACTAGGATGGGAACATACA
Organism: Hermodice carunculata; assembly: GCA_964020975.1. Taxonomy (NCBI): domain Eukaryota; kingdom Metazoa; phylum Annelida; class Polychaeta; order Eunicida; family Amphinomidae; genus Hermodice; species Hermodice carunculata. The sequence goes on along the minus strand of CAXHWN010001941.1, from coordinate 229,259 downwards.
AGAAGTGTGAAAGTGTGTGGAGTAAAATAAGTCAGTAGCACTGTTAGTCATCACTTGTATATAGTCTGTACACCATACCTCCGTACCACTGTTGCTACTCAATTGTACATAATAATGCCAGGATAGCGCAGAAATACACCCAAGAGCAGACTAAATGTGACATTTTGTATTCTGTGTCTCGTTTGTGGCATATGTGCACACAGATGACTTGTGGTAATAGAGTAGTCTGCCATGCAATGCATGGCAGTGGCTTAAATACGACTTGCAAGTTTTTAAATAGACAGCTTGTAATGTTGTGCTGGCATGCGTTCTGTAGTTTGTTCTGAATAATTAACACAGATATTTCTGACGAGTCTAGCAGAAGTGAGGAATCCTTGTCAGTTAACCCGGAGGATAAAGCTTGTCAACAGTGACTACTATTCTTGGTTACCATGGTTACTTAATTTAGTCAACAGTGACTACCTTTCTTGGTTACCATGGTTAGTTAGTCAACAGTGACTCAACTTGGTTACCATGGGTATTTAAGTTATTTAAAAGTGACTAAGCTTTGCTAGTCACCATGGGTATTGAAATTATTCATCAGTGACTTTTCATCTTCAGTGGACACCTACAGTTTGTTAAGAAAAATCATACATGCATTGGCACCAATTACAATTCTGTCGCACATGGGTCTGCAAAAAAGCATCTTCGGCAGATGCTGAGCAACACGCTGGTCTCTAGAACGCAGCTCAACACTTACTGGTCATTTTTTTGATCATTTCACCCTTGTGTCTGGTGTATCCTTGTGTCCGCTCATGTTGTAAGTCTTGTATTGTGTCCATACTGTGTAGACTAGTTATCACCCAACCCTTGCCTGCATAGAGTCCAGCTGCTCCCAGTTCAGAGTAACATTTATAAATGGAGCTGGAGTTTCTTCTATGGACCACCAGAGGGCAACACAGAGAAGTGGCAGCGGATTAATTTGCATAATACAATCAACATGTTTGCTGCATGTATCATTGGTGAATTACATATATTACACTTTTGGCTGTTGCTTTGCCCCATGAAGGTAACAAATGTATGAAGTTTCAACATGTGAGTGTTCAAATTAATAACAAAGTGAAATTGTAGTTTTGTTTGCTTGTTTTTTGTTTGTATTTTTTTGTGTTTCCAAAAAAAGAAAATAATAATAATAATAATTTTAAAATCAGTAGGGATACTTTTGATAACTATGGGGGTGATTGCCTACAAGAAATGGAGAACTCGTACTTGCAAATTTTTCCAAGGGGGTTAGTGATGCAGGTCATTAGTGAAAATTTGGGATGGAGCCAACCAGTAGGAGTGTTTGGCGTGTAATGACACAGACAGCTGTGTTTGTTTGCCTTTGTAGCTGGAACCTAATCGTAGACTGGATCAGGAGCATGTAAGTACAGTCGGTGGATAATCAGTGTCGTTCAGGCACCAGCTGTGCCATCCTGTGCCTGGAAGTATAATCATTAATATCACACATGTAGCAGTGAACACACTCAACTGTTGTAGACTGAAATGCCTTGTGGATGGGGCATTCAGGAGGTCTCTTTTGAATAGAAGAATTTCACACACAGTGACAGTTTTGATGATCAGATATGGTGGTCAAACAAACTTATTGGGAATTAAAAGTTAAATTTAGTTGAAGTATCGTTCTATGTAAAACTTGTAGTCTGTTCTTACCTCAGTTGAAAGCAAATTGACTTAGATTTGTATTGGGAGCTAAATGTATCCTGCAGATAAATTGTGATTATCATGGAGTGTGGGCTGCTCAAATGTATGTCAAAATTAAAACACTATGACACGTGAAAAGTATCGTAACACCGATTTTATAGAAAAGACACCAATAATGGCATGTTTACAGCTTTAGTGGAACAACTCAAATATGAAAACTGAAAAAAATAATAATATACTTGAAAATAAATACATTCACAATATGTTGTTTAAATTCAAAATCTGGAGCCTGGTATGAAGAGCTGATAAGAACAGTATTTATGTCCAGTTTCTTGTTGATGTAATCTATGTCTTTGCATGGATAAAAAGTTACCAGTTACATGATGCACCACCATTCTTTTGAAAGAAGGTGAGAAAGTATGATTTGCCTGAATGCCCTTGTCCCTGTCACAAGACATGTATTTTTGCAGCTTTATATATACAGTGTTCCCTCCTCAGCCTGACTTAATTGCATGTTGCCTCCAAGCAAGAAAATCTGATGCACAAACCTGATCTCTGTCACAATGAAGATGTTGTCAGAACTAATTGTGCTGTGTGCTCAGTGACCAGCCGGTTGTTTGATGAAAAGTGATAGTTTATGCATATCATGTCAAATTTTTTATTCATTTTACTTTTTTTTTAATAAGTGAGTTGCAGACCTGTTAGGTTTTCGTACTTTTTACATCAGACATTGCACTTGCTCAATTGATCATACTGTTATATGAATACTTGTTAATATTCAATTCATTTTCTACCACATGTTATCACTTGTCTGAGTCGGCTCATGCTCTCTGTGCTCACTGACAGCTTGGTCAGACATTTTATACTCTTGTGCACTGTGTCCATACAACATCTTCCATCTTTTCAAGCAATGTGAAAATGATGTTAAAGTGTAAAAGACCCCAGCTGGGCAATATTGAACATTTAGTTTGCACCTGAAGTGTTTTAAAATCGTGACATCCTGTGAGGGTTTGCCCCTGTATGGGGGTAGGCCTGGGGGTGGGGGGTAGAGGGTAAGAGTAGGGATGGACCATTGTGCCCCAATGTTGGCTCTTGACTACTAGGAGGTCTTGGACTATGCCTAAATACTACATTCAGATTGCAGATACTTTTTTCAAACCATGATGAATGTGCAGTTAGACAGGGCTCAAACCCTGTGTATGAAAAATTCTATACAATTTGTTTTTGAAAACATGACAAGACTTAACAATGCTCGAGTTTGACAGTTTTCATTAATGTCCCAATCTGTGCATCAGATGTCAGCTTATACATTGTATGGTATGCCCACATAATTCTTCAGAAAGCATAATAGAAAGGGGTACAAAGCAGCCATGACAACAGGAGACTCTTGACAGAAACCTTTTGCTGCTCGACAGATGATTAACATTGCATGTAAATCAAAATAATTTAACCAAGCTCGCTACACAGTGCCGAATCTTGCAATTAAAACCCCCAACAATCCTGTCATGCCTCTAACTGCTTAGCCATCATATTCTCATCTTCGAAGCAGATGATTTTTATGCTGATTCCCACCACTAGCCCGTACTTGACTTATGAGGGGCATGGGCTCATTTGACTGATACATGTACCATTTTCTTAGATTGAATTATGATTGGTCAATTTCATTTGTAGAGTACTGACATTACCACAGATGAACTGTGACAGGTGTTGATTGTGTTGTATGAAATAGGAAATGAATTTATTTATCTTTTTAACAAAGTCCTTCCTTAACCAAATCAACCAAATGATTTCACTTGCGACCAGAGATTCCAGAAATGGATGTGAGCAGTTGACATAAACTTTCAATACACAAAAATCAAGTGAGGACTTTCTGTCAATATTTTTAGGCAGCATCCATAGCATGGAGACGGGGAACAAAGACAGCGCCTGTCTGTCGATATCTGTGTGAAGTGGTTTTAGTGGAGTGGTCAAGAACTATTATACTGACTACCCGATTAAATATTGCATTTGTTGTATTTGCTGGTCTCCCCCACTTGGCACTGTTGAACATAAGTGTTTTTTTCTTGTTTTTTTTGTTTTTAGTTTTTGTTTTTTGGGGGGTGGGGCTGGGGGTTGAGATGTAGCTACCCACATGGTAACTTGTAAAATGGAGCATGTGAACTGCATTATGGTCAGCATGTGGTTTGTGTGAAATGTGGTGTTGCCAACAGAGGTACAATGAAACCTTGAGTAAAATACTTATACTACAAGACTAACTGCACTAGTCCCACCACTTTCACAACACAAAGGGTTGTGCTGATTTTCAATAAGTAAAAGCAGTCAGTCATGTAATGCTGCATGTTATTTATGAATATATATTTATATGGTATGGTTAGGACCATGATTCAAAACCCTCTCCAAACACACATCTGACTTATTTAACACTGACAAGCGCCACGTCCTCCGTAACATTGAGGGGCCTGGAGTCAGACATACTCCAAAGCAGTTCGAACACATGCCATCTCTCTCTCTCTCTCTCTCTCTCTCTCTCTCTCTCTCTCTCTGTTCCTCCCTGCCTCCCTACATAGATTAGTGTTTTGAATCATGGCTCTGACAAGGGTGAGATTATGTTTTCAGACATCATGCAGTCTTGTGAGACAAGACTAGGTTTATTAGTGTCCCTTTGAAGCTGGACCAGAGCTGTGTGTAGCTCCTAAACTAGAGCTGTGTATGACTCCTAATCACAATGACATTGCCTCATTGTAATATAATGGCTGTGAGATTAACGCTTTGCATTTTTAGTTCTGATGGTCATTGATTGGTGGTTATTTTATTACAGACATCATCAAAGGGGCCACAGGTCAATGCTGTATTGTCCTTAGTATATTCCCACAGCCATTCTGTGGTTTGGGTTAAAATCACTCCTGTAAAGTGTAAAGAGGCACTTAAACCCCCCCCCCCCCAAGCCTTTCCCACTCAAATTGCCCAAAAATGTCCAGATGTAAATTGTCGTCTGCCGACAGACTGCCTGTCGTCTGAGGTTTGTACACAGGCCTTTCACATTTTTACTTAAACTTCTCATTACTAGAAAACATTTTTGCTGTGTATGTGAGACCATTCATGATGACATGGTCTGGGTCAATAGCCTTTCTTGGTGCAGGTTGGGCGCATTGCACCCTAATGTGCATCAAGGAAAGTTGTTTAGTAGTACTCTGACGAAGAGTGGGTTAAACAGGCCAACTCTGGCTGGAAGCAAGATATTATCTGCTTCAATGATTTTTCATTCATTTTTGTGGTAAAGGGAAACAATTTGAGTGACAGGGCCCTGTAAGAATAGCATGCCCCAGGGAAAGATGTTAATGTAGCCCTAATATGGGGCATCCACAGTACTTTTATGCCAAACTCTCTCGCCCTGTCACTTGGCAATGACGACAACGCCACCATGATATGGGCATAGTGATGAAAAAGCAAGAGTGTTGGAATAAAAAAATACTTATTTCAAACATATAACAATTCCTTCTTATATCAAACGCGTGTGTGTGGAGACTTTTTCAACAGTTACCCAAGTTGCTAGTGTGGCAAGAGCAACATATTTTGTGATGTTTGATGCAGGGATCTGCCCATACAAATGGATATTTCCTTTTTGAGTGATGTGGTCAAAGGAACCCTGAAGTTAATACGATTATCTTGTATTCAAGGGGGAAAGAGTTGATGACAAGCAGTGTCAAATAGGGGTAATATGGTTTGTACAGCTTGCCCATTGTGAAGTATTTCCTCCACTGTGTATTTATTATTTCATGAATGACAGTTGCTGATGTGTTTTTCAACTGCGTGTTTCAGTGATGTCTGTCAATCCACCTGCGTCAATTGATTTTTTCCCTGATGTTCAGTTACCATTATGGTCATTTTGCTACCCCTCTGTTGTCTTCTTGTGTGCCTCATGCATTGAGTTCAAGTTGAGGGAAATGTAAACTTATGAAATGAGTCCTGTTGGGATATAGGTGCACAATTGTCTGTGTGTGTCTATTTGGGGTACATGTACTGTGCGTTCCATGTTGTTTTTATGTGTGTTTTGTGGAAGGATAGAAGCATGTCTGATGATTACTGTGCAAGTGGAACGTCTTGTGAGATTAGCCCTTTCCCCATCAAACTGGCCAAAAAACAGCTGGCAGTCAAATGTCATCTTCTTCAATATTTTTGACTGATTTTATCACAAATAATAAAAAAAGTGAAATAAAATCACGAGAATTGCAGATGAAACCTGTCAAGATAACATGCCTCAGGTCAACAGCTTTCCTTGGTGTAGGTTGGGCACCAAGGAGAACTGTTGACTCAGTCTGACTTGAAAGAGAGGGAAGGATTAACTGTCAACCATTGCATGAGAATGCTGCTCTGCTGATTTGTATTCTACCAGTTGTGTTTGCTCATGTCCACATCACTGACATAAACAGGTAGATACTGTGCAGGGACGACAATATCAAAGCAAATATGATACACTGTACGGGTCTCATGACACAAGGTCAGAAAACCACTCACTGAAAATCCCTCCTCTCCCCCCCCCCCCCCCCCACTGTGGTGAGAACCTACTTGCAATAAGAGCCATTTTACTTGCACACCGAATTCAGTTGTTAAAAAAAAAAAAAAACTCATGAGAGACCAAGGAGACCAAGGGTCAATATGGTGTTTAAATAGCTGGAAAGGTTGTCCATAATGACAGGCTTTACTGTATTACTGGTAGTTCTTGAATCCACACTCAATTTCTTTTTCCCCCCTCTCTTTCTTGAGGAATTGCACCATCACAGAAGGTTGAATCTTTTCATCTGATAACTCTCTACCTTGTATCTATCTATCTCTGTTAACCCTTTCCCCCTTGAACTAAGACCAAATCAACAACTTTCCTTGTCCAAGTAAAGCTATTAACCTGGTGCATTTTATCTCAATAGATTTTATTTGCTATTCTCAGTCAGATTGTTTTTCATTACTGTTGAAATCAGTCAAAAACATTGAAGCATTGACAACATTCCACCACCAGCCACTGTTGGTCATTTTAAGTGGGAAAGGGTTAAGTTGTTAAGATTATTTCAACTAATCAACCAACAGCATGCATTATGGTCACTTACTGTGTTACAGTTGCAGCCAAACAGTGCCTCTGGGTCTGGGGCATTGGAACATGATGCAGCTTCTCTCTATACAAGGTGTCCCCAGGTAAGAACATCTCACCATTGCCTGTGCTCTTCAAAATTTTGTTAATCATTGTGGTAACAGTGGAAGACCAACAACACATACATTATTCTTCTGGCCAGACTGCCCTGTAACATTATTCTTCTGGCCAGACTGCCCAGTAACATTCTTCATTACGGTAAACATGCAGAGATTCTTGGGTTACCTGCGTGGTAGATTTTTCTCACTACTGGCGTTTGATACAATTTTTGTCAGAAAAAGTCAAAAGGAGATCCAAGCAGTTGTAGTACAGACAGTTGTCATGGTTACTCAATACTGTGATTGAAAGCGTGTGAAGGAGAACTCAAAGTAAACATGAAAGGTCCGTACTCATGTGTCATATATATTAAAGGAAAAGATTCTGGATGGAGCAGTCATCTCAGAATTTCCTGTAACTTTTGTTAGAAAAAGAGGCCAGAACAAGATCTAAGAAGTTTCAATGTATACAATTTTATGGTAGTGCAGGGCTGAAATTAAAACCACAAAATGTAGCTCCAGATGCAAAAAAAAATCATTACTTTTTACAATTACTTAAAGGGGGAGACACCAGGTCCTCTGCCATTAGGTGTTGCCGTGATTGACAACTCTGTGAGGCTGTATGGGCAAGTCTTCCCCAGAGTGGCGCACAAGCATCGACTCCAGATGCTGGAACACTTCTTTGAGTGCATCAAGCAGGCTAAATCATCACGACAACAGGCAGTCCAGATCAACATCTTCACTGCAGTGCTGAGTGCTCTCAAGGTCTGGTCAGCTGTTAGTATACCGGTTCAGAGTGGCAGAGCTGTATGTCACATCCTCTCACCAGAACAACATGCTATCAAAACACAATTATTTCTACAAATGAGTGCCTTACATTTATCATCAGAATCAATCAATACATATCCAGTCTTTCTTTCTACACAAAATACAGCCGAAGAATAATTTTTGATGTGATCTAGTATACATGTGTTGATTTTCATTGCAATTGTTTGAAATGACACTGGTTAAGTATATTTTGGTATGATTTTCAGAATATCACAGCCTGTTGTTCTCAGCAAGTTTTCATTGTTAAACTACCATACTATCCAATTAAACACATATAGGATGCATGGAAAAATTTTCAGAATGTAAGCCCCCAAATCAGACCTCTGTTTGTAATGTTTTAAAACTATGTTTGTATAACTATTGGTACAAATTTAAAATATTTATATCACTTGTCACTTTCTGAGTAATAAGAGTGTGAGGGGTGTTTAAGGGGCAGGGGCTCCAACAGGGGTAGTAAAGTATGATGCGAAAGACAAACACCTGCACAGTGAAACCTGTCGTCAAAGACCACCCCAAGGGATAAACAAACTGTGGCCTTTCATAGGAGGTATAAATAACATGAAAAAGTAAAAGGTACAGTATTTTGAAATGGTGGTCATTGTGGGCAGGTTGTCGATTACTTGAGTGTTGTTTTTTTTTTAAAGGGATGGTGTCTACCACTGGACCACGTTACCTGACATAGATGTTGTTTTTGTCTCGACAGGGTCTGGCGGAGGAGAAGATGGGCTTTGGTCAGATTGATGTTAGGAAGGCGGCCATCCAGTTGGTTATGGTATGTAGCATTTTTTATTTGTGGTATTTTTTTCAAACTTTGACCAACTTGTTTGTTTGAAAGATATATTCTATCCCAGTCACATGCGCGCGCAAGGTAAATTCGTCTTTTTTTCCGGGCATAAATTTGTAACAAATCCCAGCAACCATGCCCTCTTGTGCATTGCTGACGTTGCTTGTTACGTCAGCAGCCAGCACATTGTGTTTCATTGATCTTGCTTTCATAAACAAAGTATAACGTGAAGTCTGCTGTCAGAACAGCACGCGCCGCACGCACCGCGTGATAACCCAAGTTGCAAAGCTTATTTCCGTTAAAAAAATAAAAGGGGGGATGGGTCTGTCACTTGAGGCATTTTTTTTTATATTTAAGTTGATCAGGTTTGCTTGTTTGTCTCTTGCAACATTACTATGTTGTCGGAAACTGGGATAGAATGGGGTTTAACTACTTCTAGGGAGGATTGGACGTTCAACTAAGCCCGCACCATGAAGGCTTGGCAGCCGTCCATGCCCCGACGAAGGAGGGCATGGACGGCTGCCAAGCCTTCATGGTGTGGGCTTAGTTGAATCTCCAATCCTCCCCAGAAGTAGTGAAACTCCTAAGTATATGATAGCTCTTTACTGTGCAGATATTTGTTTAAAATGGTGTGCAGCTGACCTTTACTTAAACCTTTGGTTGAGACGGATGTGTTCTCTTATATTGCAACCAAATGATCTAATCTGTATAAACAGAATTTCTTCCCTGATGATTTTTGTTCTAGAGGGGCAGGTGGATAAGGGTTATTGACACATGGCCCCATAGAAGATAGCTTCTATTTCAAGATAGTAATCAGATTTATTATAAATTTGCAAGAATTGTAAAAGAGACATCAGAAAAAAGACTTGTTTGCTTTTCTACCTCTAGGTGGCACTGAACAACCTCATTTCAATCCATGCAGAATTGTGAGGCAGATGAGACTCTCGGTTACATTCTGCTGTGTAACAGTCATAAGACACAGTGTAAATTTTGCAAGAAATGTTTGACAGAAACTAGTGATGGTTCTGATTCTTCTTTCTGGCTCTAGGGGGCACTGAACAGCTCCAACCCAATCCTGCGTTGTGCAGCAGGTGAGGCTTTAGGTCGCATGGCTCAGGTGGTCGGGGAGAGCCGCTTCATCGCAGAAATGGCACAGTACAGTTTTGACAGGTTGGTGCTGTTAGCTCCTTTTCATTCTATAGATCTCTTAAGTTACTCTTGTCTTCCTTAATTCATGACATGCTGTATCCCTGTGCATTAAAGTTCTTGCACTTAAAAGCAAAAACCACATGCTTTGTTAGGAAAATGAAAGGTGTTTGCTAGCAATTATATTAAAATCCAAACACACACTTCAATTATAAATGTATACACAGGGGTGCAGAACAAAGCCACTTCTGTAAAGCACAGTATTAAACAGTGACTGAAAACAGCAATATCCAACATGTATATCTGATTTTATCTCTATAGTGATGGACATTCAAGGCATTATGAAGTTAAAAATCACTTGCAGTCTTTATTTATTTATTTATTTATTTTTTTTAATTTGTGTAGCTGATATAAGCATATAAGCCGACTAACATAAAAGAAAAATATGCTGTTCTTAGCAGGAGTTGACATTTGTGTCATTCAGGATGGGTTTGTATTTTGGTCCAGCAAGTGTCTTGTGTTGTTCAGGATTGTTTTTGGAATGTTTTAGGCTGAAGTCTGCCAGAGATGTGGTAACCAGGACTGGTCACTCCCTGGCACTGGGTTGTCTGCACAGATATGTAGGCGGAATGGGTTCTGGGCAGCATCTGAACACCAGTGTCAGCATATTGCTGGCCCTGGCGCAAGACTCCACATCACCTATTGTGCAGGTATGGGCAAATACAACTCGAGAATATGTTATTTTAACTTGCTGTTATTTATCTGCTTGTGTAGCTGAGCGAGTTTCAGGTGTGAATCAGATAGATTTCTGTGTTTGTCTTTGTAGGTATGGGCTCTCCATGCACTGGCATTGATTGCAGACTCGGGTGGGCCCATGTTCCGAGGTTACATGGAGCCCACATTGTCCCTGGTGCTAACCCTACTGTTGTCCGTGCCACCATCCAATGTGGATGTACATCAGTGTCTAGGCAAGTGTCTGTCTGCACTCATCACTACCATAGGACCAGAGTTACAAGGTATGTACTATCAATTGCTCTGTCTCAATTCAAATTACTGTGAAGCTCTTGGCAAACATATATGTATTATATATGTCTGTATCTACTTTTATACTTACTGATTTACCTCTAGTTTTGTAGCTGTTTCACATGCCAGCACATGTATTTATCTAATTGATGGATGGCCGTACAAGGCACAGCCATCTGGCCATCCTCGCACATACTTATTGCATATATATTGTATTGCTATTATTGATGTGAAATAAACTATTTGAATTGAACTAAGCTGTCCCAAGTGGTTAACCCATTCTTGGTCACAGTACAACTGAGTCCATAGCTTTCCTTGGCATGGGTGGGACACATTGCACCCAGCCCGTACCAAGAAAAGCCGTTGACCAAGGGTGTGCCATTGTGAATGTTCTTATATACAAATGTCAGCAAAAATGTTTTCTATTGATGAAAAATTTAAGTAAAAATTTAAGGCAAACATCAGTTTACGTCCAGATGCTTTTGGGCAATTTGAATGGGAAAAGGTTAAAAATGGATTACGCTGTGTTTTGGCTTTGCCTATAGCATCACATCATTGGCTTGTTATGTACCACTGACACTGTCATTTTGAAAAAGCCAGGCACTGAATTGTGAATTTTGTTGTGGGGCACACTCTTGTAAGTGAGTTCTGGGCTATGCTTTTCAGTGTATGTATCTTGGTTAAAAATTCTGGGACTTACATACAATTTTGGCGCTAGTCTGTCATACGGGCACAATGGTGCCAAAGGAAGTTGCGCAGCAGAATAAAGCGCTATAAGCTTGCACTTTATTTCATCATGCATGCGCAGATGCCCAGAGTACTTGTGCCTGTATAAGTGGGTTTCCAGACAATTTTTATGCCCTAATAAAGATATGGATTTGAAAAGCTGAAGCCACTGGCTCTTGCCAAAAAAAAAATCGGAGATATAGCTCCTCCAGGAATGTATGATTGCATTTGTGTTGTTGTAGGCAATGTGTATTGATATACATGTGTATTACAGGTAACACTGGTCCAGTGGCCACGGCCCGTCTGTCCTGCCTGGTGTGCTGTGCTATCATGCAGGACCACTACGATTCTATGGTGCAGGCCGAGGCCATTGCCTGTCTACAGCAACTCCACCTGTTTGCTCCTCGGCACGTCAACCTCACCACATTGGTGCCCCACCTCTGTGTAAGTTCTTGTCTTGTTTCTGGTATACATATACTATTTTGTGCTGAGTACATCACATTGTTTAATGTGTTCAGTGCTTTGATGGAGACCTGAGTCTTCAGCTTTCTTTGTCTGGAGATGTGGACATGCTGGTAGTTGAATAAAAGCTATTTTCATTAGGAATTTGAATTAGGAATTGCTATGATAACTTGAATGAGCATGAGTTTTGTTGTGATTAGTACTGAAAGATCTAAGTTGTGGGGTTTCAGGACTATACAATGAAAGTTTTAATTTATACCAGGCAGCAGCAACTTGACTTAAGTGGGTTTAACTGGATAGTTTTTGTACATGTACAGCTGTAGAGTACAGCTGTGGTAAGAGATATACACATTACATACAATTCTATGCAGGATGAGACGCGTATGTAACACAAAATTATATGAGTATGCAATTGTTTTTCAGGAGGCATTGACGAGTTCCCATCTGTTACTACGACGAGCTGCTGTAGCCTGCCTGAGGCAGCTCGCCCAGCGAGAGGCCAGGGAGGTGTGCGAGCATGCTTTGGCTCTAACTGGCGAGAGTAAGGAGAAGGCCAACATAACAGAGACAGGACTGGAAGGCGTACTGTTCGCTCTGCTGGATACAGAGACGGACAGGAAGCTGCTGTCTGATGTACAGGACACTCTGGTTAGCATACTGCAGACGCTAGCTGCCGACAACTTGACTCGATGGTTGATCCTGCTGAAGGACGTCTTGCAGGCATCTACAGGTAGATCTTTTATCATGTGAAGCAAAGTCATGTTCTCTTGATCATGGTTGATTTATTTTGTAGTTAAGGAGTCACATACAGCAAATTGTGCTATATTCAGCATGATAGCCCATGGCATAATGTACACATGTATGTATAGCAATAAGCACAGCATACTTTTGGCATGTCATACAGAGTTTTTTCTTTTTCCATGCACGACCTCCTTCAACATATTGAAGTTTATGCCGTGGTTGTGCTGCTTGTTAGTGAGGGATGATTAGTAGGAATAAGAAAGTAGATAGAATTAATAGTGGTTAGTAATTAAGATAAGCTTTTGTATTGTAATCTTTTGGTTCAGTTTTGACACTAGGGTCCTGAATGGCTCTGGTGTTGTTGCAGCTAGTACATCAGGAGGCAGTGAGTTCCAGTTGCGAATAGTAATGGTTTCTCTTTTACTGAGATATCAAGTAGCACAGTATGTGTGGTTTGTTTTCTGTAGAATCGAGCACTCTCAATTCCCCGGCCGAAGACCCAGATGCTGGAGAGAAGGAGGAGGTAGATGATGATACTGCAGGGCTGCACATTAAGGCAGGCCAGGAGGAACTTAAGCAGCCCTTGGTGGCTCCACGCTGGCCCACCAGGGTTTTTGCTATCGAATGCCTTCTTAAAATCATGGCAACCTGTGACAACACAGAGTCACAGATTGACTATGCCACCGCAAAGGATCTCAAACAGCAAGGAAAAGGTGGGACTCAGGACTTTCTTTTAACTTCCCTGTAGTGTCCATTTTGATTAATTTAAGAAAACTTCAATCCTGTAAAGCTGAAGCACAATCAGTAAATTACATACAGATGTAGCTGTCGTGAGAGACCATTTGTGTTGAGGGACCATGTTTTCAGCATACATGCACTTCATTTGGTACTTTGCATATTTGTCATCCATTGAAGTGGTCTTTTAACATAAAGCTCACAGCAAAACACTGGTAAACTTGCACTCTTTATCAAATAGAAGTTGCAAAGTGCTTAGTAGTGTTTTGCTTACTGACTGGAAAGCTGTACAGCTAAATCTTTCCAGATTTCATAGAAGCTGTGTGAAATTTGGTACGAGGTCTTGAAGAAGTTTACAAACACCAAATTCCTGTCACTGTTGTGTTCAAGGCCCCAGACTTGGAGGCACATTTTGGCTGTAGCTGTAACACAGCAGGGAACCAGTGTATATGTTCTAGGTCTGTTGGTTGAAGTTCAAATGTAATCACAACAACTTAACCCTGTCCCACGTAAACTGCCCAAAACTGGTGGTCAAATATTGTCTGCTTCAGTGTTTTTGACTAATTATCACAGTAATGATAAACAATTTGAATGAGAATTGTAGATGACACCTATGAAGATAACATGCCCCAGGTTAACAGCTTTGCTTGGTGTTGGTTGGGCATATAGTGCCCAACCCATGCTAAACAAAGCTGTTGACTCCATCTCAGTTCAAGTGGAAAGTTGTAACAGGTGCAAATATGTATCTCAATAACTGCAAAGTGCTTTATTTGGGCCGGTATAAATTTTCTTGCTTGTTCTAAAGTGAATAAAACTTAGGGGTCTTAAATTTGCAGCTTTAAAGAAATAGTTTTCTTCAAAAGATTCCGTTGAATAGAGCTCCTTATTAAATGCTTGCACTTTTAAGCATAAATTACTTGCTTAGAGAGGGAAATATAAAGAAAATTCAAAATTTCTCAGAATTTCACAGTGTTTTTTAAATTTGCAGATTTAATGTAGGTGTAAGATGAAAAATATAAAACACTGCAAAGGTAAAGCAATTGAGAGGATATAAAAATTGAAACTCGGGCATTTTTCGTTGACAGGTGACTACTTGGTATTACATCTCTCGGAGCTGGTGAGAATGGCATTCATTGGGGCAACATCTGAGAGTGACCAGCTTCGACTTGCTGGCTTGGCAGCCCTTCAGGAGATTGTCACCAAATTTGCCAAAGTACCGGAGCCGGAGTTCCCAGGACATGTCATTCTGGAGCAATACCAGGCACAGGTGAGAAATGCCCACAAGATGTGTATTAATACGTCACCCAACCGTCTTCTCCATGCATTCTATAAAATATGTTTAAATCAACGTGTCAATAGGGAGGCAAGAAGGCAGCTTGATTGCACAAGTGTATAGAAGCCAGTAGCCTGTCTGTCTGTGAATCTGACTATTATCTTACCATGCACAGAGTCTATACCTCTGCCATGTACTTGCAGGTCGGGGCAGCTTTGAGACCAGCGTTCACACCAGACACAGCCCCTGATGTCACAGCTGCTGCTTGTGAGGTAACCTGTCTTTCCCATACAAAATTCTGTCTTGGGATCCACTGACCATATGAGGAAAATTGAAAAAAAACACGTGAAAATCAAGTCAAGTTAACAAGTTTTCTGTGTCTCTCGTGCAAGCACATGTAAAATATAATTGAAGAATGTACCTTTCTTTGTCCATGGCTGACGGCTTGTGCTGGCCAAGTGTGAACCCCGTCAAGGGTCTGTGTTTCAGTAGATGTACTTGGTTATTTCAGTGGAATTTTAAAGCTCATTTTTTGCCTTTTGGTGCGTGAAATAAAAAAAGATCAGTGGAAAAAGTATTTTAGTCTGTGAACATATGTGCATGTATTTTCCCTTATTCTACATTGGGGAGGGAATGATCACCTCCTTGAGGGAAAATCTTGAAGTTTCATTGCTTCCAAACCACTTGATTAGACCTTTGTATAAACTGCATTGGTATATATATCAGTTACATTAACATGATGTACCGGTACCAGCCTGCAGGCAGTATATAAATAGTGACCAGGGTAGTGTTTTTTTGACAATGGTTTTCGATGGGCGACATTTAGTCCGTTGCCCATTACCTTGGTCATCATGTATTTTAGGCCTCCTTTTTGCCATCAAGGCCAAGGGGATGCATTTAGGCATATGCCACTATTTAAAACAGGAAAGGTTAGACTTACATTGATAACGGGTAATCATGCAAGTGCTCCGGGGTCGTCATGGTCATGCACTTGAGTGGATGCCAGATTGAAAAAAAACGGTCGCACGTCGTCAAGGCTGCTCGTGATGCCAGATCGAATGGATCATGGCTACTGACCAATCATATGACTGTATTTTGGCTTGAAATGCAAGGAAATGGAATGTGTGTGTAATGTTTGCTTCTACATGTACAGAAGTCATAACATTTGCTGACCAGGATCAATGTAAGCAATTATAATAGTAGATGGTGTGAAAACGAGGCTGCTGTGATGTAACACTTTGTTTGCTGTGATATAACATCTGATATATCACCATGACCCTTCTTTTTGTTGTACTTACCCCCACTGCATTACCACCCCATATGAGCCCTGGATTTTTTTTTCACCATCAAAGTACGCACAAGTATATGGTTGTTTAGTTCATTTAATAAAACAATTACAGCAAATGTTCACAAAAATGCAATGTTTACTTTTGGTTCTGCATTCCTATGGTAGTTACCGCGGTTGATAATAGATGGGGCGGTAATTCAAGTACATATGTGTGCTGTATCCGCAATTGTGGTCAATGCAGCAACAACCAAATATAGCAGAGTTACAAACCTTGTCATGCCATTACTCTACAATTATTGTGCCAATTATACTCACACATGTAATGACAAGTCGATGCAACTGCATTCATAGACACACTTGGTAAATAATCTTCCAGATGACCGCAACCTTTGAACCAGTGTCAAAACACTGTCTCACTGAGTAGGCCTAGTACCAGAACTTAAAGTAGGCCTACCGTTGCCATGGCATCCAATTCCTCTGGCTCCACACTGAAGATGAACTTTTTGAAGTACTTTCATTATTGTTGTATGGGCCTTGCACTTAAGCAACCTCTATCCCGTAAAAATAATCCAAACAGAACACAAACTATTTCGAAAATCACCCAGCACACAGCGAAGTTGCATGTTTGCCATCGTTGTTCACTTTGAACTGTGATATTTTGATTTGTCACATGACCTCGTTCAGCCAATCACATTCGTTGGACATTGTTTGTCTGTGGGTGCCCTATGAGGTTTTCACATTCCAAAAAGCTTCCCAAAGCTATATCTGTATGATAGCCAAATGTAGGCCTAAGACACAATTATGATATACTACGGTCTCTGCTCTTATGATCAATATTTTGAGCTTAGGCCTATTTGGAAAGTTGTAACTAACAGCAGAACAATTGTTACACCTGTGGGCCCCCAAATAGGGCCTCGCTCATCTCCAAAATGTTAAATTCAGCAGTGGAGGGAGTATGCAAGCAAATGGGAAGGGCATGAACAAAAGCGATGATAATGGGTGAAAATAGGCCAGTAAAATCCCTACGTCAAATTTGAGGGATTTTCAACTTGAAACCATATAATAGGAATTAAGTATGGCGTGGCATTGATTGTTGCCAATATATCACAGAGGCGGTGAGATAAGAGTCAGATCACTTGCCCTTGCCGGTAAACATTTAACGTAAGGTCTGCTTACAAGTAAGCCTATCACAGTCCAATATGCATAATCAGAATAAACAAAATCTGACATCTGCTGGCAAGTATCTATGTTTTAAAAGATTTTTCCCCCAAATGATGTTACATAGGTAGTTGTGCAGGCTTAAGTTTATACCAGTCTGTTGACTATTACAGGTATGCAGTTGTTGGATTGGCAGTGGTGTTGCCCGTGACCTCAATGACTTGCGAAGGGTGCATCAGTTGTTGGTGTCGTCGCTAGCCAAACTGAAGACTGATAAAGATGGGATACTGATTTACAGTGAAAGTGCTTCCACCATGGAGACCCTGGCCGTGCTGCGCGCCTGGGCAGAGGTATCAATATATCAAAAGATACCATACTTCAATCACCTGTACTTTATAATATATTGCTTATAGCATGCTAAAACCATGTGTACATGTATTCCTTGTGTTCAGTAGAACACACATGCACCACAGCTGATTGTCTCATCTTGTAATTGTTGAATAAAAAGTCCAAGCACAGGTGCAAAACATGGACGTGTCATGGTTATATCTCATTAGCCATGCCTTGTTAATCACCACAAAAGTTGTACTCGTCTGAATTATTCTGGTGATTTGGGATTCAAAGTTGTGAAAAGATGTTTCATTCAAATACCAGTATGCCTATATGTGCAGAAAATAGAATGGTTTGGGTCAACAGCTTTCCTCAACGTGCCCAAGTGATGCTGAGGAAAGTTGCTGACTTAATCTATAACTTAGCAGTGAAAGGGGTTGAAAAGACCACCTGTCTAAAGTGACCGCATTGGCTAGATTTCATGTTATTATTGCATAATATTAATCAGATCTGTAATTCTAAGTTTCTTCAATAAAACTTTCAACAACCTTTTGGTCATTATATTGTCTGCTTCATTGCTTCAGCTTCATTTAAAACTTTTATTAAATATTCTGACGAAAGTTAAAGAAGAAAGTGTCAAGATAATAAGGCTCTGATAAATAACTGTCTTCAGCACACTGGGCCCAGAGGATATTGAGGAAAACTTGACTGAGTCCTAATGACATGAAGAAGGGACAAGTGCAGTCTGGTTGTGCAGCAGGATACCCTCTTATTACATAAATACCTATATTTGTAGGTCTATATTGTTGCCATGAATCAGGAAATGGAACGGCAAAGTAAGAAAGCTGCAAATGAAGAGGATGAAGAATTGGAAGAGAACGGAGGGGGAGAGAGCCTGCTGAGCCTGGTTCAGCCAGAGATGGTGTCACTGAGCAAGCACTGGCTGGCAGCCCTCAAGGACCATGCCCTCTTGTCACTACCAGCAGGTAAGATCCATGGCAACAGGGCCATGTGTTCGTGTGACTCAGGTAACCATGGTAACAAGACCATGGTCTCTTGGCACCATAAGCAGGTAGTTTCTGTGCTCAAGTCACCATGGTAACATGGTCACACCCTTTGGTCACTCAGGTAACCATGTCTTCTTGTCACTATTAGCAGATAGGTTCTTGACTCAAAATTGATGGTAACAAGACCATGACCTGTTGTCTTTGCCAGCAGATAGGTTTAGACTCAAGTAACCATGGTAACAAGACCATAACCACTTGTCTGTGCTAGCAGTTAAGATTTGGGCTAAGGAAACTGTGGTAACAGGACAATAATCTTTTGTTTCTGCTGGCAGGTGAGATTTAGGTTCAAGTAACCATTATAACAGGATTGTAACCTCTTGTTCCTGCCAGCAGGTAAGCTGTGGGCTGGGAAACACAGCTTAACAGAAGCAAGACATACCAGAAGGTCACCTTTGCAGACAGACATTTGTGAATCAGCAAGCACTCGAGATCAACAATCTGGATTAAGAGAAGTGTACAATAGCTTTCCTCAATAAAATGACCTTCTGCTGGCCAAGCCTGAGGAGGAGAAAAAGTGTGTGGATCTATCATGATTGACCCACGTGTGGCCCCCATAAAATTTGTTATCAGTCTCAAAAATGTCTGGCGAGTTCTCTCATATTATCCCCTATGCTGATAAGGTTTTCCCTTTAGTATGGCTATGGTGTAAGAGTCACCCCGTCAAGATACATAAGCAGATGCTGGTCCATCAAGGGAATTGAATTGTGGTACTTAGAAGTCTTTCTTGATTCAGTCACATATGTCAGGAGTGTTGGGGATGGGGATGGTCATTCTCCTCTTGAACAAGTCAGATGGATACAATTAAGTGATTCCTGTTGTAGAATATTCCAGCCAGCTGCCAGCAGAAGGAGGTGCATTCTACACTGCTGACACCATGGACTCCTCCCGGCCACACTACAAGAAAGCGTGGCCACCCATTCTGTACGCAGCGTCCTTGTGGATGAAGGAGACTGGGTTTACTACCAAGGCAGACAAGAAGGATGGCACCGACACACCGGCCAACATGAGGTCGGAACAGTGTGACGCTGATCGCTTCCACCTGCTACTGGGTAGGTTTCCTTCCTGCATTCATTGTGCCAGGTGACATGAACCCAAACATCTTGATTGCCACATCAGTGCACCGTTATAACAAAACAAAATACATGTAAACCTAGACAGTTTAAGTGATACAGTAAAACCTCCCTATACCGAACACCCTTAGGATAAAAGTGTTTGGTATAGGGAGGTCTGCTTACATTGGAAGTATTTATTTGGGACCGAGAAATGGTGTTCAGTATATGGAGGTGTTTGGTTAAAGAGATTTTACTGTATTTAAGAAACCAGTAACAGGTGTTTTCTTTCTGCAAGCGGCTGTGCTAGAACTTTACAATTCACCTGGTAAACAGCTATGTCATTCCATGGTGGTCGACCCAAAACCAGCATGTTGATTTCATAAATTTAAAAATAGACATTTTCTGTCATTGGTTTGAAAGTGTAGTGATGTGGATGTGAAATTGAAACTAAACCTTTAGTTGGCAGTGTGCATGAGCACAGACATGCAGAGTTTAGTTACACATTTGTTACCCATTGCTACACGTAATGGTGCATTTCAAATCTGTGTAAGAGCCTGACAAGACCCAAGTGGGTTCAAACACATTGGACAGTTTTGCCTCATCCAGGCTGCTTGCCTTGTCTCGATAGCTTATAAGGTACATGTAACATGAAGTCACCTGTTACTCTTTTACATAGGTATAATGGACACATTTGACATTTGCCATCCCTTTAAAGACAGACACCAAAAAGTTAATACATGCTCAGTATCTCTAGAGTCTTTTATATAAATTTGCTCTTATTTAAATGTACATGGATGAGGCAAATACAATGTTTTGTGACCTGTTTTCTAATCAGCTAGATCTGCTGCACATTTTATGCACACAGGACTTCCTGTTCCCCCCAAATTGTTGTCCCTGGTTGAGTCACACACATGATACAATAGGTCATGTTGAAAAGCGATGCACTTTGGCCCTTTTGCATCTACTTCTTCCCATCATAAATCAAATGGAATGGAGTTAATATCATGTGAACAGATGAGTCGATACAACACAGTTACACAGAGTCCGTATACAGTGATGCTCGTCTGTTGCAGGGCTGTGCATTGAGGCTTTGTGTAGTCCTATGTCAATCCAGCCCATGGAGACTGTGGTACAGTGTCTTAAGGCCATCTATACCTTGCTGGACGACCACTGGCCACGCAGCAAGATCGGCACTGACCAGTCCCTTGCCATAGAGCTTCTCAATGTACTACACAGGTAAGCAGTACACCTAAATACAGGCATTGTCACTTGTCCCAGGTACAGTGGTACATGCTGTTCAAGACCACCACCTTTGCCGGCAAAAGTGGTCATGTTCTGCATGTGGTCTTGAATCCATGTAATTTGAATGCAGACATATTTTGAAGTGTCTTAAAAATGGCATAAAAAGCATGTGGTCTCTAGAAGGAGGTGGTCTTTGTAGCAGGTATTGTTCTAATAAAGAATACCAGGTAAGTACAATATTATCCGTTATTTAAGGTCTCCCTGCTGCTGGTAGAAAGTGATTTCATAGCAGGTCTTGAAATGCAATTTTTAAAAATAGTACACAATGAAGCTCTTGCAAGAGTAGTCTTAAGTCCTGGTCTCTTATGAGAAGGTGGTCTTTTTAGCAGATACCACTTTAGCAAAATTTTGAACAATTTTTGAATATCAGTTAACACCAATAATTTAAAAAACAGCTAATTGCTTTTATTTTTAGCTCTGCTGAAGATAAGTTGTAGAGCTTATGTGATCACTCATGTCTGTCCGTCCGTCTGCCATTCTGTCTGTTAATTTTTTTGCTTGTGAGCGAGATACAGTCCACAGTTTTAAAGATAGCCCCATATAACTCAGGACTTATCAAGTGTATGCAAATCTAGGTTGAATTTGATATTGGTGGTGCCACCTGTAGTCTTATGTAATATACAGGTCAAAATGTAAACATCTAGGGACCACTCCAGCTTCCTTAATTTTTTTATGGATCTTCATGAAATGTAATGGGATTGTAGAAGAGGTCAAAATCTCTGTTCCTCATGATACTAGTGGGACCACCTACAGTTTGACTGAAACTATGAGTTAAAATGTCCTGAAAGTTAATATAATTCCATATCTCAAAAAATAATTGATATATAGATCATGTCCAATGCTAATATGTT
Source organism: Hermodice carunculata (assembly GCA_964020975.1). Lineage (NCBI taxonomy): Eukaryota > Metazoa > Annelida > Polychaeta > Eunicida > Amphinomidae > Hermodice > Hermodice carunculata. Next base: position 207,638 of record CAXHWN010001941.1, on the reverse strand, counting down.
ATATAAGATCAGTGACCTTGACCTATTTTTGTTAAGTCACCATACCTGTTAAGTTGGAAGAGGTAATTTTGTAATGGCAGGTTGTAGCTCGGACACCAATGGTGAAAAGAATTGAGCCTCCAGATCAAAATTGCACTTGGAGTACATTTTATATAAAACTCTACTTCGTGATCTACTTTTGGGGTTACCTTGATTCAATGATGGTGTGACATAGACCTATTTTCAAGGCCATTAAGCACTTAGGAAAAGGACATCTAATTCAAAATCTTGATTAAGAATAAGGCAAATTATGCCAAACGTACTGGAAATATGTATCATGTGGAAGTTCCGTATTGCATAATATGGATGACCTTGATTAATTTTTCAAGGTCATGGAGGGAATAAATTTCAAGAAATTATTTTTTGGTGATGCTGGTCAGCAGAGCATTAGACCCATGGGCCTCTTGTTAAAGTCTTGATCATACATTTTATATTTGCAAATATTTTTAGTGCCTTTATTCTTCATTCAGACTACTGTTGACAAGAGAGCCCCCATCCTGCCACCTGCTGGTGACTGAAGTGGTTAAACAGGTCATCAAAGCAGCACAAGAGAACATGGAAGCTGAGAGAACAAAAGCTGTTGGTAAGTCCATGGTGACAGTTAGTGTGGTGTGGGATATAGGGGAGTAAGAGAATTTTGTATGGCCAAGTGTTTGGGACTGTGTTGGGACACGACTGGGGCATTTTTCAGTTTTTATGAGGTTAATCGAGCGAAACCTGAAATCTGACCCAAAGAGTGTTCCAACATGGTCCGGTATGTTAGGCAGTTCGATTTCTTGTTCTTAAATCTGCAATATATTCTCATCTTGTAAAGTGATATAAGACTAAGAAATCAATTATTTCTATGTACCAGACACTGACGTCAAACCAACCAGTCAAGACCAAGATAGTGGTGACCAAAAGTCAGGTGAAACAGTCATCGGTGAGGGAGGAAAAAGTGGTGACATCATCCCTGGCAAGAGCCTCGTGTTTGCCACATTAGAAGTCTGTCTGTGTGTCCTGGTTCGTCAGTTACCAGCTCTCAACCCAGCTGTACCCAAGACTGGGTTCCAGACTCCGACCAAGGAGTTGAAGTTTGATGATGAGGCATGTCAATTGGTGTCTTCGGCGCTACTTGTCATGGGAGAATTGCCAGGGCTGTGTTCACCAGCAGGTAAAGCAAGTCTTGTGGAGTTCAGTTGCCTTGGAGGCATCTGTGTGCTTCCATTTTGGGACTACATACAAAGTAACTCTGAGGTATAAAAACCTGCCAAAACATCATTCTGTCAGCCAAAGGCAAAGTTCCAGACTACAGATTTAAATGTATCTATCTTAGCCCCGTTTACTTTACAATCTGTATTGTACCGTTCTTTAAACTGCTCTTTTGTTGACATATTAAGATTTTTGTTGACAGTGCATGATTTTGTAGCAGCAATGAAATGTTTTGAGACATCTGGTATAGGTTAATGCAGATTGGACTTAACGGCAGACAAATAAGTGACTCAGTGTATAAATTACAACACATATGATCCCTGTCTTGTAACAGTGAGCAATGCCTTCTCTTTGTAGCACTCACATGATCACCTAGCTAATGCTTGTATAACCTGTGTGATCATGTGCACATTGTGTGTTTTGTTTGTCCTGTATTGACTGTCTTTTCTTCCCGGCAAGAAGGACTCTGATAGGGCGAAGCCCTTTTTCGTAATCGTGGATTACATGAGAAATACGTAATTTTGGAATGAATGTAATAAAATATGTTTAAACCAAAGCAAATTTCAGTCTGATGTCTCAATTTTGACAGGAAGCAATTCTCCTACAAATGACTTGCTATTTTACACTTGAGAGGTGTGGAAATAAAAAAATTTAGTTGTATTGCACACTTAGCACATGCAGAAATCATCAACAAAATGCAAAATTATCTTTATCAGAGCTAATGTTACTTTGATGAACAAAGTATATGCCAGTGCTGTTCACTGTCTTTTTGTTGGTTTGTTTTTTTGACACTTATATAGAGCATGTTTTTACATTAACAGGGAGTGTATCAATCCTACCCACAATTCTCTACTTGACGACGGGAGTCATAAGAGAAATGGCTGACAAAATGCCGGACACACGCATGCCCTCCACGATCCCCACCGCACTACAGGTGTTAAAGAATCTGTGTACGTCGCCACTGGTAGGCAACCCAGAGTGTTCCGCAGAGTGGATACGTCTTCTCCAGAGTGCTCTAGCTACAGTGCTGCACTTTGGGGAACCAGGTAGGTTGAAGAGGAGTTCTGGAAACTGAGCAAATACTTGGAGATGTTCATTGTAAGACATGTCCATAACTTTGAAGAAAACTCGGACATTCTCCTTGATACAGACTCGCACAATGCACTCATAAATACTTATATGTGACTTCCCGATACAAAAGTGAATTAATTTTTTCTTATTTAAAGGGTTGTACATTTTTTATACCAGTTCAGAGACTTATCTGTGTGCGGCTTCTAGTCTCAGATTCAGGTGCTAGTTGTGGTTTAACTGAAATCAATAAGTTTAGCAGGACTTTGATAGAAAAGGGCCTATATATCATATACATGTATTAAAGTACATGTAGTTGTGAATGGTGAGAACTCATGCCGATCGTCTAACATGTAACCCAACAGCTTGGTCAAGTGAGGATATATATGTGTGTAATGATGTGATTACTGAGGTTCACAGTGAGATGCTTTTTGCCTTTAGATCCAGAACAGAGTAAGAGTGGTGTTGAGGACAGTACACTATTACTGTGTGTTACGGTCTTCATCATGTCTAGTCCGAGAGATGTCGTGTGTGTACCCAACCTACAGAAACCATGCACAGACCTGTTTAGAAAAGCCTGGCTGAGTGGAAATCCACAGGTGAGAAGCAGTACCCTGTAAACTTTAACCTGTTCATTACATATTAAGGCAGTTGTATTGTTTGACCTTTGATCTGTCCCCGACACATTTTGATATTCAGAATTGTTTGTCCTACAGTTTTGTTTACATAAGGATGGATAACTTTCAGGTTGCTGGTGCCTGAGAATGCTGCGAATAAGAGTTGCCCATGAAATAATTTAGAACAAAAATGTTGTTTATCAATGAAATTATACAGGCTTTTGTATAATCCTGAAAGTGAATCCATTTAATTGAAAGCGGTCAACAATTGTCTTTCAGGTGCGGTTAAAATGCATCCAGACAGTGATGTCCATCTTTCAGCACCCAGATCGGACAGTGGCAACTCCATATATCCATGCAACAGCGCCCCCTGTCATTGAATTCCTCTTGACAGCAGGCAGTAATCGGCCAGTCAATATCATGGAATTAAATATAACAACAGAGGCTACTAGAATGGTAGAGTCTCTCATAGGCATGGCTGAGGATCACACAAGTAAGACTAAACCCTGACTATTAACTCATACTCTGGCACTAGGATTGAATGTAAATGGAAGTTAATTTATTGTATGTATGTAAATTTATATCTAGGAAGTACTTCAGTGTCACCTAAAAGCAGAGAGAGAAAAAAAAAAAACAAACTCACAGGTCAGGCATGTAAATATTGTAATTATCTGCCAGTCCAGATTAACAAATATTAAACAGAGTAATGATAGGGAAGAGTAGAATCTACATGTGTATGTCATCTTAGGAATTCTAGTGTAAATGCATGCAATTAGTTTTCTCAAAAACACTGATTGAATCCTCTTCAAACTGGTTTAAAATGTATCTTCAGTGGGTCTCTGCCATGTTAGCTTGATTTTTCAATGAGCACAGTTTTTGTTGTGATCAGCGTGGAAACAGTTAAAGAGAAACCGACTGTTTGCTTCCAGGAATACACCTGATGTCCATCTTGGTGCCAATACTCATCTCCTTTCTCCTGGATCCCAGTAGACTGGCCTCTGCTACCAAACCCTCCCGTGCATTACATGACTATGGTCTGCAGAGATTGATGACGATAGGGCCTCAGTACCCGGCACATTTCCGCAATGTGATGCAGGCATCACCAGAAATGAAAAGTCGCCTGGAGGCAGCTGTCAAAGCACAGCAAGCAAATGCCAAGCCACAGCCAGCTGCAGAAACCAAAACATCACCCCAAGCACAGCCAGCCAAGCCTACCATTACACTGAAAACAGACTTCAGTAATTTTACTGGATGATAAGGGGTGGAGCAGATAGTGCTGGCCTCTGGTGGTGGTGCTGAGAACTGATCAGTCTGCTTGTAAGCACTTCTTATGGCAAAACCTTTATTGTTGGTGATCATTCTAATTATTACAGTCAGTATTCCTTCAGCCTGTTTCAGGTCTGTTTTGTCATATGTTAGGTAAAAAGTGTTGGCTTTGTGCAGCTTTATGGTTGGCATTTGGTGGGCTAAACATAAATCATCACAACATGGTTACAAACAAAATATTTATGTGATAACATTAGTACAAAGGAAATATATAAATCTTTCTCCATCGCTCAGCTTCATAAACTTAGGTTTGTTGTTAGGGCCAGAGTGTAGATTGATTCAATCTGTGTGTGGGAGGATTTGTGAAACAGTTAGTACTTTGCTATCTCAGTTTCACACATCGTAAATCTATAATCTGTGCAAAAGACACTCCTATGGCTAATTTATGATGGGGGTAAATACATCTTGCTTTACCAGGCAGAAAATATACATGGTGATTTAGCTAGAGAAAACGAATGATTTTGTAAAGTTTTAGGATTTACGGGGATGCACATGTAATTAACTGTGCAGGGTAAATATAGTGAAACTTTTTTAAATTTTGAGAACATCTTGGGGCTCTGCACCAACCTGGAAGAAGTCCAGACCATAGTTAAAATTATGGATACAAGTATCCAAGGGGATACAGGTACATGTATCCTTAAAGTAGATATGTTCAATTTATGGACACGCTTACCCCAACGGATCAATACAAGTATCCTTACATATAATGGATGTCCTGTCATAATTACATGCACTGCTAGTTTTGAGATCCTGAACAAGAAACATGCGTGTGTGAAACACACTTGTGTGATTTTGTACAGCTTGAGGTTTCAATATATTGGAGATACATGTACCGTAAAGTACAGATACTGAGTATACATCTATATAAGTGTGGGTGTCCTTACAGTCCGGTATCAAAAGGATACTGGTGCACTCAGACCTATACGTCCTGATGAGCAGAGACTACTGACACACCAAGTACAAGTTTTCACCTTGGGTATTATCTGCCTGTGGGTTCCACTCTGGTATGTCCACCCTGAAGGTCTCAATGTCAAAATGCAAATATTTTAGAAAATAATGACAGTTGACATGTGTTTTACCACAATCATGGTTCAGTGTGGCATCTGCATTGAGCAGATTGTTGTCATGTGTACAGAATGTATGTCTAGATTTGTGAACAGAACGTTATTGATACAAGAAAGTTTCTGGAACATCTATGATCAGTTTTTATTGAGCATATATTGCCGGGGCTTGATAGGTAAGAAACAGCAGCAACACTTGTATAGAGATTGAAACAAATTTGTTATATAATGGTATTAATTATTTATCTGTGAATATAATACCCTGGCAAGATTTTAGAAAGGGGCAAAACCACAGCATAATGCATTTCTAGCAAGTCTTTTTGAGATGGGGTCATATTGAGCCCATGTTTTGTGGTGTAAAATAGAATTAACTTTTTTGTGTCTATTTAACCAGCAAAGTAGAATGTTTTAGGTGGACGACGTTTCTTTGGCATAGGGTTGTTGTTTTGTGTCAGCACTGGATAATTGATCTTGCAGAGTTTGTATGAGGACACCAGTGTGCTTATAGAGAACACAAGTGTGCTGTGTTCATGGCAGGATAATGGAAGATATAAATGTGATAAACCATTACTGACATTTGATGCTTGAAATTGCTCGATCAGACTGTTTGTAGCGACTGTCATGGTGGCATGCACAAGTTCACGAATGACCAAACTAGCATATTACAGTTGAGAAAAAGTGAGCACAAGATTCAGACTTGTGAAAGTGGAAAACAGAATGGATTCTAGATTGGATGGAAATGTTGCATTGAGATTGAAAAGGATCCAACCAGTAGCCAAAAGACATGCCCAAAAAATTAGTGACGTGAGCTTAGGGAACATTAATAATGTATTGAAGGAAACTATGCTGTATGTTCATTTGTTAGAGTGTATTGAAAGGCAGAATAAAGGATGCCCAATTGTTTGAGTGTTGAAGGAATGAATGTGGAATGCATGTGTTTAGTAGTGTTGAGGGAAAGAATATTGTGTGTGTGTATTTGACAGTGATGTTGAAGGAATCTTGTGTGCTCATGCGTGTGAGAGGATTGAAGCATACAGGATTGTATGCTGGTGTTTGTGAGGTGCAGGAAGTGATATTGTGTGTCCATGCATTTGCCTGTGGAAGGACCGCACATTTGTTTGAGAGTATAGTATGTCTGGCTGTTTGATTGTAGTTTGTGACTCTAGATATACACAATCTTGTGTGATGACCCAAGTATACACAGTTCTTTTTCTAACAGACATGCCTATAAAAACTAACAGTTGTGGTTAAGCAATCTCTTACACCTGGTGCCATATCTGTTGGTGTTGACAAAAAAGTTAATGTGGATTTCTACCTTCTAGCGTGGACAAGAAAGTTAATGTGGATTTGTACCTACTGGTGTGGACAAGAGAGTTAATGTGGATTTGTATGTCCTGGTGTGGACCAGGGTCGAGCTCAGTATAGCATAATGCTGGCAAGTGCTTGCTTTTAAACAAAAAAGTTACAGAATGCTCCCAAACTTTTTAATCCACTGATCGTACCCCGGTTGATGACAACAAGCGAGTCCATGAGCTGTATACCTGTTAATATGCACTAGGAAGTAGAAGATGCTGCTTTGTTTTTGTTTTTTTCACAATACAGTTTAGACCAGTCAGTATAACTTTGTAAGTATATTAGTATAAATTATCAACTGGCAGTCAACTTAATACATGTACTTCCGCCCATACAAGTCCAATGTAAAACATATCCCGTGCTCCAGCTTGTGTGTGAAAGTGACCACACATATAAACCAGCTTATGTTGCTTTGTACATATATGGTATGCATCAGATGCTTTACACTTTCCATATCTGTAAATGCCACAGTGAGTTAAAGTACACATAAGGATTGTTTTGTCAGAGCCCATGCACTGTTAAAGATGGCACACTTTATTGGCACAGTCGGAATAGGAAAGAAATACACAAAATTGCATGTGTGTACGGATTAAACAAATTCAGGGTAATCACATGCTTCTAGCACATGGATAGTTATGTAGATTCATGTAATGACTTTTTTTAAAAAAAGGTGATTTCTGTATACACGTTCAGTGGACAGTTATGTTTTGTGGGTTGTCTTTCAGTATCGTCAACAGAGGTATATTTCACCCCGCCACTTTTAGCATCATTATTTTTTGTGCATCTTGCTGGTCATATTCACAAAGGAACAAAAATCATGACTTTCGAAGTAATACAAAACACATGTTCAGCTTTTCATACCAAAAGATATTGGAACATAACTACTGGTGCAATAATGTTCTGAGGAAGATTTTATATGTAGGATAATGACAAGAAAGAGTAGGATGGTAAAGCAGATATATTTTGTGCAGTGGGTGCAGGCAAAAACTGGATATGCTATGGCCATTCCCTAGCGTGCCATACTTTCTGAAACCATGCATCTTGAGGTTGTAATTAATGGCGATGATGCTGCCTGCTGAACAAAGTTGTGTGTATTTTTCACTCCACCAGGCAGAGAGTAGAAAGAAACACAGGGATTGGTCTGTGTTGCAGGCAAGTGATGATGCTGTAGAGCCTGATCCTAACAGCCCAAGAAACCATGGTGGGCACAGCCACATTTGTATATAGGTCAGGTGTGGACGGGGAGAGTGTTGAATCATGAATGTTGGATAGGACAGTGTCTTCATATAAATAGTACATGGCTTGGAGGACTTTCCAGTGACTTCATATGGCTATGGTATGCAAGTGTATTTTAGCACATAATTTTGTATATACGATATATGTAGTGTGATCCATGCTCGTGTACAGTCTTGTGTGTGCTCTGTAGTGGTGCAGTTTACAAAGCCAGCTGTGGTTTGCTGTAAATAAAATGGAATATCAGAAGAGAAAAACAAAATGTTGTTTTCAATGACAAAATGAAGTATAACGGTTGGAAAGACATCAAAACCCCTCAACCAGCATAAAAATATTATGCGCCCTGGTGATCTTGAAAATTGGTCAAGGTCTCTGAATGTCAGAGTCGGCTAATCTTCCCGTGAGATGCTTCCACGGTACCCTACAAGTTTCGTGATAGCAGCTTAATTTGTTCAAGTTACTGTGTCTGCAAGGGCAAGATGCATACACACACAGACGTGACAATGACAATATGCGGTTGACCGATAAGGTCAAGGGGGTAAAAAGTAGAATCCCCAGGGGCCCTGGTACAGCAGGAGTGAAGCATGGCATTGGCATAAAATACCGTCTTGTGTGATGACTCACAGAAAGGAAGTCGCTGTAAAATATGTGTGCAGATGAGTGATGAACAGATCACTGAATATGTTTCCGGCATGCATGGAAGCTACCACTGCTTTCAGACAGCAAACCCTGCTCACTAAGTCCTGCCAGCATGTTTATTCTGCAAAATTTTTCTGAATGGGTAGGACATGACCTTATTGATTCATGAAACTATGGAATCTAATGAAACCACTTATATGGAGAGGCAGGATTCTGAATTGAATGGCAAGGCTTTTTCCTTTACGGGGGCCATAAGTTAACAAAGCAAAACAAAAGTCAAATCAGTATTTTACAGTTTATTTTAAGCCTGTGTAATTCTCAAATATTTTACATCATATTTTATGTTGGGAGGAAAAAAGAAAACATCATAACTGGATATATACAAAACAATTCTATAATTTTATATATAAAATATTTATGTAAGAGTTAAAATTTAGCTGGTCCTGTAATTACATTTTCCACATGTCCTGAAAGCATCAACTTTTGCAGCTTTCTTTTGCATTGAGTACAATGAAGTGAATTTTCCTCAGTCCTCAAACTTTTTGCTTTTATTTTTTTCTCCGGCATTTTGACCACCATTTGTCAACTTCCCTCAGTGCATCTGGTTCAATGTCGCAGACCAACTATGAATAAGATCCCAGCTATAGCTCGGGATTTCCAAAGCCAACCTCTTCCTGGACTTTATGGATCTCACTGAGTAAATCTTCATCCTGTAGATTCAACTGCAATTGAAGGAAAAAAACTGGCTTCAGCAATGTAAGCAAGAAAGTCCCAAAATGAGCTTCAGCAAGAAATTTCTAGAACTAAATTAGAAAAAGCTCCCAAAATAATAAAGAGTATGATGGGGAGACTGCACTTCAAAACTTTTGAAATACTGCTGTAGTATCCTCACTACAGTTGTAATACTTTTGGTTAAAATTTATGATTTTGGGAGGGTGGGGGGGTACTTTTGGTTAAAACTTATGATTGATGGGGGGGGGGGGATCTTTAAATTCCAAATGCCACAAATTATATGCTTTTTTATCCTTTCTTGCTCAAATCGTCCAAATATAATTGTTGTCTGCTTTAACATTTTTACTTAAATTTCACCTTACCAGAGCACAGTTGTGCTGAGATTTGTATGTAAAACCATTCATTATAGCATGCCCTAGGTCAACAGTTTTCCTTGGATGCACCAAGGAAAGGAATTGACTCAGTCATACTCTGACTAAGAATGGGTGAAAGTATGCTTTACATTATTAAAACTAGTTTTTGCAATGCACAGATGCAGAACATTGGATATTTTAGTGTATATGACCAGAATATCTTGTAAAAATGTTTTGCTTCATGTAATTCCTTGTTAATTAAAGCACTAAAAAATAAGTCAAAAATTTACCAATAAATAAATCAATTACATGCAGGGGATAACTTGTAACAAATGAAATGGACTCCCAACAGTAGATGTGTAAGCACCAACCTTCATGGCATATTTGTATGCCTGCTCTGCCTCCAGTTGTCGTCCTGTTTTGAGACACACCAGTGATAAGTAAGCCCATACCTCCGGGTCGCTGTTATTGAGGATGTTGGCCTCAGACAGGGCATCCTCTGCCTCCGATAACTCTCCAAGCTGCAGCAACAAAAGCACAAATAAAGCTTGCCACCTTAACCTAGCTGTATTGGCACTGTATTATGGGCAAAAGTACAGCTTGCCTCCTTAAACCTGCTGTATTGACACTGTATCATAGGCAAAAGTATAGCTTGCCTCCTTAAACTAGGGGTATTGGCACTGTATTATGGGCAAAAGTATAGCTTGCCTCCTTAAACTAGGGGTATTAGCACTGTATTATGGGCAAAAGTATAGCTTGCCTCCTTAAACCAGCTGTATTGACACTGTATCATAGGCAAAAGTATAGCTTGCCTCCTTAAACTAGGGGTATTGGCACTGTATTATGGGCAAAAGTATAGCTTGCCTCCTTAAACTAGGGGTATTAGCACTGTATTATGGGCAAAAGTATAGCTTGCCTCCTTAAACCTGCTGTATTGACACTGTATCATAGGCAAAAGTATAGCTTGCCTCCTTAAACTAGGGGTATTGGCACTGTATTATGGGCAAAAGTATAGCTTGCCTCCTTAAACTAGGGGTATTAGCACTGTATTATGGGCAAAAGTATAGCTTGCCTCCTTAAACCAGCTGTATTGACACTGTATCATAGGCAAAGTATAACTTGCCTCCTTAAACTAGCTGTATTGGCACTGTATTATGGGCAAAAGTATAGCTTACCTCCTTAAACCAGCTGTATTGCCACTGTATCATAGGCAAAAGTAAAGCTTGCCTTCTTAAACTAGATGTATTGCCATTGTATCATGGGCAAAAGTAAAGCTTGTCTCCATAAACCAGCTGTATTGGCACTATCATGGCCAAAAGTAAATGTAACCTTGACCCAAAGGTCAAAATCACAATTATTTTTTGTATCATCTCAAACAAGGACAGACATGTCTGCATAAGACAGATGGTACATGTACTCCCCACTCCCCCCCCCCCCCCACACACACACTTGCTGATTGTATACTTGTAACAGTGAATCCTATATAAATTTTTTAAAATGATTTGCCCTGCTGTATTTAGACTGGAGAAACTATGGGAATCTTACCCTGTAGCAGGCAATGCCAACACCCAGCCAGGACACACAGGAGGGAGACCTCTTGCACGCCATCAGGAAAGTATTTTTGGCTCCTTGGAACTGAAAAGGAAAATGAGTTATCAGTAGGTATTGCTACCATTGACTTATGAAGTCCCACTCACACTGTGTACATGTATCTAACAATGAAACCCCACTCAACATCTAATCTACAACCATACCACAACTTATGACTGTTATGAGCGTTTATTCAACTCTGAAATTCCTTTTCAGATTCTCATCACATTTGGTGAAAAAATATCTTGGGTCAGTTTCCACTAATTTTGGTCACATGAAGTGTGGCAGTAAAATTCTGAATTTTTAGGTAACAAAAAACTAATTTTAGATAATTTGCTCTTTTAAAACATTAAAATGCTATTGGCCACTATGGTGCTCAGATTTTCTGCAGAATGTATTTAAAGAAATGTTTTTCAGTGATATGACATTTCAAGAACATCCACAACCTCGGTTTCTTGGCTGTGTTGGTCTATACCAATTCTATGAACTCAAATTATTCATTTCTATGTTAAAGATTTTTTTTTCTGAAAGTAATGACTTCATGTCTAAAATTATAGAAACTGAAACCAACCTTAGTTTCCTGTAGGTATATAGAGGCCAAGCGTAGGTAAATGGAGTGAGTTTCACTTGCATCAGCCATGAACGATAATGTCCTCTCGTAACAGTCCTTTGCATTTTCTGTGTCACCGACTAAGTACTTGACATGGCCCATGATTGCCCACGCATCAGGATTCTGTAACATGGTCAGGGAAACTTGTGTCATTATACATATAATGCTAATGACTTGTTTTATCACAATTGTCCAACTGAAATCTAACAAAGGACACCGCAGCTTAAGTACAATTTACACAACCTCATGTAAGTTTTATTTCTGTATAACAGCCGGAAAACTTCATTCTGAAACGCATGGAGGACTTGGAGCTATGGTGTGTCATGTCAACAGAGAAAAAAGTGAAAAAAGGAAAACAAATATATTTTTCTCACATGATTTTGTACTCCAAGGGACTAAGAATATCAGGATTTTCCTCACACCTTAGAATTCTGAGGCTGCATGATTAAAACTAGGGCTGTGAAAGTAGTCTTTCTGTTATAATCAATACATAGTTTGGGTTTTCGATTACAATTTTGCTGCAGTAAAAAGTTTTCATTTTGGCTGTCCCTGTAAATCTGCAAATTTCTAGATACCAGTATACTTTTTATTCTGTGACTATCACTTTCTTTTTAATTTCCCTTCTAAGCAAGAAATTTTTGCTTATAACCATATGCATTTCAATGCACAGGGTCTGTTGTCTGGATCACATTTAACAATCTTATATTCTCATTTTGTAAAACCAGAAATTTACGACATCACACAAATTTGTACTGAAAAATAAAGTGCAAATTGATGTATGAAACCAGCTGCTTCTCATAACCCCAAATCAATATTGCAGGACAGGAAACAATTTATTTTTCAGCCCAAGTAAATATGGCAATATCACTTTGGCGAAACAAAAAAATTATAACAAAAGGAAAACAAGTCAAAACTTAAAAAAAAAGTCACAAATTTGTTCAGAAACATGGCATACCATGGAAGTCTTAATGTCCTTGTATAATGTGGAAGTGGTGTCAGAGTCGCACAATGTACATGAAAGTCAGGTTTTGCTACATTAAGGTGTGTATTTGAATATAGTCAATCCTTTTGAGTGATAATACAGAACCTTGCAATGATAATATCAGGACAGAATGATGCCCCTTTTGCTGTGGAACACTTTTTGTGGTTCACTGGTATCTTACACGAGGTAGGACAATACAGCATTTGTCTGCACATTCTTTAATTACCCCTCTGTCAGGATTTCTGGAGCAAAAAAACCCTAAGATATCCTGAGGTATCATTAATAACTGGGGGACACTAATTACAGATAGTCAGACATTTACACCTCGGTCTTCCTCTACCAGGTCAAATTTAACCTTCTACTTGTTAGATTAAGACTGAGTCAACAGCTTTCCTTGGTGCAGGTTGGGCCCATTATGGTTTCAGGAGGTGTCAGGTAGTGCCCTCACCTGGTGGTCTGTCTGTAGAGCTTCCTTTAAGGCTATCTCTGCTTCATCTAGTTCATTCTTCTGTAATTTTAATCTGGCCAGACAGATTGAGTACTCAGACGTAGGTCCACCCATTGGGTCCAGCAGTTGGAAACGAAGAGCTCGCTCTGTGAACTGACAGAAAAAATGAAAACATTCAAAGTCAGTCAAAAGTACCTTGACCCCATTCCTGACCAGATTATGACTAAGTCAATAGCTTTCCTTGGCATAGGTTGGGTGCATTGGACCCAATCCACCCCAAGGTAAGCTGTTGACCTAGAACATGCCATCATGAATGGTCTTACAGACAAATCTCAGCAAAAAATTTTTCTAGTAATGAGAAATTTAATTTAAAATGTTAAGGCAGACGACAATTTACATCTGGGCACTTTTGGGCTATTTGGGCTGAAGAGGATTAAAATGTAATGCATCATGTAGATAGTTATATCATCCCGTGTCACAACAACAGATACAAGGATGTTTACATATTCACACACATTTGATCTGCAAATCACAAAAATTTTCAGCAAACATTCTATTATCTTTTATGTCACCCTACAAGAGAATGTAACTTGATCAAAGTGGACAAGTCAACAAAATATAATCATGGTATGAATACTGCTCAATTTCTGAATCTACATGCTAGCCACTCTTGAAGCATGCAATACAGGCAAAAATTAGAATTTATCATTCTGTTGAACAAAGTCATGTCTGCCTCCAATAATCTATCTGTAGTTACAATCCAAATACATTTTTTCTACAAATAATCCTTCAACCTCAGACACTATCTCATAAGATCACCCATACACAAGCTAAAGTGGAGGTGTCTCCAGATCTGAGGTATCGTAAAATCCTCCTCAGTTTGTGCACAAACAACTTGTTCTATATAAATGGATATGTGAACTTTGCCTGCTTAGCCAGACCTTCAATCAAAGCTTGCAATTTGTTTCGGGGCCAAAGGTATGGCTGCCAGCATCGATCAGGAACATTGAAGCCCAAACGAGTCAGCTTAGCAGGCAAGTGTGACCCTGGCAATGTGTGGTATAGGAATATACTGGTAACTAGAGCAGGCATAAGTGTGTAAAAATGTGATGTCTGTCGCATGCAATATAAGACATGGTGTAATGGTGGCATGCTAATGATCAATTAGAGTCAAAAGTCAGTTGTTTGTAAGCATTGAACCAATGGTCTCGATTATAAAATCAACAGTTGATGTTATCACAAAATTTTCACAAAAATCCTGATTTCAATAACAGTCGCAAATATAAAGATATTCCCATTTAACGTTGTTGCTGTTGCCAGTCAAAGCACCATTAACACAGTGAACCTGGCTTGCCTCATTGCTTGAAAATTAAAAACAAAAAACAAAAAACAAAAAAACCCCAGAAGTTCATGTTGCACTGTTTGCACATGACACAATGTCAATCCTTGCTATATAAATGGTGGCAACAAAATGATATTGATAGGAAGACAATTATAGAAGGTCATAATACGATGCTCAGATGTGAGGAGATTCACATTACCTGCTTCTTCTTGACCAACTGATTATAATCAATCATTGGTCAGTCTCGGCCATCCAATCATCAATGATGAGATCGCAACCAATTGCCAACATCAGTGTGTAAAAAACTTTATACTGGAAACAACTGGGAAACTGTCTTTCCTTTATGATGTAATAGTTTTTGCCACTATTTTCATCATAGAAAACATGTACATGTTCAATGATGGAATTGCTGACCTATGCATAACATAAAACACTGCATGCATATCTTCAATTTTTCTCTTCCATGTATATGAATCAGAAAAAGTCTTCATAGGGCCCTCATTATTTAAAAAAAAATGGTCTTAACATCATGGGAAAATAGACAAACTTGCCAAGTCTGATGCCAAAGTTTAAAATTTTCTAGTCCATTTCCTTCAGACAACCCTTTCCACTCATGACAGTTTTGGCTCACCCTGTCAATAACAGTAGGTCATTGGTCAATGTCACAAATTCTTATGATTGCAGTTTCACATACATATGCTACAGTTCATATAGATAATAAACTAAGTCCTCATGCAAATGACATGGGCCAGCTCTGTCCATGGAGAAAATACTCACTCCCAGGGTTCCTTTCCCAAGGGAATCTCTTTCCCCCTTTTGAAGCATTTAGCTCTCAGCTCTGTGAATCCACACGTGTGAACTCAAAATGTCAGGCAAACACATCTATTTGATGGTTAGCCAGGATCAGGCAGATCCCAATGACAGTATGAGACCCTCAAGGTAACATGTTACCAAAGTCTTGTTACCCTCAAGTATATAAAGCATTCTCAGCTGCCATTACAACAGTATCTGACGAGTCCCAGTTGTGGCGAAACAATTGAATAAAACCTTTAACTGCAGAACTTTTCTGAAGCTGTTTTCAGATATAAGCTTTTTTCAGCAATGAAATGTTTGCCTGCTGTTCTGATTTTCTCATTACTTAGTCTGTGGGTAATTGTATGCAAGACACACTGAAAGTTTGGCACAGTGTTGTGCTAGCAAGGCATCAGTGGAATTTTTACAACTTTGTCGTCAGTTTCATGTCCACATTTTACTCTTAAAAGTTGTAATGTGTGCGTATTGCAGATCATACTAAGAACCATTGTGACATAATGCACTCAGTGAATCATTTGTGTTCTTTATCATGCTGTTTGTTTTATTTGTTTTGTGTTTTTTTTTATGCTTACCATCTCTGTTAACTGTCAAAGACCAAATCACATTCATTTTAATGTTTCATCAAAACTAACATCACTAGTCAATCCTCGCTAAGCAAATAACAGTATCAATCATCACAAGATTTCTTTACACAAGTCATGCTTTTTCAAAACATGCATCTCAGCTTTTTTTCATTCACCTCTACTGACATGTAATGTGGAGGACCTGTCTGTTTTAATGCAAGCAATAAGGCTGTGAAAACAGCATGTGCTCAGTTGAAGATAAACAAAAGCTCAGAGCTATAGGTATCCCTGTGAGGTGTGACCATTTGAAGGTACTTGATAGAAAACCACCCAAAGCACATCCTCATCAAGTCTGACATCAATTGGATCAATGGTCTTGAAGAAAACTACATATAAATACATGCATGCACGCTTGTGTGCCTATTGAAACCATGCATGTGCATACTCTTACTGATCATAATGTTATTTTTTGAAAATTCTTCAAAATTCAGCAAATGGCAGCACTCCCACCTAGTGTGAACAATTTTGGAAGAGATTGAGTCAAGTCAAGTTAACTTTTTGCCAATGTCAAAGAGAACCCAGCTTCAAGTTTGGAAGGAGAACCGTATAATTACAAAAATCTCTCTCTCTCTCTCTCACACACACACACACCATCATCTTACAAAAAAACTAGACATAGCTTCAACGCAAAGCATTGACTGAAGGGTCCGCTCTAATGAGCATGTAATTAGGCTGCCATTTACTGAAATTAGGTCATGGTGACACCAAAATCTAATCAGTTCATCTTGTCAGGCAAGATAAGCATATTGCCAACTTTGAGTGAAATACATGGAGGCATTCTGTAGATATCGCGGTAACAAGAATGTGCACATCTGAACAAACCGGAAACACAAAGGGTGCCCCCATGGGGCGGACCCTTTCAAAAAAAATACAGCTCCACCTGTTGAACAACCTAAGATCTGGGGGTCCCCCAAAATGTCCCTGTGCAATTTCAAAGCAGCTGGTGATGTGGTTATAGAAAAATTGTTAAGATTTTGTCAAAAAATGGAACCCAAACATCATTTAACAAAAAATAACAAGAGGGCTGTGTGAACAGCCCATCCCTCAGCTGATCTTGACATTCATCACACTTGCAGCTCTATGAACTTGGGAAAGGATCAAGGACACCATGTTCTGAGTAAGTCTGACCTTTATAGAACACTTACATGTGCAACATCAAGGTTCAAGTAGTTCTCAAGTTATAATGAAGAGTAAAATTCATGTATGTTGCACTGTGACCCCACAAACCAGGTCAGGGTCATGCATGTACTGTCTCAGCATGACCTTCATACAGAATAATTAACATGTGTAGCTAACTCAAAACAGATCTCAGGTTATCAAGTAAACAGTAAATTTCGTGTCAGTTGTCCTCTGAATTAGCATTAGAATGCCCATTGACTTACATAGTAATCGATAGGAAAGCTGCATTGAACGATAAGTACCCGAATTGAAAATCCTTAAAAATCAGGAATCCAAAGCAGTGCCACCTACTAAACAACTGTTTGACCCTTCCACAACAAAATATCCATCACATTTCAGCTTAATCTGAGGGACAGTTCTGAGAACAAGCGAAAAATAGCAAAACCATACAAAAAATTCATTTAAAAAATTGCAGTGCCACCTGGTGAACGAATTGGGAACTAGTGTCCCCGGGAGTGTCTATGTACGACATCAAAGCAATTGGGTGAGCGGTTTCAGAGGAGAATAATTTTGAAGGTTTGCCCCAAAAAAGAACATTTTTTTTTTTAAATCCAAAATCAATAGAGCGTGACCATTTGAACACACTTGGTAGAGATCCACCCAAGGCACATCCCCACCAAGTTTGAAGTAAATCTGGTCAATATTATCAAAGTTATGACCATTACAAGAAATTCCCATGTTAAACTTTCCTATTAAAACTTTTGTAGAGATTTTTGAAAAAAAAATCATAAAAAAATCCAAATTCATTGGAACATGATCATTGGAATAAACCTGCTGGACACCCAACCTAGGTACATTCCCACCAAGTTTGAAATAAATCTGGATGATGGTTTTCGAGAAGAAGTCGAAAATGTAAATTAGCATTAGAATGCCCATTGACTTACATGGTAATCAATAGGAAAGGTGCATTTACCCCAAAGGAGCCGAATTGAAAAAATCATTAAAAATCAGGAACCCGCAGCATTCCCACACAGTGTACAACTTTGTTTGGCCCTTCCATTAAGAACATGTCCACCACGTGTAAGCTTTATCTGAGTGACGGTTCTGGAGAAGAAGTCGAAAATAGTTATAACACACACAAAAATTCACAAAAAATTAGAAAAAAACTGCAGCGCCACCTGGTGAACAAATTAACAACAAGGAGTCCCTAGATGTCTTCCTGTGTGATATCAAAGCATTTGGGTAAGCAGTTTCGGAGAAGAAGATTTTTTAAGATTTGTCAAACCCCCCCCCCCCAAAAAAAATCATTAAAAATCCAAAAATCACTGGAGCATGACCATGTGAACAAAATTGGTAGAAACCCACCCAAGGTACATTGCCACCAAGTTTGAAGTTAATCTGGATGATGGTTTTGGAGAAGAAGTCAAAAATGTGAATTAGCATTAGAATGCCCATTGACTTCCATAGTAATCAATAGGAAAGCTGCATTGACTGACAAGTACCAGAATTGAAAAAATCGTTAAAAATCAGGAATCCGCAGCATACCCACATAGTGAACAACTTTGTTTGACCCTTCTACAAGGAACATATCCACCATGTTTCAGCTTAATCTCAGTGATGGTTCTGGAGAAGAAGTCTAAAATAGCTATGACACACAAAAATTAATAAAAAATTAGGAAAAAATTGCAGCGCCACCTGGTGAACAAATTAAGAACTAGGAGTCCCAGGGAGTGTTCCTGTGTAATATCAAAGCAATTGGGTGAGTGGTTTTGGAGAAGAAGATTTTTTAAAATTTACCCAAAAAAGAACAAAAAAATTCATTAAAAATCCAAAAATCACTGGACCGTGACCACTTGAACAAACTTGGTAGAGACCCACCCAAGGCACATCTCCACAAAGTTTGAAGTGAATCTGGCTGACGGTTTTTGAGAAGAAGTCGAAAATGTGAATTGTGGACGACGGGTGGACGACGGACGGACGGATGACGGACGGACGGACGACGGACCCTCAAAAAACCTCAGCTGACTGACAAGTCAGCTGAGGTAAAAATCACTTGACTGTGACCTAATAACAAACTTGGCAGCATTTCATGAAAATTATGTCCCCACCAATTTTCTCTGAAAAATCTTGCTGATGGTTTCAGAGAAGTCAAAAATGTAAACTGTACGTTGACAGACCATCCTAAAACCTCAGCTGATTTGATGCATCAGCAGAAATAAAAAAATCAATGGAACGCGACAATTTGAACAAACTTGGTAGATACCCAAGGTAGTGCCCAGTTTTCAGCCAGCGGGAATAAAGTGTGTTGTCTGGAGAAAGGAAGTACTTACACGGTAAAATTATATTGTAGAGTAAAGCAACACATTTTAATGAATTGAAGATGGAAAATTTATTTCAAATTCTGAACCCCGGTGTTTTTCCCTATGGATATATCATTTCATTGCCTCTCAATTTCTCAAATGATGATAATCTGAATTTTTTACATGTACTGAAAGTTCAATTCACTTACATTCCCGTGAATTCCCTTTTTTTTTGTTTCACATTATTTGTTTTGCAGGATGTTTTCTTGAAGAACAGTACACACAATGAAGATAAATTTTCAATGTTTATCATTCAATATAGATTAACTACCTTACCAAGAAGTATATGTTTTGCACGTTGCATGGCAGCTTGTCCAACTGGACAAAAACTGGGCTCGAGCATTGACATTACTGCACATGTGGGACGGTCAACAATTGAGCGGCTGATTACTATGGATGGAGAGGATCAGAGAATGTAAGAGCTTTGAACTGTGGCACACAGACTACTAGAACTGTCTCTGGGTGGGAGAGGATGAAAGAACATTTTAGACAAATTTGGCAGCTGTTTGAACTCTTAACTGGCCAAAAACTGGGACCCCCCCGTCCTGCATCCCCACCACACTGGAAGAGGATCTAACAACAGTTTTGGAGGAGCAGTCCAAAATATGAACAGTGAATGTCAGGATGGGCAAATGACAAACCAGAACAATGATAAATGAAAAAGTCAGCTGAGCTCTAGAGAAGTAAACCATACCCTTCCGCCCAAGATAGATGATCATGCAAATAACCCTCCTTAGCATATTTTGGCTTCTTAGCTTATACAAAAATGATTGAAAAAGTTGTTGACTTGAGATGTTAAATTGATAAGATCTATTCTGCAATTCTCATGCAAAGTATTTTCAAATCAAGAAAACTAACTGCATGAGCACTTGTAACAGATTGGAGAGGGAAACAATAATTTGACCTCTCCCATCATTGCCATCTTAACCAATACTTACAGGCATAGCCTTGACCTCCAACAAAAAGTCAATGATTTGCATAAAGATGGTGGATGTGGGCACTGGGGTAGGCTCCCTGGGGGGTGGGGGCTCCTCTGGCTCTGGTTCCACTGGCTGGGGCGTGTTGCCAGCACTGCGGCGAGTACTTCCTGGCCGCGATACTAGCAAAATATAAGATCGTGGTAGTTGTCATTTTAAGAGGAATTTATGAAGTATGCAAGAAAGTAACAGAAAGGGTAAAAACATGTTAAAACATTTTATTTGATCATCAGCATTAAAATTTAAGCAATTATTCAACATTTTCATCATTTTGCATACATACTAACAGTATGCAGTAAGGGAGGCAGTAAAACTCTAGTATGCTTTTGATAATGATGATGGAAAATCATGGACATTTTTGACCCACATCTAGAGGTGTTGTGTCATGATTTATCACAAAGTTCAGCGTTTTCCAGGTGTTAACCCCAGGAGAGGTTGGGGACCAGGAGTATGCTACTCTAAGTGCTTATTAAAAACTGGTCGAACCGTCCCTCAGTCATAGCTATTTGCATAGGTTTCACTTGTTATAAATTGTTTAATAACGCAATTATAATAATATGCTATTTTTGACTCTCATTGGATATTTGTGATGGAATGGAAACTCGGTATGTAGGCAATAATTCTGAACATATTTATACTACAATCAAGACACTTCATTTGTAAATTTGTGAAAAAAAATATAAACATTTTTGTCCATGTAACATACATATATTACAATCTTTTTTTATGTTACACTTCTTGAAAATTTAGTTATTCAACTGTTGATAAACATGCTAAATAATACAAATTGGACTGCATAGATTATAAATAACTTTTATGTGCATTCAAAACATCTTTACTTAGTGATAGGTACATAAGAAAGTAGTTCTCCTTTTTATTTGTTTTGTGAATACTGCAGTTCTAGAAATTTTCGTGTGTGGTTAATTTCA
The DNA here is from genome assembly GCA_964020975.1 of Hermodice carunculata. Lineage (NCBI taxonomy): Eukaryota > Metazoa > Annelida > Polychaeta > Eunicida > Amphinomidae > Hermodice > Hermodice carunculata. The sequence continues at coordinate 186,233 of CAXHWN010001941.1, read as the reverse complement.
TGCAAATTAGAGGAAAATATTTGTGTATTTTAATTTCGCACACCATGGCTTGTCTATATATAACCTTTCATTATGTCAATTAATTTTGGCACATCTTATTTTTGCGCATCACGTACTAGCCCGAAAAGTGCGAAACTAAGTTGACCGGGAAAATTTATAGAACTACAGTACATTGAGCACTCATTATTTACTTAATACAATTAACACTAAAAAGGAGCTAAATTACTACCCATTAAAGATTGTAAATCTTTTGAAACTTTGGGCCTTAATGAAGATATAAAATGCTGTCAGGAAGATGAAGAATAATTGAAAAGTTTGTGAGGTTAAAACTCTCCTAAAATACAGTTTTTCTCAAAGTTTTCAATGGCACTTTAGGACACAATCCTTTGGTTCAGGTGGTCCCAATTGAAGTCACTTTAGGCAGTGGTTTAATCCTGGCTCCCTTCCAACCTAATACAAGTACATAGATAGCCTGAAAACTGATGCATGCCGAATCACAAAGCTAAATATGATGGATTTAAGTGTACAGTTGAAATATGCACAGAAATTGCCTACAGTACAAAAGTAACTGCCTAATTCGACAATTTAGCCACATGTAGTCTAATGTAAATGTACAACCCTGGCCATCAAGAATATCTGTGCATACAACTGGGCAGTGTGTCAGATTATGTACAGCTATGACTACATGTCATTGTGACATGACATGTTGTACAGGCATGTAGCTTGTATGTGGAAGTACTTGCCTTCCAGCAAGTGCATCTAAATTGTCTGTGAAATGTTTACCATCTCGACAGCTGACAAGAACTTTTTGAGGCCTTCATTTGAGAGAGTTGCCAGTCTGAGCATACATGCCGATCAGAGTGTCTTCACAAATTCATAAAAAAAAAAAAAAAAAAAAAAAAAAAAAAAAAAAAACTTCAAAATGGCTGACCAAGCCATTCAGGTGGACAGAACGTCACAGTACACAGGTATCTACAAACATCACCAGAACAAGGCATTCACTTTGGTCCCATTTTTCACATTGACCCCAGAATGTTGGTATGTGTACATATGATATTGGCCTCCTTAATGACAGTCTTTGCTTCACTGATCTTTGTCAGAGTGGCAAGTTAAGCTAGTGATGCCCCTAAAGTGGTCTGATTCTCAGGCAAATACACGTCGTATTATTAAAGCAGATAAAGATGACAAGTTTGGTAAGAAAACATCATCATCCATTTCATGCTTGTGTGTGTCACAATACTTATGCAATTAAATATCAAAATCTGTTGCCCTCCCTCAAGTTAGTCTTTGAAATTTTTTTTTTTTTTTTTTTGAATAAGAAATGCCACCACTTATCAATGAATTTGAGCACCCGTGAACCCATATTGCTGAAAGTGACTGTGCGATAAGTAAATCTTTCTCTCCCCTCACTATCCCATGTATACTTTGACAACTAATTTGATACAAATTACAATTATAGTTATACATCTATTGAACTAGCTCCATTAATTAGCACTGATGAGTGTTCAGTGTGTGTAACTTTTCCACTGAAGTTGTTGATATAAAGTATACACACCAATCATCAGAATATTTTAAAGAAGAGTTTTGTGAGAGCCAGCCATAGAAAATAGGTACATAGATATGATGTCTACCAGCAAACAGGATTAAACGTCTAATCAAATATAAGCAAACAGGATGAAACATTTGATCAGACACTGTCAGAAACAAACAGGATCAAACATCCAATCAGACGCAAGTATACATGATGCACACCCCACTTTATGCAAGCAGAAAACTTTTTTGAAATATCCAATAAGACATATGAGGACAAGCTAAAACATCCAATCAAACAGCAGCAGACAGGATGAAACATTAACACAGTTGTCAGCAGTCAGAATGGACCAGCTGCTGAGCTGAAAGCAGACATGACAAAAGCAAACACAAGGTGGAACATCCAATCAGATTCAAGCATACAGGACCCAATAACCAATCAGCAGCAGTATGTTATACTAGTGATGTCAAGCAGGCAGAGGAGGCAAGGCATCAGGAAGATAGATACCTATGTGGAAAATGTCAAGCAATTTTTTAAGCAGCTGCAGAGAGGGATTCTAGGTTGTAAATTGCCAATGGGGCTATGATATTGGGAGGTTTTGGTATTAGAATTATTAGAAAACAGCCAACTATTCCTGAGATAGAATCTACACTGGAAGATCACACATCGTTTGTCAGGTTTAGAGAATACATGTTTCACCGCCAGGTTAACGAGAAAATTAAATGTACAAAAAGTATGGGTAAGGAGAAAGTAAAAAGATCATAAGAGCAAATTAAAGAAAAATAACAAATTAAAAAATAGATAAATCAAATCAAGTAGAGATAATTAGGCAGAGGAAGAAAATAAGATAACAGGAGGAGTAAAGTAGGAAACTAAAGGTTAATCAATCCATAAAAGGTATTTTTCATTTCAAGCAGTGGTAAACTATAGGAGTGAAAGAAGAAAGTGTGATTGGAAAGCTGTCACAGTGACAGGTAATAGAATGTGATATTTGATAGAAGAACCCAAACCACAAGCAAGCTCTGGCTGCATGAAACATATATTTACTTGACTTTCTGCCCACGGCCGAGTGCCGCTTCTCACTCAGCCTGGTACCCTTGGATGTAGCTGTATTGGGCTTGTCCCCACTAGCCGCCGAGGCTGCAGGACTAGCTGATGTCTGTTTAATAGCAGGTGTAGACTCTGCCACAGATTGGGCATCAGCCGCTGATTATGGATTAAGAGATAAAAATGGAAAATTCTTAACTTAAATTATCCAAGACACATGTTGCACGGAAATTGTGGACAGAATTTTTTTCATATCCAATGTCATTCACAATCCAATTCATACAAAAGTAAAATCAAATTAAAAGCACTTAACTGGTGGCAAAATATGAAAGTATCCCTAAAACATGTAGTATGTGATCTACATTTAATCTACAAGCAAAGACTCGCATGATACATGAAGTGTACAACTTCACGTCCAATCCATTATGCGCTGTGAACAGTATCATCCCTCTAGCAGATCAAAATGATCTAGGGTGCGCATTCTTTTCACGTATTATCTTGACAATACATATATCATTCTTATAATGTTACACTTGGCACAGTATAGTTTGAATATAGCTGTAAATGTGTTGTAACGAGCGGGTAATGACAAATGGTAAACATAAAGAGATGACATGGTGTAAATAACAACGTCAACAGCAGCAGACAATATAACTATGTACCACCATTTGGACTTTTCAGTGTCCGTATAATTTTACACAAAGTATGTTTTTTTTTCCTTGAAATAACGTGATTTCAAGTGAGGTACTTGTCAACAGGCTGAAATAGTACAATTAAATGATGCATTTCATAGGGCAAAAAGTGCATAATGTCAATATTAATTTTCATTTTTTTATATATTCCAATGTCACACTTATATGAGAAAATCTCTATTGAATCTGTATTTCTTATGTAATCGCTGGCATGTAAAACAGCTATTGATAGCCTAAACTTAATGGCAATACCTGATCAATTAGAAGAGTTCCATTTTGAGTTAATTTATTCAGTTATGACTGGTGCACATCTGTGACATGTCTCTTACCTGCTTTGCCATCTGCAGCCTCGGTATTCACGTCCTTGACTGCTTCACCAGCCTCTCTCTCCTTCTCACGTTTTTCCTGTTCCTTCTGTGCCTTTGCAATCTCTATAGCGGCAGCCACATTCAACTTGTTGGCTTCCAGTAGCGCCATCTCTGCCCCAATTTCATTGCCAATGCCGTCATAAAACAATCCTGTGGGCAAAATGGCAAGTTAAACGTTGGCTTTGTTTATGATAGATCAGGCTGATTTTAAAGTTATTGGCTTTGCTTTTGCCTGCAAAGCAGCCTCGTGCTCCCCACAGAGACATAACATTCAGCAAACAAAAAAAAACAAAAAACAAAAAAACAAAAAGGTTAAGCTTTGCAGGTAAGCCTTCTTTGTACTCTCCCTTTGTTTACAAGAAACCTAAGCAGTTTAAGTACCCCACCACAGTTACTGCAGAACATCTCAATTAGCACTTGCTGTACCATTCAGTGACCAAAATAGAATAAATTTGTTTCCAGACAAATTAGTTGAACTAGCTTTATCAAATTTCATTTAATGCATCACACACATTTTCATGAGTAACAAGTGCACAGTGATCCAAAGGATCTACGTCCCCCGCCACAGTATTTTTTAATGCCACACATAGGGCCCATACAATATAACATCAAGTGGGGCAAACTGTTGCAAAAGTGGTTGCACTTGTTAAAAGGATGCACCACCTAGGCATAAAATTATATGTATGATACCATATACCAAGTTTGTTCCTTAATATATGATATGGTATGTACAAAGAACATGGAGAAAATGATATAGCTATAACATTGGGACATGAAAAATATATCACAATCATACATAGTGAAAATCATGTTTCAAATAGGATTGTCATGGCAATATAATGGTACTTAAACTACTTGCTTGAATACATACTTGCGGTTTAATGTAAATAAACGGTGCCATTATACACACAGGGATAAGTGCCACTACACATAGGGCAGGTGCCACTACAAGCAAGCATTCAAAGCATGAGAATACAGAAGTAAGCTATACCATAAAAAAGCATGTCTGGATGCACGAAAAATGGATATGTTCTTGGGCCCTGTGAATTTTGAAAATAGGTCAAGGTCAAAAACAATATATGGCACACATGTCCTTGGTATGATGCATCTCTGGTATAAATTTCATTATTCCATCTCTAAGGGTTCTAGAGATATGCTGCCAGACACACGTAAATGGATATGTTCTTAGGCTCTACACGAAAATGGATGTGTTCTTGGGCTCTGTGACCTTGAAAATATGTCAAGGTCAAAAACAATACACAGTGCACATGCCCATGGTATGATGCATCTCTGGTATAAATTTCATTATTCTATATCTTAGGGTTCTAAAGATATGCTCCCGGACGGACGCACGGACGGACGGATGCACGGACGGACGGATGGACGGACGGCAGGCCCCCTATCCTCACTAACTCTATGTCCCCCTATGCCACCTTCGGTGGCGGGGGGACAATTATAAAACACATCTGACCTTTCGAACTATTCACGTCATCTGAAAATGATTTTCAGGATAACTGCACTACACTTTTAAGCATGTAGGTCAGAATATTATCATTTTCATGTAAATTGCTTTCTGCAAGATGAAAGTGGAAATGCAATACCAAATTCACTTTTGATAACAGTAACGCTTTTCATATTTCTTCTTTTTTTTTTTTTAAACTCAGTCAAATGTACACCAGGCAAGTGTTCACCAGACAAGTGCCGGACAGTTACGGAGCAGAAAAAGTACTGAAATGGAAGGTTTCTGTTGACATGTACAGAGGTACAGCATGTGCAGTCAGATGCGTTTTGCCTTATGGTCATCACGTACTGAATAACAGCTGCCAGCAACACTACATATAACACCCTGGTAACGTTCTGTTACCTCAGGGACATAACATGAGCTTTATTTACATTTGTCATGGCTGGTTTTCAAGCCCTCCTCCTTTTATCCTGATTAGCACTGGAAATAGGCAATGTAAAAGGACAGTATGAATACTGAAGGAGTCTAATACCTAACATGGTCCAGGCCAAGATACTCTTAGGGTCCACACAGGTAGCTGCCTCGAAGAACGTCTCTGCGGCGTCATGCTTGTCTTGCATTGTACACACCACACCATACAGGATCAACCTGAAAACGAACAAACATCCATAACTCACCAAAGTCTGCCAGTTTGCAAATAAAACAGAGACAAGCAGCATAGGTTGGAAATGGCCAGCAGTCTACCTGCCCACTGGCCGGTTTATTAGAAAACATGATAAGGTCAAAACTTAGAGCTGTGGCTGCCTTGTCAGGAGGTGCCTGTAGTGTAATATTTACAATAAACAGCCATACGTGCATCTGCACTCATAGGAACCGAGGCAACACTCCAGGTAGCCACCATAGCTACATGTATATACAAACAAAACAAGTTTCTAAAACACAGATGCCCCCCCCCCCCCCCCCCATCATTATGGTTCGACATCATCACCCTGTTGATTGTACTAAATAGGGAACTCAATACCTTGGGTAGTGGATACAGAAACCAAATTCACTAAAGTGGCCTTGTGACATTGGAAATTAGGTCAATGTCACCCTTCTTTGAAGCTGATCTAGCCCTAATAGAATAGACTATAAATACCTACAAAATAAAAGCTCTGGCTCCAAAAATTCTGTAGTTATTAAGCAGAAACCAAATTCAGTAATGTGGCTCTGTGACCTTGGGAATTGACTCAAGGTCACCCATTTCAGCACTTGACCTATCTCTTATAGAAGGCTATATTCCTGTGCAATATGAAAGCCCGAAGTCAAAAACATCTTTATTTATCAGGCGGAAACCAAGTTCAGTAATAGGACTCTGGGTGGTGACCTTGGGAATTTGGTCAAGGTCATCCATCTTCTCAGCTGACCAAGCCCTAATTGAGGACTATTACCAAGTGCAATATTGAAGTCATTACTTAAATTCTGAGTTCTAATGCAGAACCTGAGTTCATTAAAGTGCCCCTCTGACCTTTGAATTTAGATCAAGGTCACCCATCTTTCAACTTGACCTAGCCCTAGATAAGGACTATAATCCTGTGCAATATACATGTCTTATCATGAACAGTCTCCCTACCTGCTAACCGACCAACATGAGCAAAGCTATATGCCCCGCCTTCTTTGAAGAGGGGCATAGTAATTTGCAAAAGTGAGGGCAAAAACGTGCCACAAGGACAAAAACATGACAATGGAATGGATTCGGACCGCCCCACTCAGACTTTAGTGCATGATAACATATTTGCATGTTGTGGATGTATCAGATTACCCATAAGAAACCTCTTAAGCCTCCAAAACCTCTCACTTTGTGGATGAAACTAACTGCTGACAAAGTTTGAATAGTTTTGGGAGGATATGCTTGGTTAGATAGATATGCAGCATAAAGCGAAACTGAGGCGGCCATCATGGGGCATGAAGTGCCCAAAGTGAAACCTTTACAAAATTTACTACACAAAGCCCATACTCTGGCGTATAATGAAGCTGCGTGCTGGGCCAGTATCTAGGTGCCGTACCCCTAAATGGAGTTTCACTGGAAAATTCATTCGCAAGTTACATGACAGAAAGAACTTACCCATGGAGGTGCCTCTGGTCTATGGATACACACTCTTTGAAACATTCCTCGGCCTGAAATAACAGAAACAACAAATGACTGAAGGAATCATTATGTGAACACAAGGAGTGTATTGAACTGGCTGTAAAAATACTTTTTTTTTCTTCCAAATGCATTTGCAATGTAATTGGCCTGTTCTTAAATTTCCATGTTATTTTTATGTGTTACTGTACATGGTCATGTTCCATACCAGGGTGTGATGGAGACACTGAGATCACTGATATTGACAATGATCCAGTGCACCTTGGTGCTATCACAGATGAACCGTAACACAACAGTCCCTCCTTTCACAGACACCACTGAACCGCCCCTGCTTTCAAGACCACATTTACCAGGTCCCAATTTTTTTCATAATATTTGACCTTCTCTGAGAGACCACCTGCTTTATGTGACCACCTTTGGACCTGCCCCAATGGTCTCATAGAGGACGGACTACTGATGTAGGGAGACTGATAATCCAGCCACACTTTGAGGAGATCACCGAGACACAGAGAATTTTAATTATAATCATCCCCATACCATACCTTGATAAGATCACTGAGACACAGAGAATGATAATCATCCAGCATGTTATACCTTGCTAAGATCACCGACACACAGAGGATGATAATCATCCAGCATGCCATACCTTGATAAGATCACCGACACACAGAGGATGATAATCATCCAGCATGCCATACCTTGATAAGGTCACAGAGACACAGAGAATGATAATCATCCAGCATGCCATACCTTGATAAGATCACCGACACACAAAGGATGATAATCATCCAGCATGCGATACCTTGATGAGATCACTGAGACACAGAGTATAACTAGAAAGGAAGATTTGCTTTAAAGCAAATCTGTCTGTGTGCCTTCCAAAGTTGTAAATATTTAATGCTACAACTTTTGTGCTTTGGTACTTTACATTCCATTAAGCTTATGGCTGGATGAAAATTTCCAAGTCCAAATAACCTTGACCTTTGACCTTTAACCTTTACAGGTTACATGTAAATTGCAAAAATGTACAGTGTTACGATAACCACAATTTAAGTCCAACATGATTAGAATTGGATGGAAATTGGCCAAGTTATGGCTGAGTGAAACTTTCAAAGGCCCAGGTGACATTGATCTTTGACCTTTAGGGTCACATGTGACTTTCAAAATGTGCAGTTTGCAATAGCTACAATTTGTGCCCAACATGATCAAAATTGGATAAAAAATGACCAAGTTATGGCTAAAAGAAAGCCCCCATCGAAAGTGGCCTTTGACCTTGAAATGACCTCTACCTGAAGTAAACCTTGACCTTTAAAATGATATTCTGACCTAAAATTGGCCTTTGACCTTGACATGACCTTGACATTTGAGATGACCTTTACCTTGCAATGATCGAACTCCTATACACTTGGAACTATATCTACTACAGTGTGTAAGATATTGAAGATTTAAAACTTTAATTAGCCCTCATTTGCATAATTTTGAAAAGTATGACCTCTCATTATAAAAAGGTGAGACTTCAGAATTGTGGAGTGTTACAATAGCTACAATTTGAGCCCCACATGATCAGAATTGGATGGAAATTGGCCAATTTATGGCTAGAAGAAAGTCACCATTGAAAGTGGCCTTTGACCTTGAAATGACCTCTACCTGAAGTGGTCCTTGACCTTTAAAATGACATTTTGGCTTTAAAATGACATTTTGACCTCAAAATGACCTTCGACCTTCACTTGACCTTTGACCTTGACGTGGCCTTGACATTTGAGATGACCTTTGCCTTGATATGATCAAACTCCAATACACTCAGAACTACATCTACTAGAGCACGTAAGATATTAAAGATTCAAAACTTTAATTAGCCCTCATTTGCATAATTTTGAAAAGCATGACCTGCCATTATAAAAAGGCCAGACTTCATCTATAGAAGTATAATTGTGCAAAGTTTGGAGTTACTACGTATAATGCTTTTCAAACAAAATGTCAGACAAATTTGCCTGGGAAGAAAGAAAGAAAGAGAGAGAGAGAGAGAGAGAGAGAGAGAGAGAGAGAGAGAGAGAGAGAGAGAGAGAGAGAGAGAGAGAGAGAGAGAGAGAGAGAGGGAGGGAGGGAGGGAGGGAGGGAGGGAGGGAGGGAGGGAGAGAGAGAGAGAGAGAGAGAGAGAGAGAGAGAGAGAGAGAGAGAGAGAGAGAGAGAGAGAGAGAAAGAAAGAATTCCTAGAAAAACAATATCTCTTCGTTCGCACACAGACATAATCATGCAGCATGCCATACCTTGGTGAGATCACTAATGTACAAGCAGAATGTGCCATAGTCAAACCAGTTGTCAGGGTCATTCTTATCTCTGGCAATTCTCTACAATCAAAACCACACACAAAATAACATTAATACAATTTGCTTTCATTATAATTTTGCACCATTGTTTCTATCACATTTAGATGTTTTTAATTGCTAGCAATTTAATGTACAAGGAATTTGCAGCAAAATACTGAAGATTGAACTGAAATGAATTGAAATGTACATATCTACAGAGTCTCTAATGATTCAACAGACATGTTAACTCATTCCATACCAGTCCCTGATTTTTCCGTATATTTACCTAGATTTAAGATGACAATTGCATACTGCATACCAAGGCCTGTGACCATAGTATGGAATGAGTTAAATCTGTGCAAATTCATTCCTTGGTACATCCGACAAATTTAACAGGTTATCTTAAAACCAAATCTATGCATACATTATTTTGTGGATACAAATATCGAAAATATATACATCATGTTAAATACAGCATTTATATTCTTTCTACAAAAGTGCACAATCACATTTATTTTCAAAGTATCTGATTTTGCATATTGGGTACTATGAGTTTCTTTTCTTTCCATAGATTTACAATGTTGCAATGTAACTTAGTAACAAGAAGAAAAGCCATGAAAATAGTGACTTTTACGAGGAGAAAGTTGCGTGTTAGGTGGGGGTATTGCCTGGGAACGGTTCGAATGTCCTGTGCACAGGCATTTAAGGGTTAACATTGTGATTGGCTGTACTTCCTTCCGTTAGCATCCAAATTCAAATGTGGCATCTTCCCATTCCACATTGATCAAGTTAACATAAGCACACCTTGGCAAAATGAATCCTTTCAGTTGCCAGTGGAGACAGAGTCAGCAACTTTACTTGGCACACTTTGGACATGATGCACTTACAGTGTACCCAGCAGTGCATTAAACTTGGACCATTCTTACTGTTACTGGAGATAGAGGCACACTGGTGCTTGAATGAAAGGTCCTTTTAATGGGGAATGCAAACATTTAACAATCATAATAATTTAGGTGAACGTGACTTTTATTGTGATTAAAACCAACAGTTCAATGAATCCCAATGACTTACCTCCTGATAGTATTTTGATGCCAGTTCGAAGTTACCATTGACCTCAGCCTCCCGGGCAAAATGCTTCAGTTGTGCAGTATTCGTCAGAGGCTCCGGAATTGGAGTCTGGTCTTCGACGGAAAGCACTGAACCCAGGGCCATGTGCATTTGGTCCACCAGATACACATATAGCTCACTCAAAAATGCCTGCAAGTCAGAAAAACATGACATATTACATGAAGCACATGTACAATTGCTGTGCAGTGGTCGGGGGGGGGGGGGGGGGGGGGGCTGGCTCCCTGTCTTAAGAGACCAGCCCAATGAGAGACCACCTGACTTGAGACACCACGTCATCAGCTTACTATGTTTTGCTTGCTATTGTACTGTACCTCTTGTCAGAGGCCATCGATTTTCAGAGAACACTTTTGGATCTTTTCTGTCCAGAGGAGATTGGTAACCCCTTCTGCATACTTTCCAGTATTTTGGTTAAGACAGTCACCCTGTACAGGATGAAAAGAGCATGAAATACACCCTTGTTTGCGCCACATTAATTTTTCCCAATTCATTCAAATTTGGCATTATGGATCATGTGGAGGTAATGAGTTTTCTGAACTATTTTCACCCCTTTACTGAACTGCCACTCTAACTAAACACTGACTTGATGCCAACCTGCGACTTGGTCGCACTGAACCTCTGTAGACTTCTGCAATTCCATTAGTTATGACCATGTGTCTATACCTGTTGGTCTTCATCTTTCTCCACATTTACTCCTTTCTTTTGGTTGTTGTTGTTTGTCAACAATTTTTCTACCAATGACCCTAATTAAACAAGTGTTAATACCATTTTTTTTTCTCAAAAATATCCTGCTCTTTCGTTTTTTTTTTGGTGGTAGAGCATTTTGAATGATGTATTTCTGATGCAAAGACCCACTAAACTGAAATTTCTACATATCTGAATGAGTTTATAACATACAATACTTAAACACTGCTAGGTGAATTTGATAGTGACTAGAAGTAATGCTCGTTATTGTTGTCAGAGCTACAAATGAAATTCAAAAAATCGTGAAAATGCTAAAATCAGAAAAAAAATATAATAACTTGGATTCATGAATCATGGGCAAAAATCTTACTTAACATTTCCATGAAAAGCCTACTAAATACTATGATATTTAAGCATTTCCTGGCCAGCCTTAGACTGAGCCAATAGCAGGCAGGGTGCATAGTGCCTAACCTGTGCCATGGTAAGCTACTGACTTGAGACATGCCATCATGGAGGGTTTTCCCTACAATTTTCTGCACAAATTGTTTTCATTAACAAGAAATTTAAGTAAAGCCATTAAACAGATGGCAATATATATCCAGGCACCCTTGGGCAAATTAGGCATGGATGGGCTTAAAAATGAAAGAAAGAAAAAAGGAAAAAAATCTTAACTTGTTACAGACACTGCTCTACACCATCAGTTATTTTTGTATAGAATCTAAATGCTTTGAGAGGATCAAAGACCTGGATCTATGACCCTCATGGAACCTCTAGTGGCTAGTATTATGATAATCTGTCAATTGTTATTTGTTGAGTAAATGGCACCAACTGATGACTTTGTCTTTCATCTCACCTGGAGTTCATTTTGATCTTCAAAAGTTTTAGTCTTGAGGTACTTTTCGCGTACAATCTTGACAACTGCATGCTTCAGCTGCTCTTTGAAGGCAAAGTACTTGCCAGACGAGTTCAAGTGATAGATCAGTGACTGACGTCTGCAATGAGAAAAGTTGAAATGAAATTAACACCTGCCATAAGTCTGAGAGCCCAGCACTTCTATATGAATGTACAATCACTTTAAAAGACAGAAGTGACACTCTCCCCCTTCTCCAGGGTGCTGCTGTGGCTCATTCTGATAGTCGGCTCTTCTAAAACTGCATGCAAAGTAACAGACTGTCAGTGGAAATATATATATTGATGTGCATGTGTCAGGTTTTCACTATTTTGTGTAAACCATTGAATCTCTCCCTAAAGATATTCCTGATGAACAACATTCTTTTCAACATGACTAGAATCATGCAGGCCTCTTTGTCCATTACATGTATTGTAACCTTCAGTATTTATATATCTCACTCAAAATAATTTGAAAACACATTCTAGTAAAGAACACCACAATTCTCAGTTGCATGTGAAAGTACATTAAACTAGAAAAGATGATTTGCTGCATAGCAGATCAGTATGTGTGTCTTCAAAGCTTATTGGTATGACAATGTACAATTGGTATTTCAGTACTACCATGTATTATCGGTACAACAATGTACAATGGGTACTTCAAGTACAACAATGTATGAGCTGTACAACGTTATGACAGTGTACAATGGGCACTTCAGTACTACAGTGTATGATCGGTACAACAATGTTATGACAGTGTGCAATGGGTACTTCAGTACTACAGTGTATGATTGGTACTACAGTGTTATGACAGTGTGCAATGGGTACTTCAGTACTACAGTGTATGATTGGTACTACAGTGTTATGACAGTGTGCAATGGGTACTTCAGTACTACAGTGTATAATAGATACAACCAGTTTGCATAATCAACTGGTTTTCAGGAACAATGTTGGAAAGCCACACTTGACATAAAGCAGTCACAGTGTTACCAGCTCTAAGTCTTACTTCAATGCATCCAAATTATCTCTTGGATGATGGACAATCCTTTCTCAAATTGTCTCAAAGTACTCTTACTCAACTTAAGTTCAGTTTTACTACACAAACCTCTGTGTAATCCCAGCCGTATGTCTTACACAGCCCAGCCAAGCTTGTGTGCTAGTCTCTCTAGTGTATATGATGCAGGCACATCCTGCCAGTGTGTCATACAGAAGATATGCAACTTTTATGCATACTAATTGGCAACATCTAAAAATAGAATTCTGTCACAGCTGAGGTACCTAGTGAGAAAGGAGATGGAGGGGTGGCTCCACTTGACTTGTTACCAGGGGTTGTGCACATGTAAATGAAGCTCCTTCTTAGATTGTTACTTGTTACTATTCCATCCAGTTAAAGGCAACATATTACTCAAAGCCACATTGCACCTTCCATCATACCCTATCCTATGGTTCCACTTTCACCAACATGCCCAGTCTGTTACTAGGCAACTGGTATGGCCCCAATCTGAGACTAGGAATTCCTAATCTCAGCTCCAATGCATGTATACATCTACCCAGAAACTGAATTTGCTTCATTTCACTTAATTAAACTGGATCAATCAGCTACACAGTCATAGAAGATATAAATGGAATTTAATGGTGGGTCTAACTATTATTTTTGATGACAGAGCCCAGCTTCAGACTCTATTGCATTTTCAATTTCTCTCGCCAGGTGTCACCATCTATCAGAGAGCTGAACAAATCTGTCTGTATGCCTACTTCTGAAGATATTCAAGATTTGAAATTTCAAATGCCCTTAATTTGCATAATTTAAATTTGTGCAGCCTTTGTTACCAATTCATCGGATGCGTACTAGTCCATAACATATGAGTAGAAGTTGGAATGGCATTTCTAATTATTATGGCTTTGAAGTTATTTAAAATTTAAAACTTCCAATGGTGCTACTTCACATCATTTAAATTGCTACAACTTTTGTTTTTAATTCATTAGGTGTGCAATGGTCTACAACCCCCTAACTGAAGTTGGAACGAACATCTGTATCTATTATAGTTCGAAGATATTCAAGAAAGAAAATTTTGAATACTGCTAATCAGCATAACTTAAATTGCTACAACTTTTGTTTTAGATTCATTACACATGCTCAGTGGTCAATAACCCCCTTGTAGAAGTTGAAATGACATCTCTATCTATGATAGTTTTGAGATATTCAAGATTTGAAATTTCAAGTGCTGCTAATTAGCATAACTTAAATTGCTACAACTTTTGTTTTAGATTCATTAGATGTGCAATGATCAATAACCCTCTAGTAGAAGTTGGAATGACATCTCCATCTATTATACTTTTGAAGATATTCAAGACTTAAAATTTCAAATGCTGCTAATTTGCATAATTTTAAACATCTTCATTCATCTGCATAAAAAGGCCAAACTCCTTGTATGGAGGTACAATCATGCCAAGTTTGGAGTTTCTATGTATAATAGTGTCAGAGAAAAGTGTTGGACAAATTCACTGGTAAAGAAGAAATAAAGAACTTTAGGAAAAACAGAAAAGTGTGCATCGACATACACACTTTAATAGTAGTGTGATTATAACCTTAGATGATGGGCATCCAGCCAAATTTAACAAGTGAACATTTACCCTCTTACAATACTAATATGCCTCCTGTGCCCACATCAGCAACTCTCCTTGATATCATTTGGCTGTGAAAGGGAAATGCACATCTCAAGTCAAGTTGTTGACCAACAATTCTAAGCAGGCAAGAGGTTAAAATTATGGACTCTATGTTTCCTGTACCTTGCTTCTATTGACCCGTCAGTTGCCGAGAGCTCCCCTGCAGCTAATGAATCCCCAAACTGTTCCCTGTAAGTAAACAAACAACATCTGATCACAAATTTACATGATTACTCCCAACACTTATCTTCTTTGTGGGGTTTGACGGCAACTCCCTTCCCTCTCCCCCCCCCCCCCCAGTCATCGCATCAAAATTTCTATCTTTTATATGAAATTGTATCAGAAGTTTCAAGTCTCTGCAATCACATTTTAATAGGTTTAAACATATTTTATTATGACTCACACCAATTTTCATACATCATAAACATGTAATTTACAATTGGGAAAAAGTACAGTGCCATATATTAATGCCTCTTGTGGAGCAGGAGACAATGACTAGGACAATACATGTACATAGTACATGTACACAAAGGTCATGAAATGTCACGGTCGAAAAGTTGACCAGTCAGGCGACAGGAAGAAGGGCGAGGGAATGTTTACAGCAGACAAAGGCCAGATAGACGGGCATACTTCATTGTAACTTTAAAGTAATTGGTACTCATAAAATCTGTAGGTAAAGATACTCATAGATATGCTGGGAAGCTGACATAAATTTAACCAATACCTTTTCCCGAAAAATGAGAAGACTGAATAAGGTAATCTTAAACTGCTGATTAAATTCGTAATTTTTTTATTTGTTTGTTTTTTTGTTTTTTGTTTTTTTTTTTTTGGGGGGGGGGGGGAGATTGAACAGACTGGACAGCCAGTTAGTTAATGTGTTGCATACCCCAGGAATCTAATCAATGTATTGCTCTAAGGAAAATTTTAATCTTTTCCTGTCCAAATTGCCCCAAAGCGGGTAGATGTAAAATGTTGTCGGCTTTAATCTTTTTCATCATTTCCTGTAAACAGAAGTTTGGATAAGACCCGTTTATCATCATAACATGCCCCATGTCAAAAAGTTTCCTTCGCACAGGTCAAGCATAGTGTGCCCAATCCATGAAAAGGAAAGTTGTTGACTTAGTCCTATTCTAACCAGTTCGAGGCTAAATTAAACACTTGAGAACCTGCTCTGTTCCCACTTCTGCACACACTTACCTGAATTCCTCCAGGATGAGGTTGGCAACCTGGCCCACCTGACTGTGGAAGTCTTCCACTGCCTGCCAAGACAAGAGGTTGAACCAGTCGTTAACTGTTTTAGTGCTAATTTGGAGACTGAGTCAACAGTTTTCCTCAATGCGCTCTTGAGGCAATGTACCCAAAGTGCACCAAGGAAAGCTTTTGACCTGCACCTTTGTGTCTCCTCTGGAAATACCAGCATGCTGATATTTGACTGATATTTTTTTTTTAAGGCGAAATTTAAATGTGGATTCATTATACTTCAGATAAGCATGACTTTTGGTGTGATAAGCACTGGAATAGTTAATAAAGGAAGCAGTTTTGCACTGAGAATATATTAAACTTCAAGTGCATATTTTCCTATGTGCTTATTATTATATTTTTTTTCATTAAGTTAAAATTATTTGGGATAAACCAAAAAGACTTTAACCATAGATGGCACCACTGTTCATAGAGGATCTGACACATCTTGCTAAATCTGATTTGTGAGAAGAGCTGATCCTTCCAGACTTGTGGTTCCATCTGATGATTAAAAAAATCATGTCATATAAGCTATTCCGCATAGTGATAGCACCTGTTTCCTGTGTCACATGACATTTTTAACCAATGAATAAACCTGGTTTTGTTACTCCCCAAGTGTCTCCACCTGCACCAGGTAGATACCAGGGCGAAATGACCTGTGATGTCACCTAGAGGTGACATGCTTCATTGTTCTGGGATTATCGCAATTACCTGTAATTGCTGAAGAGTCTGGTGCCCTGCGAAAGTATCTGTATGAATCTTGGCAGGAATAACATGCGTGAGTGTACTTTGGTGGGTCAATGACTGAAAAGCTCAAAATGAACACAGCCTTCAGAGAAGCCATAAAGCTGATAAAAGGCACTTACCCTCTGCGCCCCATCAGTTCTCTTTGGGAAGAGTGGTCTAGGTGGGATGTATTCAGCCACCCTGTAAGCAAAGTTCAGAGTATTGAAATGCCATGTGCAAAAAACTCTTAAAATAAAACCTCCTACCCCCATCAGTTTCTGTTCAGGTAAGAAGTTAAAAAAATCTTGCAATGCATTCAGGTTTCTTCAAAGACAGTGAAGATACTTTCATGAACCTAAAAGACCCAAGTATGTATACATGTGTATCGTTGCAATAAATGGGGATCTGGCATTTCTGACCACTGAAAGTGTCTGCTCGCCCTTTATAACTTGATTGAAAGGAGGAAACTTGCAACAATGGGGAAAGTTGCTATAGGTACAAATATGCAAGAAAAATGGAACTAATGAGCGGCAGCTGACATTTGCACATCTGGGCACTTTGGGGATATTTTGAGCAGGAAAGGGTTAGTAGGGATAATTAAAAATAATGAAGTAATCTATCTTTAGCTATTACAAAAAAAAAAAAAAAAAAAAAAAAAAGACAGAACTCACTTTTTGGCTAACTCCTCTGGGGGCCTCTTTGGAACAAGGGGCCTCCTCAGAGATATTTCCAACATGATGTAGGACTTGGCTTCCACGTACTGCTGGCCCTCCACATTGACTGGGGGCTCAACCCCCGTGTCTGATGCAGTATCAGAAGGTCTCAACATGGCTGAAGTCTGAAATTACAACATTCAGCTTTTCTTTGTCACAATATGTCACATATGTACGCACACTGTTTCTGACATGTATCATAGTCAAGTAAAGTCAATAGCAAGTTAATATCTTAAGCTTCTGCATTTTATTAATTCAGATTAATAGATTTATTAATAAATGTTACAGATTTTTTTTCAAGCAAGGGTATTAATGATATTCCTGTTATGTCATTTAGTCACTTTCTCTCCTGACTTCTGTTGGTTTTCACGGCTGTTACCTTTGTAAAAATGACAAAGAATTGTCCATGGTTGTTGTAATTTAAGCAAAAGCTTACATAGTACAATATTATCACTGCTACCATCACCGTCACCACCACCAGATGTTACATAAAGAAAAACAACAACCATATGCATGATTTCTTTTATGTATGCCATTTAGATTTTTATTGTAGAATTGCCTGAAGTTAAGAGCTCCATCTTTAATATGTATCAGCAGATGGCAGTACATGTATATCTGGTGTAAAACAAGCAGCAA
The DNA here is from genome assembly GCA_964020975.1 of Hermodice carunculata. NCBI lineage: Eukaryota > Metazoa > Annelida > Polychaeta > Eunicida > Amphinomidae > Hermodice > Hermodice carunculata. The sequence continues at coordinate 168,024 of CAXHWN010001941.1, read as the reverse complement.
TAAGCTGGTCTGTTTCTATGTCACAATGCCTTGCACATCATTGTAATAATCCTCAGCATGAAAGACATAGCATTATAATGTCCCTGTGTTAAATGGTGTTTAAAATGATCATATTTGTTTTCAAATTTAATTATTTTTGAAATTTTTACCTTGATGTCTTTTACCGGTTTTAGCGTTTCATTTCATTTTCATCTTTGCACTTCTGACTGTTTTTACCAGTTTTATCTTGAAATCTTTACTGCTTTCATTGATAGTGTCTTTTTTATGTTGCAGTAATCATCTAAATCTCTTAGATGTCATCATCTCTGTATTTTAGATGTTATTATCAGTCCCTATCATAACTAATTCAATACCTGACCCCAATTTTGTTCAAGAATTTTTACCTGGATTTGACTCGAAATTGTATATCAAATTTTGCACAAAGAGTTTTCATTCAAGTTCCACTATGCCTGGTTCCCAGTCAGCAGTCTTTGCACTGTATGTGATTTCATGCTGCCACTGCCACAAGGGCAGCTGTTGCATGACTTACCAGGCAACATCAAAACCACTGACCAAGGCCTTTACAACTGTAGTATGGAACAGTTAGTTAAGTACTTGGTATCGTCAAAACTACCTGAAACTTCATCTACAGACTCAAGCAAGGTTTCACAGGTAAGACATGTTTCGCAACATTCACACTTTACGAAATACCTGCTTCAAATTGCAAAAATACGTAACAAGGCACAATGATATCACCAGTCAATTTCTAATACATTGAATTCATAACGGGAGAAAATGAGTTGCAAAAGTTAGCATCCCAGCGAATCCCTCCTAGCATATCAGCATACATAGGCCTACCAGCTAAAGACGCTCCAGCATAGAAAGAATGTGTCATACCTGATGTGCATGTAGCCTCTGAGTGGTCAGAGGAATGTAAGCGGCAGTGAGAGAGAGAGAGAAGATGACATTAAACATAAGTTATGCAAAGTGCAAGCCCGTTTAAAAGCTGTATGATAGTGGCCATTCATGCAGCAAAGTGTGTGTGTGTGTGAAAGACAATGTCGAGATGCCTGATCACATGATATGCTCCGTAGAACTCTGAAACATTAGGCAGGTTAGCATCATACTGTCACACACATTCTGGTTAAATCTTATGTTTGGATTCACAGACATGCTACGGCACCTGCTACAGGTAAATAGCACTCCTTCCTGACACGTGTATAATAAAATTGTAACCACCTTAATATATGACTAACATTAGTGGACCTGAAATGTTCTTGTTTAGGTTACCATGGTTACTGTAGCTGAAGCATTCATCCCCATGTCACCTTAGTGAGTGCTCAGTTATATCCTGATTCATGTATTGGTCTATCACAGCTTATTCAACAAACCAATACTGCACAAACATTGCCTAAAACCTGCACTAGCAATTTGGCATTTTTTTCCTCCAGCCAAAGTGCCTCATGACAGAAATATACAAGTACCAACCACAGTGTCCACCTGGCATTCAACTCAGGTGGTTACAATGATAGTGTATGATAAACTTGAGCTTATGTTTTTCACTTCTTTTTTTTTTTCAAAGCTCACATAAGCTAGACTGGATGGTGACTATGCCGTGCAGCTGAGGTACTATGGGTATAATTTTAAGCAATGTTCAAGTAATACTTCATATATAAACACTACATACTGGAAAACACTTGATCAAACTCTGAGGGTAATATAAGTGTAACCCTCACTCATAACCCTTTCCCCTTTCAATCGGCCAAAGCCACCTGGTTGTCAAATTTTGTCTGCTTCAATGCTTTTTACCAGCTTTAACAATAATTTAAAGCAGTTTGAATGAGAATTGTAGACGAGACCTATCAAGAAAATGCAGCAGGTCAAAAGCTTTCCTTGGTGTTAGTGCCCGACCCATGTCAATGAAAGCTGTTGACCCAGTCTCAATACAAGGGGAAAGGGTTAACCCCCTCATTCCAACACTAATAAAATATACTCCATACCATACACTGCACTCTCACTGCCATGCTTAGCCACACCAGTGCTACACTAGCATTGTGGGTAAATAACTTGTCTCCATGGTAAACGAATTTAAGCCAATGCGAAACCTCAAGTTATTTAATTTCTACAATTTTGACGGATATACATGTTAAGGGGTGCCATCAATAGTTCAATTTGAGATGTAACTTAGTTTTAGATCAAAATTTTTGACTGACAATAAGAATTTCTAAATCTTGTCAAATATAATTTAATATTTTAATGGATTATTCATTCTTGAAACACTGTGCCATTTGTATGTATTAAATCTTGTCGAATAAAACTTAAATTAAGTATTCAGCCTTGAGCACTCTGCCATTTGCATGTTTTACAAATGATGAAAAATTAAATTTTGAGTATTCTGTCTAGAATACTGATTCAGACCCATTTACATCTGGTATCAAAATATGAAAAATATTTAGTTTAAAAATAAAATAAAAAAAGAGGCAACAGTGACAACCACAGAAAGACTGCCAATGATGTCACACAGTGATAAACACAAATGAGTTTGATCTATTTTCATAGGACTTTTTTCTTACAAACATGGATATGGTGCAATGGAAAACTAAACAGGGTTTTAACCCCTCCCTCCAGCAAAGGTAAGTAAGATTTTCATCTCACATTGATCTTTTGACAGCACCCTGAAAATTATTTCTCACAATACGTCTAGTCTGTATGTAGTTTTGTAATATTGTTTTAACCTTTAGATTCAAACTACAGAAAATTGAGGGACTGAACTGAACTGAACAGAACTATTATGAAAAATCATGATGATACTATTTTTTGACATGTGTCTAATATATTCAAAGATAATTTTACCAGAGATACAAAGACATGTTTGATATCTAACTTATGTTGGTTGTATTTTGGCATAACAGCCATGAGTCATAATGTATAATGAACAAAAAAATAATAAAAATAAATAAAACCATAAAAATGTGGAAAATTAAAAAAGAGACAGAAATGAAATACATACATATATATACAAATGTACAATATAGGTTCCACAGCAAAAAAAAAACAAGAAAACAAAAAAAAACATAGAAAAAAAAAATAATAAAAGATACAAAAAAATAATGATAATAATAAATAAATACATGAATAAATAAAAATGAAAATAAAAAATATTCTATGTTCCGAACAAGTGGGACACAAACCTGCAACCTTTGGCACCAGTCGCCTAGCTGAAATGGGAAACGCACATATCCACTCGACCAAATCCCGATTCTCAAAAAAAGAATGGTTCAATGGAGGTTGTCATGTGCGAGTACCATATCAACACAGTTATGCAGTATAAGTACTGAGTCTAAAATAAATGAATGAATAAATAAACAAACAAACAGACAAATAAATAAATAAATAAATAAATGAATGAATGAATGAATGAATGAATGAATGAATGAATAAATAAATAAATAAATAAATAAATAAATAAATAAATATCCTATAACTTTTCAGTTTTTACAACTGTGGTTACTAACTATAAGCACTCTTGTAACTTTTTTTACCATTTTCCTCTAATTGGTAGACATCTTATTTTCTCACCCTAGCCCAACACTAAAAGTGATCGCATACAAAACCCCAATGAACTAGTTAGTTTAAGTGAAATCTAAGACCTAGTCTAAATGAAAACAGGGATACCTCAAATATAATTTTTCTATTAAAAAAAAAAAAAAAAAAAAAGAAGCAACACAATTAAAATGATATTTGCTCAAAACTACAAAAAGTGCTCAATTTTTACATACAATAAATGTCAGAATAGAATTTTTTTTAAAATGGTATTTAAGAAAAAAAGGTTTCATATTCACACTAGAGTAGCTTTTTATGTGACTGCAGTAGCTCAAGTGAACTATTTTGAGACCTGCTTTATATCTCAATGATGTCAAATTTTCTGAGCAGTTTGTAATATTGTGTATGGCCATGAAAACCATATACCTTCCAGAAAAGATCTGTAAACAAGATGACTATACTTTATTGCCTGTGTAGCTAACACTCCTACCCTGGTGCTTAGTGTGACCATACACCCACTACAAAGAAAACAAAACTTCTGATCAACAAATGTGTCTATGAAACTGTGATTTTCTTGCAGATACACACCTCTGGTACAGCAGAAACAGTGGACATACCAGAAGTTAACCTCTGAAATGATGGCAAGGGCAAAATGATGTACAGTGTACCAAGTTTAACCCCCTGAGGACTGAGTCATCAGATTTTGTTGGCATACTCTGGGTGCAATGCACCTACAGTGCACTGTGCCCAGATGTTGACTAGTCGCCTGTATCTTAGTGAAGAAAAAAGAAGCAGACTTTTATGACAACGGACCAGTTCTGGCAAATTTCAACCTGAAAAAGCTGCATGCCATTTTACCTGTTTCTGTATTAATGGCCAGACTGTCTTCTATAAGCCACAGTACAGTCTTTTATTTTTCTTTTTTTCTTTTCTTCCTTTTTTTTTGGGGGGGGGGGGAGGCATCTTTTGTTCTACAATAATGTACAATATTGCTTTTACCTGCACACAGCAGGGCAGATAAGATAGCATTCAGGCATTGCACAAATTGTAAGTGTCATCTAAATATTGAACCGGTGTCAGCTCAAGGTCTGTTGTTGACAGGCTAGTTGTATTGTCTCCCCACCTGATCCCTAACAGACCCAATGTTTTTACATGTATGTCAGGTTCTGATAAGCCTATCTTGAAATACAGACATGGATTCTAATTTTTTGGGTCATATTTGCCACAATGCTGCCATGCATGGTAAACTTTAATTTCAATTGATAACTAGAACAGCTGTTGTGGACAGACTGCATATCCCCCACTTTGCACAGGCAAAGGTCCTTTGGCCTTGAAAATGAGGTAAAGTCCCAAACATTGTAAGATGCATAAAAAGGATATTTTCAGATTAATTTCGCTGGGTACCGAATGCAAACAAAACTGAACAAAAGGCTGTGTGAACATTCCATCCTCAGGTGACCTTGACATTCAACCAACAAAAAGGTCCCACCCTGGTGTAAGGGTAGCATGCAGAAGTGTTTGTCTGCAATTTCAAAGCCATTGGCCATGCATTTTTAGAGATTTTTGAAGGTTTTCCCAAAAATGAAGAAAAAAAACAAGAAAAACAAAAAACAAACAAGCAAACAAAAATACCCCCCCCCCCCCAAAAAATGTTTTTGAGAAAAACATACATGCAGTTACACTGTTATTCTTTTATTAACCACATTAACATGTGCTCATACCAATCATAACTTAATTCCAAAATTTTGATAAAAAAATCAGGAAAAGAAAGTATTTCTACCTCTAAAAGTTTGGTGGAGATTGATTGAAGCTACATTTTTGCCTTGTTTGAACAGAATCTGCCTTGTGGTTAAGAGGAAGTTGTCAAAAATTACAAAAACACACACACACAAAATATCTAAATAAACAGAAATTACAGTACCACCTGTTGAACAAATTAAGGTTCAGGGGTCTCTAGAAATGCACCTATGCAATTTCAAAGTAAGTAGCCAAGCAGTTTTGGTGAAGAAGGTTTTTTTTTTTATGATTTGAGAAAAAAAAAAAAATCACCGGAGTGTTACCACTGAACAATTCAGTAGGGAACCCAAGTTTTTACCCATCTTCACCAAGTTTGATGTGAATCTGCTTGGCAGGTTCAGAGAAGTTTAAAATGTGTATTGTTTGTACCACTGCAATCCCCATTGAATGATGCAGTAATCAATAGGAATGCATACATTAACTGATACTAAGTAATCAAATTGTTAAATATATTTAAACTCTAAAATCTGGTATCCAGAACATCACCACTATTTGAACAACCTTGTTTGACCCTTCCACAAGGCACATTTTAGCATAAAATAGCAACCAAAGGAACCCCAACCCATTTAACATTCATTTTTAAAATTTGCAATGTCACCTGGTGAGTAGGTAAAAATCCTGGGGTACCCCCAAAGTATCCCTGTACAGTTTTGAAACAATTGGCTGAGTAGTTTTGGGCGATTTTTTAGAAAAGTGAACCAAAAAAATCAATGAATCACTGGACTGCAATCTGTGGTACAAACATGGTAGAAACTCACCCCAGGTAGATCCCCACCAAGTGTGAGGAAGATCCAGCAAACTGTTTTGTTTCAAGTTGACAACATGAGTCGCGGACAGACAATGTCACACGACCCATGACAGACAACAGTCACAGACCATCCTACAACCTGAGCTGACATACAAGTCTGCTGAGGTCAAAATGGCAGGGTTTGCTCGACACATTTCTGTTACAACTTAAAAACACGTGGCCCCACTGTTCCCTCCTTGTACATTTATCTGCTACCTTTATATGGTCATTATTCATATTGAGGCGAAAAGTGTAGGTTCTAAGTTTCGAATGAATTTGAATGAATGGATGAAAGACCTAGTTTTTATCACACCTGCATGGATTGCCCATTGTTCTCCCCAACAGGTCATTTTCAGAGTTATGTGTGTGGTGCGACTGGGGTGCTGGAAAGATAAAGAGTCAAGGGGTGGGTGAGACCATATGTAACTTACTGTTCCGATATGCTTGTTACATTTGATATTTCAGTTGCACACAAGGGTTCTTCAACTTTCAGCAGGCCAGCACTGATCAAATCTGTTGCCATTGTTCTCCCATCTTTTTCTTTATGGTCTTTAGAGTCTGGCATTTCATCAAATCAGTTAAAAGCTGTTATATATTGTGAAATCTTTAATCGGGCTTGGAGACATGGACCTACAATTTTTTTTTTTTTAATTGATATTCATACTTGAGTTCATAGTTTTCCACAGCTCTGGACAGTGAAAAGTTGCCTGTGAACTTTTCAATAATAATCACTTTTGAGTACATGTATATGCTCTCCGTAGTTCTTGACAATAAAACATCACTGCTCCTTTTTAGTTTTGCTTTCCCACTGTACCAAAACCTTATTCAAAATTACCTTTACAGTTCATGAAAATCATGACTTACTATAGCATATGTACAACTTTGTTTTCTGTTTATTAATTCCATTTGCAACATGGACCCTTTGCCCTTTGTATTAAGAGTGAGTGAAGTTGTCCTGAACCTTATCATTCTGATAGAGTTGCTTCACAAATCTCATTTGACTGCTTATAAAAATTGAAATTAATACAAATCATTGAAGCAGACAGCATTTCACCTTCAGTTAGTTAAGTGCTAGTTTCGGGGGGGGGGGGGGGGGGGGAGGGAGGCGGGAAGGTTAGCAGCTGGCTGTTATGGCACAGATGATATCACAATACAACTGTCAAGGCAAAATACTGGCCAGTGGAATATGTTGTCATTAATTTCCAATGCAATGCTCACTTTATCAAAAACAGAACTGTCTTTGATGCAGGACCCATGAAATGTAACAAAACAGTAACAACCCTTCTGCAGTACACTGCAGCAAGGAAAATCAAAATAAAAGTTATATTTGTTCTTAAAATGGCCTTTGAGCGGATGACATCTGGGTGAACTTCCAGCTAATGGGCATTTTCTATTCAACCTCCACAACCACAAAGTGGTAGTCCATGTGTCACCCTTGCATCATTTATTCAACAGGTGGGTGGGTATCTGCTCACGGGTATATAATACCACAAAGGCCGACTCTGCTCTTCAAACTGTCCAAGAACACCAAGATGTACTGTGTCCTCTGCTTTGATGTTTTGAACAAATTTCAAGTCCATAGAAAACTTCATTGCTGACATTTGTAGGTTATCACCTATGATGAAGGCAGACTCTGGGTCAAGAGCATTGTGGCCAATCCATGTCAAGGAAAGCTATTGACTCTTGTCTTACTCTGACCAGGCAAGGTTTAACATCATGCAAACTTCATCTGATTGTCCATTGACATGTGTATGCACAAACATTGGTATTATCAAGCCAGCCTCCATTACATCCCCAACTACATCAACTTCCAGCATAATGAACAAGAAATGCAATGTTCAGAGTTACAACTTGTCAGACGAAGTATAAAATATTTGTCACAAGCTGAAAAAAAACATGTATTATCACTGGGAGCTAAACTATTTCAATCTGCTGACAGTGAAAAACAATAATAAACATTAAGTAAAATTTTATACCAATTTCCTGTCTTTATGAATGATGTCCTGAAACACATGGGCTACAGAAGCACAGGGAATAATTCAGCAGAGGTAATATGTCACTTAAAGTGAGCGTTTTAAATGCAATGTTATCTTGCCAGCTTTCTTTTTTTTTTAGTTTTGATTGTAAGCCAACAATTCAAGTGGACACATTACATGTAGGTATCAACTCTTTCACTGCTAAATTGCAGACTGAGTCAACAGCTTTCCTCCACGTGCTCAGGTCACAAGCTCAAAGTATGCTATGGTAATCGGTTGACCTGGACCACTTTAAAAATGGAAATACAGGCGTGTTAGCATTTGAATAAAAGTCTTTTTATTAGCATGTGTAATTTTAATCTTAAATCATCATAATTAACATACAAATGAAAGTTTTGTTGTGATCAGCAGTGAAAGAGTCGTCAAAAAACAGTTCAGATCAACATCAGAATAAAAACTCCCAAATTCTCAACAATCATGACGCAAGCCTCTCAGAAAAGTTCAGAAATCCCACTTATAAACACTGTTCATGCAGACTAGCTGAAGTTACCTTTTTTTTCTTTTTTTTTTTTTTTTGGGGGGGGGGGGGGTTCTAGCTGTCAGCAGAATGGAGTGGGAAAACTGATACCGAACAAAGTAAAACCTGAATGTTGCCACCACAGCAGACAAACTTTCGTGTTATCTCTATTGCAGCAGAGCTCGGGTCTTCTTTGGAGGCAAGCTAGAACGAAGGGGACTGGAAACCACTACGGTAATCTTGTGCTAATGGGTAATATTTCAAGAGCTCAGTCTAAAAACTTTACATGCCTAGCCTGTATTTTCACAACAGATGAAACAGCCAGCAGAATCTATCAACTTCTCAGCAGCAAACCTGGTGTCCAGGCCATGGGTGTAAACGATGCTTAAAAGTTCAAGCCTGTGCCAAAGAATGGAAAAGAAGAACTACAGGAGAATGTTTGCAAAGACTCTACAGATTTAAAGGGTGAACAGAAAAAAAAAATGCATTTCATAATTTGGGGTAAAGGAAAACATTGTGGACTGGAAGAAAAGCTACATGCTCAATTGCTAAATGTCATGGGTAGCATCCATGCTAAGTTGCTTGGGAGGGAAGGGGGATTTCATGCAAGGACTGCACAGAAGTAGATACGTAGATGTAGTGGAAAGCCCTAGTGGCCATCATTAGTACAAACCTCATTAATGGCACTTAAAGATGCCATTGAAGATTGTTGCATCCGGTGAAATGACATACTTGATGGGTGGCGCTGAAAGTTGTGACAGTGACAAGGGCAGATGGTGAAAACTTAGGATTTAATACACTCACGTAATAAAAGCTGTGTCCATGACAGAGGCGACATTGAGAATTGGGCGAACATAAATGTCATGTCTTGTTTTAACTGTTACACATGTGCAAACACAAGCATTTTCACATTGTTGGCTCTACTCACAAGTTCAAAAATTGCCGCACTGATTACATCAGTCAAAAGTCAAACTTTCAATTCTGGCTGCCACAAATAACCAGCTTGTGAATGTGTAGGCACAATCTGCATGTACTACAAGCAACCCTGTTGCATGTTAACACATCAGTGTGCTGATATTTCATCTCTCTGAATTTGTTAATATTATTTTGCTTTCTTCCTATCTCAGCACTTTGAATTCATTAACATTCAAAATTTTGTTTAGTATTGTTAGCTATTTAGGTAGAAGGCAAGAAATTTTGTCCTTGATCAGTGACAGCATCTACTTTTGATCACAAGTGCCCGTCAAATACAATGTCATAGACAAGACACACAGGAGACTTTATGTTCCTTCCATTCCACTCACCACACACTCCTAACTGCTTTAATCCTATCCATTGAAGACAAACATGACCAGTGTTTAGCTTGTTGCAAAGGCACAGATGTTAACTCAACACAGCAGTTTTGGTTGGTTTTGGGCCGTCGGCTGATTTTCACCCACTTTTCAATGTGCCCCCGGCCAGATTTAATTTCTGATGAGATACAGTTTGTTCAAATATGCTGTAAGTCAACTACACATGCAACAATGTGGATTTGAGAAGACTCCATTATTCTCCAAGCACGCTTCTTTTTGTGACAGCCAGAAATTTGTCAGTTTTAACTGAATTTAAGAACTGATTGGTCCTGATAAATGCTACTGACAAGACTGAATCTTATATCTGCACATCTAATCATGAATAAGCATGTCTGATCGGATAAAATTTTATACTGATGCAACACATGACAATCAGAAAGAATGCAGTGGTCAGTGAGTTGGGGGTCAGGGTTTAACATTGATTATAAAATAACTAGTCATTAGCAGTAGGAGAGACATTTACAGATACAGTAGTTCCTCTCTTGAGAGACCCTTCTTTTGGGAGACCGTCTGCCTTTTGTGAATGTTTTTGGTGTACAAAAGCACCTTCTAATGTTAATTTACCTCTTTTGGGAGACCACCTGCAGAAGATGACCAGTGACCACCCAAACTGACCCCAAAAGACCACTTATACACCCAGAAATTCTGCATTTCAGATAAGTAAAAGTACCTATTTTGAACAAGATTGGTCGAGTAATTTGTCAAAAGCAGTTTACAAATCCAAAATGTGTTTGAAATATCAAGAAATGAGTTAATACATGTCTGCAAGATGGAATGGTGGGTAATAATTGAACATCAACCATGGGAATTCAAAGTAATGGTCAGTTGTAGGGCAGGTGGCGCACGAGTCAAACCTCCTTTGGGAGACCACCTGCTTTATGTGACCACTTGTTTTGATGGCACTGGGTGTGGTCTCTCAGAAGAGGGACTACTGTACCTGGTTTGCATTACATCACACACTCTTCAAATGCAGGCAATTAAAAACTCTTCTTGATCACTCCATATAAGGTTTTACATATGCCCATTAATGATTTCTTCATTGATCTTGCATTTGCTTGGCAAGACACTGGAACTCTGATAATGTTGAAACTTTGACCAAAAGCACATGAAGCTACACACATTCTGTGTAACTCATGCTATGAATACAGTCCCTGTAATAATTTCACTTATGTTAGGTCATACAAATTATATGGTGAGTTTTGAACATAATGGGTGAAGGCAGGCCTTTTCATATTTTATATATTTTTACAAGTGTTTATCAGAAAAAGGCTAAATAAGGCCTAAATATCATGAACTACACAACATAAATTGAGCCAAAAAATTACACAAAAATTACACTTTTATTTTTTATACTTTTGAAGAATTAAAAGTATTGATGTTGGGCTCTAAACTAATGCATGTGGTACCTGAGAAACTCACAACATATGCTATCTTTTTTTATAGGGGGAGGTGAAGGGAGTGAGAGAGAATTGGGTATCAACATATGTAACTGTCAGCCAATAAATATGTGATAAAAATAAGCTTACCCCTTTCTTTGGATCCTTTTCCTTTTTGTCCTCCTTACCCACTTTACCGCCTTTCTGGAAGGGCGAGCTGCTGCTGCGACTCACAATGCCACTGGCAATCTTCACTGCTTCCTCAGCTAACGATCCCACTCTCTGAGTCTGCAGTCAAAACAAGAACTGTAATTACACTCTTTTCATATGTGCATCATGCTTTGGATCCCCTCAAAAAAAGAAAATTGTGAGTTAGTCCTTTTTTTTTCTGTTTCCTTATCACTTGCATCCTTTAACAAATGGCTCAAACAGGGAGAAAAAAGTTCTTCTGAAGGTGTTGTCCACAAATTTCTTTTCCAAAAAGACAACCCTTTCCCCAAGCTGGAAAGATTTGAAAAAAATGTCCATTTTGGTACAGTTCTGAATCAAAATATAAGCATTTTAACCCTTTCTGCCTAAAAACACCCTGATGTAAAATGTCGTCTGCTGTACAGTTATGTCTGTGTGCTCTCACAGACATTCTGTTTTTGTTGGGTTTCTTTATTATGTCTGTGTGCAAACAGAGACACTGTGTTTTTTTTTGGAATTCTTTATTTCTTTCTTCCTTTTTCACCAGCATAATCTCCATTTCAGTTGGCCACTATTTTACCTTGAAACTCTATAAACTTGGCATCACTATACCTTAATACACAGTCATGCCACTTTATGAAGAGGAGTGAACATTTTGAAAATCATGCAAATTTGGGATATTTAAAAACTTAAATCTTGAATACCTTCAAAAGTATTATAGGTAGAGGTGGCATTCTAACCTCAATTTGTAGGTTTGCGTTATAAGCATATCCAATGAACCACAAACAGTTGTACAATTTTAATTTATGCAAATCAGGGGCACTTTAAAGGTTTAAATGTTGAATATCTTTAAAACTATTATCGGTAGAGGTTCCATACCAACTTCAATTTATGGGTTTGTGCTGTGGGCGCATCCAATGAACCACAAACAAAAGTTATAAAATTTTAATTTATGTGAATTTAGGGCACTTGAAAAGTTTAAATGTTGAGTATCTTAACAAATATTATGGGTAGAGATGCCATTCCCAATTTAATTCATAGATTTGTGCTGAAGGCATAAGCAATAAACCACAAACAAAAATTGTAGCATTTAAAGTTATGCCAGGTTTGGAGGCACACAGACAGATTTGCTTTGAAGCAAATCTTCTTTTTTTATTTCTTCTTGCTTGCTGGCTTCCTTCCTCCTTCCGTACCAGCAATTTTATTTGATCATTTTCATGGATACTATAACACTTAAAAAATCTCCAAACCTGATATGATTATAGATCCATACATGAAGGCATGGCAATTAGGGCCATTTCAAATTTTAAATTTTGAATATCTTCAAGACTATGACAGACAGACAGAGATGTGGTTCTAAGTTTTACATCTGTAATTGACCATTGTGCATCTATTGAATACAAAATGAACGTTGCTGTATTTTAAATTATAATAATTTGGAGAAAATTGAAATTTAAAACTTGAATATTTCAAGACTATGATAGACAGAGATGCAATTCCAAGTTTTACACAGTATCAACCGTTGCTCTTTTACTGAAGAGGGAACAGAACTTGCTGCATATTACGTAATGCTAATTGGCAGCAATTCAAATTTTAGATCTTGAAAATCTTCAAAACTGCAACCACAGCAGGCACAACCAGATCAACAGTTTGTACAGGTTCTTTGTGCGACCATGGAGTTGGTGTAGCAAAGCAGTCTGGGGTGGGTCACTTTAGTGCAAGTACATGTACTGCTTCAGCCTGGCAGGTAAGGCACCCAAGCAGTGTCTGCAGATTGGTTCTTTGAGCTTTCCTGATTTTAGGCACAGTAAAGCTGTCCTAATACTAATATGTTTACTAGAGTTGTTGTGTCTACTTTAGGCAATATGTTCAATAAAACTTGTTTATTGAATTTTTGACACCTTCATCTCAACTTTAAGTGCACGGTTGCTGAAATTGCCTGTTGATGGTCCATTTGATTTCCTCTACTAGAAATATTTTCTTGGCAGGAGTCCCATCACAATTATATCTAAAAACCAGAAAATTTTCCACAGCAATCCCAATGCCATTTCATCTTGTGCTTGGTTTGACTTGTCTCTGCATCAAAATTGCATTTGTAATACAAATAAAAAGGAAATATTCAGAGCATTTTGAAGGCACAAAGACAGATTTGCTGTCAAGCAAATTAATCTTTTCTAGTTCTTTCCTTTGTATCGCATTCTCTACTCTGTCCTTTATTTGTAATGTTACTTTGGGCACAGGCTGAAACATTTGTAAAATTAAATTAGAAAAAAAAAATAATAATAAAAAGCACACAGAAAGTGACATCTTTTGCATTCTTAAATGTGCCAACACACAGGACCAAAGACTGCGACTTTCTCACCTTCTCTGTCAGTTCTGGGCCATTGTATGCTACCACTCTGTAGGCTCCTCGGATCCTCTGCACTGCAGACATGCGCGTAAAAGTCAACTTTTGTGCCAATATTGCGTTATTTTTGCAAACGTTTATATATTTAAGTATTTTTTTTGCAGTCAAAGTAAATCTGCAAATCTGCAAATTTCAAATACATGTAGCATGAAATTCTGAAACTTTGGGTTTGTTCTAAATTCCTCTCCTTAAAACAAACAATTTGTGCTTATACACGTATGGATTTCAATAAACAGGGTATCCTTTTCGGAATCATACTTGAGAACCTTCTGTTCTGTTTTTATAAAATTGTGGCATTTAGACATCAAAAGTGTTATTTGTTTTAAATAAATGAAAATGTATACACATGAAAATAAAGCAGTTTATAGTATTAGCAGACAGACTTGAGTTTTGCTGACTAAAACATACAACAAAAAGAAACTTATCACTGTCAGCAGTTGTCTTTTAATATATATACACAAACATGCACACACACAAATGTAACCTTGACTGCACATGTCTTGAATAGTCTTACAAAAACGCATCACAACAATATCACCAGAATATTTGCTTCTTTATGTTAATTTGGAAAGAACAAGCGAACTAAGAGCATTTGATTATATTTCAAAATACAGCACTATACTTATCTCAAAAATTAAATGCACTTATTGTTTGAAATAGACTGAAATAGACATTTTTGAAAGATTTTCATGATTATCTTGAAGATACCTAAAAAGAATACGTGAAATAAAAGCATGGATTACATTTCCAAAATACAGCTGTGCTTCTCTCTAAAAGAAAATGCACTTGTGCTTTGAAGCAGACATTTTTGGAAGCTTTTCATGATAATCTTGAAAACATTTTCCTGTTTTCAAATAGCAAAGTGGTTACTGTACAGGGCATGAATGCTGACACATGGAATGGCAGACACCTCAGAGATATTAATTATACATATATAACAAAACTTTTTTTCTTTAAACGTATCAAATATAAAATTAGTAAACTTAGAATACCCCCAAAACACAATAATGTACCTACCTCCAGGGTAGAGCAAAGGAGCAACATTGACATATGCAATGCCATGGAAACCTATCCCATCATCCTCCTAAAATGCAAAAAAGTATAAAATTAAAAGCCTTATTCAGTTATTGCAACTATTTTGAGAATTATAACCTTACCCTACTGATAACAATATAGTTCTACCTGTTCTTTTTTGATCTCCTTTTGACATATAAAAGTCACAGCAGAAATCCTATGCATCTCAATCCATTCCTCCTAGAATTAAGACTGAGTCACACACTCCAACCCATGCCAAGGAAAGCTGTTGACCTGGGCCATGCCATCCTCATTGGCCTCATCAACAGTTATCAAGCTGTTTATCGTTACTGCTGAAGTTGGTTAAAAAAAAATTGAAACACACAACACTTGACCATCAGTTGGTTCTGTGGGGGGAAGAGTGAAATCCATGTTCGTCATGAATTTAGAGACATTGAAAGCTTATTCATGTGGTCACATATAGAGCAATTCAAAAATGATCCAGCCAGTCGCTCATCCCACTTAGCAACGCTTTGTAGAGAAAAAGATTCACATTTGAAAGGTAAACTTACAAGAACATTTACCTTCTTATTCTTACCACCAGATGGTGCTGCTGTCCTGACGATTTCCACTGGCCAGTATCTGGTCTTGGCAATTTTCTCTTGGAAACTGAAACAGTTTTGGATTAAAATTCATTTCAAGAACACATACACATTGGAAATTATGCAGAAAAAATGAAAATCCAAGATGCTACAGTGTAATTCCATATAACAACTCCTTGGCAATGATCACAGTTTGAAGTCTCTAAAATGCCATTAAATTTACCATTAATCAAGTGGTAAAATCTTCACACGTAAGCCAAAACTACGATAATAGATGCACATGTAGTATATTTTTGGGGTCCTGTCATTCTAATTGAATTGCCAAAGCCCTTTTCATTACCTGACAAAGTTAAATAGAAACTTCAAACTAATAATACATCAGTGGTAATTTTTCTGTTTAATTAAAAAAAAGTCCAAAGAAGCAAATGTTTCTGGGTAAACACAATGTCCATTAATCATAATTGTTAAAGACCATGTAGACGTTTGTTCCATCCACAGATAAAAAACACACATCATTATCATTATTACTATTATTAGTTCCCAGGAAACTTGTAAGAGCTGTATGTTCCTGGTCCTGAGTTCTGACCATGAAGGTAAGCTGAGGATTTTACCATCATGCACGGAAACAGTCACAAACTTTTAATGTAGCAAAATACTGGTTTTACACACTTTTTGACAGCAGCAGATTCCAGGTAACATCTGCGTTCAATGTTCCAGGTGACTCTGTTCTTGTCCTGCTCTGCCACAAGGCGATGCTCCCTGTCCTCTTTAGCCTTGAAGTCTCCAGCCTCATCCTCCACTGCATCGCAGGCTAAGGTTCTGAAATCAAACAGCAGCCATTGACCTTTCACGGACATCTTAATTTTATGTCAAAGTAGGAAAACATCTAATAATCTCAGAGTACAACTGTGTTGCTCTCAACCAGCTTAATTCCAATTTCTTCTGGCAAACAGAAGATCTGCCTCTGTACAAATCCTCAAATTAGTTTATGTCCACAGTAATGTTTGCTGCCAAATATATTAAGAAATTACAAGTTGATACACTCTTTCATTTAATGATTTTCTTTCTTTTTTTTATCAATAATATGAGAGTCCCAAAACATTTGAGTAAGCAGGATAAATATACCAACAGCTATGTTCCAACACCCCTACATAAAGTGTGGCCTCCAACCCCCCCCCCCCCAAAAAAAAACAATAAAAAATTTTCATGAATCCAAAATAAGTGTTGTTTTTATGCTTTTAACATTTCCTGACTGAGCCTAAAGGTAACAATTTTGTAAATGTATCATTTTTTTTCATTATCTTCATTAGAACTTTATCAATGCTATTTCAGCATCAACTACAAATCTTGTCAAAGTTTTATTCAAAAATTATACACGTCTGTCATTTTTGTTTATACAATTTGAGGTTAAACACAAGTGATTGACAGTCCATACTCATCATTGATGTAGATGGCATTGCCCAGGGCCCCTCCTGGCACAGCCCACTTTTTCTGTTTGTTGGGCACCTCTTTGTCCGCACCAGGCTTCAGCTGTCCTGCTGCAAACACAATTGTGTTCTCCTTCTGCAAGAGCAAATAGTCTGTTTACACCAAACACCATTGTGTTCTGCTTCTGCAAGAGCAAATAGTCTGTTTACACCAAACACCATTGTGTTCTGCTTCTGCAAGTACAAACTGTCTGTTTAAATGACACTCACATTCTGTTTCTGTACAAGCCACTTGTGCCTTTACATCACGTGCACTTTATTTACTGGTCAAAGTCTGTATCTTTTATCCTTTACATATCATAAAGTGCTTATGGCTTGAATGTAAATTTCTTTAATTAATCATGGTCAAGCAGTGTCAGTCTTGTATCACAAATTTAATGCTGAAAATGATTATGTCTCATTTTTTTCCTGCTAAGTAACATGATGAATGAACACTTTTTGATCAGACATTAATCAAACATACTTTGTAAATTTGTTGGGATGGCGTGCAGACGCTTCAATCACTTCTTTAAACCAAATATGAAACAAAAAACTCAAGAATTTCCACCTGGACACACACATGGCTATGACCTGATGATCTTGGTGTTTGGGCAGGCAACATATATGACCACACATGCCCTCCTTCAGGCTGACTGACACACTGTCTCTGGTGAACTGTGCAGGGAGCTACATGTACAAAAGTGTGTGTGACCACTCAGGACTGCCCCACTTTCCAAAAGCATGCAAGGAGGGATTTTGGTAACTCCTTCCATAACCCACAGTTATAAATGTACTTTTACCAGACTTTGACTCATATATTGGCATCATTTTCACATTTAAGAGAAAGCATACACACTGTATATAAATTGGTTTCAACCCACCTCCTTCCCCAGTACATACTCTCTATACATGGAATGGAGTGGAATAAAATTTTCAAAATTCAAAAAATAATACAGACAGACAGAGAAATGATACTGACCTCTGCATTCAGTGGCACTGGGGCTGTGGGGAGAGAGAGAGAGAGAGAGAGAGAGAGAGAGAGAGAGAGAGAGAGAGAGAGAGAGAGAGAGAGAGAGAGAGAGAGAGAGAGAGAGAGAGAGAGAGAGAGAGAGAGAGAGAGAGAGAGAGAGAGAGAGAGAGAGAGAGAGAGAGAGAGAGAGAGAGAGAGAGAGAGAGAGAGAGAGAGAGAGAGAGAGAGAGAGAAGTGATACTGACCTCTGCACTCAGTGGCACTGGCACTGTGGCTGTGTAGTGGTACTGTGGACCACTCAGACCCCAGGAATCTGGAGGGGAGCACAGGCTCTCTACCGTGATACTCATCAGATTGGAGTCCTGCAGCTGGCCCTCAGTCAGCAATGGTTCACTGACTGACAGTGACACATCAAGCTCTGGCTGCATGGTCAATCCAAAATGAAAATAGGATAATTATAATTTTTGTCCCTGATCATCAAAATGTTTGCAGTAAAAAATGGATACCCGTACAACAAAAAGCATATAAAAGAACATCATCAGGACATGAGTCAGGTTATGGCTGATCCAGAGTCTGATCAGGTAAACATTTGCAGGTCAGGAGCAGATCTGACGATGTGATGATGCAGCAAGACAAGAGATGTTAGATTTATCATACACCCCTATCAGTAAAACTGGATTACTTCACTATTATTATATGCTGACATCTACAGTGTGATACATCTACACTTACAATTAATAGCCATGGCAACAAAATAATAAACTGGTCAAAGCTGGTACACAGCAAACCATCATACAAGAACTGACAGTAATTGCCCTTCACATGTCTGTCTGTTGGCTCCATTTGCAGCTTACTTTTCCAAGTCCCAAAATCTCACAATGACAGATTATCAAATTGACAGAAAAAAAAGCAGAAAATAATCACTGTACCCTTGGATGTTCAGCAGGCAAGTTTTCCATGGGTGATCCTGGTAAAGGATGTATAGGCAGGCTATATGTCTGCTTGGCGAGCCCTGTGCAGGATCAAAATATCAATTATATAGTGATCTTTTGGATGAGTTAAGGTATACTCTTCATCTCAAGTCTTTGAAGGTCTATTTACATGGCAAGCTCTTGCTTTCAAGTGTTGCAAGGAGGTTATACACAGCCTCTTTGGTTCTCAAAAATAAGTCCTTACATGTTGTCGATTGTGGTCTTTCCAAGGTCAAGGATTTGACATGTGTAAACAGCAACATGAAGGGAGTGAAGGTGTTGTTTCTTGAAAACATTATATAAAACTTGTATGGATAAAAGCAGGAAGTTGGGAGGACTTGCTTACAAGAACTAGAATAATCACTTAATCAGAAAACCAGTGTTAAAGAATATTTTGTTTCCCCAGGAACAAATATTTGGCAAATATTTGTAAGTAATCACAGAAGACTGAATATTTGTTCTCTTATGCAGGGCAGCTAGCATTTGCCAAATATTAGTTTCAATTGCTAGAAATTATATGCATACTGGTTCCAGTGACTTGATACAGTGTAATATCATCTTGTTCAGCCAGTTTCCATTTTTCATTAACTGCTGTATTAGGCTATGAGGAACTAATATATGGCAAACAATTATAAGGGGAAGCTTATATACATCTATGGTGAAACTATCTGACAACAAAAATAAAGTGTTTGCCCAGGGAACAAAAATTCCCGAATTTTTGTTCCTGGAGAAATGAACATGCGTTCTCGGAACAACAAATATTCTCTGACATTGGCCTACATCCATGGACAATGCTTTTTACAAGATATAAATCTGTCCAAGGATCTATGGTCCAATAAATTTCACACAAGTCTCAGGTCATCTTTACAAAGTACATACCCTGTACCAGAGGCAGCAGGTCGACACTACATTGTCCCAGGGTGACAGTGCGTTCCTCTCCCCTCTGCTTCTTCTCCTTGGGCAAAACTTCTATCACAGTCACTGGTCAAGAACAAGCCCACAAACAGTTATCAAATCCACAAATTTAAATAAAATTGAATGCTAAATTACACGTCACACAACTATGAAAAAAAAAAAAATGAAAAGTATTAAATGCGCACAATGTCATCCATTATCCATTCAATCCCAGGAGTTCAAGATCAGCAGATTAGCTGCATCTGAGTCTTTGCTTTTGCCTACCCATATTTATAGAATACATGTACACTCTCATTTTCAAAATATGCAAGATAAGATGACTTATTTGACTAATTCCAAGTTGTTTATGATGTTTACCCCATTAAAAAAAAAGACTACTTTGTTAATCTCTACCAGTACCACATTCTCCCCCCCCCCCCCCAAAAAAAAACATGGGCTCCACAAAACACAGTGCCTCACCTGATCAGTTTGATTTGTGGTATGACAAATAGGTCAGTAAATCACTGGAGCAATAAACATTATGTAAGTGTAACTCTATATATTAAACCAAGATACTAAGCACATGTATTGGCAAATCCATGCACCAAAGTCAAAGTCACTGGAAACAATGTGTTTTTATCCAATGACAATTTAAATAATTAGGCCCAATCAAAATTAATGAAATAGTACAGAGTGCTGATTATTCTACAGAAAGTATTATCTAAAAAAGATTCAACTGACAGTGTACATTCTGAACGCCTATATCATCAAACCCTTCATCAGATCCATCAGCACTATATATGATGTCTACAAAGTGACATGGAACTTTGACTTCTGTGACCTTTATGAGGTCAAATGATCCCCTGACAAAATACATTGATGCACAAAAGACATGTACCAAGTTTGATGAAGATCCAGTGATTGGTCTGTGAAATTTTGAGTTTCCGAGTAACTATAACATTTTTGATGACAACAACGATGACGACAACAACGATAGTGGTGGTGCCAACAGCAGTACATATATTTCTATCTCCCTTTTTTTCCCTTCCAAAAAGACAAGACAGGAAAAAAAAAAAAGATTTGCGGGTATTTAAAACATTATTAGTTTCTACTCACATAAGACTGGTTTATATGCTATTTCATCCAGAGCCAGTGGGTCTTCAAAGGTGATGCTGAGTGATGCCTGGTAGTTGAACTCTGCAGGGTTGCCAGGGCTGCACTCAACTTTTGAGGACTCTCCCAGTGACTTTTCCCCAAATTCCACTTTGACCAAGGCATTGACTGTCTCACCCCTTTGTCCTTTCTGTTGAAGAAAATAAACTACCAAGTATGACACTTTTTTCACCACTGAGATGTTGCATTCGAATTCATAAAAAAGATATTCAAGAATTCATGCTCTGCCTCTTTATGAATATAAGATAAATCCAGATGACAGTGCATAATTTTGTTCCATCAATTTTATGCATTGAACACAATTATGTTTGGACTGATTAAGGCACCATCCTCATGACTGAAAGCAAACAATTGCTCTTGCCCCCTCCTTTGTGCCTGAAGTAACACAGGGAGAGCAGTTGGCTACGCAACTGCACATCAGATTTTATAATGAAGTTGAATGTTCAGTTCACTTAACCCTCCCTCCTGGTATGTTTATGGGGAGTAATTTGAATTTGAAGGTCACCTGCAATTTTCTCAATACAAGGACCTTAACATATAATATATAGATAATATACAATATGTTATTTAACAATATTTTGTAATTTAATATAACATTTATTCCCCTAACATTTTAATCATTATTCCTGGAATAATAAATAATTCAGTTTCACTTGGATGTTCTACTTACCAGGTCACGTGCTCGTAGTACAGTAATTGTGACAGGCTCAGGTGCCCGCACCTGTGTCAATTCTCCCTCTGCCATGGTCTGCAAGTAAAACCATTAGAAGTTATAATTTACACCTTCCTTTACTTTGTTTACACATACAACTTTACGTAGTGTACTCTGTAATAAGCGCTTTATACAAATATAACATGCATATGAAGAACTCTTCATAAGTTTACATATATAAGCAATTCATTTTTAAAATTTGTTTTGATGAAATGAGCACTTGGTTATATTAATTGAACAATTTTATAGAGAAAATGATGTTTATTAACTGGTTGGGCTGAAGAGAAAAATGCATGTACTTTAAAAAAGATAAACTGAAATCTGTATACTAAAAACACAAAGAAAGCATACTGTCAAATGTTTTGCATGATATCCTCCGATTCAGTTAAAAAGTTGGAACTGATGAAAAGTGAGTCTAGGGACACTGCCCCATGACAAATTTTAATTTCCCGTAGTCTGAGGCAATAATTTTAGTGCTCCAAGATTTCAGGGTGCAAAATTTTACCAATTTTACCCTCTGGCAGAAACTTGATTTTCTAATGATCTACATCAAAATAAGCAGATGACAATGAAAAAAGGGGCTAATCATCTCCTCAGGGGTCTTAGTCTCAGGCTGAGCTGAACAGCCAAAGAAAAAAGTCACAGAAAAAAGTACTGTGTTGTTCTAAACACTGTCCACACTATTTATGCAATTGAGTACAATGAAGCCCCAAATACACTAAAATTGTAGCCTTATAAGACTTGGGTGGAATCTCTTCTTGAGGGGTAGAATAAATGAAAATGTCACACTTGTACAGCAGAGTGGCCTTTTTTCTGGGGTATCATATCAGAGGGGGACCATTATATTGGAGACTAACCTGGCCCATAACTAAAATGGCAATTTCATATTACAGTCATCAAGTAGGGCCTTCAAGTAGGTGGGAGTTGCCAAACCCAAAATTTCAAAAAATGTCCCCCATTACTTGTATAAAAATAGTAGTTGTCATTTTCTTTTTTATTCTTTCTTTCTGTTCATTTGTTCCTTCCATTTTCTTTCATTCCTTCATTCTTTCTTCTTTTTCATTTTTTTTTTATTTGTATATTTTTTCCCCAGTGGATGTCTTGCTAATTTGTACAGCTGTTGAGCTCAATTTCTTTGTTTGAAGGCTCCTTTAATGGGAACAAACACAATTTTTCACGGTGTTAGTTCCCCATTGGAAGTACATCTTTTTTATCAATGTTTGTAGTGCATATCATATGGTGTTGTACGTACTGATGCATTTAACACACAAGTGCCACTGACTCAGTGATAGGTCATCTATCTCATTCCATACCAGTCCCTCATTTTTCCGTATATTTACCTAGATTTAAGACAACAATTGCATATTTAAATTCTCCATGAAAAGAGCTTTCATTCAAGTACCAATTGCAACATGCCTATAGGGGTAAGTCAGTGGTTCTAGCACTGCCTGGAAAGTCATGCTGCAGCTGCCGCAAGGGCAGCTGCAGCATGACTTGCTAGGCAGTGCCAGAACCACTGACCAAGGACTGTGACCATAGTATGGAATGAGTTATACATGCAGCCTCTGAAGTATAGACAGTATAGTTTTGAGAAACACTGCATTTCCAAGGCATCCACTGTGGGTAAAACTGTGCTCTCATTGCTTCCATTACAATGTCTGGTGGTTTCTGCCTCAAATTCGGAATTCATACATTTACAGCTCACAACTTTATTGAGCATCTTACACACAGCGGCCTAGAGATTTAAAATACAGTTCCAGAACCATAAAATTTGGCAGGTTTAAAGTCCATGTCTTCGGTCCTTGAGGAATATGCCACAAACATTTAGCATGAATAACAACAATGGGACTGTGCTGGGGATCTGTGACCTAACCCTAATAAAGATTTCCCAACAACAACAACAACAACAACAACAACAACAACAACAACAACAACAACTGGGATAAATGTGCATCTGTAGCCAGGTATCCCTTCCTGTGTCAAGTGAGAAAAAGAAGCTTGGACAGGACTGTCTTCGACTTACATGTAGGTGGCGAGAGACGGCAGGAAATGTGAGAACTACAGTGTTTTTGAACCCCAGATTGACCAAGTTAAGAGAGGGAGAGAGAGAGAGAGAGGAAAGATCAAACAAATTTGTGGCAGTGATATAAAATTTTAAACCATGTTTTCAGAATTAGTCGAGGATATCAATGAAAATTCCAAGAATCAGAAAGTAAGATTGAAACCAAACTCAACACATATGCTGAAGATTTACCAGTAGCAGTCTGGTCACAGTGAAGTCTCATATTGCTCACTTGATATGCCCATGCATTTAACCCTTTCAGTGCCAAATTTTGGACTGAGTCACTAGCTTTTTTCGGTGTGCATTGGGCACAATGCGCCCAATGCACACCGAGAAAAGCTGTTGACCTGGGGTATTCTTTCTGGAACTACAGGCAAACTGGTACTTGAACGAAAGGTCTTTTTATGAGGAATATGAATCTGGGATCCTAATGATAATTCAGACTTGTCTGACTTACTAGATTGACTTTAGACATGATTCCTAAAAGAACAAAGGATGCTGGGAAGTCAGTTACCATTTCCTTTTAATGGCATTCTTTGATTTCTGAAAGTCCAAGTGTCGCCAGCCAGTTACCAGCCACCTGTTTGTTTTATTTTTTCTAAGTTCAGATGTACCCAGCCAGTTACTAGCCACCCGTTTGTTTTGTTTTTATAAGTTCAGATGCCACCAGCCAGTTACCAGCCACCCGTTCCTTTAATTTATCCAAGTTTAGATGTCGCCAGCTAGTTACCAGCCACCTGTTCCTTTAATTTTTCTAAGTTCAGATGTCTCCAGCCAGTTACCAGCTAGTGTTTTAAAAAAATGTAGGGTTCATATGTCGGCAGTGAATTTACAGCCTATTGCCAATCCATACTTTTGCATAAAAGAGTGTGCCAGCCTGTTGATAGCCATTAAATATGTCGCCAGGAAGCTGTCAGCCATCAAAACATGGTCCAAAAGGGGTTGCCAGCCTGCTGACAGCCTGTTGACAGCCTGTTGACAGCCTAGTGGCAGCCAGTTAGTTTTGGTAAGGGAGTGGTTATGAACAAAGCTAAAAGATATTAATCTAGTCAGTATTAAGACATTAGTATTGATTTGTTAGGGGTCATTCTACAGTATCACAAGACTATTTGATATGTGGACAGGTAAAAGTAGCTACTGCAGGTCAAGTGGACACCACTTATCCAACATTGACTTACAAAAGTGTTTGACAAAGTACCTTACCACAGACTGCTCAGTGAATGTGAAAGCTATGCAGGGCTTCCTCTGCCAAATGCTATAACAATACAACTTTGGCTATAACTTGTTATGATTGGCTAATGGTTAATAACAAGGGGTGCACCAAAAACTGTTTTCTGTACACAAATTTTGCTAAAAAATTGAAATTTCCAAGAGGAAGCCCTATTTTTATGCAGAATTAACATGGAAATTGTAGACCGGTGAAAAGATTTCCTTTCAAATAAATCCCAGGAAGTATTTATAAATGGAACTAGATCACAAGCTACTTTAGAGACAAGTGACATACAACAAGGATTACTATTGGGACCAACATTATCCACTATCAATCACCTGCCAAATATATTTTGTTCACATATATTTTTTGTTTGTGGGCAATACTAAAACACTGAAACAGATTACATTAACATAGGATGTGTACTTACTCCAGAAAGACTTGGATGCATTGTCTGAATGGTCAAAGAGATGGCTACTGTTGTTTCACCCAGAAAATTGTGAGGTTTTATGCCTAGGAAAGCAACTTGTAGCAACTACATGCACTATGGCAGCTGTAAAAGATACGTAGTCAACCTCCAACAACCAAAAGATGCAAAAGTTTTGGTAGGCATTAAAGATGAAAAAACTGACATTTTGCAAAGCATCCAGTTGAGAAAGTGAATATAGCAAACACAAATATGGGAATC
The DNA here is from genome assembly GCA_964020975.1 of Hermodice carunculata. NCBI lineage: Eukaryota > Metazoa > Annelida > Polychaeta > Eunicida > Amphinomidae > Hermodice > Hermodice carunculata. The sequence continues at coordinate 142,339 of CAXHWN010001941.1, read as the reverse complement.
ATAAGAAGCACATTCCAATTTTTGGATGACTTAATTTACATATTTATATAAAGCCATGGACAGAGTATGCAAACCCAGTTTGGAAATTGTACAAAGCCAAATATACTTAGTTAAATGAAAAAAGTGCACAAAAGAAGGACAAACAAGTTAGCAGGGTTCAGATGTTTATCTTATGAAGAACAGCTGATAAAATGGGGATATATACTTTAGCATACAGATGACTTTGGGGTCAACTTACAGAAGTGTACAAAATATTGACTGGTGTAACTGATCCAAAGACAGCACCACATTTTCATGCAGGAGAAACAGACGTTTGTGACAATGCCAGAAAACTTTGAGAACTGAAGGAGGTCGTCATCGTAGGCAGAATGTTTTAAAACTTTTGTGTGGCAAAAATCAGAACAATTTACCTTGGACTATTGTGTGGGCAGACTTACTAATTTATTTAAATCCAACCTAGATAAACATTTCAAGTCATCCATTACAATGGAATTATAAGTCACAACATACTTACAAGTTACATGGTCAAATAAGAAATGGAATTATACTCAGGGTATGGACATCTACAAAGGCTATAAAGTCTGCAACCATTATCTCATCGTATTGTATTATATATATATTTGACAGCATGTAATATTGGGAAATACAGTGGAACAGGCAGAGAAACTCCTAGGCCATGGAAGCACTTGACTGAAGTGGCCCTAGTATTATTTCCTTACACAGAAGGGAATGACACTTCACCACACAGCCCTGGGAGACACTTCATGAACGGCTCAATTTTGCTTAAATATAGTACCAAGCGAGGTTATCATTAAATTTTTTACATATGATTGTACTCCATTTTGCTGTTTTGGAGGACCAGTAACTTAAAATAGTTTTATATCAGCACATTGAAATCTTGATGCAGGCTTTGCACCTCCTGACATGCAGTCATAATATTTTTGGTGTCTTGAAACTCCAGTCAGGTAATGGTATTTACTTTAATCTGTGACAAGAACAAAGTTTGCAGGTCTAGAAGAACAAATCTAAGGCCGTTCTGACCCTAATCATGATTTTTTAAATGTATTTATTGATTTTATAATAACAACAACAACAACAACAATAATGATAAGGGTAATATAAATCGAACCCTTTTCTTGACGCATGACTTAAAAACATAAAAGGTAAGTTTCATACATGGATAGCACTTCGACTTGTATAAACAAAATTGAGATGTTTATGAAGCAATTACCAGGGCTGCTGAGTGAAGTGTCATGTACCCTTCTGTGTAGGGGGAAGCTTATCCTTCAGGGAACCCAACCCATTGTTATTGTTGGCAATCGCCAACAATAAAGATGGGCTGGGTTCCCTGGAGCTATGTACGGAGCTAATACCAAGGCTACCTCAGTTATGCAAGTTGTAACAGGTCAAATCGTCCTAAGTCAACTCGTCCCCAACAATCTGGTCCCAGTGTCAAATTGTCCCCAAACTATCTCATCCCAGTGCTTAGGTGTCCCATTACCAACTAGTCCAAATGTTGTCAAATCATCCCAAGGTCAATTTGTCCCAATTCCAGCTTGTCCCAATACCAATACCAACTCGTCCCAATTCCAACTCATCCCTGTCAGGGAAGGCACTTCAATTTAAGCGACATACTCCAGTTATGCTGTGATAGCCTGTTATTACAGGCATACATTCCTGGTAGATCCTTACTCGAATGCAGCGCGAACGAGACGCAAATACGGGTGCGATAAAATAAGATAAAACACAGAGGCACCTTGTAGATCATCACTTAAAGACAACCGAACTTCTATCTTAAGTATGTCTTTTTGAAAACTGAAAATGCCAATAACTCCCCAGTGCTGAGCATAATTACAACCCATCGGGTATCTCTGAGGAACAAATTCCTGCATAAACAATGCGGGTTATTATACTGTTGGACACCTATTTGAATTTTCTTTCCATAGTAAGAATAATCAAGTACTTTCTGGGAACATGAACACAAAAGATGAAATACAAAATAGCGTTTGGAGAAAGGATTACGCTCGGCATCACAATCTTTTTTACCTCAATTTTGCAATTTCTTCTTCTTTTTTTTTTTTTTGAGACTTCCCAGGTGGCATAATACCGTGTAACTGCACCAGAAATTTGATGAAGCTGCGATGAATCCTTCTTGAGATATTTTGATAACACTGTTCACTTGTGCGCCACTCAGAAAGCCTTCAAATTAATACTTCAAAAGTTTCATAACAAGTCACACAGCCACCCATGATTCCACCATGGAGCTAGAAAGGGAGCCATGAGTCAAAGAGCACTGAACATGTCAAGTGTATAACTGGTCAAGATTTTATTATGAAGTTGTGGTATATGACAGAAGATACAAATTATAATTTTTTACATAGTTACTACTAAATACAACTACCAATAGCTCTAAGCAATAACTCACACTGAACAGTTAAGGTAACCAGGCAACAGGTGTGTCAGGGTTTCAATCAAATAGCAATATTTTAAGCTTCAAGGTCAATGTCAAAGGTTCAACCTTATAAAGAACTTTGAACTTTGTTCAAGCTGAGTGATTGACAATACACCTGTTGCCTGGTTACTCCACTTCTACTGCTGAGCAGTAGTAGTGGAGTAACCAGGCAACAGGTGTATTGTCAATCGATGCAATGTGACTGGCTAATTCAACTACCATTGTTTTTTTTCAGCCAATAGCTGAAAAGGAAGGTTTTTAAATTTTTTTACCCATAACTTTAATAATTCATAACATATCAATAAATCTACACCAAGTGTACAATTTCAGCTATGGGTCTCATAGTATGTAAAATTTCAATGTTGTAACTTGTATAATGGTTGAGAAACATGCATCACAAAATGTGGTGGAAAGGTATTAGGAAATAAAGAAAGAATAAAGAACTCCTACAAAAACAATATGTCTGGGTTGGCACCCAGACATAAATAAAGAATTCCTACAGAAGTAGAAAAACAATATGTCTGGATGCGAACCCAGACATCACAAAGAGGAAGCACAGGAGTCAGAACAAGAATGTGGAACAAATAGCATACAAACGTGTGTAGGAATGCAATGCAAGATTTGGGGTGTATTTTACAATTTAGATGATGTATTATGAATCATAAATTGCCAATAGGCCCGGCACAATCTACTGAGTCAGAAAAAGGCACATACCTTTTTATTACTTTTCATTTTGGCATAGATTTGAATACTTGAAAAAAAAAAGATTGAGCAGATATACCTATCTAAAAAAAACAAAAACAAAACAAAAAAAAGCATTCTAAGAACAGATTACCCTCGCCGCCCACAATATTTTTTTTCTCAATTTTGCATTTTTTTGGGTGAGACTTTGCAGTAGAATACTTTACATACAGTTTCCATATTGTTGTTTATGAAATGAAAGAGCATGTTTGGATGTGTTCTTGGGGTAGGTCCTGGTGATAGAGACCACTGTTCTGTGTGTCACTAAAATGACCGTCAAATACATACTTCAAAATTTTCACAACAAAAAATGAGAGGAAGCTGTTTTTCAATAGAAACATGGTCCACTATAATGTGCATCTCCTAAAAAATTCTGGTGAAGCTGCATTAGATCATTGTGGAGATATTAAGGTAACATTGTCCCCTTGTGCACCACTCCGAAGGCCTCCAAATAAACACTTTAAAGTTTCATAAAAAGTTTCTAAATCCAAGGAGAAGCTGGTTTAAAAAGGGTTCTGGTCCATCAGAAGATAAATCTCTGACAAAAATTTGATAAAGCTGTGGCCAGTATTTTTTGAGATATCATGGTAACATTGTCAGGGTTGCCGCCACTTAGACAGCTTATATCAAAAGTTTAAAAATACAAAAAGGAAACTGGTTTTAAATAGGGTTCTGGTTCGTCATAAGATACAACTCTAACAGAAATTTGGTAACGCTGTGACCAGTATTTTTTTATATATCGTGGTAACATCGTCAGGGTTGATGCCACATAGATGGCTTTCAAATAAATATATTAAAAGTTTCATAAAAAGTTAAAATAATCAGAGGAGGCTGGTTTTCAATAGGAAGCTGGCCCATCATAAGGTCCTTCTGTGACAAAAATTTGGTACAGCTACGGTGAATATTTTTTGAGATATCATGGTAACATCGACAACACGAATGGACAGACGATGAAGGGGAGGACAATACCCTCCAGCACTTTATGTGCCAAGGGTAAAAACAAAGTAAAACAAACAAAAAACACCCAAAAAACTCAATCCCCCAAACCCCAGTCTGACTTGTTCGTTTCTTTCTTTCTTTTTTTCTTTTTTCTGTTGTTTCTTTTTTTGGACAATCATTATCCCAATGACCCTGAGACACATATGTAACGACAAGTTGATGCTAATGCATTCATAGACACACTTAGTAAATAAACCTCCAGATGACCCCAAACACTGAACCAGTGTCAAGACACTGTGTCAGTGAGTAGTACTAGGCCTAGAACTTAAAGTAGGCCTACCCATGCCATGACATCCAATTTCTCTGGCTCCACACCCAAAATCAGCTCTGCTAATTACTGTCATAATTGGTGTATAAGCCTTGCAATTAAGAAACATCTGTCCCGTCAAAATAATCCAAACAGAACACGAACTATTTTGAAAATCACCCAGCACACAACGAATCTGCCATCGCCCTTCACTTTCAATCATTATACATTGATTTGTCACATAACCTCATTCAGCCAATCACTTTTGTTGGACATCGTTCGTCTGGGGGTGCCCTATGAGGTTTTTCACATTCCAAAAAGCTTTCAAAAACTATATCCGCAGGATAGCCAAAGGTAGGCCTAAGACACAATTATGATATACTTTGGTGTCTGTTTTTCATGATCCATAGGGCCCTGCTCATCTCCAAAATGGTAAGTTCTGTAGCAGAGGGTGTATGCAAACAAACAGCAACAGCATAAATAAAAGGGTGAAAATAGGCCAGTTAAACCCTTTTTGGCGTCAAATTTGGGGTATTTTCAAATTGAAACCATTTTATAATAATAGGAATTAAGTATGGAGTGGTATTGATTGTTGCCAATACACAATGTATATCACTCAGCAGGCGGTGAGACTGTCAGATCACTCGCCTATTGGCTCACGATCTGACTTCGATCTCACCGCTACCTTCGTGATATACTGACTACAATCAATGCCACGCGATACTTAATTACTTAAGCATCTAGAATAGAGAAGAGGACACTTGATGCAAATATACAAGGTTGTGTCACTTGACTTGCTGTCGTGACATATATGGGCAAACAAAGGGGGGAAAAAAACTAAAATCTTCTTGGTCTTTTTTTGACCTTATAACACAATAAAGTTTCAACATATTGTAAGTCTTTTGGAGCAAAACAAAACTGATGAGTTTTATCGGATGTAAAATTTAAGTATTGCATAGCCCTTTATTGATGTTGAAAAAAAACAAACAGTCAAAGAAAATGCCGACTTAAATGGGATTCTCAAGGCTGACCTGGCCTTTGTTTTATGTGACACCTGTAGCTAATGCGTTGCTTACCAGTTGAGCATTATCATTTATTATGGTACATATGCTGACTAGTTATTCATTTCAAACCTAAAACTGTTTTTAGAGCTTTTTGGCCAAAAATGACATGTGTTGACCAGTTCCTCCTGTCCCTCAAGTGGGCTTGGACATGTATTCTATACTACTGTGCCATGATCGGTCAAAGGAAATTGCGATTGACAACTCATCATAAGTTAACTTCCAACTGGGACTGGCAACCACTGCAACTCTGCCCATGCACAAGGGAAGGGTCTTATATTTTTGGGATACTTGTTTTTAATGATTACAGAGAAAAAATGTACAGCACTTGAAAAAACTTAAGCCTACACACTGACGATCTATAAATCAAGTGTCAAAATTAAAGTGTCTTTTACTTGACTGCAAATGATGTGTAGGCAGTAATAATATATGAGAGAGTTTAAGAAATTTGGGTTTGTGTACGTTTCCGTGAACAAATTTTCCAACAAATACTGAGAAGTCACTCAGGTATGGCAATGTTATTCATGTGTATTTGTGTCACTTGTACGAGAAAAACTCTGTCTACAAGTAAGTTCCCAATGAAGGCTAGTTATTTTATGATCTGCAAATTGTTACTCTTTATTGTCAATAAAATTGTACGGATGATAAAAGATACATGTATACAAATATCATCCTATGTGATGAAGAAGCATTAGATTTTGATATGGTTATAGGGTACCCAATTAGATTATTTAGCGGATTCCATTTAGGCCTATCTGGTCCATGTCACTTGTGATGTGGTTCGCTATGTGTGTTGAAATATTCTTGGTTTCATAAATGCGAATGTCTTGAAACTTGGCAGATACCATTTACCTGGTTCATGTTACCTGTGACACAGTTGGTGTGTTCACATAGGAGAAGGAACAATCACTGGGTCCATGAGACGTACTGTCTACACTGGTGCAAGGGAATGATGGAACGTCAAAAGGAGCATGATGCACAATTAATTTGCAAAATTGCAATCCTGAATCACACTGCAAGAATTGAATTTGCCCTCAATCACGGCATGTAGTCTCCGTGAATTTCTGAAGTAAAAATATGAGTGATTATGTGTCACAAAAATACTTCATGGCGTTCCTCTGACTCTGTACGTGGGAGACAACTTAGTTTGGGGCAAGTTGATGGGGGGACGACTTATCAATGGGGCGAATTGATATTGCCGGGACGACTTGGCATTGGGATGAGTTGGTATTGAGAGGGCCTGATTATGGGAAGAGTTGATATTGGGACGACTAGGCTATGGGACGGCTTGCCATGGGGACGAGATGGTCAGGACGAGTTGCAATGGGACGACTGACGGTAAATCATGCATGCGCTTCCATGGGCATGGCCCGTGCCCGTGCAGAAACAACCTCAGGCTCAGAGTCTGTACTGACCACTGTGACATTGTCGGATTGTGTACAAGTTAAACATGCCAGAATTACCAAACCGATATCGAAACATTTACGTCCCTCAACTTTGTTCTCTGACAGTGTCAAACCATAGCATAGTTTATTTCTCCATGGTCAAAACGGACAAACCGCCATGTTGTTTACGGTGGTCGTGCATGGTTTCCCAGTCACAAAGTGGATTTGCTCTATTGTGGCATCTTGCAGGTAAATGACATGTATTTTATGCCATATTTGCTTTTAAATAGATAATACTCACGCAGTTTTAGGGCAGACCTCCAGCTGTTGACAGTAGAATGTAAGTTACTTTTCTGTCAAGTATGCTGTCCCGCCGTCTCCTGTTACCATAGCAATAAGTACCATACGAGCATGCGCGCACCTGTTTGTGTAACAAGAAAATTTTCCATATCAAACAAGTGTCAGCAACGGCCACAAGGGATGAAAACAGCACTAAATTTACTGTATAAGATAAACATAGAGATAAATATCTTTATTTCAGACTATCAGGTCCATATATATATTTTCATATCAACATAAAGGCGTATAACATTTGTTGCGTCACTTTTTAAAAATAAGGTATGCGGTTTGTGTTGTGCAGACACCTTTCATTGAAAACATGCATGATAAAAAAGGTGAGTCTACAGATAGATTCGAAAGTTATGCCAGTGTTTACTTGTAATGGCCAGGAAACACGTGCTCCGATCACGGCTTGCCAGCATTACGTCACGGTGTATGAATATGTGATTCGTCCTCTGTTTATAAAATTCATCATGGAAAAAATATCTACCAAACCAAACGACACAAACAGGCTGATAAGTTTATGTCATAGTCTAACTGAAACTGTGGGCTAATTACAGGTAAATGGCTCCCAAAGGGACGAGACAACCAAGAACTATTCAGTACAACATGCTCTCTCTCTCTCTCTCTCTCTCTCTCTCTCTCTCTCTCTCTCTCTCTCTCTCTCTCTCTCTCTCTCTCTCTCTCTCTCTCTCTCTCTCTCTCTCTCTCTCTCAGGCGATGTGATGTGCTATCATTTAAAAAAAAAAAAAGACAAAACAAAACAAAACAAACAAACAAAAGAAATAAAAACTAAATAAGATGCAAAACGAAAATAAATCAAAAACACCAAAAACAATACCAAACAAACAAAGCATAAAAAGAAAAGAGCCGATATTGGAATAAATACTATGTGCGCGCATGTCAGAATTTTTTTAAGTTTGGGGGAATTAATTCCTCCAAGGACAAGGCACAAGCAACACGAGCGTACACGTGGAGTGGAAGGAAACCATCCCTGCCCGAAAAAATACAGGGGAATATGCAGTTTCAAATCACCTGCCTTAACTGTTATCTTGAATTCTCAACTAAAGGCTTGCGGGTCAGAGGAACAACACTGTACTGCAAAGAACCAAATTGGTTTCAGGCCCAAACGCAGAACGACACATTATATTCTAACATTGAAAACCATCATCGACAAGAATGTGGACAAACTACCTAGAAAATATGTATTTGCCGGTTTTCTAGATTTCAAATCCGCCTTTGACACCGTGTTGAGGCAATCACTACAAGCTCCTAAAATTTGATGTAAGGGATATTTTCTGTCACTGCTCAAAATATGCCACATTCGGAAGATTTCTTTGCTGTGAGAACTGGCTATGGTGTGACTGATAAATTACGTTGTATGATCTATCAAGTATTTTTGCTACCTCGTGCGATGTGAAAACTTTAACATTAACTGTCTGATGTTCGCCGATGACCTTGGATTACTTTCGGATACAAACGAATATGAATCTGTTTAGCTGAGCTACATCTTGGACACAAGCAGGAATTTTAACAAACTGAGAACACATTATAAATTGAAGACTAGTTTTGGCAGAGAGGAACACTTAAATATGAAGTTTCCCCCAGAAAAACGAAAACATTTTAGAGCCAGTTTACAAATGTGGTACACCAGAAACTTTGTAGCAATAACTACTTTGTATTATCCCAGATTGAGAGCCCGTCGGTTAGGTTAATGTAACTCTAGGGCTATCCAGGTGAAATAAATATGTTTACAATTCAGTAAATTTAAATTTCTTCTACTGGTATGCACCAAATACGCATTAAACATGTCATAAACCATGTAAATGATTAATTTAAGAAGAAGCACACATCTAGGGTGTCCCAAGCAGGTGTAATCATCTTCCAGGAATGTGACGTAGTAATGCATTCTATTGAATCTTCTGCTTTTTGTTGATATATTTATATTTTCTTTTTCTAACCGTATGTGCTTGTACTTATGTCATATCAATGACGCTTGTTTTTTTTTTGTTTGTTTGTTTTTTTATAGGAAAACTTCTTCCGCACCAGATCAGACTGCACAGGATATGTGCGTTTCCCATTTCAGCTAGGCGACTGGTGCCAAAGGCTGCAGGTTCGAGTCCCGCTTGTTCCAAACATAAAATATATATGTTCGGCATTTCCCTAATGCTGGCGGATTTAAGTCCCCGATTCTGGAAATAAATGCCGACTCAGTACTTATACTGCATGACCGTGTTGATATGGCACTCGCTCATAATTACCTCCATTGAACCATTCTTTTTGAGAATGGGGATTTGGTCGAGTGCATATATGCGTTTCCCATTTTAGCTAGGCGACTGGTGCCAAAGGTTGCAGGTTCGAGTCCCGCTCGTTCCAAACATAAAATAAAGAATCACAATATTAGGCCTAGTCAACTTCACACTTGTACAAATCCTCCTTGGGATCGTATTGTACCCCGTCCCCTCCCCTTCTTCTAGACCCTTGTTATTACAATCCTTCCTGTGCCACTTTCTGAACAATTCTCTTTTCTATCAAAACAGCCAATGATCCGCTGTCTCATCTGCCTCTTGTCTACATACCTTACATTTTCCATTACTATACCTGAAAAAAATATTAAAAAAAATAAAAAAAATACATACATACATACATATATATATATATATATATATATATATATATATATATATATATATATATATATATATATATATATATATATATATAAAACCAGTTGATGTCTGGTGCAAGCCCCGCTATTTGTGCCTTGTGTCACTGGCGTCCACCTTTTCGCTGTTTTGCCTCAGCTATGCCTCTCCTCCAGTCCCCCACTTGTCTGCATGGGCGATGGTGACTGGTCGGCTGCGCGCTGCCAACAGCCACCGACGTCCATGGCTGACTCGACAAGTGCCGGCGCAGAGGATGTGCTGTAACGTACTTGTCTTTTTCCACAAGAGGGATTTATATATAGGGCTACGCCCTCCTTCCCAATTGTAATTCTCCGAATAAAATATTTTTAAACCAACACCAGCTAGTATACTAATACATAAACATCACATGATCAACCAGTAAAAAGAAAAAATGAATAAATATGTACTTCATACACAGCTACATTGTTCATAATTGTCATATCATCAGTTGTTTTACATGCCACCAGCACTCTGTTATACAATTCTCAGGTCCAAACTATTTTTACATAGGATCCAAGTGCTTTGACGAGCGCCGGTTCAGAGTTAAATATGTAAAATATCTTTTGTTCTTTTGGCATTGTATTAAAATTACCATTAGAATTATTCACAGCCTGATTTAGGAGATCTTCACGCACACCATTATATTTTATACAGTCAAAAAAGAAATGTAGTTCATTTTCAACCTTGACCGTATTACATTCTGTACACAATCTTTCATTCGCTAGTACCTGTTTGTGTCTGCCCGTTTCTATATGTAATTTGTGTGCACTAATTCTTAACCTAGTGACTTGGGCTCGTTGCTGTGGATTTGATAAGATGTTAAGATGTGGTCCATATTCAAATTTGGTCTTTAATAATCTGTAGAAGCGTAGTTTAGTTCCTGCATAGTCATTCTCATAGTTTTTATCCAGATTCTGCTTCCAGATTTTTTCGAATCTTCTTTTCATGGGTTTAGGAAAATCAAGACTGTTGTATTTATCCACATCGGTACCACGTTTAACCAGAACTGCATTCATATTGTCTAAATACTTATTCTTTTCATGCTTATATAGATAGGCTTCTTCATAGGCATTCCGTAAAAAACTACTATCTTCTACCTGTTGTAGATGATCCAAATGTTTTATCACATGTTTCTAAACATTCATATAGAGCTGGTATCTACCCAGCTCTCCATATACTGCCATATTTGTGGTCTTGTTATTTATATTTATAACATATTTACAGAACTGTACATGTAATTTTTCAATTTTACTTGCAAGATTCTTAATCTCAAACCAGTCTTCCTTCTGTTTGGCTCTAACATTTGTGTTGTTGCTAAGTACTCCCCATAGCTCACAACCATATAATAAAATAGGTTTGATGAGTTGATCAAACAATTTTAGACCCATATAGGGATTGACATTACAATTGTTCAGGGAGCTTCCTAATTGAAATGTGTTTTTTGAGCTTTTCTGTATATATTATCTATGGCCCGTGTTGAGGCACCATTGGCAGTTATGACAAATCCCAAGTGTTGATAGTCTGTAAAATTTTCAATATTTAATCGACCATTGTGAAAGTTATGGGATCCCAACTGAACATTATTATTAAATTCAATAATTTTTGTTTTTGGAATGTTGACAATTAAGTGCCACCTATTATAATATTGGTGTAAAATATTCAGCTGATTTTGTAGACTGTGTGGAGAGGTAGATAATAAAATTAAGTCGTCTGCATACAGTAGACAATTGATGGCCTGTTCATTAAGCTTGGGTGTGTCTTTATTAACTCCTATCATATCAGGGATATCATTCGTGAACAGATTAAATAAAAGTGGACTTGTTTCACACCAATATTACTTCTGAACAAGTATGTCTGTCTATCACCGATTTTTACACTGGTTTGTACATTCTCGTAATAGATAGATAGATAGATAGATAGATAGATAGATAGATAGATAGATAGATAGATAGATAGATAGATAGATAGATAGATAGATAGATAGATAGATAGATAGATAGATAGATAGATAGATAGATAGAAAGAATAGCTTTATTTGGTCTAAACAAAATTACACAATGTGTTACAAGAATAAATTTATATGTTTAAAAACCAGGAGACCATACATTAAGACTCCGAAGAGTCGCTGACATGTAGGCCACCGTAAAGATATATTATATTTAATTACTATATTTAAACTCATACGCTATAAGATTTCTAACACATTACTAAAGGCTGAATGATAAGAGAGATTACAAAACTTAAGTTGATAGACCAAGTCACAATAATAATACATATGACTAATTTCGTCTGTTGCAGACGTGACAATTAATAATGTTACAGTTAATTTCATAGTGGTTAATAATATGATTCTTAGCATATTGTGAGAAGCCTTTCAAGGAGTGTGTATAAATTTTTGTCATAACTATGTCAGGTAAGTAATTTTCATTAATTAAATCCGGTATTTTATGTCTTAAACGCAATCGATTAAGTTTAGTATTTGTAAATAGTATTGGGATCACTGGGGTTAAAATAGGAATATTATGCTCTGTTGCATCATATCTACGTGGTATTGTTACAGTTCTTCTGGGTCTATCAGTGCGTTGTGTCTGGTGATAGTTGAACATATCATTGAAATAGCTAGGCAACATATTGTTTTTGTACTTGTAGTATATTTTGATACAAGATAGCTTGAATATATCACTGAACTTAAGAAGACCAAGTTTTTTGAAGATAGGAGATGTGTGTGCATTGTACTTGATATTACTGATAGATCTTATCGCTTTCTTTTGCAGCTTTACAAGTCTACTGCAAGAGTGGAACCCCCATGTAGTTATTCCATAATTCAGATGTGGTAAAAATAAGGCATTGTAAATCAGTTGTAATATACTTTGGGGCAGTAGGTTTTTTAGTCTAGAGAGTATGCCACACACTCTGGATAATTTATTTGATACATAATTACCATGTTTGCTCCAGCTAAGATTATGATCAATTAAGACACCTAAAAAACTAAAGTCTCCAACTCGTTCAACTGGCTGGTTATTTATCATAACATAAAATAGATTTGATGGCCCTGTAAAAGTTTCCTTTAATTCCAATTTTCTGAAGTTTGTACAAAAGACCGATTCTCCATACTTTCTCAAATGCTTTTTGAAAGTTTATGAAACAAGCATATAATTTCTTTTTCATTCTTTTGACATACTTTTCAAAGAGTACCCGAAACACAAATATATGATCTGTCCTGCGAGCCTTGTTTCGTGTCGAGATCTGATTCACATTCATAATTTGATTTCCTTCTACAAACTTTTCAGTCTCTCATTCATTATAATTCCAAACACTTTGCCCAAGATATTATTAATTGTAATTCTGAAATTTGTCGGCTCGTCTATGGGGAGTTTTTATGGATGGAGACAATATACCCTTGGTTCCACACCTTAGGATAAATGCCTGTTTGTAAGATGGAGTTGAATACAATTCTTTAGGTTTCAGTTAATATGTTAGCAGTGCCCTTAATTATTTCACCACTCAGTCTGTCAATTCCCTGTGCTTTACCATTCTTTAATTTCTGAATAGCGCGTAACGCTTCAGTTTTGCTGACACGATAGTCAAGCTCAGAGAAATAATTTTCTTGTTCAAGTTTACTTAGTTCAGGTAATAACATAAAATCACAATTTTCCATTTCTGTTTCAATTAACAAATTCTTATAATACATCTCCCATTCAGTAGCATCAACATTTGTTGTGTAGTCATTTGTATTTGATTCCAAGTTTATCAGCTCCTTAACCATTTCCCAGTACACTTTGGGGTCATGTTCGTGTAACTCGAGAATTTTACTCATGAGTATCTCCTTAATTCTACGTTTTTCGCATTTTACCATTTTCTTGTATTGTTTCTTTTTCTTAAATAATAACCCTCTGATGTAACAGTTATTTGGATCTCCGTGTAATGCACACCCCAAATATTTTACCTCTGCACGCAAAGATCTACAACTATTATAAAACCACTTTTTCTTTCTATGAACTTTTTTTTGCTCTTTTCCTGCCAAAAATTTTAACAGCTCTGTTAATAATAAATTCATTCAACTGTGTCACCCCCAAATCAATTTCACCTGATTGGCAATTACGACATATATCCACAAGTTCAGCTTGGGTTGCATTTGTGGTACATGCCCTCAGAAACCATTCTCCATCCATTTTATTCCACTTAATTTTACCATCAAATCTGTGCAGACTTGTCTGATTTTCTTTTGTATTGGTTGAACACACCATATTTACTCCTAGTGAGATCATACAATGATCAGATATGTCACCTCTAAATTCATGGACCTTGAAATACACCATATCATTAAGAATATCATGGGCTGCCAGGGCGTAATCTACCGTACTGCTCTCATTGTGCTGGTGGCATGTGAAAGAACCCCCTGTGTCTCCTAGACACCTACAGTTTAATATTCGTGTTCTGGTAAAAATACAAAAGTCCAGGAGTTCCCTACCGTAACCACATATTTTGGTGTCCATATTGATCCTAGGTATTAGCATGTCATCATCAGAAACCTATTCCTCTGAGAGAAAGGAGAATTTATTCTGATCATATTTTATTAAATCATTCGCTGATCCTGTACGGGCATTGAAGTCACCCAAAATTAGTACCTTGCCCTTTGTTGAGTACACAGCAACATCTTCATAAAGAGTGTCAAAAATAAGTCTATCATTTTTTTTTGTATGTAAGTAGATTTTTTTTTATACATGACAAGAGAATGTAGATTGATGTTTTGAAATTGGAACAGAACATGTTTTTCTCCAAGAGCACCAATTTCTTGCAGATGTAATGAGAATTAGATTTTGCTGGAAACAGTTTTATTAATTTTTCAAACTCATGTTTGGTATGTTTGTAAATCAATTTATTCATTCGACCATGTGGGTATCCGGCAAACCCTTATTTCGATCAGTTGACCGTTCTGTATTGTGTCTTATTTTGCGCAATGGTCACTCGTGACTCGACTGTGTGTCTGAACGGCGAAGTGGGATTCGAAGAAGTATCCGAGAGCGGCCTAACTACTAGCATGAATTCAAATTTTACATCCTTTACTTGCATTGCATTGCATTGCACGGACCTATATATAAAAAAAAATAAAATAAAATAAAAAAGAAATAAATAAAATAAATAATAATAATAAAAAAAATGAAGTTAAGTTGACACCTCTTTCTGGAATAATAAAACTGTGTAGGCAAATCTGTATGTGCGCCCAGAAGACAAGATATCACTGTTGTTAAAATTATTGTAATATAGTGAGGAATTTTGTGCATAGAATAGCCCTGACCAAAATACGTACAAGTGCTCACAGTCTCAGGGTTGAAACAGGCAGGTACCTGAGACCAGTGGTCCCCAGAGACCAGAGAATTTGCAACATTTGTCATTAGTCGAGGTAGAGGATGAAGAACATTTTCTTTTAAGATGCAAAAGTTTTGAAACCCAGAGAGATGCAAATGTTGTGAAACCCAGAGAGCTAAAATGCTAAATATTATCAATAGTGAATGTTTAAATTTTGTTAACTTAAGTGATCCTGACAAAGTTGTATATTTACTGACCGCAGAAGGCAATTGTATCAAGGCTGTGTCTGAGTTCTGCTATGAATGCCTTGAAGCCAGCAGAAACAGTGCGTGGTCAACTTAACTTATTTGACTCCTGAATAGATATGTAGAACTCTTATTGTACTAGTCATTTTTGATAGAGACTGTAAACTTACAAGTTGTTGGCTCAGGGCAAGGTGCCCACCAGTTTTATACAGTGAGCCAGGTGCTGTTGTCTTCTTCTTCTTTTTTTAGTCGGGGGGGGGGGGTGCTTAGTAAATTATACGTAATGGGGTATATTTTGATGTTCTCACCCCTTTTCACCTGCGTAGTTAAATTATTTGTTCTTTTACACCTGTACCTGCCAGGTGCACCTTGTAGTACATTGTATGGCATTTGGCCCCATCAGGGGCGTGAATATGCAATAAAGTATTACTACTACCACAGCCTTTGATAAACCAGTGTGGGGCACTGACTGGAAAGGAAAGCAGCCCAAATCAAAGAACACTGTGGTGAGTGCGAGAATCGAACCGGCGACCTCCTGCCGTCAAGGCCGGGGCTCCACCGACTGGCCAAACTCCTCCCCCGATTTCTTTGTTGCTCTGTCTGTTTGTTTGTCTGTTTCACCCATGTAGGAATAAACTTTATTACTCCATGGTTTCACCTAACTCCCTATCCCCAACCTTGCGAGAACAACACACCTTATCCTCCTTTAAATCTGCCCTGAAAAAATACCCTCCCCGATCCAACCATAATCATTGATGCCAACAGATTTGATTTGATTTGATTTTTATATTAATTAATTTGTTCTCCTTTTATCTATCAAACTAAATTTTAATATTATTTGTGTCTTACTTGCTTGTCATTATCTTGTGAGTCATATGGATAATTTTGAGTAACTTATGTATATTATTTGCCTGCTAAACAGACTATTGTTCCGCGTGTCTGACTGCGCTCCACGGATAAGTGGAGCGCCCACACAGTAACGATAACGCAACTTAGTCTGTCTTAGCAGGCAAGTAAATTATATTTACATATCTTATTTTGTGATTTCTTTTTTATGTCTGAGTTACAGCTGTGCAATATGATTCATGCATTGTGAGTCTGATATGTGTTCTTTAATTTCACATTTTAGTTCAATGGTCTTTTTGTACACACACACACACACACACACACACACACACACACACACATATATATATATATATATATATATATATATATATATGTATGTATGTATGTATGTGTGTGTGTGTGTACAAAAAGACCAGAGTATATATATATATATATATATATATATATATATATATAATTAAGCTCTTCTACCATTTTGTGTTTACACTCGTCATCTGTATCGTTACTACTTTATATTGTACATTGAACTGAAAGTGAAAGTATCATTTTATACATGTTTTGTGTACCTCATGTCATCATACTGTTTCATCATTTTTCATCCACGGTCTGGTGAGAGATCAGTGTTTTTTTTACACTGAGCCAGCAACCTTAAGAAAAATGAAGTTCTATCAACCCATCAATCAATCAATCAAACAATTATGGTTAAGTTTAGTTACGCATGCATGGTCTTGCCTTTTTTTTAGAAGACAAAACTTGTTCGTTGCATTTGGGGAACACATTTCCCACACACTGTTTCCTGAGCTGGAAAGCGCTGCATGTAGGGAAGGCAAACAGTGTGGTGACCGAATTTCGCGGCAATTTGTTTGAGCTGACATCGACAAAATCAACCCAGAATTTATGATGACAGGGTAAAAAATATCTTTGACACAATTAAGAACGTAGAGTACATTATACATAACACTGAAATATCAAACAACTTCGTGTATTGGCGCTGAAAAGTTAGTGACATTTCGCGAGATGCGAGTGCCTGAATCCTGTGCTCAGTTTCATTTCAGCTCTGTCCACCTGACTGGGTTTCACTTTCATGATTTTTGTTTGTCTGAATGAGTATTACCAGGATCATTTTAAATATTTATCAGGTCTGTATGATATGAAGTGGTTATAGGCGTTGCAATGTTGTGTGTTTCACGCTTGTGACTGCTATGCTGGTTTAAGACTATTTATGTACCAGAATTTAAAATAGGAAGTTGGCAACATCAGAATCCTGCTCGATCTCCAGACTACGGTGTCCCCCAATGACCCATTCTTGGGCCACTTTTGTTCACAATTTACATCAACAATTTGCCTTTACATTAAATTTTGAACAAAGCAAAAGTAACCTGATATGCCGATGACACTACCATTTTTATCCTCACATAGACATCAGGGAGATTGAGTTTGTTCTAGCTGATCAGACTCCGAGATGGCTGTCCCATAACATGGAGGTATTATAATTACACAAAAGGAGAGAGCACGACGGCCACTTCAAAGGTTCCAGCCCTGAAACCGGCAAGTTTTATGGGGGGCAATTAAACCTGCACACTGCGGCTGCCCAGACAAAGCTTGTTGCAACACCGAGGCTATTGGTGCTCGGGGTTCATCAGTATTTTAGACCTTTCGGTAATCTCTGAGATGCTGGGTGACAAGATTCACCTGTTTCAAGGCTGATTTTCTGTCGACCAAAACATGACACAGAAAAATGGTTAACATCCATGGCAAGATCTTACTTCTTGGTACGTTTTGGTGGTATTTTGACAATCTGGACGTGTCTGGATATTTCATTTTATACTAGATTTTTATTCAAGCTAAAATGCCCATATAAGATGCGCCATCTAGGGAGAAACTGGATTTCCTCCCTATTTCCAGGTTGATTTTCTACCTGGTCAAATGACACCCAAGAAATGACAGTTTACGTTCATGGCAAGATCTCAAAGTGGAGTACAGTTTGCCGTC
Source organism: Hermodice carunculata (assembly GCA_964020975.1). Classification (NCBI taxonomy): domain Eukaryota; kingdom Metazoa; phylum Annelida; class Polychaeta; order Eunicida; family Amphinomidae; genus Hermodice; species Hermodice carunculata. Next base: position 124,032 of record CAXHWN010001941.1, on the reverse strand, counting down.
ATTTGAACGAACCGGTCACATCCAGATTATTCATTTATATGGATCTTCATTCAAGCAAAATTGCCCCTACTTTACATCAGGACATATCCGCCATATTAAGACACCTATCTTGGAGAAATCAAAATTTTCCACCTATTTCGACAGTGATTTTCTACCTGGCCACGATGCCAAGAAGTTGGCCGTTTACGACTGCTGTAAGATCTAAAGTCAGTGTACAATGTGGTAGTATTCTGACAAACCAACAGTGTCTGGAAAGTTTATCAATCAAGATCTTTATTTTGGTAAAATTTTCCTTACATTATCATTCAGAAGTTCCCCGTGGAAACGGTAGAATTTCAATATCTCAGGTTCTAGTCCGAGTATGCTGATGTAACGGACACCATTCAAATCGTCTTGAGGAAAGCTAGCGATTGTAACTGACTGCGAACGCATGCAGATGATTGGTGGCTGCTTACAACATTGCGCATCATAAGGTCCCACTGTTCCGGAGCAATAGTGCTAGAAGGTGCTATGTGCTGTGTGCCTGCACGACAAGCCTGGCTGAACAGGGCCGTGCTTTCAGAGCTGGGGTACAAAGCGGGGCGCTTATCTCTTATCTCTACAGAGGTAATTAATACAAGACAAAGGGAGAACAAAGGGATTGTTTGCACAATTAATTGGTCACCACGGGGTGTTTGATGGCCTCAACAGCCCATGCTGTCTCCTTCTGTATAATACCTCCATGTCCATAATCATGTCGCTCTTAGAATCTGGATGAAACCCGTTACATGGATACCAACATGGACAAGTTTGCCCGTATCTGCTCCCAGAGAGGAAGGGGGCACTGGTACAGACATCACCGCATTCCCTATCTATTCCATGCTAAATGCCTGAAAGTTGGGAAAGTAGCATGCTATTTTTTCCCTTTAAAGCTAAACAATCGGCCAGAAAGGCAAACCCTTTGAGAGCATATATACAGGGCCAGAATTTCACAAAATTTTGCGAGAATCTATTGGGATTTTTGTCTGTTAGTTTTCTTTTTAGAGAAAGACCAGTTTAGGAGAATCTTTACGAGAATGGATTCTTGGATTCTCGCCAAAATTCTGGCCCTGTATATATACCAGAACTTATTTTGGAATATTCATGTAGATTTTATTTGGGGGAAAATTTCTCAATGCCTAGGTGTCTTGCACTGGTGACAAGGTGTAGAAAATTTCTCACACAGGACACTGGTAGACTTCTATTCTGATATTTGGCTGATTGATTACACAGACAGTCTGGAGAATGTGTAGCAAGGCAAACTAAACCAGACTAGACAGACTTCAAAGGAGAGGAGCCATAATTATATTGTCTGTAATATCAGAGACATGAGCTCTGTAGATTTGTTTGACTCGCTGGTGGTGGCTGCCTGTCTCCACTAGATGGGACTTTCATACAGTCCCAATGGTCTGGAAATAAAGAAACACATTTTAGCTCCAGTTTACCTGTCAAGCCTTTTTTACTTCTTCCGAAATTCATTCCTATGCAACAAGACAGGCAAACAATTTACACATGAACCAAGTAAGAGCATCGTCATTACAAAAATCCTTTACAAAGTTAGGCGCTTACTATAAACTGTCCCAAATTTGACTTCTTTCAAATATAAATATGTGACAGACCTGAAATTATGCCAGTCTTAAAACATAACCTTTCATTAAATCTTCATTAATCATGGTGACTGTAATGTATAAATGCCGACACGTTTGGGGTGAATTTTTTTTAGGAGATGCAAATAGTGACAGACATATATGGCAAAATCAAAATTGCCAAAATAAAAAGTTGAACAAAAAATTAAATGTGGTTTTGGACTACATGTGGGCAGGACACTTCAATGGTGTAGGTCATTTGTAGGGCTGCCAATTGTAGAAATGTATGGTACAAACAGTATAGCCTCCTCCTCCTCTCCCTCCCCCCCCCCCCCCCATAGGAGGGAGGCTTAATTATCTGTTGTGACGATGTATATGTATGTTAAGTATAATGCATTGCAGTACATTATAATGTAAAGTGGAGAACTTTCTGCATATTATAAAGCCATAGAACTAGATAGGAAGATGACCATGTGCATAGTACTTGGTAGGGTTGAATTTGTTTTCTAATAATTCTTTTTTTCAGAAGGAAATTGAAGGTGATATCTTTGATCTTCATAGATGTGCATCAGCTTTTGATGGACCATGTCTTTGAGTTACTATTTCTTTCTATTTCATTGTTCAGCATGAAAAAAAAGTAAAACATGAGTATGAAGGCACTCAGCAAAATGAATGTTGATTATGACTCCTGAAATAAAGGTCATGGAAAGCTTGTTTTATGTGCATCATGTATTTTTTACCTTTTTTCCAGATTTGCTTGAAAGGGAAAGTAATGATGAATTCACAAGAGGATAGTTACAAGCCTTTAGGAATGAAGAGGACCTGTTCCACTGGTTTTGATATGTTTGATGTGCCAGATAACATGAGACAGAACAACATGACAAATATGGGTCATGATTCCAACCTGTCTGGTGGGAATAAGTTGTTGCTAACAGCACCTGTTCCCAAGAAAGCAAGACTGGAAAATGGTGATTCAGATATCATTTCCATGACTAAGTCCAAGAATATTGCTAAAAGTGGGGCCACAGATGAAGAAACAAGAGGACACAAGTCAAGAGACTGTGTGTACATCCCATCACCACCAAATAGTCCTGCAAGGAAAACACTAACAAACATTTCTGTACCGGTGCCGACACAATCTGGAAGCCCAGAATATGTTTTTGTGGAAAATGAACAGAGAGGCTCGTCAGACAAAGACACCAAGCCTTACTTTGAAAAATTTGTGGACAGTAACAGTTCATATGATGACTTCTGGGATAAAGATGATGATTGCTTTGACCTCGCAGCCGAAGGCAAATCAAAACCAGTTTGTAAGTCTCAAAGGAATATTTCAGCATCAGATGATTTAACAATTGAATGTGCATCTGTACAAAGAAGTCTGACACATGACAGACCTGTCACGTCTTATGAGTCAAATGATCATGAAGAGGAAGCGTGCATTACAAATAGGTTAAATAAAATGGGAGAAAATAAATTGGTTCTTCCACCCCAGTGCAAAGTGCATCATGAACCTTCTGTTGGGAATGAAACATTGCATTCTGGTGCAGCACCTAGTACAGCAAGGTCTGAATCCATTCAAAAAGATATTGAAACAATTTCCTCATTCATTCCAAGTATGGACAAATCGTTGATATATGAGCGATTAGTCCAAAAGACAACTGAACCCAACAGAGTTGAAGTGGTTACCAATGAGCTGTTGGAATATGATGTGATTGATCTGACTGGAGACGTGCCCGAGACAACACCAATGCAACCAAATGATATTGAAGATGTTGACCTTTTCTCAGATGTTCCTAAGGTGCTTGAAATAGTCCAAAAAGAGAAACCAAATTTGATGTCCATTGATCCAAATGAAGTGTATGTACTTCTAGAAGCCAATGTTTCCGTGAAGGATAGAGTTAAAAAGGTGGCAATGATCCTCCTTACACGTAAAACACAAGGGGAAGAACCAATGAATGTTACAGAACAGGATGTAATTGTACAGGATGACAAAACGGGGGACAATATTTTAGCACATGTACAGGAAATTCTGAAAGAATTCCCAAAAGAAGATCCAAATTTATTGTTTGAAATGCTGGAATCGAAAGAAAAAGTGAATGACAGAGTGCAGCTTGTTATAAATGAAATCAGAGCCAGAAATGAAACTGATGCAGCAGCAATGAAAAAAGAACCTGGTGTAGCTAAATGTGTGGTGGCAAGTGACAAAGATTCGTCAGGAAATGGTGCTGATGGGGACACTATTGGCCAAGTTGGTGGTAACAAAGTTGTTGACAATGATGACTTACTGAAAAATAACCCACTTTACCAAAACTTACAGGAGATAGGCAAAATGTTTCCAAATGTGGACAGGAATGAAATTTATGCATACTTGGAGGCACATCATGACAAACCAAACAGAGTACAGATCGTTATTGAGGAACTTCTGCAAATGCAAGATGGCAGCCAGCCAAACTCAGTACCAGATACTGCCCCAGCAGCAACATATGATGGTGAGGCAGTGTCAGTAACCGATGGTCCTCGACCATCTAACAATACAATAACCGTGATGCCATCAGCACAGGAAGACCCAGCCATAGTGATTCCAGAAGCTGACCAAGATCCACAAAATTTGGGACCCTTGCTTCAGATGGAGAAAGATGTTGAGACATTACGAGCAATTTTTCCAGACTGTGATCCCAACTACCTGTTTGAAACTATTGAACAGACATTCAATGACCCCATGAGAGTTGCCAGGTTATCAGCGCAGATGTTTGAGACCAAAAACTATCCGAAACTGAAAGACAGACAAGAGAAAGAAAAGAGGGAGCAAGCAAAAAAACGTCTGTTAGATATGGAATTCAACATGACAGACTTCCTGCAGATGTTTGAGGATCCAATTAAAACATTTAATGATGATTCAAAACCTGTCAGTGAAAATTACAGAGCTCATGCTCTGGCATATTTGAACAATTACTTCCCAATGCTGCATGCAACATACATAAAGGATATTTTAGAAACACACAAAGGGCATTTTGCACCAACTGTTCGAGATCTTGAACAGGTAGTGAGAGGTAAGCGGAATAAAGTCTTTCATTTTAACCACTTTGATTATAACCCCATAGATGCCTTACATTCAAACTGAATGGCTTGGAAAAACTGACCAACTGCAGGCGTGGAAGCACATTTGAAAAACACCACATGTGGGTTGAGCAAGCCCCTTTCCCTCTCCCCCCCCCCCCCAAAAAAAAAGGCTGTGTTTGGGGTTGCCCTATCCATACCTGGATTTAACTCCTGCCCCATCTGCACATTTACTTTACCCCTTTAAATTCCTATATATTACCTGCAGTGAGAAAAGGCACAGGAGCGAAATGTAATTTGTGTAAAAAAATCTTTCAGACTTAGCATTTATGTTGATCAATATTTGTTATGTTTTTGTAAGTTCACAGACATATCACTCCTTTGTAGATTTTTTTTTTGGGGGGGGGGGGGGGAGTGTCAAAAGTCCTATTCTTATATTGAAAAAAAACCCCTCAAAATGTGCCCTACCTGCCCAAATTTTCTGGCATGCAACTCAAAAATGCAGACATTTTTATGGCCCCTTGGGGGGGATCAGTAGATTTGTCTTTGTCCATCTGACATTAAAATTGTGGGATTTGTGTCATGTATCTATAAAAGACATTTGTGGTACAACCATGAAACTTTGTTGAAACATTTATCAATATATGAAGGTGTGCATCTTGGATTTTGTTTGTCTCTTGGATTAACTATTCTGTGTTAATTAATCATTAATTAACTTAGGGAAAATGTTGATTCAGTGTTAGATGTGACAGATTTGTGTCACATGTATATCTTAAAATACACGTATGAAATGTGGTGGGAATATTAACATATGAATATGTGCACCTGGGGTTTTGTTCATTTCTTTGATTAATTATCCTCTGATAAATAATCATTAATCAGTGAAAATGTTGATTGGATGTTGGATTTGTCAGATTTGTGTCCTGCATATCTGAAGAAGTTTTTTTACATACGGCTATGAAACCTAATAGAATGATATATATATGAAGATGTGCACCTAGGGTTTTGTTCATTTCCTGGGTCAACTTCTGTTCATTTTTCATTAACTAACTTAGTGAAAATATCGAGTCAGTGAAAATGTTGGCTTATATCAAACTTGTGTCGTGTATTTCACAAAGTGTTTGAGGTACAGCTGTGAAACTTCGTAACAACATTAATCAGTATGTGAAGATGTACCCCTTGTGTTTCATTTCTCTCTTGGGTTAATTATCCTGTGTTGATAATCATTAATTAACTTAGTGAAAATGACAATTCCAGAAAAATAAGTATTAGTTCTTGTCAAACTTGTGCCATGTGTAGCTCATGAAGTAGCTCATCGGGTATATCCATGTGAAGAATCAGATTTCACAATATGTTTCAATCCTTAAACCAATCACATGCAACTGCTTCCTGATGCTGATGGGGGCAATGACAGGTGGAGGCATCCATGACCTTTGGACACTTTTCTAATTGTATATAATCCTTGAGAATAAAACTAGATTCAATGCCCAAAGTTTGTATGTACATGTATATCTGAATACAACAATACCTGCTATTTGATACCAATGAATAATGTTGCCAGCTGCAAGAGGTCTTGTGTTGCAGATGGTATTTCTCATATCACTATGTAACAGGTAAATGTAACAAAGATACGGAGTCAATTATGTGGGAGTGAGAAGGGTGGTCCTTGTTATGGCGGATGATCTGTAGAGCAGGCACAGCTGTAAATGGGTACCATTGAGGTTTCTTTTGATGGGTACATGTATAGCAGGCGAAGCTGTAAATGGGTATCAATGAGTTTTCTTTTGATGGAAACATGATGAAGACTGCTCTAGAGTCCAAATGCAATTCTGTGAGTTAATGGTACCTTTTTATAGGGCTATAGTAAGCATGAAATATTATGCCATAAAATTACATCACAAAAGCATGGAAGAAGGTATAATGTCCAAGATAACAGCAGGTAGAGACATACCTCTTGTAATGTTGCAGTCCTTTTCAGACATGCCAGGCATGGTTAATTGCTGCAAACGTGAGCAAAAGAGTTTTGTCTGCTTTTGCAAAACAGTGCAATTATGATACTTGGGCAAAAAAATTACTGTGGGTCAGTAGTACCCTCCATTTAAATTTTCATTTTTTTTTCTTACAAGTGAATTCACCTTGATAATATTTAGTCATCAAAAGGTGGTGGCTTTTAACAGTTTTCACTGAAAGGAAGGCTCTCATGAATTCTGTTTAGTGCAAGAATTTTACTTTAAAAATGATTTAACATATATGGCAAAAATGCAAGAATGATGTTTCAGACTGTTTGACTAATTTCTTACTGGGAAATCCATTAATTTGTCTTCATCACAGGAAGTACAGGGTGTGTGGAACTTCAAAGGAATCTTTGGGCATCCTGGGTAAAATTTCAAGAATCATGGGAAAAAAGAGAACTCTTATCAAAGACTAGGCTCTGCAACAGTTTACACAATAATTTCAGGAGACACAATATAGGTCATTTAATGGCTAGTTCACATGCCTGAGTGCTAATGTGAGAGGCTAGAGTAGTTATAACACTTTACTGTGTGGTGTGCTGCAGCTTGTATTTGTTGCATTTTTCTGCAGAGTTGCACCAACAACACTGTTCACTATTCAGTGGTAGTTACCATGGATGTTCCATAAACCTTAATACACAACATTCCTATTGGTTGGAATCTTGCATGGTCTCATCTAATGGTGGACACCTTGCTTATAGAATATGATGCAAAATTTTTTTTTTGTATCGAGTTCATCCCAACGTGCATTTAAGTGCCTTTATTCTCACATGGGTGTTAATAAAATCAATAGGGATTTAAAGTTTTTTACCACAGCAGGACAAAGAATTTTCCTGCCAGCCCCTGTGATAGGGCATCAGGTGCAAAAGTACGCAGTTCACCTGGTAAACAGCTCCATACTTTTACACTGGTTGACCTTTAACCAGTATGTTCAGTTTCCAAATTAGGAATTTGAACAGTTCAAACATTTGCTTGAAATTCCGAGTTACGTGGTAACGAGAATGAAACTAGGCCTATGGCCTAGAATACGCATGTGCATAGACATGCACAACATAGCAACGTAATTGTTACCCCTCATTATAAATATGGAAGCATTTTCAAGTCCCAACCAGTGCCTGATGAGACCTATCTAAGGTCGAAACGCGTCGCACAGCTGTTACTGCCTTGGCTACTTGCCTTGTCACATGTGCTTTGATGATGCAAAAAATGTCTTAATTCTTCAACACATATCCAGTAATTGGGTGACTGTGTTAATAAGCTGGAAATTAAGGTTCATGAGAGCCTTCCTTGAACACATCCTTTCGTTTTCAGAACACCAGGCTAAACTCGTAACTGCTGCCAGTGCCCCACAGCGAGGTGGCCGTGGTCGCAGACGAACACCCAAAGACAAAAGGTTCAGGAAGAATCCACGGCCATCCCAGGAACCTTTGCCAGATGTACCTGATGAATATTTTTACAAGGAGGTTCTCTTTACTAAGCATGTGCAGGAAATCAAAGGTAAGTAGGTCAGTGCTCAGTAGTTTATGACCCTTTTTGGCATGGTACACCAACTAGTCTTTTATTAATTGTTTTGTTCATTAATGCATGTAGATTTATGTACATGTATGAATGGCGATTAATGTATATGTGCCTCCAGCTGACCAATCTCATAAAATATATCCGATAAGACAAAGCAAGGCTAGTGGCAAACAAAGACTTGGAATAGTAAAATAACTCTGACTGGTTTTCGCTTAATGACTGAGCTCATCAGGGGGTTATTGAAACACTGTTGTAAAACGCTGTCTTTATATAGTGAGGGGTGACATTGTCCAGGAAAGTTGGGCAACGTACCATGGATTATGACGTTAGTGCATTGGGCTGATCTACCAGCCTTAACTGTCCCAAGGACGTGTTAGTGAATGACGTGACTTCTGGTTCTTTTCACGTCATAATAGATCTCGCGTACCGTACCCGGATGATGGGTGTGAGTTTGGTAGCTATGTGCCATTCAAACTGACTGGGACGAAAGTCCGCTGTCAATGATTCAGATTCAGATTCAGATTTCATTTATTCGACACAAGTGGATACATGTAACAATTTAGTTAGTAATAGCAAACAAACAATACATTCAAGAAAAGCCAACCTTGTTGCTACTACCATTGAACATAATTGTCAGGATGACCCAGCATAAGGATGAACAAACATCCGCTCTCGCATGGGCCACCTAAAAAAAAGATTACTTTGCTGGTTCACACCATTTTGTATCGTAAAAAACATGTTTAACAACCATTTATATTTATGTACATATCAACTTAGATATTGTGTGATACAATTTCATGCAAACAATCAAATTATTGATGATTACCACATACAAAACAATTAGAGATGGAGTATGTATGAACAGTAATGCACATACGTGTGTGTATCTGTGGTCTTGGTGTATAAAGTGGTGTACGCCCTGTTATGTTGGTCCAATTTAACAGTGGTGTCCAGAAAATTGATTTTGGAGGTTGATATTTCTGCCAAGAATTTGATTTTAGGATGGCATACATTCAGATGTTTGATGAAGTTTTGGAGTTGATCTTTGCCGTAAGTCCTTATGCAGAAAATATCATTGATGTACCTGTACCATACCATTGGTTGTTATGGGTATTTCAAGTGTTTGTTTGTCTCTAGGTCCCCCATGAAAATGTTTGCAAGGGATGGGGCTACCCGTTTTCCCATTGCTGTGCCATCAATTTGCAGATAGTGCTCACCATTGAACTCAAAATTGTTGCAAGTTAGTACTATGCATAATAGCTGAAAGAGTTCAGATACATCAGGATTGCTGTAATTTTCCCTATTATGTGAGAGTGTGGTAGTCACACATCTCAGGCCTTCATTTATTGGGATATTTGTGTATAGAGATGTTACATCTAGAGTTACCACAAGGCTATACTCTGGTAATGGTGGGAGTGATTCTATCTCCCTGATAAAATCTGTGGTGTATTTGATGTAGCTCTCTATCTTCGGAACCAGGGGCCTAAGGAAAAAATCCACAAAACCGGACATTTTTTCTGCAGGGTACTCATTGGCACTCAAAATGGGGTGTCCTGGTGGGGGTAAAATACCTTTATCTATTTTTGGTAACATATAGAAACAAGGTACTCTTGGTTCTCTAATGTAAAGAAAATCTGCTGTTTCTTTTGTGATAGAGTTATTTTCAACCATGTCGTTTTAAAACTTATGTGTATGAACAGGATACAAATGTTGACATGGGTGGTGGGCGACAGACCAAATATCACCCCTGAGGAAACCATTGTCGACTGAGACAGAAGGTTCAGGTCGACAATGTCTCCAAAGGGGTGACATTTGGTCTGTCGCCCACCACCCCCGTCAACATATATTTTCTTACACTGAAAGTCACAGACAAAATTCAGAGGGCTCCGCATAGACCACTTCAGCTTATTTGTCCTGTTTCAGTATCTTCCTTCCGTCCCTATAATAGTGAAAGTAGGTCTAACTCAGCGTATATGGTGAGCCTTCTACAAGTATGTAGGACTATGTCCAAGTAATGTACACACTTGTCCTTGCATTGTGTGTTGCCAAACAGTTGCACAAGGCTAATTAAGTATGTCGAAATGTGACGTAAAGTCAGCCTCAGTCTCAGCGGGCCGCAATCAGACAGAATGTTGACTGTTACTAAGGGTGCTCGCAGAGCCACATCAAGTTTCACATGGCTGTTAACCAATTAGATTCCTTCTTTCTTACTTGAAGTGTAAGAAATATAAATGTATGTTCTGGGAAAGGACAGGGTTCATAGATTATCTATGTACAGTGGTACCTGCTACTTATGACCGCCCCTAATGCCAGATTAAAGTGGTCACATATTGCAGGTGGTCTCTAATTGCGGGTATTTTAACAAAGAAACAAGTGTCTAGTGTCTGGTATGGGTGGTCTTAAAAACTAATGTGGTCTCATGAGAGGTGGTCTTTTGAGTAGGTACCACTGTAATAGACTGAAACTTTTATCATAATAGGGCATGTTCATAACAGGTGGCAGTATAGTTATAGGGTTTTACCTGGGGTTATATTTTGGGGAGTCCAAGGGACGCCTTTCTATTTTTGGGGGTCATCTTGACAAAAATGGGAGTCCCATTAAAGAATATAAAATAATGTGATAAAGTAGGGAGAAGACTTGTGAAAACTTTTTCTTCCTCGTGAATATGTAAATATTATTAAATCAAATAACTGACAGATCATCAAAGAAATTGGCTTGCTTGCAGGTAAATGGGCAATGACTGACTGCACTTTGCAGTCCCTGTATGGCTGCCCTGTACAACACAATACTACTGCATTAGCAGAGTTGCCAGCCCAACTTGGCACAAGCAAGTTGTGGTAGTTATCATAGTGACAACAATCTTGATTTGGTATTTAACAGTAGTGGTTAAGAACCTTATTTATAAGTACATGTAGGACTGAGCCAGCTATGGTAATTATTCTCTTTCTGCATCATGATGTAAACTTTCTGTGGCAAAATGAAAGCAGGAAGTGACCTTTACAATTACCAAACAAAAGTTCTGCTTCACAAGGAATTCTTTTCAGCCTATTATGGGTAAAATAGATTTTGGTTACTCAGATTTTTTATGTTAATGACATAATCATATTAGTTGCTTTATACAATTTAGCAATAATGGATTGTACATCCCCAAGGATGCAATGCCTCAATTTGTGTGATACTTGTGCTTCTATGATGTAGTTTAGTACATCTGACATGTCTCATTGTTGTGTCAAGAACTGTTCATGCAGCTTTCATTCTCCAGTCACCAAAATATGTGACAGTTCAGGTCACAACAGATATATAATAGAAATATGACATTTTGACTTGTATTCTTCAGCATTCAACTGACTTGATACTGGTCTAACCAAATCCTAAAATATACACATACATGTAGCCATATCAGCTAAAATCCCATGTTGTGAGTTTCTGTCATTGTTTGCGATATGAAAGGTACATATATCACAATCTTGGAAGTGTGCAAGCAAGAGTATGTATGTGTGTATCAGATACCTCAAGATCTATGTACAAGACTGGGTTTCTGCTATTTTTGTCATTTGAAAACCACGAGATGTCCTGTTTCAATGCAAGATAGGTTAGTGAAACTGAATATCATATCCCAAATAACAGTGCCTGCATTTCTACAATTAATGTAAGATGTCTGCTGCAAGTGCATCCAGTTGATCTCTGGTCCTTTCCCTACATATACTGTATGCATTCTAATAAGTGTATAGTACCATTAGGAAAAATGAATTCTAAACTATAGCAACAAAAAAGGAAAGAAAAAGAAACAAAAAGTGAGGCAGTTGAGAGAAGTGAGCATGAAAATATCTTTATCAATGAAAATCAAGGCTTCTTTTGTGAGAGAAAATGGGTATGTCCATTGTGTTTCAATGTAAATTTATACATTATTCAAGGTACATGTACACACTGCCCCCTATAAAATGAAGTTAACAACACCTGGAAATCTGTGTGGTAGTTAAGGTATCAGATCCATAGGTCAGTATGCTCTGAAAATTGCATCCCATCAAAACTGACTTTTTATCGTTTTCAGTAAAAGATATTGGTGATCTTCCATCATACCAGGTGGCTTTGTCGTAACCTTTTTAATTTTTGTGAGAAAATTGAGCCTAAAATTGTTCATCACTGTAAGCAACTGTCAAAAGTCAAGTCAGGTGTCAGTGTTTACATCGATTACTTTGTCTGTTTGTGTGTATGGACTGACAGTTTTCACACGATAGCTTGAAAAGGTTTTCACTTAAGGCTTTCATGTTGCACATGCTTATAGTCCTGAATAAGGTCTCGGACAAGTTCAAAGATGTGTGACCTTGACCCAATTCCCAAGGTCACAGAGCCATTTTAGTGAATTTGGTTTTCATGTGATAACTTAAACAATTCTGACATAGGCCTGTCGAATTGCAGGTGATTATAGTCCTACATACGGTCTCCAATGAGTTTGGAGATGATTGACCTTGCTGCAATTCCCAAGGTCACAGAGCCATTTTAGTGAATTTGGTTTTCATGCGATAACGTAAAAAGTGTTTTGTGTAGGGCTTTCATATTGCACATGCTTGTAATCCTGAATAATTTCTCAGACAAGTTTGAAGAGAGGTGACCTTGACTTAATTCCTAAGGTCACAGAGCCATTTTTGTGAATTTGGTTTTCACGTGATAACTTGAAAAGTTGTGTGCATAAGGATTTCATATTGCACATGCTTATAGTCCTGCATGAGGTCTCAGAAGAATTTTAAGATGGATGAACTTGACCTAAATCCCAAGGTCACAGAGGCATTTTAGTGAATTTGGTTTTCAGGTGATTATACTGTAGACAAAGAACAATGTTAGGCAGCCAGTAGATTTCATGTAATAGCCTGTTACTCTTTAAAATCTTCTGTTTCACCTCTCACTGCAGATTTCTCGGAAACATATTTTTACATGACATCTTAGATTTTGTGACAGCCTAGCTCAAAAAGTATTTGATCAATTACAAACTCAGTGGGATTTCAAGTATAAGAATGTAACTTAGGAAGTCATTTTTCAGTTTTTAGATAGTCCATTTTTTATATGACTTTTGAAGCTCTAAAAATGAGGTAGTTGTCCAAGTCTGCCAAAAGCCCTTTGAATGCTTATAAATCAAAAACTTTTATGTTTAAAGAAAAAACAAAAAATTGACTTCCTAAGTTATGATTTAAGGTATAATTCATGAAATTTTTGAGATATCGTGTCACAAAGTGTGAATGAGACCCCTTCACAAAAGCACTGCTAATGTTTGACCATGATAACTTACAACCTTTCTGTTCATGCCAGATAAAAGTACACATCTGTACAAAACAGAAAATATATAGTTTTATAAGCGTAGAAACAAAAATAGAATCTTTTCAGAACTACTCAGCAGTTGTCGGGATAGCTCTGCTACCTTAAATAGTTGATGCAAGTTACCGAAAAATTTTGAACTCTAAGAATAAGTTGATTAGAGTGGGAAGCCTCCAACCAAGGAGTGTACAGTGAGACTGTACACTCCTTGCTCCAACTGATGCATTTCGGGCTTCTTGGGCCCTTCTTCAGAGCTGATGAGGCTTTCAAATTTTATTGGAGAGCTTAAGTGTGTCATGAAGTTAAGGGTACATATGATGACGTCATATATGTGATATGATAATAGAGGGTATAGTATCTTGTGTAGTTGAATAAAGTTTGAATTTGTCCTTTGATTTTGATGTAAGGTTAATTGCTTTTGGGCACTGGTATTTTGGGGGCTGATGTTATTGTTGACAATATTGTTTGTTGCAGATTATCTGGAGAACAGAGAAAAACTGAAAGCAAAAAAGGTCGAAGAAGCCAAGCAGAAAGGAGAACTCCTGGAGTGTGGATGCTGCTTTGATGATGAGGTGCTGTTTGATGATATGTCTGCCTGCCCGGATGGTCACTTGTTCTGTAATGAGTGTGTCAGAAGATCGTCAGAAGAGGTCATAGGTCAAGCCAAGATTCACTTTCCATGTTTATCTGGAGACTGTAAAGCAGAGTTTGCGACTTCTACATTACAAAAAGTGCTCTCGTCAAAGATGTTCTCAAACTTGCTGCGGAAAATACAGGAGGAAGAGATTCGGCAAGCAGATATTCCAGACTTAGTCAGTTGCCCATTTTGCAGTTTTGCTACTATAATGGAAAATCCAGATGACAAAGTCTTCCGTTGCCTCAACCCAGAATGCCTCAAAGAATCTTGTAGGTATGTGAAGTGTTATAAATGACTTTGCGCAATGTAAATTGTGGAATATTTGTGATTTCTGTTACAAACCTGGTTGGACCAGTCATCTCATACATGTACAATGTAGGTCTAGCCTGGAAAATTTATCAGCAGTTTATCAACATATCAAAACAAAAGCTACATTATTAGCATGCAAAGCTGATAGCTTGCATTGTACATGTATTTTTGTTCCATAAGAAAGAGAAGGCTTCATCACTGGCCACAAAACTGTTTAAAGAAACACTTTTGCTTAACTATATTTGATTCTGTGGAGATTAGTCAATAAAAGTACATGTAGATGGGGGTGGGGGGTGGTCTACAAAATTAGAAAGGGGGAGGAGTGTTCGTCTGCAAAATTAGAAAGGGGAAGGAGGGTTCATCTACAAAATTAGAAAGGGGGAAGAGGGTTCGTCTACAAAATTAGATAGGGGGAAGGTAGACCACAATTAGTCCATGCTGCATGTTCTTTCGAGATGGGTTTACTGTGCATCTATAGAAATCAACCCAAGGATGAACACTGAAAACTGTTATGAATAGATAACGTATCTGTGGACAAAAATTACAGAAAAAATTAGGTATGACAGACCTATCTAAAATGGGTTACTCAGTTTCTTAAATTTGTACTTGCTCCTTGAAGTGTTATTTGTGCATATGTGTGCAGGTTATGTAAAGAACCAAACCACATTCCTCTTCGTTGCGAAGAAGTTGAAAAACAAGGGGAGACCAACATGCGGACATACATTGAAAGCAAAATGACTGAAGCAATGATCCGAACATGCTGGAAATGCAACAAGAGATTCTTCAAAGTGGAAGGCTGCAATAAAATGACCTGCACATGTGGAGCGTCAATGTGTTATATCTGTAGGAAACCAATTCAAGATTATTCTCACTTTGGAAATGGTCCTGGACAGTAAGTATTGTATACATGTATGATTTTTTTTTCTATTAAAAATCACCTATTTCGCCGACAAAATATAAACTGGGTAGACAGTGAATTTCCATGTACTCAATTTTCATATGTTTGTCATGATACATTACTTATGCACTACATTTAGTATGATCTCTCTGAGATTGTTTCTATTTCCAGAATTTTATCCCACCAGAAAACACTTCTCAATACATATTCCTCTGAACTGGAGGCCCGCAGCATCCTCTGGCAGTTGACCCTGACATTAATTATTTGACCTCTTTTTTGGCTGCTTCTATACCCATGTAGTTTTCTGCTCCATAGATTGTTTTACACAGGTTTTGTTTCACATTGTTATTGTTGTCTCATCTGCTTTACATCTAGTTGGAAGTTATTGACCAGTGCACTTACAGACTTAAAATACATTGAGTTCCACTGTGTGCTCATCAGTTTGTGCAAAATTCAAGTTAATGGTACCCTAGCCACCTCATTAGTGTCTGCAAAATAACCTGCAGTGAAGGTTTTTGAAAATGGGATGCCAAAGGACACACTGGCCAGTTGGAACACTGCATGAGCACTGCTGTAGTTGCTGGGAGCCAAGTAGAGGGGTTAGATATTCCAAAGACTATGCACTCACCTTATACCCTGCGGACACTGGCAGTGACCAACCACTTCCAGGGCGCACCTCCAGGGAATCATAAGCCCAGGGCTTATTCCACCTACCAGGTGGTTTTTGCTTTCGATCAGCAGAATATTATTGATGCAAACATCGTTCTGCCTTGACCAGGCCAGCAGATATCACTGGAGGCGAAAATCAGCTAGCATGACAAAATGCAGTCTCTCTCCTCCAAACCATCAGATCAAGAGAGGTTCAAAGAAGAGAAGGAGTCCCGTCTATGCAAGACCAAGTTTCTGCACATGGAGTGTGAGCACTTCCTGAAGCAAGATCGCGAATGCCTGGCATTCAGTCTGAGCATGTAAGCTTGGGAGACAGTGTGATGTTGAGGGATGTCACGGCCTGCTTTCATATGAGAAAGAGGAAGGGCAACAACTCTTGATGCAGAGGATGCAGAAGGATTGCCGGACAATATAGACCACTTTGTGGATTATTTCTGAAGCCAGGGCCTGGGGTCACCAAGGAAACTGTGGCTCTCAACTCTGAAGCCAATGTCACATGATGGAGGAGCATCACCAACTCGCGATGCCTGTCTCTACGTACATTGGGAAGCAGACAAGGGCAACGTCAGCATAGCTAAAGTCTTTGACAGCTG
The DNA here is from genome assembly GCA_964020975.1 of Hermodice carunculata. Taxonomy (NCBI): domain Eukaryota; kingdom Metazoa; phylum Annelida; class Polychaeta; order Eunicida; family Amphinomidae; genus Hermodice; species Hermodice carunculata. The sequence goes on along the minus strand of CAXHWN010001941.1, from coordinate 107,425 downwards.
GGTTATTGCATAACGTCAACCTGTTTTAGCTGCTCCTTAAATCTAGGAATCTGCTCAAGATATACAGGGTGCTGGCCTCATCTTGGGATGTTAACTCTTTCAGTGCCAAATGCTAAAGTCAAACTACTTAAGATGAGCTGCGCTCATATATCCTGTGAGAAGAACTTTCATTCAAGTACTTGCTTGCCTATAATACCAGAGAATATAATGGTCAGGATCAACAGCTTTCCTCGGTGTGCCAAGGTAAGCTGTTGACTCAGTCCAAAACTTGGCACTGAAAGAGTAAAAGGCTGGCTGGTTGCAGGAGGAGTGCAGCACCCTTACTAACTGGAAAGATGTCTGCAAGGTGTTTTTCTACCACAGGGGATCCTCAAGTGAACATTATGGATATTAAGACCATACAATTGGCTCTCTCTGGATCAGACATAGCTGCCCCCTACACAAAAGCCCACCCAGCCAGCCCCACATCAGATCTTTCTGAGGTTAGTCTGTCATGAAAAACTGATGTGATTGGTTAAAAGTGGAGGTCAAGTAATAGGCGCTGAGGTCAACTGCTAGTGGGTGCTGCAAGCCTCCAGTCCAGAGGAATATATACAGAGAAGTGTTTTTTGATGTAATAAAATTTTTGACTAGATATAATTGCAGGGTGCTTACATTGAAAGTAAGATGGAGACTTTGGGAAAGATAAGTTTCCTTGTTACTTGTTACAAAATTTTGTTAAAAAATTTTGCCTTGTAAAAATATTGACTTGCTTCTTTCAATTTCAGTGAGAAAGCAAACAAAATAATGATTGAATGTAAGGACAGTAAAATATCCATTTTGCATGCATCACAAACAAGAATGAAACAGTTCACATTAACACGGATATGCATGATTTTATATTGACTCAGCATACAACAGAAACACTAAGTCACCAAATTCTTCCACACCTAACTTGCACCCACAAAGATTTCCACTCACTGAGTGCAGACTCCTTGAAAGTATTGACAAAAAATAGAACCAGGGTAGATGTATATGTTGTACAACTGAGTGATATGGCACTGTGCTCACCATAAGTGCTCCTGGCCCAGTTTCAGGGCACATCACTGTGCATTGTGACAGGGAGGTCTCTATATACATCTCAAGGTGTGATTAGGCTAGTGTTTTATGTGGGCATAGTGCACAAGCCATAAAGTGAGAGTTGCCTACACTTGTAATGTTAAAAAATGCACCAGATAACCCCCGAACATACACATGAAAGTGTCCAATGTATCTATTGTAGTAATGGACTGAGATGTAAGCAGAGGTGTTTTACTTTTGCAGGTGTCCACAGGGCACAGACGTTTATGACCTGCACAGGCAAGAGATGGAGAAGGCTGCGGATGAAGCTAGGAAAAAATTTGAGGAGGAGCATCCAGATGCGGCAGGAACTGCTCTCAAGTATGATCCCATGAAAGCTCTTAAAGACACTGGTGAGTTTTTATTGTGTCCAGTCTAATGTGACTCGTTTGTGGGCAAAAGCTCCAGATCATTGTTCAAAGTTTGAAGTGACTAATGACTGCATTGCCCCTTAGAATCCAGAGTGGTGAATCTGGTGATTGCTGACTTATTTAGAAAATCCAAGTTAGATAAAATGTTTTTGTATTAACCCTTAAGTGCTAATCACAGCTATAGTCGTTTTCTCCTTACTGTTAAGGGATGGTTCAACATTTTCACAAGCGTACAAATGGTACACTAGGGAGGAAGGGGTTAAAAGGTGTTGTAGACTGTTCAAAATGATGATGGGTTCACTGATGCAAGATGGTCAGCTCCGTTTGAAGATTTGGAGTATAAAGCAGCGCCATTTTTTAGCAGTGACATGAACAAGTTCGAAAAAATAATGGCGCAACTCTTCATCTGCTATTTATTGTATGGGAGTTAGTTGTCTATCACGCTGAATTTAATCTTGGGATTGCACCACAAACACGATCTTTGGTATCAGGGCGTCCATATGGACGTTTATTTACATAAAGACATCATATGCTTATTTCTGGTCAATCAGACTGCGTAGTTTTTGCTGCAGAAACACATTTGTTTCGTAAATGTGATGTAATTCATACAGACTTCTAAATTTATAAGCATCTCATCAATTGTTTTCGGTATATTTGCCAAATAACAATCCACAAAACAGCAGTAAAATTGCGTGTTTTTTTGGCCTCAAAGATTCTCTTGGCGGTTCCAGGCATGTTTGGTATCAATGGAAGCATCAGAACCTTGTCAATATCATCATGCTAGTTTCCTGTTGGCTTAATTTTTCATTCCCGCCCACCAAACGTGGTCATCTTGCATAGATTTACTCTCAGAGGTAAAAATCAAAGAATAGGAGGCAGTGCCCTGTTTCAGTTCGATTCTTGCCCTGTTCGGGTGCTGGTTGGCGGACAGATCATGCAGGTAAGTTTGTACATGTCAAGCATGCGCAATGTGCTCTTTCAACAAACCAACATGATGGAGCTGATCCTTCAAGCCAATGGTACTTTAATGTTTTCATGTCACATAAGTACAGAAATTCAGTGACATATTGACAGTAGATTTTTCAAAACATTCAGAATGTCCCTGGTGAACCACTGAAGGAAATGCGGACTGGTAACTGCATGCAATCGATGTTAAAATGGACAACTCGTGCACCGGTATGCATTATCAATCAATCTCTGCTGTGGTCTGTAATGAATAAAATGTGTGTGTTGCCTTTTTGCAGAGATACCGCAATATTTATGTAATTTGGTGCTATGATGCAATAGTTAGAGTGGAAACCATTTATTATGTTGTACATCTGCAGGAGATTGCGCTCTGTTGCCATATCTCGGTAATTACTCACACTGAAAGTGAAAGTTGATCTTTGCATGTGCTTCAGTGGGCGGACAAACTCGCCTGCAAGTATCTTTGTGTGGGTTTTCTCACCTGCAGCAGAGGAAGGGTAAAGAGCCTTGTTTGCCTGGGTTGAATATGTGGCAATCAGAACAAAGTAAATGAAAAAAAAATGCTTTTCTCATTGAGGTGATCTTGAGGCCCTCTGCACTTGCAGACATTTACATCCCTGAATTCAGTACCGACCTATTTAAATTAAATGCACGAGTCGAGAAAACAATCTCTGGGGCACTGCTGGGGGGGCTTGCTAGTGATCATCATTTCTTAAATGTTGAATTGTACCCTTTTAGAAGGGGGAGAGGGTCATGAAAAAGAGTATTGTGTGTACACTTGTGAAAATGATGAAAATGTTGAACCCTAAACATATAATGGTTAAAAGATTCAAATTCCTCATGAAGATATATTTGATTCAAGTACCAGCAAGCATAGTCTAAAGCAAACAGTAGTCTTAGTCATCAGCTTTCCTGGTGACACTTTGCATGCAAAGTGTCCCAAGGAAAGCTGTGGACTCCGTCGTAAATCAGCACTTTAAGGGTAAAGCTTCTGGCCATAAACAGCACATATGATAATAGTTGACCTGTCATGTTTGAAGTTTGTGCCAAAATGTGGGAGGAGCAATGTGAACATATTGAAACCCGTTTCCAGCTCAAAAGAATGTGGACATCAAATGTCTCATGGTAACCAGAGAGGTTTGGTATTATATGTTTCAGAGGAACAGGGAGGGCAAGACCAGCTGTTTATGAGGAGACAAAATCAGCCAGGAATGTTCCCACCAGGCATGCCTAATATAGGCTTCGGCCACTTCAACTTTGGGCAGCAAATACCGAACATGAACTTCATGCGGCCGCCATTTCACTTTGCACAGCAACAGATACCAATGGCTCACCAGTTTATGGGCCAGATGATGGCACCCCCATATCTGTTTGGTAACCCATACATGTACGTCCAGGAAGAGGAGGAGGAGGAGGAGGGAGAGGAGGATGCCTTGGGAAATAGGCATGTTAGCTTGGCTGCATGACATAATTTCTCCCACATTGAATGATCCTTCTTCACCCCCAAGGCATCATAATTAAAATTTTACTGTGTTTTCTACCTGCACCATCTCCTTGCATTATAACAAGTTCACATTGTACTAAAAGTTAAATAGTGCTCCAAGTTACAGTGTGCCTTGTCTCAGTGATGCCTGCTGCTGTGATAAGTTGCAGAGGTAGTGTTTACCTTATAAATTAAAGATTTGCTCAATGAGTATAATTTTATCATCATCATGAATAACATTATCAGTCATTTGATCCTCAGCTGACATGTCAATCTGCTGTGGTTTCAGGATGGTCCGGCATTCGTCCATCTTTCGCAATTTATATTTTTGATTTCTCCGAAACAGTTGACCAGATCCCCTATAAACATGGGGGGGGGGGGGATGTACCCTGGGTGGGTCTCTGTCAAATTTTTAGCTCAGCTGACTTGTCAGTCAGCTGAGGTTATGTGATGGTTAGGCATCCGTCGTCCGTCTGTCGTCCGTAGTCCACAATTCACATTTTCGACTTCTTCTCTAAAACCACAAGCCAGATTCACTTCAAACTTGGTGGGGATGTGCCTTGGGTGGGTCTCTAATAAGTTTGTCCAAATGGTTACGGTATAGTGATTTTTGGATTTTTTATGAATTTTTTTGTTCATTTTTTGGGGAAATCTTAAAAAATCTTCTTCTCCCAAACCACTAGGCCAATTGCTTCGAAATTGCATAGGGACACTTCTGGGGACCCCTAGACCTTCAATTGTTCAATAGGTGGCGCTGCGATTTTTTTCTATTTTTGTATGAATTTTTTGTGTGTTTTTGCCATTTTCGACTTCTTCTCCAAAAGCATCACTCAGATTATGCTGAAACTTGGTGTAAATGTTCCTGGTAGAAGGGTCACACAAGTTTGTTCCCTAGGTGGCGTTGCTGTGGATCCCTGATTTTAAACAATTTTTTCAATTCTGGTACTTATCGGCCAATGCATACCTTCCTATTGATTCCTATGTAAGTGAATGTGGACTGCTGTGGTAATTCATGTTTTCGACTTCTTCTCCAAAACCATCAGTCAGATTCACTTGAAACTTGGTGGGGATGTACCTTGGGTGGATCTCTACCAAGTATGTTCAAATGGTCCCGGTCCAGTGATTTTTGGATTTTTTATGATTTTTTTTGTTCTTTTTTGGGGCAAGTCTTAAAAAATCTTTTTCTCTCAAACCGCTCATCCAATTGCTTTGATATCACACAGAAACACTTCTAGGGAATCCTAGTTCTGAATTTGTTCACCAGGTGGCGCTGCAATTTTTTTCTAAATTTTTATGATTTTTTGTGTGCTACTGCTATTTTCGACTTCGTCTCCAGAACTGTCACTCAGATGAAGCTGAAACTTAATAGGAATGTTCCTTGTAGATTGGTCAAACAAAGTTGTTCACTAGGTGGTAATGCTGCGGATTGCTGATTTTTAACTATTTTTTCAATTCGGGTACTTTTTGGTAAATGCACCTTTCCTATTGATTACTATGCAAGTCAATGGGCGTTCTAATGCTAATTCACATTTTTGACTTCTTCTGCGAAACCATCAGCCAGATTGACTTCAAACTTGGTAGCAATGTACCTTGGGTGGGTCTCTAAAAAGTTTGTTCAATTGGTCACGCTCCATTGATTTTTGGATTTTTTGTGATTTTTTTGTGATTTTTTGGGGCAAGTCTTAAAAAATCTTCTCTGAAACCACTCACCCAATTGCTTTGATATCACACAGCAACACTCCTGGGGAGTCCTAGTTCTTAATTTGTTCACCAGGTGGCGCTGCGATTTTTTTTTTTTTTTTTTTTTTTTTTTTTTAAAATAATTTTTTTATGATTTTTTGTGTGCTATTGCTATTTTCAACTTCTCCAGAACTTTCAATTAGATGAAGCTGAAACTTTGGAGATATGTTCCTTGTAGTAGGGTCAAAGAAAGTTGTTCACCAGGTGATAATGCTGCGGATTCCTGATTTTTAACGATTTTTTCTATTTGGGTACTTGTTGGTCAATGCATTTTTGCTATTGATTACTATGTAAGTCAATGGAGATTCTGATGCTGATTCACATTTTTGACTTCTTCTCCGAAACTGTCGTCCAGATTAACTTCAAACTCTGTGGCAATGTTCATTGGGTGGGTCTCTACCAGATTTGTTCAAATGGTCATGCCCCATTGATTTTTGGACTTTTTATGAATTTCTTTGTTCTTTGTTGGGGGCAAATCTTAAAAAATCACAAGGGTATATGTGCATGTCAGCTGAGCAAAGGACTGTCACAGTCCTCTTGTTTTAGTGTGTCATGATCCTGTGATTTTTGCTCTGTTAATTTTTGGGGTTCATGTTTGCTTTTAGGAGGCTCAGTTGTCCATCGTGCACCCATCAGTTCACAATTACATTTTGAACTTCTCTGAAACCGTCAGCCAGATTTGCTTTTAGTTGGATGGGGATGGACCTTGGTTTGGTCTCGAGCAATTGTGTTCAGATGATAATGCTCTAGTCATTTTTAAACTTTTTCATGAATTTTTATGTTGGCTGATTTGTTTTTCAGCTGAGCTTGTAAGATGTGTATGTGTCTGTCATCTTGCCACAATTACATTTTCAACTTCTCCAGAACCATTGGTTAGATCCTTTTCAAACTTATCAGGGAGTTAGGGATCGTGTACATGTACAAATAAAACCATTCCAAAATTCCAAGAAACCATCAGACAGGGGGGAGGGGGTCCAAGCTCCAAATTTGAGTGTCACCAAAGTTTTGGAAACATGCTATTGAGCACTGTCTCAAGAGTGTAGAGTGGTAAAAGCTGCATCCAGAGAGTGTGAAAATGACGCAGGTAGTGACGAAATTTCGCCTGTACGCCGGTCTGTCAATGCAAACATGACGAACAGTTTTGTGCAGCCAACGCTGTTCGGCAGTTGGGTCGTAAATTTGCCATCTTGGGTCCATAAAAATCCCATGAAGGCATATGAAAGATTTTAAAAAGCTACAATAATTCTGTTATAGAGTGGTCTCAGTGCTGAACTATTATCCTGTTTGCGTCATTTTACTATTATGATGTTTTGCAGTTTGCATGAAACCTGGTACCAGTACCTTGAGGAAACAGGTGTCATTTGGGCACAAACAGTTGACAAAAGGCTGCATTTTTCAGTCCATGCCAAGATAAAGCCTTATAAAGATATCAGCTTTATTTGTTAGGGTGTAGAATGTAACTTTAATGGCATGTTTTGAATGCTTTGCTGGCAGAAAATCAACAGAACAAGTATGGAAGTACTATTGTCCATATTGCAAACGTTCCGCTGTAAAATTTTGACATAGGCTGTATTAGCCCAAATAAATTAAAGGGTCTTCAATGGGAAGCTCCTCAGAACATTTTTTTGGAGCCCATTACCCATACATGTCTCTGAGTAGTGGCTCCTTGTCTAAGCTAAATATTCAGCAAAGACAACCCACATAATAATAAATAGATATGAACATGGCAAATGATGAATCAGCAAAATATGTGAAGTTTTGCTTATAAATGCAGAGCTTCATTATTAAAGAAGAATCCCTGTCAAACAAACCATAATTACTAAATTTGTATAGTACAGGTTCAGATAAGAACAACTTGACTTACCTCTGAACCAATATGTACCTTTTCTAGCTGGATAGCTTATCCTAGTTAAACCACCTGCCACGGTACAACTGAAGTGGAAACAAACTGGGGCATTATATTCAGTCCCAGTGATTGTAAAATGAACAGTTGCAGCTAGAAACCTTTGAAGTGTTCATTTGATGGCCGACTGATTGATGCACAGTACAGTGGTCTCTGTCACCAGAACTTGCCCCAAGAACACATCCAAAAGTGCTCCTTCATTTCATAGACAATGATGTGAAAATTGTATGTAATGTATTCTACTGCGAAGTCTCAAAAAAATGCATAATTGAAGAAAAAATATTGTGGGCGCCGAGGGTAATCTGTTCTCTGAAAGGTATTTTTAATTTTTTTGCCAAAGTCTTCACCCAATTGCTTAAAAATTGCACAGGGATGCTTCTGGGGACCCCAATATGTATTATTTTTGTGTGTTTTTGCTTTTTTTGGACTTCTTCAAAACTGTCACTCATATTGTGCTGAAATATGATAGAATTGTACCTACCGGAAGTGTTTAACAAAGCTGTTCAATGAGTGGTATTGGGCAGGATCCCTAATTTGTAACAGATTTCAATTACTTTTTGCACACACATTTTTCCACTTTCTTGTGTAAAAGGGGGGGGGGGGGGTGTAGACCACTGGGTATCATTTTAATTTGAAGCAAATTAAAATCTACCCGATAGAACTCCACCCCACTCTTATACAGATTAATACGTTATGGACGTTCTCAGGGTATGCACATTAGCATTGTTATAGGGATATCAGCAAATCTGACTTCTTGGCGTACATCTTGGTAATGATAGATCCTAGGCCCATGGTTGTCTTGTTCAGTAGATGGAAAGGATTTGGAATTTGAGGCTGAATGATGAGTAAAGTTTGGTTCATTAGACTGCTTTGCATTAAATACTCAGAAACCAGTGCTTTTATTCAAATCATGACATACTTCTGTGAGCTCCTGGCCCATTTTAGATATTATACAGTACTTGCTCACTGTGGTGTTTGGTGGGTATTCAGAGTGGACTTGAAGCATGTCTTTCCATTTTAGATTTTTTATCCCTACTCAAACTGCTTGGTTATATATATATATATATATATATATGTATATATATATATATATATATATTATTACACTTACAGTGCTCACTATGGCAAAGTAAAATTAAGTAAATTATAGACATCTGTTATTAATTTTCAGATATCTTAAATTCAATTTCAGATATCTATAGATCTGTGTAGATGTCTAAATTTAATTTTTAGATATCTTTGGGGCATCATTTTACTATGGTTCTTTGTCGTCTGACTGACTTGTAGCATCAGCAACTGTTCCAGTGCTTATCATGCCAAAAGTGTTTCCTTGTAATTATAATGATTGCAGTTTCAAATTCCCCAAAAGAACTGTCTTTCCTTCAAATGGCAGCTGCTTATATTTCAAGAAATTTGGAGAACTGTCCGGGTCAGGCCAAGAGCTTTCCTTGGCAGGCTTTGGACATTATGCTGAAGGCGCACTGAGGAAAGCTGTTGACTCGTCCAAAATCTAGCAAGGAAGGGCTAAGCATACACATAGTACATACACTTGTAGCTGTCAGTCTAGCCCAAGACTACATTGGTTTAAGAGGCAATGTTTAATGACTTTTTTTTTCTTGCACAGTGATGAAGAGGAAGGAGATTACTGGTGATGAAGCTGAGAGGCACGTAAATGATGCTGCTTGTCCATGAAACCAAGGAGCTTACTGCTGAACCAATCGGCCCCGCTGAACCAATCAGCAGAAATGAAACTGATCTCAAACTGCTAGTTCAGTGAACCAGCATGCATGTATATTGTAATATTGGAATTGCAGTCATATTGTACAAGTCATTATTGGTAAGAATTTAATGGTGAAGTTGGTTCTGGCTGTGAACATAAGTGTTTGATGGCAGAATTTTAGAGATGGCCCTAAGAAATCTGTTGAGAAAGCTGCAGTTAGTATTAGGGGTTGTAATAAATGATCATGTCACACAATTGACTACCTGTCACAAACATGTTATGCCTCGATGGTGTCCCTCTCCATTTTTGTAACCAAGAAAATGCAATATCAATATAATAGTGTTTAATTTTTACCATTATTGTACAAACCTGGTGTTATGATGTTCGAAACATAGGTGTGAACTTCATCTCACATTCTAAAAAATTCATTCATGCTCTTTGTGCTTAATGGGAAAAATATGGTAATTGTGTTCATTTGTCATCTAAGTGTGAAAAGCGTCTTAAAGAGCAGCTGTACATTGCTGGTAACATTAAGACCAGTCTGACACTGAGACTACATTGTAGAATGTAAGATAAGGTAAATTTTTGTTTTGACTGGATATAACTGGTTCTGTCCTGTTTGAAGGGTATCACCTGGAAAGTTTCCTCTTGTTTTGGACGTGGTATTTTCTTTTTTGCACAACACAGTAGTGGTAGACCGAAAAGATTACAGTTAATGTCAGAGACTTTATGGTTAAACATCAGTGAATTGTAGCTAATATTAAAAACCTGTGTATAATACTTGCTTGTCAATTGTTAGGAGATAACAGTGCCCCTCCCCCCCCCCCCATGGCAGTTTATTTTCCAAATGCATTCACAGTGTGTTTGTGTAAACTGTGTCTGTGTACAATGGATACAAAACTAGTATGAAAGTAGGACATTTGTCTGTTTAAATTACTAGAAATGGTGTTGGACCAACTGGATTTATGTGCACTCAACTCTTTGTTTGTAGCCAAGTACCAATATAATGGTTAATTATAAGTGGTTAGAGTGAAGGCTATTTAAGTATCAATATAATGTGAAGTTACTACTTACCAGATAATTTGGAGTCGAATCTGTCCAGATTATTTATAGTCAAGTCTATTAAAAACTGTGATCTGCATGAAGCTCGTCTCAAGTATATGGAGGAAATATGTCCACATCTGTCAGATAAAAAAAAAACAAAAATGACATAACTGTAACAGTGGTGACAATAAAAACTATGGTAGGTGTAGTGGGGTACAAAGCCAATGATGGTATTGCTGAGGTCCGCAAGTACAAAGTATACACTGCAGAGTTCATTGTGATCTGTGTCACACCCATGCCCCGAGGACTGGTTTGTGGCTTCCTTCAGGAGTGTTAGCCACAAGTCTGGCCCTGGCTTCAAGTGCATTATCTTGAGAGAATGAGTTCCGAGAGTAGGGTTTTTTTTTCACTGATTATTAAAAGATGGCTTTATGTACATACTGTGGTAAATGTCCAAATTTTCTTGCAAACAAAGTCTTGTTAATGCACAGGAGGTACTTAGATGTAAGTTCAGCTGCATGATATATGTAATCTGAAAATAGCGGTTATTTTTGTATTTTTCAAAGCACTGAAATGACATTTGCATTGAAGTGAGCTTCCCTGCTGAAAGAGATGAAGTGCATTGCTAGATTTTGTGTGCTTCCAAATACATATTGAAAGAGATAAGTGAAAATTTGATGATTCAAGCAGGATCACCCATACATGTATGTCTCTGGTATAAGAGAGGCAAATAAAGTTGGATCTGTTAACACAAATGTTGCTTCAACATTTAATGGGTGCAGATATTTGATATCAGAGTTGCCTGGATATATGTATTACAATGTAAATGTGTACAGTGTATATATTATGATATTTTGGATACATTATGTATTAAACAGTGACACAAGAATAAGTGTCTTATCAATTTTCACAATTTATTTTCTACTCCTCAAGAAATGTTGAAGTATGCAAGGGATGTTCCTATAAAATAAGACAACGACAGAAATCACTGTTAACATTGCAATTAAAATTTCATTGTAACATGAAATCGTAATGAAAATGTGTAAATATGCAGTTACATAATCATTTCAAATTTATATTGCCAAAATACAACCTCCATAGAGAACTATGTAAGTAATGTTTCTAATATGAATTTTGCAGATACTTAGTGAACAAGATTCACCCCCCCCCCCCCAAAAGTCATATGAAGCTAGTGGGCAGTGTCATCAGCTTCAGTGATTTAAACTTTATTTCATCATTAATGCAGCAGATTTTCATGGAGATATACTGATATATGTACTTTTCTTTGTTAGACACTTAAATGTCTGTGTTTTGAGCTCATTTCTTCTTTGCAAAAAGCATTCTCCTCCCTGGTAATGAAGGGTATCTTGGAAAAAATTATTAAAGAGCCTTCTACACGAGTCATTTTGCCACGGGGCTGAATGGATCCTGGTTTGGCTGCTGGTCACCAGCTGGAAAGGTGTCAACTGTTGAACATACATAGTGGTGTAGGGATTATAACAGCACTGCAACTGCTGGCTACCTGACATGCTTCATGCACACTGCTACTGGTATATCTTGCCAGGGTTTACATGTCTAATGTGTGGGCTATAACCATGATTATACATGTATACATTACAACACAGGTTTTACATACTGAGAAGAATAGACCCAATCTCTTTTCAAAATACTGATTTGGCTTCATTTCTTCACACAAGAACAGATACTCACGAGAAAGTGTATTATAAAATATGAAGTTTATTTTTTTTCCTACAATACATTATCATACACACATTTTCTTTACATCAGAAGTATACATGAATCCATTATTTATATGTATAGCCACAATGATTATCTAAAAGTCCCACTGTTTGTAGATTTCACTGAGGCTCAAAGTACATGTGCTTGACTGTAAGCACAAAGCTGTAGCGCAAGGCATTAGCAGCCAATGGAGAGTGGGTAGTGCACCATCAAAGGGAAATCTTACCCATATGTGTACTAAAACAAGTGAGAGGATTGTACCCCAATCCTACAGGAGTACCTTACATGGGACATAAATGAGAAAAAACAAATTTTTAGTATATTGGGCATTGCATAGAGACCATTTATTCAGGACAGAATCCCAATAAGATTTGTCTAACTCTGCACTGATATTACATCACAGTGATGCACATTACAGGACTTTATAAAGTGACTGACAGTTATGAAGTGAGTGTAACTTTGTGCAAACAGGGGGATAATCATTGTGGCTATACATAATGGATATACATGTATATAATTCTGATGTAAAAAAAAATATGTTTGACAATGTATTGTATAATAGAAATAAACTTCATATTTTATTATACATTTTCTTGTGAGTATGTTTTCTTGTGTGAAAAAGTGAATTCAACAAATCAGTATTTTGAAAAGAGATTGGGCCTATTCTTCTCAGTCTGTAAAACCTGTGGTGTAATGTATACACATGTACATGTACATATAAACCCTGGCAAGATATACCAGTACCAGTGTGCATGGTATGTGAAACACATCAGGCAGCCAGCATTTGCAGTGCTGTTATAATCCCTACACCATTATGTGTGTTCAACAGTTTACACCTTTCCAGCTGGTGACCAGCAGCCAAACCAGGATCCATTCAGCCCCGTGGCAAAATGACCCATGTAGAAGGCTCTTTAAGACCTATCAGAATAAGATGCCCTTTGTCCGCCACTTTTCTTGGTATGGATTGTGACCAATGTATGGGTCAAGGGAAACTGTTGACTGTTTCCATCCACAGGGAAAGGTTATCTAAGGCAGGACCAGATCTCAGTTAGTTGACATCAATACTGGAGATGTAGATGTCTATGTCTATCTGCCAATGTTGTATTCGTTTGTTCCAGTGTCATTTATAAGTTATAACTACCATATTATTTTCATTGTGTGTCCACCGCTTGCCAAGCAGAAATAAGCTGATATAGAGTCAGTTTTGCTCAAACAATTCTGTTGGCAAACGCTTTCAGTGGGCAGATTGCAGTCTGTCACACGGCTGCCCAGTGCATGATTGCTATCATAAAGTACAAAGCAGAGCTAACTGTATTGGCAGATTGTGTGAAATTCCAAGAACAATTTAATTACACCCCAACCCATGAGCAGGGGAGTTAGTAATTGGTAGCAGTTGGTCTTGTTTGTTTAGTAGGAAAATATTTTGCTTGGGCTGGTTCTCAAGAACACAGCAGCCAATCAGTCAAAACTGCTGAAACAGTGAAATCTCATGATGACCCCATCTGTTCCTAGCGAATGTGTCTTAGTATGTCCCATAAATGAGTCAAATAGCAAGGGGATTGCAAACTTGTATAGTTAAGTGACCATGATGGATTTCTGATTGTTATCATGATGAAGTTTTACTGTAATACTACATGTATGCCATTTTGCAGGTGTGCTGTTCCATGAACTGATAAAGTATATATATATTTATAAGAAGTGTGGATTTTTTTTTTTTTATTTGCTGAAAAGAAAGAAAGGCTTTTGTGCAGCAACAGTCACCTTTTTGGCTTTGCTGACCTAAGGTTGCAGAGCTTGTGCGATCGCTTATTTCCCTCCATCCATCATTCTGTCGTTCCGTCATTCCTTCGGGCAGTCAACTTTTTGGTTGTGAGCATGATAATGTCCACAGTTTTCAAGTTAGCCCAGTATAACTTTCAGGACTTATAGGATGTATAAAAATCTAGGCCCCTTTTAATATTGGTGGCACCACCTACAATATTATGCAATATTGGGGTAAAAAAAATGTGAAAATCTTGTAAACACCGTAATGTCTTTAATTTTTGGTGGATCTTCACCGAATTTGGTGAGATTGTGGGGGAGGTCAAAATCACAGTTGCTAATGATGCTGGTGGTGCCACTTCAGGTATTATTAGCAACTTATATTTTGACGGAAACTATGAGCCAAAATGTGTTTTAAAATATAAAATTCCATATCTGGAAAAGTAATCAGACTAGACTTGCCAAATTTATAGGATATATAGACCATGTCCAATGCTAGAATGTTATGTAATATCAGTGACGTTGACCTATTGGGAGGTCACCATGCCTGTAGAGTTCAAAGAGGTGATTTTTTAATAGCAGGGTGTAGCTTGGACATCAAAGGCAATATTAGCATAGCACCTGACCCATGGGCCTCTTGTACATGTATTACATAATCTGGGTGACCTTGATCTTCCATCCCAAGGTCACTTAGGACGAAGTGAAAGACTCGCTCATTGTTGTCTTGGCACATGCAACCGTGTCCATCACAGGAATTGCACAAAGAAGCTATGATTACATGTGGAGGGAAGTGCCATCAGGTGGACAAATGAGACACAAAAATCACATAAGCTTTGTATGTGCAGAAGTCACTTGATGACTCGCAACTTTGAAATAGAGATGTAGGTGTAGCCACCCTGCCAGCAGAGCATAAGGCCCATGAGCCCATGTTTGTTAAAATCATGCATATAAATACAAACATGTTTTTAGCTCAGCTTGTCAGGCAGTTGATTTTATAGGATGGGTCTCTGTCCTTCGTCACTCCACAATTCACATTTTTGACTTCTCCAAATCCACTTCAAACTGGTAGGGTTGTTCCTCGGGTGCGTTTCTGCCAGGTTTATTCAATGGTCCTGCTCCAGTGATTTAAAAAAAAAAAATTCTATTATGCTCCCTCCTAGTGGAGGAGGCATATAATAATTGATTTTTCCGTTTGTGCATCCGTCTGCTATTCCTGTACAGGCTATAATTTGCTCGTCCTTCAAATTAGATTAATAAAACTTTTCACACAGGTGCATCTAGACATAAGTGTATGACGTGTACCAAAAGTAGTTCATCAGGTCAAGTATCTGGGTCACAGTGACATATCCTCGTAAAAATCTGTCTGGCTACAATTCCTTAACTATTTAAGTTAGTTTCATGAAACTTCAACCACACTTGTATCTTGACCTGAAGGCATGTCATGAAATAAAACTAGGGCACTAGGTCAAGTATCTTGGTCACAGTTATATAATCATGGTAAAAACTACATTACACTTCATGTCCAAGTTGAAATTCTCTTGTTCTTTGACTTAGAATCATGAAAGTTAACCTACATGTGTGTCTGGACACAAGGGTGTGTCGTGCGTAAAAGTAAGGCACTAGGTCAAGTATCTGGGTCACTGACATATCCTTGTAAAATTGTGTCCAAGCTAGAATTCCTTTACTAATTCACTTCATTTCATGAAACAAAACTAGGTCACTAGGTCAAGTATCTGGGTCACAGTGTTACAGTCATATTAAAAACTACATTACACTTCATGTCTGAGCTGTAATTCTGTTGTCCTGTGACTTAGAATCCTGAAACATTGCACACCTGTGTATATGGGCACAAGGGTGTGTCATGCTTAAATACTTCACTAAGTCAAGTATCTGGGTCACAGTGACATATCCTTGTAAAATCATGTCCGGGCAATAATTCCTTTAAGTTTGTCATGAAACTTCAGACATTTATATATATCTTGACGGAAAGGTGTGTAATGAAGTAAAATTAGGTCACGTGGTCAAATATCTGGGTCACTAGTATATCTTGGAAGAATGGTGTCTGGACCTCAATACCTTGACTTGTTAATTTAGTTTGATGAATCTGCACACACACATATTGACCCAAAGGTGTGTCATGGAACAAAAGTAGGTCCCTAGATCAAGTATCTGGATCATGGTGAGGCCTTCATAAAAAACTGCAATACAGTCATTTGTGTCCAGGCTATAATTGGCTCGTCGTTGAACTCAGATTAATGAAACTTGACACACAGGTTTTTCTGGACATTATGGAGTGTCATGCAACAAAACTAGGTCAAATATCTGGGTCACAGTGGTATATTCTGGTAAAATCATGTCTGGACTGTGATTCTTTTACTGATTTAAAGTTAATTTTAGGAAACTTCATACACACACATCTAGACCCAAAGGTTTTTCATGTAACCAAAGTAGGTCACCAGGTCAAGTATGATGCATTCTTGCCTCTGTCTGTCTGCTATTTGTGTCCGGGCTGTAATTCGCTTGTCTTTCAACTTAGATCAATGAAACTTTACATACAGGAGCATCTTGGCATAAGGATGTGTCATGTAATAAAAGAAGGTCACTAGGTCAAATATTTGAGTCTCTGACCTACCCGTGTAAAATGGTGTCCGGGCTATGATTCCTTTACTATTTAACCTAATTTAATGAAACTTCATGCACACCTGAAGGTGAGGGGTTAAACAAAAGCAGATGTCTAGGTCAAGTATCTGGGTCATGGTGATATAATCAGGTAAAACTACAGTACACCTCATGTCTGGGCTGTAACTCTGTTGTCCGTTTATTTTATTTTTTTCCTGTTTCTGGCTACAGTCTTTCCAAAATCAGACCTGTGATTAGCCGAGGTGATAAATGAGGGGAAGCACGCATGGATCCAGCAATCTTTGATTGCATTAATTTTTGTTTTTGTTTTTTTTTTTTTTTTTTTTTTTTTTTAGCTTTGCTGACCATAGGTCATAGAACTCATGCTATGACTCCTGTCCTGCTGGCGGTTCATCTGTAAACAATTTGCTTGTCAACATGATCGCATCAACAATTTTAAAGTTAGCCTCTTAAAATTTTTTGGACATGTTCTATGTATGAAAATCTAGGTTTATTTTGTTATTGGTGGCGCCACCTACAGGATTACTTAATACACAGGCCAAATAGGGAGGTTGTTATGTGGAATCTGAGTTGTAATGGTGGCGCTGCCTACAGGCAAACAGAAAATATGAGCCAATATGTGTGTATCATGTCTGAAAGTACAATATTACATAATATGGGTGACCTTGACATGCTTTCTCAAGGTCACGTATGGAATACATTTCAGGAGATGATATTCTTGTGCTGGTCAGTCTATCTTTACATGTGAACATATATGCATTTTACCATAACAGGAAGAATATACAGAAAAAAGTTATGATGCTTGGAGGTCTGGTGGGGCTATTGGTGATGTTCAATGGAAGTAACATAGTTGTAAAATAAAAAAACACATTAAAGTCAGTCATATGGTCATAAGTAAACAAGGAGCTTTTAAACTTACACCCACTATTTATTGGGTCAATGGTCAACTTTTGTGAAAATTTGGATGACCTGGACCTATTTTTTGAAGGTCAAAATGCTAACTAGAAAAGATTTGCTTCAAAGCGAATCTGTCTGTGCCTTCATAAGTTGTAAATATTAAATCCTATAACTTTGTCCTTTGGTACTTCACATTCCAGTAAGGTTATGGCTGGATGAAAATTTCAAAGTCTGAATGACCTTGTACTTGACCTTTTAGAGATCACATGTAAATTGCTACAATGTACAGTGTTACAATACCCACAATTTAAGCCCAACATGAACCAAATCAGATGAAAATTGACCAAGTTATGGCAAGATGAAATCTCCAAAGGGCCAAATGACCTTGCCCTTTGCCCTTGAGAGGTGGCATGTTCTTACAAAAATGTACAGTGTTGTAATACCTACAGTTTGAGTCCAACATGATTAGAATTGGTCAAGTTATGGCTAGATGAAGCTTTCAGGTCCAAATGATGTTGACCTTTTACCTTTCGAGGTCACATGTAAGTTTAAAAAATGTGCAGTGTTACAATAGCTCCAATTTGAGTCCAACACAATCAAAATTGAATAAAAATTGACCAAGTTATGGCTAGAAGAAAGCCACCATCGAAAGTGGCCTTTGACCTTGAAATGACCTCTACCTGAAGTAAACCTTGGCCTTTAAAATGTCATTTTCACTTAAAATTGACCTTTGACCTTGACATTTGAGATGACCCTTGGCTTGCTATGATCGAACTTCTACACACTCCGAACCAAATCTGCTATAGTATGTAAGATATTGAAGATTTAAAACTTTAATTAGCCCTCATTTGCATAATTTTGAAAAGCATGACCTCTCATTATAAAAAGGCAAGACTTCATCTATAGGAATATGTAGTTGGCACACAGACATAAGTGCACTTTTCTGTGGATTACATATGTCATTGATAATTAAGAAGTACAAAATATAGAATAAGTGAGCTACAGTTAGTAAATTGAGACAAATGTGCATTGTACTTGAGTATTGATATTTTGTACTTAATGAATGACCTTTAACCTACTTTTTAAAGGTCCCTGATGGAATAAAAGTGAAAAAAATTTATGGACATTGTAAAGGTCCTTAATTTGTCATGAAACTTGATGAAATGTGGTGAAAATGTTGGAGCATGATACTGGTGGCCCCACCTGTAAGTCAAGGCAAAATATCAGGAAATGTGTTTTGAGACCAGTATAATTCATTATCATTACATTAGCAAGAATGAGACCATGATGATTCTAAATGTACATGCATTATAAATGTATACCATGTGATTTTTTTTATATATTACACAATCTGGGTGACCTTGATCATCTGTCCCAAGGTAACTGAGGACATAAAGTTAAGGACTCACTCCTTGTTTTGGCACCTACAGCACATGCAACATGACCCATCACAGGAATTGTAGAAATAAGCTGTGATTCCATGTGGAGCAAAGTGCCATCTAGTGGATACATCAAACACTATAATCACACAAGCTTTATATGTGCAGGAGCCACTTCTGGACTTACAACTTTGAAATGAAGACGTAGGTGCAATATAGACATGGTGCCAGCAGAGCATTAGGTTCATGGACCTCTTGGTAAATTTTGTATTATAGGTATTTTGGGTTTTTTGTGGCAAGGTCTTTGGGGGGGGGGGAATATATTGACAAAACTGTGCAGCAGATTGCTTCAAAATTGTATTTGGGGTATATCTGGTGACCCCCTAGACCTTGATTTGTTCAACAAGCAATGCTGTAAGCTGTTAGTATTTTTTTCCTGCAAATTTCGCACCAATTGTTTGGAAACTTGTTGGAAATACAGGACTATGGAAGGGTCAATCAAAGTTGTTCACAGGGCACACATTCACCAGGTTTCAGTTTCCTTGAAGACTCGAGGAATGTCAATATAGGCACAAACTTAGGCTGAACATGTGTTTTCAAAGTCAATACGAGTTCCACAATTCTCTCTCTCTCTCTCTCTCCCTCCCTCCCTCCCTCCCTCTCTCTCTCTCTCTCTCTCTCTCTCTCTCTCTCTCTCTCTCTCTCTCTCTCTCTCTCTCTCTCTCACACACACACACACACACAGTTGAACTTGAACTTGAACTCGAATTTTGTCCACAGCTTTTCTTGGGGATCACTATAGCTATAAATGCAAACTGCTACCTTTCTATCACCCACATTTTTAAATTGGCTCTCAGATCTGAAATTATTAATGTTTCAAAATTATACAGATTACAGGCAATTGAAATTTTAATGAAATCTCCTGTATCTTCAAAACCACTCTAGATAGAAGTGCCATTCCTAGTTCAATATATTGGGGTTTTTTGTCATGGGCAACTCCTATATGGCATGTAAACAAAAGTTGAGAATTTTCAGTTTATGGTAAATTCACTGAATACCTTGCAGACTTTCCGCAATACTCACCCCTCCACCATTGTACCACAATATGTACAAGCTGGTTACTGTTAGCTATCTCCATGCAGTTATGCAACCATTTTTAATGCTAATAAGTCAGCAGTGTCTGTAATGAGTAGGATTTTCCTACTTTTGTAGGATTTGGGAATAATTATAGGATTTCATAGGATTTTGGGTGAAAATGCTCAGATGTGTAGGATTTTTGCCTCATATTCATAAAAACAAACAAAAATGCATGTTAATCTGAGCATTTTTACATGCTTTTGGAGTTTCTGTAGCAGGGACAACACGGCAAAGAAAACACACAAATGGCATATTTATCTTAACAAGGAGTGTTTCTGTTAATTTGATGACATAAAAGCTTTAAAATTGGCTAAAATACTCCAGTTTTGTGGGTCTTGGCATCAAAGATGCCACATTCATTATGCTGTGACACCTAACCCAGAAAGTAGGATTTTTTGTTGATCATTGTTACAAACACTGGTTAGCTTAGACTGTCAGAATCTGTCTCCTAAGCAACTAACTATTCATCATACAGCTGATTGCCTGGAAAGGCTAAGCTCCTCAACCACTGATCTGAGACTCTCGGCAGTCTTGCAGACAATGGCCAGGAACTGATAAATGCCAATAGATCTAATCGGCAGCTGTTTCCTCTCTTAAGCAGACCACTTTGGATCCCCATCCAAAGAAGCAGGCAAGGTATTGCCTGGATCTTCCAGCCCAGACTCCTTGGTCCGAGCACTAGGAAACCAAGGCAGCAAACCAGTGAAGCCATGGTGGAAACCTAAGGGTCACTGTCTGGACATCCGGGAACCCTGGCTGGTTCCCTGAGTTCCCAGGTCCAAGACCTCAGGTCGAATGTCCAGGTATCCAGGAGTACCAGCTGATTACCTGAGATCCTGGATCTGGAAGCTCGATTCAAATATCCGGGCATCTTGGAGCACCGGAGCTGGTACCTTAGTCTGTGGTGGTGTCTGGCTGTAGTGAGCTAAAGGGCCCTTTAGCTCCTGCGGTTTTTCCACTACTGTGACCCAAGTGCCAACTTTAGCACCTCCAACCACTGTGCCGGCAATGCCTCCTGCTCTCCCTCCAGGCCCAACCTGAACTGAGCAGCTTGTGGCCACTACTGTGACCCAAGTGCCAACTTTAGCACCTCCAACCACCATGCCGGCAATGCCTCCTGCAGTAGTGGATGGAAACTTTGTCTTCATCCGTTTGCTGTGTCAGAGTTCATTTTTTCAGATGAGCAGTTTACTGCCTCTGTTCTGAACCAGCTCTCACTTAGCTCAAAGGCTCAGAA
This sequence comes from Hermodice carunculata, assembly GCA_964020975.1. Classification (NCBI taxonomy): domain Eukaryota; kingdom Metazoa; phylum Annelida; class Polychaeta; order Eunicida; family Amphinomidae; genus Hermodice; species Hermodice carunculata. Next base: position 86,309 of record CAXHWN010001941.1, on the reverse strand, counting down.
GTTCTTTCAACTCAAGCAGGTGCCCTCCAGCCAGCCGACCCCCGGAACCTCCTGGAAGTCCCACTCTCTTTTTCTTGGTGGGAGGAGCAAATAAGGGCTGCGGAGGTGATGGCCACAACTTTTGTGGAAGTTGTCTTTCCGGCAATGCAAGGCATGGTGACAGACACTCTTCTGTCACAAGCGGCCACCCCATCTGCCTCCGATGAACAACTGGTTGACAAGGCTTTGGGAGTTATAACTCCAATGCCTGGTGACCAGTCTTTGGACATCAACGCTGAGGAGGAGGAGCTGTTGCTTTCAGGTTCGTCTGTCCACCGGTGCCCATGCTCAGCAGAGCCCTGTAGCATCCATGGCACGGCTGGAACCTGCTTCCACTCTCATGGATGCTAGTCTGGCACTGACCCAAGGCTTTGAGCACATTAAAGCTCTCACTTGCAGCCTAGTGGGCGATCAAGCTGTGGTTGCTCAGCCAGAAAAAAAAGAGGGGTAGTTGTGATGTGCTGCCAGGACTTGTCTTTGGAAGACGTGTGACATACGTCCTTGTTCCTTTCTCGGTCTTTGTCGACAAAGCACCTGGGTTCTCATGGAGCCGCTGACTTTCGGCTATCTTAAGCAAGGGTGAGTTCTCCCCTGGCCAGACATTGAAGAGAAATGGTGCTCCGCCCAGGAGCAGATTTATTCTTCCCAGTCACTTCCAGTGGATTTAGAGTTGGACGAATATGACGTGAGGGTGCCGAAGGCCTTCTCTGTGTCCTTGGACACCTTCAGGGGACCAGAGGAGGATGCTTGAGGCTCTGTCCTCAGCGTCCTACTCTGGCGTCTTGCTGTCAGCTCTGAAGTCCCATTTGGATGACCACCAGTGTTGGCGCAAATCTCCGAGGAGGTCTGGGACTAGCTTGGTCAGGCAGCCTCACTCACCTTGTTCATTGTCATGGGTGATTGATCATCAGATCAGCACAGCTTGCACCCTAGAGGTGAACTTGTGTTTGCTTCAGAGGGAATCCCACCTCCAGGGTCAGAAGTTGCCTGACCCAATCTACCATCGGGAATGCATGCGGCTTCTCTTCCCTAACATCCTGTTTGGAGGAAAGAGGGCAGACATTGTTCCCTGGGTGCAGGACTTTCGGGTCCGCTGTGTAGAGCGGCCCATGATGAAGGCTTTGACTGATTTCCTTTGGTCACTTTCCTCCTTGGCCTCTGCCTCCCTGAAGTGTGTCACCCAAACTGTGGCCACTGGTCCCCTGGCCCAAGCCATGTTCCCGGCATCACAAGGGCCCAAGAAGAGTGGGGAAGCGATTCGGGAAGGACAAGAAGGCCGATAAAGCTAAGAAGTCGGGGCTTCCGATTTCTGCCTTCTGGCTGGACCACACCATCTCAGGGTTGCCCTCCACCAGTGCTAGCCAGATGTCTCTGAGTGCCCAGTCAGTGGTTGGCTTTCTGCCTTTGCTCAGAATGGGAGTTTATCATGGTTTGTTTGTCTTAAATACCCTGAGACACATCTATTCGCTGCCTTTTGGCAAAGTTAGGCATCTGATATGCCATGAACCCAAGTGGTTCACACACCCCACAAATGAACAACCCAAGGCATCATTGTCCCTAGAGGTGGTGTTAAAGCTATGGAGCAAGAATGCCATAGAGATGGTTGAGGATCACATATAGCCTGGGTTCTACAGCCTGATCTTCCTAGTCCCCAAGTTGGATGGAGGCTGGTGTCTGGTCATAGAAGTGTCATCATGGAATGAGTAGTTCGAGATTCCATCTTTTTTTAGGATGGAGACTCCAGTCAGTGGGGGGTGCCCTGCCCCAGGAGTGGACCACATTTTTGGACCCAAGGATGTGTTTTCCACTTGCCCATCACAGAGGCTTCACAGAAACATCTGTAGTTTGCATTTTTGGGCCAGGTTTGCAAGTTTACGGTGCTCTGTTCAGCCTTGCCACAGCACCTCTGGTACATGCAGATGGTAGCCGTGCACCTTCACCAGAGCATAGTGCACATTCATGTGTATCTGGATGACTAGCTGATCCGTGTGCTATAGCACCTGGATTCCCTACACAGACGGACTGGCTGATAGGTAGCTTCTACCATGGTGGGACCTCCCGCTGGTCTTAGTTATGCTGAAGAGGTGGCCTTTTGAGTGCCTAGAGGATCCCCACAGGGCGGACCTCCAGTAGTATATGTGGAAAACTTGTTTTCTATCAACACTTGCTTCTGGGGCCAAGAAGAAGCGAGATCCATGTTCTGCTACATGACTTATCCAAGTGGTTGTCTGACCACTCCCAGGTGGCCCTGAGACCTCACTTGGGCTTCCTTGCAAAGAGCCAAGTAGCTCAAGATTCATGTATGGCCTTAAGGGGTTTTACCATTCTTACCATGGGTATGGCTGTGCCCGCTCAGGAAAGAGCCTTGTGCCCACTGAGAGCTCTGTGTTGGTATCTTTCCCACACAGAGTGCCATGGGTCAGTGGTCTGCCCTCTTTTGGCCGATGGTAAGCTCTTAAAGGAATAGGTCTGCCGAAATACAATCTCATGGTCGATTAAGCAGACCATTCTGATGGCTTACGAGAATACTTTGGAAGAGGCTTCAGCCTTGAAGCAGGTCTTGGCTAGAGCTCAGGAGATCAGTCTTTAATGCTTCCTGGTGGGCTGTCAGGAATGTCACTATTGTCGATATCCTCCAGGCTTGCTGCTGGCACTCGTCTACAACTTTTGTTGAGCACTACTGACTTGATTGTGCTTGAGGAGGGCATTAACGCCTTTGCTGGTGAAGATGTCTCCTTTGCATAGTTTCCTGATACTAGTCCTTTAGACTTACCTTGTCCCCTCCGGGAAGCCACCTTGTTCCAGTTTATGGTGCCTTCTGTGTGTAGACTTGGATGCAGTCTATAGGTCAGCATACCTTAAAAGAGTGGGCCTAGACCTTGTCTCGGACTTGTATCAGACGGATGCCCCCAGGGTTGGCTAGGCCGAGAGCGGGAAGACGTGTTTCAAATGGACACTGCATTACAAAACCATATGACACCCCCCCCCAGCACCTGCCATGTTTTGTACAATTCATTGGTCCTCAGGACCCAAAGAATGGAAATGAACAGCAGCTACCTTACGACAGACTGCTCTCAAGTGGGCGGTCACATTCTGGGGGGCCCATTGGCGGCCCCATGCTGGTGGGTAAGGAGGGTTTCCAGGCTTAGGCCAAGATTCTGCTGTTGTTGGCATCACCTCCACAAACCTTTGAGGCCGGAGGGGCGGGGCACTATCCATATTTTAGGGTGGGTATGCTCCACTGAGGGTATGAAGCCCAGACCCAATGGGAGCTAATCAATAGGAATATAGGGGGGTCTTTGGTAGCTGGTATTGACAAAGTCCAAGGGTAGGAGTGCACATCGCATAAGGGAGAAAGAACCGTAATTGAGCTCGAGTACAATTTATGGGGGCTTTGGGAGCGACAATTTTAAATACATGTGGCCTTAATCATTGATGGTTTGAAAAAAGGGGGTCTTTGAGAGTGACAAGTGGTCAAAAATAGGGGTCTTTCCTGCAGAGCCTACCCATAATACTAAGTAATAGGATTACCCCCGCCCCCCTCGGCTTGGAGGTTTTCCCAACAGACGTTGCCTTTTCACTCGGACAGCTGATCCCCCAAGCTGTGGGTCCTGTTGGTTGCTGGTCAGTATGCCTGAACTGTTACACCCTCTTCCAATGCATTTGCATATCGGCAATGGTAGTCGGGAGTTAATGTTACATAACTAATACGTGAAATTTTTAGTAATGTTGGTACTAGTGAGTATACTCACCTTGTGACCACCAGAGCATCTCACCCGACCACCGTGCTTCCTCTCAACAGGTAATGTCCACTGACCGATCATCGAGGAGGTAGGAAGAATAGGGCAGCATGCGCACCGTAAGTCACCCCCCTCGCCCCCCCCCCCCCACTCCCATTCACAGGAAACGAGTGGAGGCGCCACTAGGACTGTCAGGTCTTCAGAACAATCGAGTCCCACCTCAGTTGTTCTTAAATTGTGCGATGTGGCCAGACACGGAGCCCGAGGTCCTGGCAATGGTGGTCGAGAGGTAAATATACTCTAATACCGAAATTACTAAACATTTCACGTAGTACTGTGTGTATCTAAATTGAAATAAGGCTATTCTAATTTATTTCAGAAATATTGTTTATTCACCTGAAGTATCTTCTGCCATGTGGCCATCTGATGCACACAAGGGAACTCTTTTCATATCAGTCACTGATGCAGCGATTATTGCTTAACTATGTGGAGACTGTATCAACAGCTGTCTCCGGCGCGCTCTGGGAACAATGATTCCAGAATTCTGTAGAGGAAAACTGTTGACTGATGGTATATTATGCTTATATGACAAGAAGCAAAAGGTTAAACAGAAGAAGGAGGCGTGCTACAGTTATTTTTAATGGGACAAAGTTGCATGTCGGTAGAACGTCTAAGGCCCATCTGGGTTAATTATGCATTGTTTCAGTGTAACTGGCTCATCGATACTGATGCCGTATAGTTTAGGATGGTATCTGGTTTCTGAATATTTGATGTTTAACATACTCTTTTTACTCCGTATGAAATGAACCGCCATTTTAATAACGACACATCGCGAGTTGCTCGGGTGTCTTCACAGTGACACAATACATTTAGCTTTTTTGTGCAGTTTCTGTAGTCGTTTTCTAGTTCTCTGGTTTTCATCTGGAAATTTATGTGTTTATCGCCAAAAAACACTTTGGATGTCAGATTTTACAATAGCATCGGGAAATGGCATTCGTTGTGTTTTTACTTTTCTATTCAGAAGGAGTTATCTGAATCACTTGGGACAAAACTGAAAGGATTATATGGTAACAGTAGAGATCCAGAGCAGTACAGGAGAAATTTAGCAAAGCTGGGAATTTATTTTGAAGAATTAAATTTTGAAAGAATAGGAGAGAGACCTGCATATGACGTGAGTTTTAAAATTCTCTTTACATCTTTTCAAAACTAACAAATAAAACAAACTTGAATTACAACTCACATTTTTACCTGTGATAGGGACCTTCACCTTGGCGATTTGCAAGTAAGAGAAATAATATTGTATCTTTATTATCGAAAGGTGATCGTGGTCCGGGATTGTCCCTACCAATGTGCTATTTTGTGTAGTCGGAACGTTTGTTATTAACAATCAAGTCCATGTTTTCACGAAGAAAGTATAAACCCTCGTGCATGAAATATTATGTTTTGACAAATAAATGGAAAGTAATCAGCAAATTTGTAGATAATTTGATTGTAGATGTAATATACATATAGTACTTTTTGCGTATCATTTTTCGTTGAAAGTTTCAACATTCTGAATACAGGATGAATCCGGAATATATAGTGGGGCAACGAAAGTGCTTGGATCAATGAAGTCTCACTGCACATGTACACGAGAAGCGAGACCTCCTCGATACTTTGGTATTCATTTATAACTAAAGAACGAGAAATATTGGCTGCGAAGGACTTCCGTTCAGATCGCATTTTTTTTACGGATGGAAGAATGCAGCGCTCAGCATCTCGTTGAGCACACCGAAAGACAATTCAATTTGATGCAAATGTTTTTATACACGTGTATGTACTACTCTGTAAAACGAATTAATACATAGAAAGATTATTGCCTTAATTTTACTTATTAAAAAAGTATATACCCGCTGAATGTATCTGTTGCAGTCGAGGCTTGCTGATGTAGTTTATAAATATTTATTCAATCTGGATAGACCCACAGTTCATCGAGATAACTAATAAATGGGGTTCAGCAGAACAAGGAGGCACACAATAAGTATACATATATGACAAACAGGACAATATAATTGTTACCAGAATAGGATATCAGCACAACAAAAATGCAAATTGTCAATACCAATCTGATTAAGTAAGCGATATACAATATCAGACCAAAATTTTATTAATTAGTTGCTCTAAAGAAATACGTAATACAAATACATCTAGTCCGTACCATTACCATTGAACTAAGAGAAATATAGTCGTTAGAACGTCTAGTATATCTAACGAACAATTGAAAGGCTTCTGACGTTTGGATATTTTGGTACTCGGATCGCTCATTACTACCATGGACCAATATTTTATTTAGCCTATCAGTACCATGAATAACATTAGGGGTAAGCACAGGAACAATTATAAGGATAAGGTCATGTAACTTGTTTTTCAGAATAGTTTAATTTGGACAAGAGAAAAGAAAATGCTTGATGTCAACCAGAGCTGATACAGCTGCTCAGGTTAAAATGTAAGAAATAAATTCACACCACCACCGATTGCACAATTAGGTCCCAGCGATACCAGAAGTATTCTTACAGAATTTCAAAGTAGTCGGCCAAATGGTTATAGGAAATGATGAGAGAGAGAGAGAGAGAGAGAGAGAGAGAGAGAGAGAGAGAGAGAGAGAGAGAGAGAGAGAGAGAGAGAGAGAGAGAGAGAGAGAGAGAGAGAGAGAGAGAGAGAGAGAGAGAGAGAGAGAGAGAGAGAGAGAGAGAGAGAGAGAGAGAGAGAGAGAGAGAGAGAGAGAGAGAGAGAGAGAGAGAGAGAGAGAGAGAGAGAGACCCAGCCGTAACATTTCTATGCAGGATGGGCTGAAGTTATAAAATTATTACGCACAGAAATAAAACATTTTTTGCCATTTTTATGGCTAGTCTCGTCATAAGCAATCATTGTTTGGAATGACATCTTTGAAGTGAAGGGCGATAAAAAATCATTACATTGACCTCAACTAAACAAAGGGGCTGTGGTTATTTATCAATGTTTCGGTCATGTGATCTACCGTGAGTTACTACTTTTGAATTTCACTCTACAAAATGATAATTCACCATCAAACATAGAATGAAAGATGTTTATCAAGGTTCTTTAGACCTACATAGGGCATACATACAGAAAGGGATGATTGACGTGCAGAGAATGTAGACCTGGAAGACAAATACTGCTACAGTATATAGTCACAGTTTAAAGCTTTATTTCAAAACTGAGCACAATACAATTTCTCATTTTTTTCTGCCAACAAAGTATGTTATTCCGAAAAGAAGATAACTATCTTAGTTTTATGTGTAACTTATGGGGGTTTGGATGTAAAGGCTGGGTAGCTGTTTTTACATCCATATTGTGCTAAATGTCTCGTTTTACTTAAAGGTGATTACAATTTGCTTTTCTGGCTGTTTGATTCGACAAATGTCTGCATTATGAAACGAACTTGCACAAAATGCAAAGCGGCTAAACCTTTATGGAAACTCAAATTCTGAAAGAAAGCAAACATCTTGAGCGTCAGATACATTTCATTAGCAGCACAAGCAATTTTGCTTTGCCTTCTTTTGTATAACACAAGAGTCCCAATTACTCGAATAGAATGTTTATCATCAAACATGCACGCAATGAAGATTGCCGTCAATCACATAAATCTAGACGATTTTTAAAACCCAGCATAGTACAGTGAAGTTGGCCAGCTCTCGTTTGTACAAATGCCCGGGTTAGCCCAAGTCTTGTCTACTTTAGGATCAGGCCTTTAATTGTACACATGAATAGGTACGGTAACTACATCTTGCATGCAGTATTTTAAATCTTAAACTTGACATCAGTTTTGCATCTGGGTGTGATTTTCTACAGTTCAGTATGTTGCCTGGGTTCCAAGGGAAGCTTGACCTCAGGAAGCGGTCTCTGATGTCTTGCGTGGTAATGAAAATCAGATACATTAAAAGCAAGATTGATATCACTTTCTAACGTGTCAAGCTCTTCAAGGCTTTCGTCTTCCAATTCCTTTCCCACGGATTGCCAGTTAAACACTAGATGAAGTGGTTTTGATGAACGAAACGTTGTGACAACTCCCTTGCTTTGTGCCCAGGCCAGCACTAAGCTGGTGGGTGCGGTTCTTGCTCCGCAACATTGTCTGTAGATTAATGACCCATGGAAGACGGGGTTCTTTTCAACTTTACCCTCTTTAACTATTTGATTTCCTAGCATGCTGTGCGCTATGAACAACATATTTTGATTTGAACAAAACTCACGCAGTTCCTTTTGTTGATCACTGAGGTCCATGCGGTCCCATACAACTGATGGCGCCACTTTTGCTATTTTTCTAAGTTCCTGCAGTTGACTAATAGAAAAGTGACCAACTCCTATCGCTTTGACCTTGCCATCCTTGTGTAGATCCTCCAAGGCACTCCAACTTTCTTTCCACGTACCGTCCTGAGTTTTCCTTTGTTTATCGCAGGGAAACCACGCATTATCGCAGGACGGTGCCTGAAGGATGAGGATATCAACAGTTTCTAGCTTTAAATTTTTCAATGTCTGTTTGACCGAGTCCATTGTTGCTTGATATCCAAGATTATTTGGATGTACTTTTGCCATTATGATTATATCAGATTTTTTATGCGATGCCAATGCTTTTCCAAGGTATGCTTCTGAATTATCGTTTTGTGACGTATCAAAAAACCTGAAAATAGATTAAAGCATGGGCAAGAGATGTTTACAAATTGCAATGAACTGTGACCTTGCAAGGTTAATGAGAGGTGCGCAGATAGTCACGCATCAAGTGAAATAGTTGGCGGTTGTTTCGATGCATAACATTAACTCTTCTCGTGTACAAGACAAACAAGGGAGCTGTGTGAACCGGCCATGCTCAGCTGACCTAGAGACTCGTCACACTTGTGGCTCTGTGAACTTGGGATAGGATCAAGGTCACCCATGTACTGAGTAAGTCTGACCTCCATGGAATAACACCAACATGTGCAACATCAAGGTCGCAGTTCAAGTAGTTCTCAAGTTATGGTGAAGGATAAAATTCATGTATGTTGCACTGTGACCCCAGAAATGAGGTCAAGGTCACTCATGTACTGTCTTAGCGTGACCTACATAGAGAAACATTAACATGTGCAACATCAAGGTCCTAAGTCAAAACAGTTCTCAACTTATCAAATGAACAGTATATTCTTGTCAGTTGTCCCGTGACCTTGGGAATGAGTTTCAAGTCCAAATTCACTATAGCACAACCACTAGCACAAAATATATAGGCACTTATCAAAAGTACATCCCTACCAAGTTTGACACAAATTTGGCCAAAGTTATTCAAGTTATTACCATCACAATAAATTCCCATGTTAAACTTTTCTATTAAAACTTTTTTTTTAAAGATTTCACCAAAAAATCATAAAAAATCGAAAAATCACTGCAGCGTGACAACTTGAACGCACCTGGTGGAGACCCACACAATGTACGTTGCCATCAAGTTTGAAGTCAATCTGAGAGACAGTTTCTTCAGAGAGGTTGAAAATGTGAATTAGCATTAGATTGCCCATTGACTTACATAGTAATCAATAGAAAATGTGCATTTACTGATAAGTAGCGGAATTAAAAAATCGTTAAAAATCAGGAATCCACAACAATGCTACCTAGTGAAAAATTTTGTTTGACCCTTCGTCAAGGAACAGATCCACCACTTTTCAGCTTAATCTGAATGACTGTTCTGGACTGGAAAAGAAGTCAAAAATAGTAAAAACACATAAAAAATCATTACAAAAATAGAAAAAAGCTGCAGCGACACCTGGTGAACAAATTATGAGCTAGGAGTCCCTAGGAGTGTTTCTGTGTAATATCAAAGCAATTGGGGGAAGCTTTCGGAGAAGATTTTCTAAGATTTGCCCAAAGAGAACAAAAAAATTCATAAAAATTCCAAAAACGGAGCGTGACCATTTGAATAACCCTGGTAGAGAATCACCCGAGGTACATTACCACCAGGTTTGAAGTAAATCTGGCAGACGGTTTTGGGTGGAGAAGTCTAAAATGTGAATTAGCATTAGAACGCCCATTGACTTGCATAGTAAGCAATAGGAAAGGTGCATTTACCGATCAGTACCCGAACAGAAAAAAAAAATCAGCAGTCCAGAGCAGTGCCACCTAGTTAACAACTTTGTTTGACCCTTTCACAAGGAACACCAAATTTCAACTTAATCTAAGTGACGGTTCTGCTATTAGCTCAGCTATAAGCTATGAAAAAAACAAACCCAATTTGGCTCAAATAAGAAAATTTTACACAACCTATTGCATGTTAAAACCCTATATTATCATACAGATATGCCAAGGAACACTGCTCATTTCGGTTTTTCTTTCGAACCATCATTTTATGGAGTGAAGATTTAAATTGCGGTGTTCTGTAAGGCAAATCTGCGTGCATGGGACTGGATCATGGCCCTCCAGCCACTGTTTGCCAATGGAACACAGGGTAAAAAGTGTCAATCCTTTCACAGAGTATTGCTTAAACGAGAGGCCTTTGCTCGAGACATTTGAATCCGAGATCAGCGTTTTGTTGATTACAGTAAGCGTGACTATTGTCATGACTAACATTCCAAAGGTTATAATGTTGGTATGGAAAGGAGAAGTACCGACCTGTAGCCTATCTTCAAAGCTTCTGATATCAAGTGTACCGTTTTGTCGCCATTGTCTGCCACACTGTATCCAATAATTGGAACTGAAGCAGAAAGACACACAAGAATGGCAACATGATCAGTATTTTTGCCAGAGTCATGTGTCGTTTAGTTCTTCACATTGCTTTACCTTATCTCACTTCTTAATGAATAGGCCTAATCAAACAGGTACACCATCAATATATATATATCTTTGAAAAAAAAGTTTTTCCTTCTGAGTCGTTCTGTGTCGGTGCTTATTTCATTCAGCTTTGCGAGGAAGTTTCTCTCGTCCTTGATAAGCTTAGGGATGGTTCAAGATTTTCATCATTTTTTAATTAGTACTTACAGTACCCAAGGGGGGGGGGGGTAATTGGGTTTGTACATTTTCACAGAATATGGAAAATGATGGTCGATTTATGGCCTTTTTTGTGCAATTTTGCTATGAAGTTTTGGAACATAATCATTTTTAAAGCACTAATTGGGGGAGGGGGTTATGAAATTTAGTACCCTAAGTACTAATTCAAAAACGATGATGATGTTCACCATTCCTTACATGAATTAAACCAACATGCCTTTCCGAGTTCAATTGATTTATAATCACTTAAAGGCATTACCATCAATTCCTTTCTGCAGTGGGATTGTTCCCGCTTGTAAAGTCCTGTCCTCTCCAGCAGACATATGGTTATCATACAGACGTCTGTGAACATCTTTATACCGGATGATGGCTTCGTCTATCGGTAGATTCTCCTTGTAGTCATAGTTGCAAACAAGCTCTGCAAAACATTTCATTCCATGCAGATAAGAAACGAAATAAATTTAAAATCAAAGGATATAGTTCCATTCATGTAAAACATTTTCATCATGAAAGGAGGATATTTGACACTTATGGTTTGGAATATTATGATACCTTATTCTTCTTTGATTATTTAATGTTAAATTTCACTACTGTTTCACGATTTACAAAAATATATGTTTTATCTGAAACAATTTTGGGGTATTGGGATTTCTCGAATGGGTACAGTTGCATTAGTTTGTTCAACAATGATCTTGACAACTGTTAGGTTTAGCTCGAAGTCTGGGAGTCAGTTCCAGGCTTCTGTTTGTCCAAACTGGAGGGAAATCTGGCTTTTACCTTTCTGGTACCTTGCTACAGGTAAAGCTTCAGAGCCCTAGCAACGCAGATAAAACACTGAGGCTCAATCCGGTTGATCAAGTTTATAGTTTTGATGGAAAATCTGTCAATATTCTAAAATACAGGCAGGGTTTGTGGATGGTGGTCATGAAACCACCATAGTGTCCAATGAACACCTGTCTCTTGGATATATCTTATATAAGCTTGGAAAGCATGGATCTTTGCACCTGATGGTGGACTCCAGGATTAGAAAGAAAACCGTTTAATAAGGTAGCACTTCAATCTTGGCATAACATTTGACGCTGAAAGGGTCTGAGCATAAGACTGAAGAGGAAACAGGCAGCTTCCATTTGTCCTTTGTTGTCAGTGGGCATAAAAGACCTTAAAAATTTGGAGCAACACATTGTGTAGGCTTACTGTACAGTCCTCATGACACAAGGTAGAGAAGAAAACCCATTACTCGTGATCTACCTCACTCAATCGCCTGTGTGTCAAACAGAGGTAAGAGACACCCTAGTCTCTGCAGTATTCTGGATGAATAGGTCAATATCTAGTAGTACACACCATTTAGAAAAAGCTAGACCAGCTGTCAGGAAGTACCTTTGGACCAGTAGAGTGCAGTGTGTATCTGGCGACTTTCACTGCTACTTTTGTCGAGAATCTGGAAGCTTCAATGCTCTGCATGGCAGCTTTAATGTGTGTAGTTCAAGATCAGGTGTGTTGTCATGAAATATGCTGGTCAATAGTTGCAGAAGGAGTGTTGCCTATTTGGACAGTGCTCTTAAAAGTCCCCTGCTTTTCTAAAAAAATGACCGTCCTTGGCCAATGGAGCATGATCTTCCAGTGCTGAACACCCCACTCTTTGAAGCTAACCTGATGGCCCCCAGCTGTAAACATTTTATCAGTAATCATTGGTAACATATTGGTTTCGTGGTGGATGCTGTCATTGTGTCCATGTGTACTCCACATTCAGTCAGAGATGCAACGGTGAAGGTCCTCTTCTGGGTGGTAAATGGAAAGGGAGGAGATGCTGGCAAGGCTTGACATTATCCACCTGACTGTAGCAGGTCAGATGCTTTCTGTTTCTGGGTGTTACTAAGATCAGATGGTTTTTGGATATCTTGTACAAACATTTGTGAAAGCTGATCGGTTGAGGTTACCTGTACAGATGCCCCATGGGCACCTTGACATCAATAGACCTTAAAGTTCTGATCACCCTCATCCATATTCTGACTGAAAGGCTTGGAGTGGTAAATATCTGCACAAAACGAGCCCATAGACATTCAAATCTGCTATTTGATGGTTAATTTAGGAAAGAGTTGGTTGAAAAGTGAAGGCCTGGGAAAAAATTCTGAGATGGCTCTTAGCTCAGATGTATCACTGTTAGGCCAAAGATATCACAAACATTAGTTCTGGATCCTACTTTGCCAGTATAAGCCATTTGTCCAGGTAGGTGTGTAACCACAACCTCAGCAATGCATTATAACTGCTGCCATTCCCAATACTTGATTCATCTTAGTTCTGGGACCAACCCAAGTAGGAAAACTTGGGACCTATAAGGCCAGCCTTTTATGATTAACCTGAGAAGATTCCAAATATTTTCTCAATGTGAAATATTAAGCATCTTTCAGGTCGAATGGTACTAGCCATATAGATAGTCCCAAAGATGATGATGTGGAAGTTGGGTCTACATCGTGAACAATTCATTTTACAAGTACAGACTGTCAGTATTGAGATTTAATAGGTCTAATGCTGTGCGCCCCCCTTTTTCTTTCTCATGGAATGAAGAAACAGTCACTATAGCCATCAGGGAGCCCTGAATTGTCCATCATTTTTATAGATGCTTTCAAAAAAACCCTTTTGAAGTTGCTGCCCTTGAGCATTAAATGCCAACTTTCTGTCTTGAAGGATTGAAGGCCAGAGGGACTCTTAACAGAAGAGGTGTCCCTAATTATAGAAATGACAGAGCATAATTACATCTTGCCAGATTCAAAAGGATCTGTTTGGTGGCTTGACCATCTATGGAAGAAGTATGACAACTTTTCTCATACTGCCTCTGGCTGCAGCTCTAATGATGATGGAGGTGAATTTGGAGACTGGTTTTCACCCCTAAGGCTACTTCTTGTAGGGTTTGTCACCTGCTTACTACCTTGGCTTCTGTCTCACTAGTTATCCTGGTGATTGGCCTGCTAACTTTGCCCTTCATGCTGATCTTCAATATGTTTCTGACCTTGGTTTGTCTACTTTTGGATAGAAAATTGGGCTCTTGTCCTTGCTTGTTACCAACGTGTAAAAGGGAACTGTCATGTTTAGAACTTGTGTGATCTCTGCCATGCTTCCCCTGAGATTCATGCTTATGCTCCTCTATAACATGAAGCCCGGGGTGGTATCATCTATGACGTTGCTACCAATAAATGGGAAGTCATACAAAATTTTGAGGAGCATACTGAAAATTCATGACTGGTGATGGAAATTTTGTCAGTACCTCAGTCAAATGTTACAATCCATGGCAACAGCAGTAGACATAATATGCTGTTATTGCCCATGCCATGGGATTGCTACAGGTCCTATGGTGATGCAGAGTAGTTTTGTGGTGCCAGTAGTGATTTACTTGACTACCGTTATGCAACACCTCTGATTAGTTTAGAAGGGGGCACCACAAGACACTTCAAAAGCTGGACTCCAAGAAGATGGATAATGGCAGTGCACATTCATCAGATTGTCTCCATTTTGCATCAACATTGTTTTTAGGCTATGGTAGTAACAGTTGCTGAGACATCTCTGGCTGGACATGTTTGCAAAACCTAACTTTTCCTGGTTTTATGCAACAAAGGCTACAAACCTAGGCACCACAAGACACTGCAAAAGTTGGACTCCATGAAGATGGATAATGGCAGCGTACATTTATCAGATCTTCTCCATTTTGCATCAACATGGTTTTGAGGCTATGATGGTGATGGTTGCTGAGACATCTCTGGCTGGATAGGTTGGTTTGAAAAACCCTACTTTTCCTGGTTGATACAATGAAGGCTACAAACCTTGCAACAGATCTGTGGGAATGGTCTCTCCCACCTAACTCTTCCTACAGATCAACAAGCTAGCCCCTTACACGGGGATTAGGCAAAAACCTGGTGCCCAGTCTCTTGAATGCTGACCAACATGATGCCTGGTTCTGTGTTAAAGATTGTGGTCTTGCAATAGGTTAATTCTGAAACAGGGATGTGGTGCTAGGATCAGCGACCAGATAGTAGTATGAGACCATTACATGTCAATATCACAGTCAAAATTCAGTCCAAATTGAAAACCATCCAAATCTTGACAAGCCCATCATATAGAGTGAGATAGAGGCCAGATCTGAGGTGGAGAGCAAGAGTGAGGTATATCTTTTTCATTAATTTCGTTCCTATTACCTACCTGGTATTGCAGCTAATGGAGAACCTGAAGCTTAGTAATTGCACTGTTGATTGATCCAGAATCACTTACTGTATTTATGATTAATTTGACTAGATTTTGCCAGCCAACTTCAAAGGATACCGAATTCACTTATCCAATATATGGATATATCAGTTATGTTTTATTGAATGCATATGAGATAGAGAGTTCATTCAATTTATCAAACACAAAAGGCTTTACAAGAAGTATGAATTTTATTAGTTTGATCTTTATATCATTGGGACCACTCAATCTGCATTGAAACCCAACAATATGTACGAACGTGTAGTTTACTGTCCTCAGGGGGCATATTTTGTACTCCCAACTTTTTTCTAATCTGGATATCTCTGAGAAGTACTTTTTGAAACTAGCATATTCAAACAGATACATAAGCCTTATTGACAACAAAGAAAATGTGCAATGGTTGTATTTGAAAATGTTACCATTGAACAGAAAAGAACAGAACGAGCTGTGGCCCCATTATCTGTCCATCTTCTTTCTACTTCATAATGTAAACATGATGATGACGATAGGTCCCTTGTTGCTGTTATCATTATTATTTTTGAACACTGCCTCTTTGTTATGGTGGCGGCAATGAATTAACCTGACAGAAAACATGTAAGCCTAAAATGTCTGATAGTGAATATCAAAACAGAATGATGCCAAAAGATAAAATTAAGCAGCAAAACAGACAAGTATAAAAACTGTAAAATCATTGTAGACAAACTTTCTAATAATCTTTGGATATCAACAGCAAAATTTACAGGCAAGTCAGAAAAGAATGAAAGTCATTTGTAGACAAGTCAAGAGAATTTAATGAAAATATAATGTTTCTTAACCAGATATCAAGTACAAGTAGACAAGCTTGTAACTGTCGTAGGCCGCTGCTTGCTACCGATAGCCCTTGGGGGTTAACCTAACCAAAAACATGCTAGCCTAAAATGTCTGAAAGGTGACCATTAAACAGAATGATGCCAAAAGATAAAATTATGTAGCAAAACAGGCAAGTCTAAAATCTCGAAAATTGATTGAAGCCTAACTTTCTGACTATCTCTGGATATTTACAGCAAAATTTGTAGAAATATTTTATCAAAAGTACATCTTTGAATCCTCTTGACTCGAGTTTATTGTACATAAATTTGGTGTTAGATGCAAAGTCCTGAAATTTAGAACAAATGCGACCAAATCTCAAATCTGTGACAAAAACGTATTATATCCAATACTTTCCGAAATATTACTGTCCGGGAAAGGAATGTTAACTACTTCAAAGTTAAACTATTTTGTGATAGACTTTAATACAAAACCTGTCATTAGTGACCCAAATATCCAAGTCCAAAACACATCTCTGAAACCATCTGAATTGTTACCCCCTAAAGGGATATCTTTTGGGTAAATTTCTTTAGCAGTTTCACTGAAATTTTGTACAAAAACACAAGGAACGTCATCAATATATCTTGCGTTGTTTGATAATTTTGTAGCCATTTGTAAGCCCTTTTTCATCAATTTATCCGTATACTTAAATTCAAGCCAGGTTAAATATAAATCTGCCAGTAATTGGGAGCAGTTGCTACCCATTCGAATGCCTTTTCTTTGTTGAAAAACCAATGGTTCGCATTGAACCAAAGTATTATCCAAAAGAAATTTTATAGCATCTATCAAAGTTTCAACAGTGTAAGATTTAAAGTTACATTTTGAATATTTATTGTATGACCAATATGCTTTCTTTGTATATGAATTAATATTTATATATGGTTTACCATTATGTTTAAACATTTTGCTTATTAATTCTGAAAGAGACGTTTTGACTTCCTCTATGGGTAGATTTGTGTACAGTGTAGAAAAATCCAAAAATTTGATATTTTTTGCTTTTACACCTTTGAATTTAGATACAAACTAGGAGGAATTGTTAATACTCCAAAAACAATTTATTTCCCAGTTTCTAGAAATTGCATTACAGTATTTACGGAAATGATTCCTAATTGCAGTCAAGCACAATGTTACTTCTTTTGATAATTGTTTTGTTGTACATATTGAAGCACCAGCTATGAATCTAGATTTAAAAGGGGTTTTTTTAATGTAATTTGGGTATCCAGAACAAAAGTGGAATAGAGGAGTACTCTTCAGAAATTTTGATACTAAAATTCCTTTTAATCTCATCTTTGTGTGTATCTATCAAATTATCAATGGATTGTTTGTGTAATTTATATACGTCATTTCCTCTTATGTCTGAAATATTGTTTATACCAAGTTCATTTTTCACAACATCCAGATAATATTTTTTGCAGATGATCCCATAATTGTTACCTGCCTTATCAATGTTAGTGACTACAAATCTTTCTTGAAGTTCTTTCACTGCTTTTGAATCTTCAGGCTGTTTTAGATTAACCGTACTGAAATTCTTAATGTGAGATTTGTAACAATATATTCTGTTTCTAAAGACTTTTTCAAGTTTGATAATTATCCTTCAAAATTTCATAAAGTAGAAAGTGATCCAAATGACGCAGAAACGGACTTGTTCTGGTTCCGACATTAACATAAAGGGTGCACACCATGCCAATGGATGGCTTACATAGAGAAACCAGAGTGATGGTACAACAAAAGGTTTGTTGTCACAACTATTTAGATTCGGTTGTGTATCTTAATTATGACAAAGACTCAAGACTGACTCATGGTTGGACAATACAGACATCAGACTAGCTGTGCGGTATGCTCTTTCAGTAGATATTCCTTTGGACAGTCTTGCCCTGAGAGGCTGCAACAAGGTAATCAACTTGGACCAACTTGTTATACCACAAGAATTCAGCAAAAGCTGGAGAGACTTACGTGTCATCTTACCACTGTCGTTGTTAAAGTAGAAATTACCCTTTAAGTCTAAGGTGACCCAGTGCCAGAACAGAGCCATATTGGAAGTTCAGGTCAAATCTGTAACTCGTCGTAGCCGGTTGTGAAACTGAGAAAGAGTCTTGTGTGATTATACTCAGTAGACTAGTGGCTACATCCATATTTCACGTTCCGTCTACTAAATGGCCACGTCACTGGATGTCCAATCTTTGTACCATCTTAGCCGTTTCACAAATAATCGCGTTTTAGACATACTACTATGGATTTTGCCCCCTAATTTTAATTTTTATTTACTTTTTAAGGGGGGGTGTCCCATATTTCTAATCGCTCGGCAAACAAATTCTTGAACCTCGATGGATAATACATACCCAGTGGTTTGTTGACCCTGCGTTCTGAGCACAGCCTGACGTAGTCAATATCTGTAGGTGAGTCCTGGCTCTTCACTTTCTCCATACATTCCAGAAAATGTACAAAAAACGCCACAGCTATGTTTGGACTACCGTATGCACGTACCTGTATAGTTATACTTTACAGTATAAGTATTTAATTTGTTCCATGCTTCTTCAAGCATGGAACAAATTAAAACAACACAAAAACACCAAATAATATTCATATTGCCTTCTAATCTTTCTTGCTCACATTCAACTAAGCATCCACCATGTATCGAAGAGATATACTGTCCCGGAACACCAGAGAATATTCTCCTATTTGGTTACAGCCATATCCAATTCTAGTCCAAAGTGTTTTTTTTTTTTTTTTTTTTTTTTAAATCAACGAGCATATTAACTTCAGTAAATTCATCTAAGGACATGACTTAAGTGCAGTTTGGCCAAGTCAAAATGGATGTGACTGGTAAAATACACGTTAGCTGTGCAATTTGGTCAGGTATAACACTTTAGGAAAATATTGCCTGGTTTTCAGCTCAGCTGACTGAAAAATCAGCTGACCCTTTCTTTTCGCCATCCGTCTGCTCGTCACCCATCGTCAGTATTTCCACATTTTGACGTAAAAACACCGACTGTATCCTTTGTACCATATCTATTCAAATCGTCATGCTCCAGCGTTTTTGTTCATTTTTCAGGAAAATCTTCAAAAAGTCTAATGTTATCTTCTTGGAAACCAATGGACCAACTACTGTGAATTAACATAAGGATGCTTATGGGGATTCCATGACTTTAATTTTTTTTCAAGAGGTGCCGGTTAGCTCAGCTGGCATGTCAGTCAGCTGGCTTATCGCATAGACCTCTGTCCGTCATCGTGCGTCGTCTATCTGTTGTTCGTCCATCCATCAATAATTCACATTTTCGACGACATCTTCTAAACTGTTGGTCAGGTCCACTTTAAACTAGGTGGGGATCTACCGTAGGTGGATTTCTGCGACGCTTGTTCAAGTGGTAATGCTCTAATGATTTTTGGAGTTACTAATGATTTTTTTTGCCAAATATTACAAAATTACTGAAAAATAGCTTGGCCAATTACTTTGAAATTGCGTGGAGGCACTTGTGAAGGATTTAGGAGAAGACGAACATTAGGAAACAAAAAAACAAACAAACAAAAAACAAAAAAACACTGACGACTGTGCAAGGTATAATTTGTTCAAAAGGCAGCGCTGCGATTTTTCATATTTTCGTAATTTTTTGTGTTTTTGCTATTTTGACTTTTCCAAAAGCGTCAATTAAGTTGTACTGTGGATGCTTGATATTGAGCGGATTTTCAAGTTGGGTCTTAACGGGTAATGCTCTCATTCCTGTGAGTACAATGCAAGTCAATGGGAATTACAATGGTGATTCACATTTCTGATATTCGGATACCCTTAGATGTAAATTTGTCCTGCAGGAGGCACTGTGGTTTTTTCTATTTTAAAAGTAAATATTTGTGTGCTTTCGCTATTTTCGACCTCGATTTCTAAAGAACATGGTGGATTCTTTTTCAAATTAGAGGGAATATACCATCACTTGTGCTCCTGCATGAGGACTAAAAATAAGATGCATATGACTGACCTTGATCAATTTCCCAAGGTTACGTGACAGCTTTAGCGTATTTAGAGCTTTAATCTGAGAGCTATTGAGCCACTGTATTGAGAAGTCAGCTGAGAACTAATAAACCAGCACTTAGATGTTTATACATGACGATGGTCTTAAATAAAGGTAAACTTGATCTAATTCCACTCCAGACTATGCCTTCAAGGCCACCTGAGCACAGGACTGACACAATCGTCTAGTTTCTATTTTTCATGATTTTTTATTTGTGCTTTTAAAAATAATTTTCGTCTCCTTCTAAACCGCTTGCTAGATTCTCTTTAAACTTTGATGGATTTTACCTTGACTTTGTTTCCACATAGTTTGTTTCCTGGTGTTTTTAAAATGAGTTTAAAATTACGAACGATCGGTAAGAGTACATGCTTGTCTATATATTTTTCTCCAAAACCATTGACGAGAGCCATTGTGAATTTAGTGGGGATGTGAGTTTGGTAGGTTTCCAGCATGTGTGTATTGTAGTCACAAGTCACAAGTCACATTCCAATAATATTTGTATTTTTGTGATTTTTTTTATGTTTTGTACACTGCATGGGCAAGGTGTTTAATTTATCTGAACACGGCAAAATAAGCTGTTAAATACATATCCAAAAACAACCCCTGGCTTTTAACATCCTCGGTAAATCCCATCCGAACTGAGTCAGTAGGGGTGACAGTTACATCAGTTAGACATTTACCTTAATAAACTAAATACCGACAAAGGCCGCAGCGTTTACATATACCACATTGACTATCAAGAAAAAAGTATATTTCTCATGAATTTGGATGATACAGAAAAAATATATTAGATCAATCTTTTACATGTATTCACATTAATGAACACGGAAGCTGTTTAAAACATACAGTGGAATTGTTCACACGAAGCCATTAAATTGTCTGGAAATGGAACATTTCAATCCGTTAAAATATCTGAAGAATCTAAGTTATTTCGAAAGATAAACCCTTTGGACATGTTTTTTGAAGATGTTTTGTTTTGTTTTTATTTTAAACAAAATATTACGCGATTCAGAATTTTTATTTAAAAAGTAGGAAATGAAATCTTTGAGCGTGTTCTCTTGGCGAATGAAGCTGCGTGTTTAAATTAGAGACAGTACACATACCTACGAGAATGTAGTTACTTACATTGTGGAACCATAACTCAGGCACAAAGATAATATCTCCAGCCTCCGCCGTCACATTATACACTTCCACTCGCGATACGTTTGGGAACCTTACCAAGTCTACTGACTCCATATTTAATGGACTAATGCCTGCAAATAAAAGACCGAGTCAACTCAAACAAGACTGCATTAAGATGAGAAAACAAGACTGAGATTTGAGCACGAGATGAAAACAGATACAAACTAGAAAAGAAGATTTGCCTCAATGCAAATCTGTGTGCCTTCAAAATTTGTTAATATTAAATGCTACGACTTTTGTCCTATGGTTCTTCACATTCCATTAAGCTTATGGCTGGATTCAAAGTCCAAATGACCTTGACCTGTGACCTTTACAGGTCACATGTAAATTGCAAAAATGTACAGTGTTACAATACCCACAATTTAAGCCCAACATGAACCAAATAAGATGAAAATTTACCAAGTTATGCCAAGATGAAACATTCAAAGGGCCAAATGACCTGAACCTTTGTCCTTTGGGGGTTACATGTTTTTACAAAAATGTGCAGTGTTGCAATACCTACAATTTGAGTCCTACATGATTAGAATTGGATGGAAATTGGCCGAGTTATGGCTGGATGAAACTTTCAAAGGTCCAAATGACGTTGATCTTTGACCTTTAGAGGTCACATGTAATTTCAAAAAGTGCAGTGTTACAAAAGCTACAATTTGAGCCCAACATGATAAAAATTGGATAAAAATTGACCAAGTAATGGCTAGAAGAAAGCCGCCATCGAAAGTGGCCTTGACCTTGAAATGACCTTTGACCTTTAAAATGATATTTTGATCTTGACATGACCTTTGACCTTGACATGACCTTTGACATTGACATGACCTTGACATTTGAGATGACCTTTGCCTTGCTATGATCGAACTCCTATACACTGGGAACCACATCTACTATAGTATATAAGATATTGAAAACTAATAATTTTAATTAGCCCTCATTTGCATAATTTTGAAAAGCATGACCTATCATTATAAAAAGGCAAGACTTCATCTGTAGAAATATAGCTGTGCCAAGTTTGGAGTTTCTATGTATAATACTTTTCAAATGAAATGTCGGACAAATTTGCCTGTAAGGAAAG